>JAQSVV010000280.1:0-1200000 GCA_036375495.1 Agrotis segetum | reverse complement strand
TCTTGTTCAAAAAACATCGGTGGACTATGATAACATACCTGGCGTGATAGTCAAAAACATATCGGTTGACATAGAAAAACTAAACATAGAAAAGTTTAGAAAAAAAATACATGCAATCGCAGGTGCAATGCCTAAAGAACCAAAATTGAACGCATCGAGAAGACAGGGGTTCCTAAATAAATACTCCAAACACTACTTCCAAGGTTTACATCAAATGTTGAGGAGGAAATGTCTTGACCTCATGCTTCAAGTGTTATATATGACAAGACACAAAATAAGGAAATTGCAAGCAGGTAAATACTATAGCACTACGGACACTGGATTCCGCATAGCATACACCTATCGACTATTAGTCAGAATCTATAGGAGAATGATGCGATTCTATACTCATTTACTGCGACACGATTTAACACAAATCAAACACCCAACTGTTCCAATAGTTATTCACGGGAAAATATCGAGACTGCACGTCGACTTTCTTTACCTCTGGTGGGTTCTCATAAAAGTGGATGGTGCATACAGACTGGCAATAGACGTACGAAATGAGAAGAAGCGAATGCGAGAATTGGTGCAGGCGCAATTGGATAAAACAAAACAGAAAGATCCTATAATAGAAAACCCGCCGGAAAACGTCGAGTCACGACGTAGACGAAAAACTCAACGGTGGCTCGGCCCGCCAGACCAACAACTGTCCGAGCCCGCCGCCGCCGCCGCGGACCCACAATGGCCACAGCCCGTACGCCGACAGACGCCAGGGTTTTCTGGTCAACAATGGCTGGGGCCCGTTGGTCAACAAGGACAACCGGCCCCCGGTGAATTAGGACCTGGAACATCCGTTCAACAAGGGTTGGGACCTGCCGGCCGACAATTGCCGTGGCCAACGATCCAACAACTACCAGGGCTCGCCGACAAACAATGGCCAGGGTCCTCAGCCCAACAATGGTTTAGGCCTGCCGGTCAACAAAGGCGAGCGCCCATCGGCTTACAATGGCCAGGGTCCTCCGCGCAGCAACGGTTGAAGCCTGCCGGCCAGCATCGGTCCGACTCATCTGGCGCCAGAGTTACAGCCGCAGTGGTCACTAAAAGCGTCTAATTCTAGACTATGAGCTGAAAAGTAATTGAGTTGCTTTCTTTGCGATTTGCGACCTCTGAACCGAACTCTAACCGATTTCTAGAACTGTTACCTATCGAATACAGCCTTCACACCAAAATGTTTACCCGCAGCTTTTGAATATAGGCTGCATTGCGTGAAAACCAGATAAAAGGCATGTATAAAAGCAGATACGGCGTACCTTTTACGGATTCTTCGTTATACTTAATAGGAACGAAGCACAGACACAGGTGTCACCAGTTAATATCGGGGCGGCATTGCCTCACGAACTACTGTTGCCCTCGAATAAAAAGTCATTAATTTCAAAATAAATTATTATCACCATGAAAATCGGTTCAGTGATTTATGCAAGGAAGCTATAAAATTGTATTATCTTATCTAGAGCCTTAATGAAATAATAAAAACGATTATAATCATCTTACTTGTGCTTATTGTTACTTATCTTGTATTATTATTTCATCATCAGAGGCTTCATCATGAGTTTCAGTTATTCGGTCGTAAAGAAAACTGGAACTTTGGCATTTTAAAATTGATTTCAAGGAAAAAAGTAAAAAGAACCTTATGGGCCTACACGCACAACCTTCACCACAGTTTTGCCTGTGTGAGTGGCTGGGCGTTCAGTGTTGCCGACCGTGTATTGTTTTTTCATGTGAGAAGCTTGCGCAGGCAGAACTTATACCTCCACGGCAGTAGCGAAACGGTCAGATCGCATCGTAGTCAGATTTCGGAGATTTTAACATGATGCACCTTTTCTATGTGAGAGCTGATGGAGCGAGTTTTTTGATATTTTTTAAATTTTTTTATATTTAAAATTATACTTGTTATTTGCGCAACACAAATATTTATAAAGTTACAACATGTCACTGGCCTGCAAATTGCAAAAAACGTAAAAAAAATTGAATTTCGCGGGCTGGTTGGAGCATCCCCCTTAAGGGTGTCTGGCAAGGGGTTGCCACCATGATAAGTGTCTGGCTGATGAGGAAACATCAGTAAAAATGTATGGCTTGGCTGTTTCGTTACTTATTTCAGAAACTAAATATTAGCATCACCTCCACGGCAGTAGCGAAACGGTCAGATCGCATCGTAGTCAGATTTCGGAGATTTTAACATGATGCACCTTTTCTATGTGAGAGCTGATGGAGCGAGTTTTTTGATATTTTTTATATTTAAAATTATACTTGTTATTTGCGCAACACAAATATTTATAAAGTTACAACATTTCACTGGCCTGCAAATTGCAAAAAACGTAAAAAAATTGAATTTCGCGGGCTGGTTGGAGCATCCCCCTTAAGGGTGTCTGGCAAGGGGTTGCCACCATGATAAGTGTCTGGCTGATGAGGAAACATCATCTACTATAGTAAAACAACGGGATGCTTGACACAGACAGACGTATATTTCTTTTATTAAATAGAGCCGAACACACAAAGTAGCTAAAAAGGTTTATATCAAACAAGTCTTATTTTGTTAAAATTCAACAGCCCCACTTAATCAAAATAAAGACTTAACTACCTTTTACATTAACGTTATTAAACAAACCAAACATCTGCAAAAAATTATAATGTTTAGATTTACACAACCCTTTAGTTAACAAGTCTGCTGGCAATTCTGCACTAGATAAATATGAAATTTTAACAATTCCATCAGCAACTTTTTCTCTGCAAGAATGAAAACGAACTGCAATATGCTTACTTCTTTTGTGAAACACAGGATTAACAGCTAATTTCTGGGCAGACTGATTATCATTAAAAATTGGTATAGTATATGACTCATTAGTAATTTCCAACAATAAATTACGCAAATATACCGCTTCATTGCAACAGTCTGATATGCCCATATATTCAGCTTCTGTGCTTGACAATGCCACAGTTGTCTGTTTTTTTGTTTCCCAACATATAGCACAGCCCGAAAGCCTAAAGAAATATCCAGTATAAGATCTGCGATCAATAACATTGCTGGCCCAGTCCGCATCTACAAATGCTTCTAACTTATTATTACCATTAGAGGAAAATTGTAAGCAATATGATTTGGTCTTCTTTAGATATTTAAGAACCCTCTTAGCATAGGACCAGTGTTCATCATTGTAGCAGTTATTAAACTGACTCAAAAATTAACAGAGAATACAATGTCAGGGCGGGTAAGTACTGCTAAATACATTAAACAGCCAATCAATTGCTGATAAGGTAGTTTGGCATTACATTTCTCACTCTTCAATACATTTAATTTAGGTTCTATAGGTGTATCTACAGATTTGGATTCAGAAATATTAAATTTACATATCAATTCCTCAATATATTTCTCCTGATCTATAGTAATTATTCCCTTTTGTTTATCAACAATAACTCTCATTCCTAAGCAATTCTTAATAGAACCTAAATCTTTAAGTTCAAACTTTGATGACAAGGCTTTCTTTAATTTTTCTGTTTCTTCTTCATTATTGGAAAAAACAAAAAAATCATCAACATAGAGAGCTACAATTATTTTAATATCTTTGTTGACTTTCATAAATAAGCATGGTTCTAAATTAGATTTTTTATAGTCCAAAGATTGTAATAATTCATCAACACGTTGATACCAAGCTCTCGATGACTGTTTCAAGCCATAGATAGCACGTTTTAGCCTCAAAACCTTGTTCTCATCATCTTTAGTACACTCTAAACCTATTGGTTTCATCATATAAACAGTTTCATTTAAATAACCATTTAAAAAAGCTGTTTTTATATCTAAATGACAGATGTCTAAATTAAGCTGAACAGCTAAGGCAAATAACAATCTTAACGTTGAATGTCTTAGAACAGGAGAAAAAGTTTCATTATAATCGATGCCTGGTCTTTGCATGAACCCCTTAGCTACCAGTCGAGCTCTGTATATAACTTTATTATTATTATCAAATTTCTTTTTGAAAACCCATTTACATTGAACAATGGTGCCACTAGGAGGAACGCTCACCAATTCCCAAGCATCAATATCTTTAAATGATTTAAGCTCACTTTTCATTGCAAGTTTCCACTGTTCACACTCAGGTCCATTCATTGCCTCATGAAGAGATAATTCATTAGCACCATTAGCACTTAATTCACTTGTCACACACGCATTACTGAAACCATAGCGATCAGGAGGTTTACGAACACGTTTTGACGGCAAATTTTCCGGAAGTACTATCTCAGTAGGCTCTAACGCAGATGAAGAATCATGAAAGTCCTCCTCAGAGCTTAAACTTTCTTCTCCAGTACTTAGTGTACCTACGTTCTGCTCTTCTCTAGTTCCTGATGTGCCTACTACGTTCTGCTCCTGATAGTCTCGTTTTATTGTACTACTTGTTTCCCCCACTTCTTGGGTATCTTTTATATTCTCACATATATCAATGTATATTTCATCTTGTTTTGAATCTTGGTTCGAACATGTCTGCTCAATCCCCTCCTCAATCACAATAACATCTCTCGCAATTGTAACTGTATCATTATTGGGATTGTACACTCGATAACCTTTAACATTTTCAGAGTAACCCACAAAAATACATTGAAATGCCTTTTTATCCCATTTTAATCTTTTTTCTTTGGGAATATGAACCATAGTCTTACTACCAAAAATTTTTAAATGACTTACATTTGGCTTAGCACCGGTCCAAAGTTCATAAGGTGTTTTATTGTTCAATCCTGATGCAATCGAGCGGTTTCGCAAATAAACTGCAGTGTTCACTGCTTCTGCCCAAAACCGTTTTGATAATCTAGCATCATACAATAAACAACGAGCCTTTTCCACTACTGATCGGTTAAGACGTTCACATAAACCATTTTGTTCTGGCGTATAAGGACAAGTTTTTTGGTGAATAACTCCTGCATCCTGCAAGTATTTCTCAAAAACTTTGTTACAGAACTCCGTCCCGTTATCTGTCCTGAGCACCTTCAGTTTTTTACATGTCTGATTTTCTACAAGGTTCATAAAAGTCTTAAAATAAGAAAATACTTCATCCTTTGTTCTGAGAAAGTAAACGAAAACCATCCGGCTACTGTCGTCCACAAACAACAATAGGTATTTCTTACCTCCAATGGATCTAGTCTCCATAGGCCCACAAATGTCTGCATGAACTATATCAAGTAGGTCTTTGCTTCTATTACCAGTACTATGGAATGGCAATCTAGCTTGCTTACCTTCACAACATATAATGCAATTTGTTTTACTGACCTGAGCTTTATCCTTGTACAACAGACCATGAACTGCACCATCCCTCATCACATTTAAGTCTTTGCTGTTTATATGGCCAAATCTTCTATGCCAAACAGCTCCAGATGCTGGAACTGATGTAAACAAACAATTAGATTGCTTAATTTTCAGTTTGTACACACCTCCAACTAAATCTGCAGTCGCAACTAATTCGTTCTTTAGATTGTAAATATAACAGTGATTATCTTCAAATGCCACTTTGTTTCCTTTTTTTATCAATTGGCTAACAGACAGTAAGTTTGTAGCCAATTTAGGTACAAATAATACTTTCAAAACTGGAATCTTGTACTCTGTATTTCCAACAACTGTGGTTATTTGTATATCTCCGCAACCTTGGACAGGAACCACCGATTTGTCCGCGATGATAATTTCATTCACTTGTTGTTTTGTGGTATTCAGTAACCAGTCTTCCCTCGACGTCAAATGACAACTTGCGCCACTATCCACGTACCAGTCAGATTGACTGAAATGTCCACTTAAAAATACTGCACTAAATGCATTGGATTCCTTCTTGGAAAAATTTTCAGTACATTTGTTCATAAAATGACCCATTTTTTTATATTTATAGCATCTGACATTTGATCTGTCCTTTGACTCTGACATTGGCGTTTGTGAATTTAGTTTTTTTTCTGGTTTTCTCTTTGACGCAAAAGCGCTCCCAGAACCGGAACAAACTTCACTTCCGTCCTCCATATCTAGAAGTTTGGATTTAATGGCGTCCGCCGTCAACTCTATGCCCGAGTGCTCCACCGCCATTATCATGGGTTCGAATTTCTGTGGCAATCCCGCCAATAATAACGACCCAATCCATTCATCACTTATCTTGAAACCTGTATTATTTAAACGTTGACTCGTTTCCAATATGGATGTAACATACTGAGACATTGATTCACAGGTATCTCGACGGATAGATATGAGGTTACGCAGCAAACTTATGCGACGCGTAAAGCCATTGTCGTCAAATAACTTCTTCAATTTTGTCCATAATCCCATGGCAGTCACTTCGCCTTTAATGTGCACATACAAACTTGGATCGATAGTCAAAATAATTTTAGCTTTTGCTTTTGAATCATTTGGATTTTTTTCCTTTGTGACACATTGTTCCATTCCTTCTAAGACGAGAAAATTTTCCACGGCGAATGCCCAATCTTCGTAATTTTCACGGCCTTTCAACTTGGGAATACTTGAAATTAAGTTATTGGACATTTTCACTGTTTTTTGTATCAATTTACTCTAAAAAATCAATTAATTTCGTGCACGGACCATAACCTATAGTAAAACAACGGGATGCTTGACACAGACAGACGTATATTTCTTTTATTAAATAGAGCCGAACACACAAAGTAGCTAAAAAGGTTTATATCAAACAAGTCTTATTTTGTTAAAATTCAACATCTACATATTACCCGAGTATTATACATAAAAAACCGACCAAGTGCGTGTCGGGCCACGCACAGTGTAGGGTTCCGTAGTTGCCCATCAAAATACTTATGCGAACTAACTGAACTGATTCGCTGAATTTAATTTTAAAAAGAAGAATTTTCAAAATCGGTCCAGGAGTCTTTGAGAAATCGGGGAAAATACATAAGAAAAAAGATTACAACGAATTTAGAACCTCCTCCTTTTTTTGAATTTAGTTAAAATAGCTGACGATAAAAACCTACTTATCCCCAAACAACATACCTATAAAAGCTGTAAAAATAAAGTTGACAAACTTACATTTGCAGTTGTCTCCGATACATTTTGTTTAAGAAAATATGATATCAAGTACATTTTATAAGTTGGTCGACTATTACTCGTAAAGTTGTAAAGCCTACTTAGTCATGATAATTTTCTTTTAAACTTCGTTATATATACTACTATTGTGAATTTTTTCACACCCCCAAACGTAACCGTTTAGCTGGTAGAGGGAGGGGACACTCGAATCGAGCAAAATTTAGCACTTTAAAGCTTAATATTTCACAAACAAATTTTTTTATCAAAAAATTGTTAATGGAAACTATCATTATTTTTTAAAGGCCTATTGAATGATACCCCACACTAAGGGGTACGCGAGAAAAAAAAATCCTCACTTTACGTGTAAGTACTGGAGGTACCCTAAAAAAAAATGTTTTAAGAGATTTTATTTTACCACTTTTTCGGCACAACAAATCCGTATATTTACACCAAATTACAGCTCTCTAGTACTGTGCGTCTCTGAGCTAAACTGCGGACAGACGGACGGACGAACGGACGGACGGACGGACGGAAGGACGGACGGACGGACGGACATGGCGAAACTATAAGGGTTCCTTGTTGACTACGGAACCCTAAAAATCAGCTTTTATACTATGACGTAAGTAAACTGATATTTTACGCACCTTTAGTACCGTTTACCTGCCAAAGCCATCATAACCCAAACTCAATACTAATTGGTCCATCGTCTTACCAGTGTTGGGAGCATCCGCTGACAAACTTTCAGCCTTTATAAAATAACGTAGGTCTGGCGATGAAAATAAGTGATACAAAATAATGCACCTGGCTGGGTTCGAACCCACCATCTACAACTGGTAAGTCGGGGTCGATAGGTACCTTTGGACCACAACTGCTCTCGGTCATTATCGGTTACTATTATTTGTAATTATAGACGAAAGCAGTTAAACGAAAATACATTAAATAGTTTCCATTATTACCGTGTATTAAACGATAGTTTGTACTAGGGAACAGTTCACGACAACCCTGCTTGATCTACATCATACTTTCTAATTCTATTTTCGATGATTGGTCGCGATTAAAATGTTACTTCTTCTTATAATTGCAATATCACGTAAGTGTCTATATTATAATAAAAAGTATATCCTAAACTTTATAGGAGTAATTCGTCGAGTATGATACTAAGGCCCTTCGTCCACTATACGACTATCAGTATCCAGGCGACCTTCGCAATAGAAATGCATATACGTTCGTACACATGCACGCGACGCGCGACGCCAATCGCGCGTTACCTATCTGCTGACATCGCGGCGACTTGACATTTTTAATTATATTCACAGAATAAAGGGTTCCGTAGCATATTCTTGAATCATTTTTGGAAAGTAATTATTTTAAAACGATAGAAAAATATTTACAATCCTCTATCAAATCATAATTTTGTATGCAGTTTTATTAAAAAGTTGGGAGAGATGGTTTTTTTTCTATTTTATTGAATAAAAAATTTAAATTGTGTTATAGTATTTGTATTTGGATTAATGTTAGGTTCCCAGGAAATTAACTGTGAAGGACGGACTATCACACGACTGATCTTATAAAGATTCGGTTTTTTTTTGAACCTTCGGAATCCTAAAAAATATACTTTGATCGTCACAGTCATGTGTCAGCCATTTTATAAATTCATATTCTTGACCACCCATCATGACCTTTTGACGCGGCGCTAGTGTCTATGTCGTTACATCAAATTGCATTATAAAAATTTAGCACCTCGAATTTTCCGCAGGTCATGAGTAGTGGCGAAACTCTAGTATCGGAAACTTGCGTCGCCTCGTGTACGAAGGTTCGTACACGAGGCGACGCAAGTTTCCGATACCTTACGATTTTGGTATCCAGGCGACTATCGCAATACAAATCCATAGAGGCTCGTACACAGGTCGCGTCGCCGACATGCGTCGCCGACTCTAGTCGCTCGCTACTCATCTATCAAGATCGCCGATACCCAAGTCTTCGCGATTTTTAACAGACGAAAAATTTGTATCTATTATTTTAAAATTAATTATTAAAGTATCTGAGGTAGAAAAATATCCTTGTTTGTATCATCACAATTAATAATAATAATATTCCACATATCACACAACGCAATCTCGTCCCAAGCTAAGCAGAGCTTGTGTTACGGGTACTAAACAACTGATAAACATATATTTCTAAATACCTACATAAATATAATATATAAATTACACCCAGACACAGAACAAATGATCGTGCTCATCAAACAAACATTTGTCCTGGGTGGGAATCGAACCCACGTCCTCCGGCATAGCAGTCAGGGTCACTAACGACTAGACCAACAGGCTTGTCAAATTCAAAAGAATATTCTAATAGATAATTAGCATGGATTAAGCTTTTTTTTTTAAGTGTTAAAATCATCATATTAAATGAGTCCTCCCACCCCGGGCAGTGCGGGAGGGACTGTCAGACTCGTACTAACTAAAATCCACGGTGTCCTTCAATAGAACCTAACAAAACGATAGCGCGATCTAACTCGACGACAGCGCCATCTATCGAGCATGGTGTCAAACTTTTTGCACTTTTATAAATTATTATGGTTTCGTTACAAACATTACTACTTTAACCCAGCTTCGTCATGTACTTGCACATACGACAAAAATAAAGTAATTAAGAAAACGAAAACATTAAAAAAAACCTATTCAAATCTGAAATTTGAAACCACGGTCATCATCATAGCAGTAAGAGCTTCAGCGTTCCGGTGCAAATAAAAGAAAACTATTAAAAAAAACCTAGAAAAAAATTGAATAAACCTCTAAAAAACAACGGAAACACGAAAAAAGAAAAATTCTATGTTTAACTGGGGGGATTGAACCCATGGTCACCACCTCGAAAGTCAAAGCTTGAACAAATCGAGCTACCTTGTAGACGGTTTGCGGGGCGAAATTATGAACCATATTCTTTCTAGATTGATTTTTTTCCTCTATACGCGCCAATTTTTAATTCCAAAAATTTGAAATAGGAATGCGCTCGTCCTTTTTAAAAAAGAAGCATTTTAATTTATCTTATGAGATGTCCATTTTGTTTTTATACAATGTATTATTAAGGTTGAATATAGAATGGTGGCCGAATAGACGATTTGAGTCTTACGACTCGAGTCGCCGCTGTGTACGGATCGTGCGCTACTAGAGTCGCGCGACTTGGGTATATGGAGTATCGGATACCCGAGTCGCCTAATGTACGAAGGGCCTTAATCACGACAATGTTAGTCTCTCTTAACATACAGATAAATACCTAGATACATTTTTAACCGACCTCAATAAAAGGAGGAGGTTCTCAATTAGGTTTTTTTTTGTTCTACAAAAAAAAACTAACAGCCTTCATAAACCACAATCAAGGTGTAAAATAACTTTTATTATGTATTAAGTTGGTGGTTTTGTTTTTTAATAGAATACGAGTATAGGTAATAGTCTTTCGTCGCTGTACGACTCGGGTGAGTCGAATGCAATAACAAATTTTCCCCACTTGTTTCGAAACATAAAAACTCGTATTCTAAATTGCAGACTAACTAAATTATAAATTGCAGAAATTAAAGCATCAGAATGCGTGAAGTCTTCCGGGCGTCCAGTACCACATGCAGACATATTAGACGACCTGCTGTCCAAGTTTCTTGGAGACAGCTACAGCAACAGCGCTCTTTTTGACTTCATCCTCGGAGAGCCCCAGAACACGAGCATCACCGGCACTGCAGGAGACAACCTCGACATCAGCGTACTTGACGTAGACAGTGTCAGAAAAGTCATTCAGTTTGCCAAAAAGAAGCATGAACGTGCAATGATAAGCGGCGAGAGGTCTCGCCGTACCGACGTACGTATCCCTGGCCCTTACGTTGTAACACCATGGAACGAGAACTACGAATGGCATCCGTACATCATAAACAAAACAATCGACCTTATGAAGCAAGTCATTTATATGACGAGAGATAAAGTGAATTATACAAGAAGTTACAGAGAAAAATTTGGGCAAGAAGCTGGTTATAAAGTGGCATTATTATACGGTGCTGCAGCTGCAATGTTGGGTAAAATGGAAAGTCTTTTAAATCAAATGAAAAGACTGCGGCAAAAAACACATTTTATTTGGTTTCTTATAATTTATGAAAAGATTTTGGCATGCAATATCGATATAGAGGACACCATAGAGAAGATGTTTGAGATACAAGAATCCTTTGAAAGAGTGACTGGAGGGAGGTCGAAGAAGGGTAAGAATAAACTGAACATGACCGCCGCCGAACTCAAGGAGCTAATGCAGGACCCTATCAGGGCCGAGTTGTACTTCAGAGAACATGGGATTGAAATGTTTCGGCGATATGGCCAGACTCGTGTACCTTTGGTGAACTTTGGTATGCGAGGAAGTGAAGTGGATGCGAAATAAAACAGCGAGCGGTCCGGTACAAGATTGGTTTATTACTGAAATGGAGTGTGGCGGTCGGCACACCGCGCGTCACCGCGCTCGCGCCCCGCAGGCGCCGCAGGCGCGCAGGGTGGGGGCGCGCAGGCTTACATACACATCATTCCTTCCCCCATAGTTTTGAACACCTAGAACACGGAGGGTTAAAAGTATTTTTTATAATCAACCACCTTCCTTGGACGCCTCTGGCGTGAGGATGCGGGAGATCTTACTGGAGGTACCTCAACATTGAGTGACTCGGGTTGTGCCGCCGATGGCGGTGATGCAATTGTACCTTCAGCCTCAATTCCCTCATTCTCAATCGCCTCACAATCGCGCCCTTCCTCCTCCCGACCATTTTCAACATTTTGCGCGTCAGTTGCTTCTACATTTTCAGTGTCACTCGCCACGACTGAACTAACATTATTGGGAACATTCATCGGTTGTTCCTGATGAGGCGACGTAACAGTATTAGTATTTGTGGGCTCAGGGCTGCCGGTATACCTCCACAGCTGATCAATATGTCTTATGCAGTCAACATCTAAGTCGCTTACATAAATTCGGTACATTTTATTGCCTATTCTATTTTTTATTTTGCCTAACTGCCAAGTTTCTTTACGTGCGCTGTACCATCGTGTCCAAACAACATCGCCGATCGTAAATTCTCTTTTCGGTTCCGTGACCGTGAGTGCTTCAACATGAGTAGATTCCCTAGAAGGAATAACTAAATCTAGTCGAGAACGTAGATTTCTACCAAACATTAGCTTAGATGGCGTTTCCCCAGTGGTACAGTGCACTGTATTCCTATAATTAAACAAATAACCAAGTAACAATTCATTTACTTTATATAACGGCAAATTTTCGTTCAAGATACATTTTAGCATTTTCTTACAAGTTCTCACCGAATTTTCGGCTTGTCCATTGCTGGGCGGATGATAAATAGGTGATGTCATATATTTTATACCATTTGAGGAACAAAATGTCTTAAACTCAACCGAATTTATCTTCACATCATTATCTGATACTAACACATTTGGTATACCGAAGGTTGAAAATACTTGTTTGAGTTTAGTAATCAGAGCTTTCGTAGAAGTTCCGTCATTCATGTACAGACACTCGACCCATTTACTGTAAGAATCCACAACCACGAGATATACCCTCTGCCCCACGGTCATATAGTCTATGTGCACGCGCTGCCATGCGGCGGAGGCGGCAGGCCACGGGGAGGGCGGCTCGCGCGGCGGCGCTGCCCGCACACTTGCGCACGTCTTACAAGATCCTACCCAACGTTCGATGTCGCTATCTATGCCGGGCCACCACATCCTACTCCGAGCGTTGCTTTTTGTTTTAATTATACCTAAATGGGTATCGTGCAATTCTCGTAACATTTTATTTCTAAGTACAGACGGAATTACTATTTTATGTCCTCTAAAGAGGCAATCATTTTCGTACTGTAAATCCGACTTGCACTGAAAAAATGGATGAATCGATTTACAGTTTATTTTTCGAGGCCAACCCCTGTGCATATAGTTACGGACAGTCTGGATAACTTTATCGTTCTGCGTAGCTTGCGCTATCTCGCGAATCGTAGTGGCTGGTGACGCTTCGTCTAGGAACTTGAGCGCGTAGATCATATCATTGTTGTCGTCTTCCCGCTCGTTTGTAAATTTAATGGGTGCGCGCGAGAAATAATCGGCCACTAAATTATTATTACCGGTAACATAACGAACTACAAAATTATAAGCAGATAGCGTAATAGCATATCTCTGTAAACGCAAGGCTGTGGTTACCGGTATACCTTAAAAATAGACACCAATGGCCGATGATCCGTTTCTAAAATGAAAGGATCGCTGCGACCGTACAAGTACTGGTGAAACCTTTTCACCCCAAACATTATAGCGGTCGCCTCTTTTTGAATTTGACTATAATTGCGCTCGCTAGCGGTCAGGGAGCGTGACGCATAAGCGAGCGGGCGCCTCTGCGCATCGTCGTCCCCCTCCCCTCGCTGCGACAGCACCGCGCCGAGACCGTCCGGCCCCGCGTCCACCGTGAGCACCAGCTGCGCCGACGGCTCAAAATGCGCCAGCACGCGTTCCGACGCTAGTTCTCGGCGCACTGCCGCCATAGCCTGCCTTTGCCTGTCACCCCACTCCCAGGCCGCATTACAACGTAGTAATTCGTGGAGGGGACTTAGTAATGACGAAGCATTAGGAATAAAATTCCTATAGTAATTTACGACGCCTAAGAATCTTTTTACTTCGGTGACATTAGTTGGCTCGGGGGCACTTAATATTGCCTTAACTTTATCTGGGCTAGTCCTTAGTCCCGCTTTACTAATCACGTAACCTAAGTAAACAACACTTTGTTTGAAAAAATTACACTTGTCTTCTAACACTTCCGTTAGCCTTTCAATGTGTGTATTTCTGTCAGGTCCTGTAACACATATGTCATCAAGCCATACACTAACGCCTTCTATACCTGACAATAGCGTTTCCATCGACTTTTGGAAAATAGCAGGTGCGTTGGCAAGGCCGTAAACTAAACGCGTATATTTGAACAGACCTTTATGTGTGTTTATAGCCGTGAGATTTTGTGATGATTCATCTAGTAAGAATTGATTATATGCGTTTTTTAGATCAATTTTACTGTACAACTCGCCCCCTCCAATCTTAGCAAAAACCTCTTCAATTCTGGGCAACGGATATTTTTCTATTACAAGGTCTTTATTTAGTGTTACTGAGAAATCTCCGGCTATTCTAACTTGATTATTTTCCTTCAACACGGGCACTATTGGGGTGGCATACTCTGCGTGATTTATTGAAACTAAAATACCTAATCCTACTAACCGATCTAATTCTCGTTCGACCTTATCCTTTAGGGCAAAGGGTACAGTTCGTGGCTTAAAAAACTTGGGCACAGAGTTTTCTTTTAATTTTAGGCTTACTTTAAATTTATTAAATGAGCCTAACTCATCTCGCCACAGGTCCGGATATTTTTCGAATAAATCCTGTATATCATTACCGCTACTTTTTATCGAATTTACGTTAGTTGATATAACTAAATTAAAGGCGGACATGAAATCTCTTCCCAGTAATGGCGGGCCACCGTTCTTAATTACGAATACTTTAAGGTCTTTTTGTAAATTATTAAATTTTGCACTAGCGATAAAATAGCCCTGTGGAAGGATTTTATGTCCATCATATAAGCACATTTTTATTTTACAATTTTGTAACGGGTACATCGGGAACTTGTTTTTAAACAACTGGTCGGAAATAACCGTGCTACCCGATCCCGAATCCAGTTCCATTTTAATGGGTTGATCACCCAAAACCACGTTGACCTGAATAGGCTTATCCGCCACGTACCTTATGTTAAAGTTCTGGCACTCGTCACAGTTCTGGCAATCGTCACAGTTCTGGTCTTGGGGCTGGTCCTCACTGGAGTCCACATGGTAGACACGTGTTGCACTCTTTTTGTTATCACACACTTTTTTTAAATGCCCTTTTACTCCGCACTTTTGACACTTGTAACCTTTATAACGGCACTTAATAGCACTGTGATTCTTCATACCGCAGACCTCACAGATCTCGATATCGCCACGAGCTGCTGCACCCGCGCCGCCGCCGCCGCCGCCGCCGCCGTTGCCGGCGCCACGAGCCCGGCTCGCTTGGCCTTGGAACTTTGCACGGAATACTGGTTCCTCCTTAATTGATAAGGGTTCTGAACTGCCGATAAGGGCCTTTGCCTCTTTGGCACACGCCGCCTGCTCCGCTATTTCAATAGCCCGCGACAAGGTGAGCGTCGATGGGTTCTGCTCAAAAAGTTTGTCGCGTTCTGGTCCTGCACTCAAGCCTAGGACGAAACGATCTCTCAAGTTCGTTTCGAGAGCGGTGCCGAAGTCGCAATAGGTTGCCAAACCTCTCAATCGCGCCGCCCATTCTCCAACGGTTTCGCTTGATTCTCTGCTGGCGCCAAAAAACTTCGCTTTGTCCACAAAAGTGCACTTCCTCGGCTTGAAATGGCCGTCGAGTAATTTAACCAGATCTTCGAAGCTCAATGTTCCTAAGTCGCCTGGATAAGCTAGATTGAGCATCAACCGGTACGTTTCTTCTGTGAGATGACACAATAATATTCCACTTTTGTTTTTTTCATCAATGTTGTTTATTTTTAAAAACTGAGTTAATTTCCCTTTATATATTTGCCACTCGTTGTTCTTGTGGTCAAACGTAGACAGGGTTCCTAGGAAATTCATCCTCGTCGCCAATGAAGTGGATGCGAAATAAAACAGCGAGCGGTCCGGTACAAGATTGGTTTATTACTGAAATGGAGTGTGGCGGTCGGCACACCGCGCGTCACCGCGCTCGCGCCCCGCAGGCGCCGCAGGCGCGCAGGGTGGGGGCGCGCAGGCTTACATACACATCAGGAAGACATTGATTTATTATTATTTTTATCGCTACATTAAAAAACTGAGTAAAATAGTATTTTTATTTTAGGAAATAGGATAAAATAATAATATGCTGGAAGTTTTATCACCAGTAGCCCACTATGAATTTTATGTAAATGTATGAATAATTATCATCATAGTTTCAGCTCCGATGTAAATGATTTTATAAGTTTCAGAGCGAAATCGGTGTAAAGTCATTTTTATAAACACGGACTTTAAAGTTAGTGTGAAAAATACGCATTTTCAATATACACAGGGAAAAGGCAAGGAAAGTATAAAAACGTTCAATAATAACTAATTTCGTTTTATTAACAACACAAAAAAAAACTAGGACAATAATCCTTGACTTTATAAGTAGGTAATAAAAACAATTCCTTTTACTGGCAATAAACTACTAATACCTATTAATATGAAATAATAAACTATTATAAGGAAGGACAATAAGGCTGGAAAACTTCAAATTACACAAAGGATATTCGAAAATAATCTCAATCGCGTTAACAATAGCGTCGTTTAAGCTTGTACTGACATAACTATGGTCTTAAAAATATCACATAATATTTATTTCATGAAATTGCCAATCTGCTGCTATAAGCCAAATAGGCGGATCTATGGAAAAAATAATGAAAAATAAGCCTTATTTAAGAAGATAAAATAAGAAATACTTTGCCGAACTTTTCCCTAGGATTGGATGCAGTACAAATAAGACTCATTTTTCTGTGTAGATACATTATTTTTTCTAGATACGTCTAAATGATTAGCTTACTAAATACTTTTGAGTAAAAGAAGCACACGATTCGTATTAAAATTACCCTAAGTTTAAGCGTACCTACATTTACAAGAATTATTATTTTTAAAATGCAATATGCTGTAATTACCGCTATATAAATACTTTGATCGTATATTTCATACAGGGTGTTTCAGAAAGATGTGGTCATAAGGTGTGGATCACAGAACGCCAAACTGAATACCGTTCACAGAGGCCATAATGCGACCAAAATTACTGCGCCGCGCAGCGTATTGCAGATTTGATCCCCGCACTGAACAAATATTTGTATGATCTGCAAGAAGTTGTTCCGGGTCTGGGTGTTTGTGTATGTGAGTTTCTATGTTTGTTAACGCATCCAAGATACAAGAAAAATTCCTAGTTTAGGGCAAGGCACAAAAATGTGTGAAAAAGTACCTACTCAGCGGACCGTTAGTAATTTTTCAATCCTACTCGTCCCAAATGTCTTAATAGCACAGAATATATAATAGTATTAACGTAACATACTATAGTACTAACGTATAATAGTACTAAGGTGTTAATAGTTGAGTTTACTGTACCACACACATCATCTGTCTAGACTTACACTTAACTGGCCTGTTGGTCTAGTGGTTAGTGACCCTGACTGCTATGCCGGAGGTCGAGGGTTCGATTCCCACCCAGGACAAATGTTTGTGTGATGAGCACGATCATTTGTTCTGTGACTGGGTGTAATTTATCTATAATATGTATGTATTTAGAATTATATATGTATGTTTATCAGTTGCCTAGTTTCCATAACACAAGCTCTACTTAGCTTGGGACTAGATGGCGTTGTGTGATAGTTGTGGGATATATTATTTTATTACTTCTCAACTCTGTTGTTGTCGGCTTCCAGTCTAATCGGATGCAGCTGAATATAATTATTAGTAAGTAGTAAGTAAGTAAGTACTGCCTGTATCTGACCTCCGCAATCCAGTAACTAGGTAATACCTCTTAGTGAAGACTTCCTGTCAGACTGTTCGAACTTCTGACGAGTCGTTTTGAGATTACCACACTTACAGCTATTCATCCAAGGCAGTTTCATATTGAGTACACTCTTTTGGAAATAGTGTGGTGGGAAATCATTGAACCACACCCATAAAATACCACACAAATCCGACACACGCTGTATATCTTAATTTTATATTACGAAGCATAATTATCAACATTGTATCTTACAATTAACTGCGTACAAAATTGTGTGGTTGAGGCGTGGTCATAAAACGTGAGTGCGAAACGACACGAGATAGGTACTAATTACTTTGCCGTGAGATAATTTATGCGCGTTCGCCGTCAACGTAATATAGCCGCGATACTTACGAGGTCAAAATAATTAACTAGCAATACTTCATAATATCGAAAACCAAAACAAAGAGTTAGGGACTTTGCCCATGCCACGATGCGTCGCGATTCGATCGATTCCAACTAAAAGTGAAAATCAACCTTGCTACTAAGAAATAGTGATGCGATTCGATTGACTTGACGTTTGTTGCGGCGATCGTGTTTTGTTTTTTATTTACCCGTAGATAACAACGTGTTTTATGTCATATGTCGTAGTGGTAAGGTTGATTTTCACTTGTAGTTGGAATCGGTCGAATGAGGATGGCAATTGGGGAAATAATGGCGCTAGTATAGCTTGTTCCAAGCATCGTCATTGGTTCAAATGAGTTCAAATCTTAAAGGTACTTCAGAATAGTACTACGTCATTGGTCGGATTAGGACTAGTCTATGGTGGCGCCATCTACAATATCTTTGCGTTGCCAACCCCATTGCAATCGCGTCGCGCCATGACTAAAATCTCTTAGAAAATTCTTTTTTATTTTGTTGTCATTACAAAATGTTAACCCGCCTCTGCTGTTAAAATGCGAAATCCCGCTAGCTAATTAAACTTGACCCCGTAAACCTTTCACCACAGACAGCCATTTTATTTTTAACTCTGTTTATAAAAGCTCAATTATTAAAATCTATTCCCTTGTTCATGGAAGTCTTTGAACCTTAGTGAAACTACAAAATTTAAAAGCTTGTAAACCTATTTGTTTTGCTGACTGTACGTCATAGAGCAGTGGCTTCATGAAACGCGTCAATAAGAGCGAATTTCTTTGATGAAACTGACTCCATATTTAAGGGCGTTCGCTACAATTTGCATGGGAGCAAGAAGGGTATGTCCGCTTTCAAAATTCCCCAAGAAAACTCGCGCCGCTGCCCGCTGACTTTGAGTCCGAGGCCCTTGCGTAAGTTTTGCTATTTTCCGAATGCCTCGGAAGCCCCTTCGTACACAACGCGACGCGAATCTCCGAAACCTTACGACTGTGGTATCCATTAACACGTGCCTATGTACTAAACTCTATGGATTTGTACACATATAGGCAACGACGTGTATCGGAGACTTGCATAGCGTTGTGTATGAAAGGCCTTAGTGTGGTAGTCGCAAGTCCAACTACAAAGCAAATTGTCCCTGGTTTGTTTTCAGGGCAAAGTATTATTGAGATCTTTCGTTTGAAATTGAACAGTATAATTTTTTTTTTTGTTAAGGGAAAATATTATGTGAGTCCCCAGCTCAGTGTCGAGCGGAAGCGACTGTCAGGAACTCAGGACCCTGTTCTTTCAATTGTCGTTTGCGTTCCAGGGTCGCAATTACCTTTACAATCAGCCCAGCGACTTATTATTGTTGCATGCCAACATGAATACAGTTTCATTAGTAAAATCCGCCCTAAGCTTAAAATTATTCTTAACAATAACTCATTATGGTCAATAATTGACTTACTGTCTACATATCTATGGAATAAGGCGTAATTCTAAAGCTATTCACAAATAAGTTATTTTTTTCATAAAATTGTTGTGGAGGATGAATAATTACCCTTAGAATTGGAAGCATCAACACTACGAGTGTTCAAATACTATACATTATAACATCATTAAATACAATTTATTTTTCGCATTTTTATTATAGTAATTATTCATCCCATACAACAAGTAGGTCCTTATTCACTATGCGATACGATGTAATTCGATTATTTTGCGAACTATAAGTCTAAATCAGCCTTATTACAACGACATAATGGTGTAATAGTAGTTTCCAGGGTCAAACTAATTACATTCTATTTAGTCCGTATTTTAGATTATAAAAAAATATTGACACGTATTTTTTCTTTTTTCGATTAAACAAAAAAGAACAAAGATAATAGTCTATATAAGTTACCTTTGACGTCACTGTGCGCGAAAAATGCCACGCCTCGTAACGTTACACGTAACTTTAATAGGCTATATCTTTGTCATTTTTGGTCTAATATACAAATAAAAAAATACGTGTCCCTTATTTTTGAATAATCTAAAAGACGGACTAATTAATTTTTTTAGGCAACTAGCCTATTCTACTGTTTTACGTCGTCAACAGAACTTCAAGAAACCATTTTCGATAAAGATATAAAAAGATTAAGACGTTGTATTAAGGATGATTTTCACTTCTAAAGTCAATCTAATTGCATCGCATCGCGTATTGAATACGGCGCTTATTCTATTTTCATTTCACATGCCAGTTATCTGCAGTTTCAAGTCCTCATAAGTTGTTTCTTCGTTCTCGATTTTATCGATGTAATATTCTCGATTATTCTGTCGCATCTTTTTACATTTAAGGCAAATCTACATAAGAAGGGTCAGTCCCTTCGTATTCAAGGCGACATAAGTCACCGATACCTTAGGACTTTGGTATCTGATTACGCGTGCCTGTGTATGACCCTCATTGGATTTGTATTGCGACAGTCATCTTGATACTATGGCAGTGGTCCGACCAACGGCGAGAGAACGAGTAACTCTCTCGGCGATTTTCTCTCTCAAGAAACGCACAGTACCTAAATGTACATTCCGTGTGAACGAAAGAGATGCATATATTAATAGTTGCTCTCTGACTGTTCACACTGCCGGCGACGACTCGTTTTGCAGCTCTGTCGCTAAATGACGACCTTTCAAAAATTAACTCGCTCAGCCATACTCGTTCAGCGATGCTCGCTCACTCGTTGATCGCGTTCGGTACAGACTGAAAAGTCACATAAAGCGACCGCGGGCGAGTAGCGCGAGTAATCGCTCGTCGCACTTGAACACTCGCTGTCGCCCGGCGACAAAACTATAGAAACTACACTCGCTTCCAACTCTTTTTAGAGTCTATAATTCTACTCGTTACTAGTTCATCGGTGGTCGGACCACTGCCTAAAGTCATAAGGTATCGGAGACTTGTGTCGCGCTGTGTACAAAGGGTCTTATTCTAAATGAGCTTGAATGGCGTAAATCGTCATTGTGAGCAAATACGTTAATAAATAATTGGTTTGGGATAATGGAATCTGCTAAAACACATAGATGCACCCGTTGATAAAATAACTTTAGGAAGACCTTTCACGGTCGCGGGACAGTCTCATTAGGAAACCGTGACATAGAACGTAAAGGCCTATTGAAGGATCGCCGTAGAGTTTAGTCAGTACAGTCACGAGCAATAATGTATAAAATAAGCAGTATTCAAAAGCGATATTCTGCTACTATACACCGTGACTTTTTAATCGTCTTACAAAATCACCCCAGTTCATATATCAAATGACTAGAACACATTTATTATAAAAAAACAGGTATTTATGAGATTTGAAAATTTTAAAAACAATTTTTTTTTTCGTTTTTATGACGCAAAGCGTAGTTAGAGACACCCTTGTCTCATAGAAAATGGAGATGGAATGATCTGCCCGGCTATTGCGCTAGGTAGGTATACTTTAAAGCTTGATACGTAAACATTTTAACAGGGTGTTTCATATTTCTAATGTTAGGTACATTAGAAATATGAATCACCCCGTTAAAATGTTATTAAATAAAAAATATTATTAACAATTAAAAAAAGAACTTGCCTAGAAGTATTTTATGTCGGATACATTAAGTCGACCCCTTTTGTAAGACGACTAAAAACTCACTCAAAATTAAACTTTTGTCTTTTCATTAGACTTATATTTTGGAGGCCATACTTGTATATGAATTATATTATATTATCGCTCGCAACTGTAGAAGTCTGACAGTCCCTCCCGCCCCGCCTATTGAAGGAAGACTCATTTGATGATGTGACCAAGATAAAAAAAGGAAGCCCTTTCACAGGCGACCATCATGCGTGTTTTAGCAGACTCTAACCCGGCTGCCAGGCTAGGCTCAATTCCATCAATGAAATTGACATATCACGACTGAGCATGAGCTCGGACTAAGTTCACTTAATTTGGGCAAAAGCTGCCAGCTGTCACTGTCAAAATGCTGAAAATGTTTGACTCCTCAGGCTTAATTATAAGTTTTCTGGAATGTCCGTAAAGCGTACTTCAAGTATAAATATACGGCGTTTACTGTATGGAAGACGAAAAAGGACATCTAGTGTACAAAAAAGAACTATTCTTTTTTCATCGAGTTAACCACAAAGTTAGCGCTTGCATTTAAAAAAAAAAACGTGAAAAGATGAACACCTACCAGTTCAGGCGTCAGAAGTTTCAAATTATGTCAATAAAGAATAATGATCATTAACAATTATTGACAGCAACAACTATAGCGTAGTTGGAAGAAATGGACACTTCCCGTCTTACTACAATAAATTAAATATCTGTTGAACACCTGTCAAAAAAAGTGTAACTGCAAAACGACTCTTAAATTAACATCAAATGCCGTTTTGACGTTGTCATCAAGTTAAACATCTGTTGGACATTTTTGTCAAAAAAAAGTGTAATTGCAAAACGACCCATATATCAACGTAAAAGTTACAAGTTGCAGTTGTTTTAGACAAGTGTTCAACAAATGTATAATTTTTTTTTGTTGAAAGGCGGTTAAAATTTAATAAAAAAAACCTAGAACCCTGATTCTCATCACAGGATTCTGAGAGACCAACCAGAGGCCTCAATATGAGAATTTTGTACATTTCAAAATCACACTCTCAATTCCTCTCCATCCAACCTTGGACTGGTTCCTGTCACTCGGGCACTTGACTGCAGACTGTCGGGATGTGAGCTGGTGACCCTCACTGGGTCTTCGGCTTGTGATGAGTGGTGTCGCACGCGAATATAAACGCGAACTCAGCTTTCTTCTGCGCGTATGATATGAATTCATCTGGAAATTAGGAAAGTTTTTAAAACGCTTATAATAGCTTCACTTGTTACTATGTATGTAAGAATTTCTTGGAATCTTAATTTGACCCACTTCCCGGTCTTCTTCAATTGGGATATTTTGAACCAATCTGAGTTCTGATGGCAATACATGACTAGCTAAGAAACGTCATTAAAAATCCAATATGGCGACCGCCCCAAGATGGCGGACTGGCCGTTTGAAATCCACCCCCATGATATGGGTATCAAATGAAAGGATTTGCTGTCAGGAATACGAAAAAAATTGTCACGTGACTTAAATCCAATATGGCGGATAAGAATATAGATTTCAGCCGGTTCGATTTCCGGGTGTGGGAGAAGAGAATTTTCGAAAATCTTTGAATGCAGTTTGCTTTCTATTCAAAAATAAAGGAATGTTTCCTTTGAGTAAAATTTTCTATCTGCCGTATTAATTGGATTTCCTTCCAGGTGGCATACAAGATACCACCCGGTATAACTCCTTGAGCCATTAAAGCTATAAATTCAAACATACGTATATCCATCACTGCTTTCGCATTTATAAAAGGCTATCGAAAGTATAATTAATAATCATTTATATAGGACACATTGGCAAAGATACACAAAAGTTCTTGCCCAAT
The DNA here is from genome assembly GCA_036375495.1 of Agrotis segetum. Taxonomy (NCBI): domain Eukaryota; kingdom Metazoa; phylum Arthropoda; class Insecta; order Lepidoptera; family Noctuidae; genus Agrotis; species Agrotis segetum. The sequence goes on along the minus strand of JAQSVV010000280.1, from coordinate 1,176,551 downwards.
TTTGACCTCACAATATGGGGTGACTGGTAATTAGTGTACGATACTTAAACACGTGATTGTGCTCATGATAACAAGTAAAGTTATTATTGGAGCAAAGCCGAAATCGTGAACAAAATATCAGCTGCTCAGTACATTAAGCAAACATAAATGTACTGAACAGCTGATTTATTTTTCGAGTTTTCAGGTTTGTTCCCATACTAAAAGTTGTTGGTTATCATGAGCACAATCACGTGTTTAAGTATCGTACACTAATTACCCGTCACCCTATAAGCATGAGAGACAAGCTTATAAACCTCTGGGCCTTGACAACTGACGTTTAATCTCATTTGACTAGCTTACCATAAGTCAGGTATCCCTTTTCATCCAGGTCTGCTTGCTGGAAGGTGTTGTGTGCGTCCTCCTGGCACAGCCCGAGGCATCGCGTCGCCACCTCCTCAAAGTTGGCGAGGTTCAGGCGACCAGTGCGACTGCTGTCGTATAGCTGTAAATATAAGAAAGAAAAAGGTTTTTATTGGACTCAAAAGTAAACAAAATGACGTTATAAAAACAACAGAAACTAGAGAATAACATTAAAATAATAAAATTAGTTATAATGGAGGCCAAGTGGTAGTACTAGTATAGCGCAATTGATTAAGCCTTAGCTTAGCTAGTAGAGCGCCTGGAGTACTACCGGATCCAGAAAGATGTAGGGGGTCGAATCTCTAAGGACGGAACCCATGGTTTCAGCCTACGTTATGAACGTTATCACGCCCCGTAACAACGAGCCCAAAATAAGAATGAATGATATTACGATGTTGATCTGTTGAGATAGCTCCTTAGAGTCGGCACAACCACACGCTCACAATCTGCGGAAAATTCGCGGTACTACCTTTTTTTTTAATGTAGACACTAGTGCAGTGTCAAAAGCCGTTGCTGTATTTTCCGTTCACAAACCCGTGTCTTCGTTCATGAACTTAGAAAAATTACCTTGAATGCTATGGACAGCAGCTGCGTCAACGGCGCATGTTGCAGTGACAGGAAGCAAGCGTGTAGCAGATAGTCAGGAAAGTATACCAGACCACTTGAAGGCTGGAAAGAAAACATGGTATTTTTAGTATAGAAGGTTTTTTTAATAATGACTTATTTTACCAAACTTTAACTTTGGCCTACTAATGTTGCAAAACAAAAGTTACTCCTTGTATTATCAAATATCTGCTAGTGAAAGATGCTGGATAAATCGGTTCACACACGGATATACAGAAAATTGCTATGTTAATGTACTATATAAACCCCGTATATTTTAGTAAAAATAACTGTATTTTGATATTACAAACAGACTCTTAAGTTCATAAAAACGGTAAGAAGTCAAAAAGTTGTTCTCGGATTTAAATGTCAAAGATAAAAGCCTTCAAACTTTCATCCATCCATCCATTCAAACTCTCGCATTTAATACGTAACATTGAAAAAATACTGCTACAAGATCCTTTACAGGCCCAGGTCCTACCATGACATCTTAAACCGTGAGTAGTTCCACTGTGAGAACGAGATGCCGCTAGACTTGTATAGCTCTATCTCTTTCCCACAGCAGAACTACTCCCACTTTAAGATATCGTGGTAGGGCTCTTCATCATGGTACAGACCTGCATGAAGATGTCGAAGAGCCTCATGAGTGGTCCGTCGCACGGCACCCCCAGCCGCGCGGCCAGCTGCGGGCCCGCCAGCCAGCGAGCGTGCCCGGCCACGCCCGCCGCCGACACGTGCAGCTCCAGGGACGAGCGGTCCAGGCTGGGGGGGAAAGGTTTAAGAAAGAAAGAAATAACATTTATTTGGTACAGTCAGGGCATACATAATAACATACAAAAGAAAGAGAAATGAACAATTAAGTGGCTGACGCTTATTTTCAACTGGAACTGTAACCTTAGCGCGAATTTTCAGTATTTGAGACGTAAAGTAAACTGGAACTTTGACAATTTCAAATTAACAACTTTTAAGGAAAAATTCGTTCCTGCTTCGCACACCAGAGGCGCTGTTCCATTTTTCCAAACAAGAAACGCTGTAAATACTGTAGAGTAAAAGAGTGAAAATTCGTGCTAAGGGTACATGTTACTTTTTTTTACGTGGTTAAATCATCAAATGAGTCCTCCCCACCCAGGGCAGACTGTCAGACTTGTAATGACGAAATCGATGAACTAGCGAAACCGCTGGTAAAAGTTATTAATGAATGAAGAAGTCCAAATCCAGGTCAAAGACCTAGCGGGCCCGGCGTGCACTAACCCTGCCGCCGGGCAGGCAAGAGGAGCGTCAGCATAATGACGGGGCCCCCCTATAGAGGGCCACAGTCCTGCCGGGGTTGCGGGACATACGTATACCGCGACTCCGGCACATGAGGGACTGCCAAGGAATACCGTGGATTTTAGTCAGTACGAGTAAAAAATTCGCCGTGGGGCGCCGGCTTAGAATTGCGCTCCCCCAAATCATCCCGTGGGTGTCGTAAGAGGCGACTAAGGGACAAACCGGAGGTCGGGCAGCAGCGTCCTCCGTGTACTGCACATCCTCACTGCGATCGCCAACCCGCCTGCCAAGCGTGGCGATTATGGCAAATTACCCCCAATAATGGAATCTACAGAAACCAGGCCCCCAGTCCCCGGCAGCGCCGCTATCCCTGGCGCGGGTAGCGGTCAAGGTAACGGCGGAGCAGGGGGTGCTAAGAATCTCCGGAAGAGATCCGGCTACCCACCCCCACGACGACTGGCCCTGGTAACACACAACATTCGCACATTGAGGACTGACGAAAAGATCTGCGAGCTGGAAGAGGAGCTGAGCAAGTTACACTGGGACATTATGGGGTTATGCGAAGTCCGTAGAGAGGGGGAGGACACCGTAACCCTGGAGTCTGGTAACTTGCTCTACTACCGGGAGGGCGACCAACAGTCCCAAGGTGGTGTCGGGTTTCTCGTTCACAAGTCCCTCGTAAACAATATAATAACTATCGACAGTGTGTCGAGCAGGGTGGTATACCTAATACTCAGAATATCCAAAAGATATTCGCTGAAGGTCATTCAGGTATACGCACCGACCTCGTCACACTCCGATGATGAAGTGGAGACTATGTATGAGGACGTAAGTAGGGCCATACATAGCTCCAAAACCCACTTCACTGTTGTTATGGGGGACTTTAACGCAAAGTTGGGCAAGAAAAGCGGTGATGAGTTGAGAGTGGGGCAATTTGGACATGGGCAACGGAACCCTAGGGGACAGAGGCTGGCCGACTTTCTGGAGAAAGAGGAACTCTTCATGATGAACTCTTTCTTCCAGAAGCCGCCTCACAGGAAATGGACCTGGCTGAGTCTAGATGGTTTCACGAGAAACGAGATAGACTTCTTCATGACCGACAAGAAACGGATATTCAGTGATGTCTCTGTGATCAACAGGGTAAAAACCGGTAGCGATCACCGAATCGTAAGAGGCTCGCTGAATATCAATGTTAAACTTGAAAGGTCCAGCCTGATGAAGTCTACGCTCCGACCTACTCGGCCCCATATTCAAAACCCCGAAAGCTTTCAACTCGAGCTCTCTAATCGCTTTGCTTGCCTTGAGAACTTAGTGTCAGTGGACGAGATCAACGACGGGCTAGTGGAAACTGTCCGCACGGTAGGGTCTAAGTTTTTTAGACCCTGCCGTAAAGATAGACCTCAGAAATTGACCGAGCAAACCTTAAACCTCATGGCTGAACGACGTTTGCTACAGTTGCAGTCTTCCGATGACGCTAAGTCATATAGGCAGCTCAATAGACGTATATCTAAGTCCTTGCGACACGATCTGCGTCTCTTTAATACGAATCGTGTTAAAGAGACCATACAGCGAAACAAAGGCTCTAAAGTGTTCGCAAAGGACAAGTCTATTGGGCAAAGCCAGATGACAAAGCTGAAACGGGAGGATGGCAGCATAGCGTCGACCAAAGCAGAGGTTTTAGGCGAGATCGAGAGGTTCTATGGACAGTTATACACTTCGGTCGCAAAGCCCGTTGACAGCTTGGTAGGAGATCCAAGAGCCAAGCTGTCCCGACATTATACCGAAGATATCCCGGACATCAGTCTGTACGAGATTAGGATGGCCCTGAAGCAGCTTAAGAACAACAAGGCGCCGGGCGAGGACGGAATCACTTCAGAGCTTCTGAGAGCGGGTGGAACACCGTTACTTAAAGTCCTCCAGAAGCTCTTTAATGCCGTCCTCTTCGAGGGCAAAACGCCTGAAGCATGGAGTAGAGGTGAGGTGGTGCTGTTCTTCAAAAAAGGTGATAACAGCCTATTGAAGAACTACAGACCCATCACGCTTCTAAGCCATGTTTATAAGCTGTTTTCAAGGGTTATCACGAACCGTCTCGAACACAGACTTGATGACTTCCAGCCTCCCGAACAAGCCGGTTTCCGAAGAGGCTATAGTACCATAGACCACATCCATACGCTGCGGCAAGTTATACAGAAGACCGAAGAGTATAACTTGCCATTATGCTTAGCGTTTGTGGACTATGAGAAAGCCTTCGATTCGGTGGAAACATGGGCGGTACTTGAGTCACTCCAGCGATGCCGTATTGACTATCGGTACATCGAGGTGTTGAAGTGCTTGTATAATAACGCCACCATGTCGGTCCGAGTACAGGAGCAGAGCACGAAGGCGATTCCATTGAGAAGAGGCGTACGACAAGGGGATGTTATCTCCCCGAAATTGTTTACTGCCGCAATGGAAGACGCCTTCAAGCTCCTGGAATGACAAGGACTTGGCATCAACATCAACGGCGAATACATCACTCACCTTCGGTTTGCCGACGACATCGTAGTCATGGCAAAGTCGATGGAGGAACTCAGCATGATGCTCGATGGCCTCGACCGAGTTTCACAACGGGTGGGCTTGAAAATGAACATGGACAAGACGAAAATTATGTCAAATGCCAATGTTGTGCCCACCCCAGTCTCTGTTGGAAACTCGGTACTCGAAGTTGTTGACTCATATATCTACTTAGGACAAGTAGTCCAGTTAGGTAGGTCCAACTTCGAGAAAGAGGTCAACCGCCGAATCCAACTCGGTTGGGCAGCGTTCGGGAAACTACGCAATGTCTTTTCGTCCGACATACCTCAGTGCCTCAAGACGAAAGTCTTCAACCAATGTGTGTTACCAGTGATGAGTTACGGCACCGAAACGTGGTCTTTCACTATCGGCCTCATCTCAAAGCTCAAAGTCGCTCAGCGAGCTATGGAGAGGGCTATGCTAGGTGTTTCTATACGTGATCGAATTCGAAATGATGAGATCCGTAGACGAACTAAAGTCACCGATATAGCCCACCGGATTAGCAAGCTGAAGTGGCAATGGGCAGGTCATATTGCTCGCAGAGCAGATGGCCGATGGGGTCGAAAAGTGCTAGAGTGGAGACCACGGACTAGCAAGCGCAGCGTAGGACGTCCACCAGCAAGGTGGACAGACGACCTTATAAAGGTCGCCGGAAGACGCTGGATGCAGGTCACTTCCAACCGGTATCTGTGGAAATCAAAAGGGGAGGCCTATGTTCAGCAGTGGACGTCCTATGGCTGAGATGATGATGATGAGATGATGACGAGTAAAAAAAAAAAAAAAAAGGTCAAAGACCTGTCGGATCCCAGGGAAGACTTAATTAGGACACCAGAAGGGGACCAAATGCGCTCAGACACCTGAAAATGACCAAATGCTCACAAGATGAAATCTCTTACCCAAGTTGTGCTCGGATCTCGCTGACTTCCCTCGTGGAGGCTGCACAAGGGATGCCCAGCTGTTTGGCACGAGCGATCAGTCGGCAGTCATCATACGTATAGTCTAGGACAGGAACGCCGAGTGCTCTGAAATTATATAACAAACACGGTAAGGTAAGCACCAGCATTTACTATTTCCCATTTAGTTAAGGTAGGTACTCCTGCATTCACAACTAAGCCTTCATCATCATCAGGCTATAGTTCCCACTGATGGAACATTGGCCTGCTCTTTAAAAGAGGTGGTAGGCTATAATCCACCACGCGGGCCTAATGACGGTTGGTAGATGTCACATGTCTTCGAAAGATTTGGTTCTAGGACATGTCGGTTTCTGCGCGATGTTTTCTTTCACCGTTTTTAGAGAAGTGATGATGAAATAAATTACATGGAGCCCATAACACTGGCACATGCCATCACTGCTGCATAAGGCTTTTAACAATTTACTTTTTTTACAGATACAATCAATTAGTGTGTAACTCACCTTGCCATGACATCTCGAACGTTCCTGGCGTACAGCTTGGGGTCTCTTTTCTCCTCCTCACTGGGGTAGTATACCGGCAAGAACTCAATCTCACACGAACTGTGAACCTGAGTCAAGGTCAGCCACAGCAGCTTCAGACTGAAATTGAGATTGAGAATAAATCCTTTAAATTGATCAAAATGGCTACGATGGCGAATTCCACATCGTTTTAAGACGAAAGATGTCTAAATTTTCTCTCGAAACCTTAATTTTAAAATGATATGTCAAGAAAGAGCTGAACTAAGCCTGTCCAGCGCGAGACATTTAATTTTAATTCGTAAATCGGTAAGTAACGTCCCGCCAAAAGTGGACGTCTGTCGTAGGCACTGTTGCACTCTGTTCCTTTGCTCTCATTGAGCGTTAAAACGGCAATACGATGCGACCAGAGAGAGATCACATGAGGTCCAGGACCGAGGGCTTATTTTGCCTTTGGTACGAGTTCATCATACATCCAAACTCCAAATACCAGGCTACTATGAAGAACTTTCAAGAAAGCAGGTACTCACGCGCCAGGTCCTTCCCAGGTCCAAGTGACGGTATCCCTCGCGTTTGGGTACCGGATGGTGACAGGCTGTACAGGCACCCCTGGGTAGAACCCTCCTGGCTTGAACGTGATCAGGCATGAGCGGTTCGTACAAGTTCCTTCAGGAAATATCAGGACCTGGAAAGATAAGACATTCCATTTTTCAAGATGCCAGTACGGCTATGTATTGGGACAATCCCATCGCACTATTCTCAAACCATTGCAACTACTGAAAGCCAGTATCAACAGTGGCGACCACCAGAAAAGCGCTTAGACAATAAAGCTTGACATGTCCCGGATGAATTTTACCATCTTGGATCCTGTTACGTCTATAAAACGGCATGGACTGGTTTCGTGAAGTTTTGAAATAGAGAGTAGACCCCTTTACAATCAATTAGGTGGACAGACATCTTGTTAAAATGGCCGGAAGAAACTGGATAGCATAAAACAAAACCATAAGAAGTTAAGATTTGGAAGAGACCACTCAGCATTGGGTGGCTAAAGGTTGAAAAAGAGGGAGGGAGAGATGCCCCTTACATTGTTTCGTTTGGTTTAAGTTAGAACGTAAGCATGCCCCAATCCATAAATACTCGCAGTTATACCAAACGCAAGCGCATCTATTTGAGGATCGACCGTCGTCGATGACTAACTGCGAATTTGCGGCTCACTGCATATTTTTGGATTATTAATACGCATTGGAAAATTTTTATGAATGAAGTGGAAAGTATATTTTGTCCTCAAAACTTGATTGTTGGTTTTAGCATTAGCTTGAATTATCCTGCCATTTTAATGTAATTTGCAATTATGAATTTTTACGATACTCTCCCAAAAGATGGCGCAATGTTACCGTAAAAGTATCTAAGGTGAATGCTTCAACCTGCGAATTTAAAATTTTCTTACGTTTTTTGCAATTTGCAGGCCAGTGACATGTTGTAACTTTATCAAAATATGATTCGCGATTATAACAATATATTTAATTACAAGAATGATCAAAACCATCAGCTCTCACATAGAAAAGGTGCATGTAAGTTAGATTTCGGAGATTTTAACAATTTAATCCGATAATCATATTTTTATAGTTACAACATTGTCACTGGCCTGCAAATTGCAAAAAACGTAAGAGAATTTCGCGGGCTGGTTGGAGCATTCACCTTAAACGTGTGTTATAACATAAAACAAGCAATCGAACCTGCGGCCAGTTCTCCTTAGAAGTAGCCCTTTCAATGATCTCCTTAATAGTATTCTGCCTCGAGTTCGGGTCATCGCGCCACACGTACACAGGTTGCGTGTAGTTTATAAGCTCTGAAAAAATATAACATGAACTTTAGTCTCATAAATATACATAATAATTATAGTTAGACCGCAAAAGATGGGAATTTCCGAGGTCAGGAGACTTGCTTTTGCGAAGGAAAAACCTATATATATAATAGGCTATCTTTTCTTAATAACAGGCCCACAATAATAGTGGCCTTAGTATTAAAAAACTTAAAAAAAAACGGCGAAGTGCGAGCAAACTCTCCCATAAAGAACCCTGCATGCGCGAGCACCGAGAAGAAATTAATGTAAAAAATCTTGTAGTTCGTTGTAACTAATTTGGATCCCTTAGAGAAAAGACACGTAGTCTTAACAATCATAGCAAAAATACTTATAAATTACATTGTGTGTGGTATGGAATCATTTGCTCCGATTTCGCGCTATCTTGAGTACTTAATAACTAGTTAAGAAGAGTAAAAATGGTACCATTTAAAAAGTTAACTATTAACTTTAAATTGATTCATTCAAATCGCGGCATTATTTAAGGAGTTAGATCGATTCCAAGTGAATCCATACTTTTGCTCGCTAATATACAACATAGATATCGACCACAAAAAATGAAATAAATGATTTTCAGTAGAAAACCTCAGCTTTCTCACAATACTTACTTAATCCAATGAAGCGTTTAAAATAGACACAAATTAGTTATTAGTACAGATAAGCTACTTGACAACAGTGCGGGAGGCAACATGAACAAAAGCGGTGTAAGAGAAAGTTCAGGAAAATTGCGCTCATTAGATTAGATTCAATTAGTCGACACGGTATCTAAGCTAGATGTACAGCTAGATAAATATGTATATACATTGTTGCACAGTAAAGGTATTTCTATACTTTTATAATAGTTAAAGCTGAAGAGTTTGTTTTGGTTGTACGTGCTAATCTAAGGAACTACTGCTTTGAATTGAAAAATATTTTTGACGCCGAACTTAGGTCCGGCGCACACGTGTTTTTGTCAAACTATTATCGACATTACCTTTATTATTCAAATAATATTCAGATGCAGATATTTAGCACGTTTCATACACATTCGGGGAAACAAGTAACACGTGTTACCAACGCGTGACCAAAAATTGTGTCTCAAAATTACTTAATTTTTTTGTGTTAATTATAAAAAAAATACTAATAAAAAATACTTGTTCATTAATTTTAGTTGATGTTTAACATACTAGAATTACCGCACTACAAAAATAATCCTGTATTAATATTATAATTATGCACATAAAGAAATAATTTATGGACGAAACGTTTTTTGCAAAAAAAAAAAACAAAATACACATGGACAGTCCACGTGTATGACCAAGTCACATGTCTTTACGCGTGGTGTATTTCCCGCGCTTTTTACGCACTGTCTAAAAACTTCATGGTTACGTCCACCGGTCCAGTTCAAAACTAGCCGTGAAATAAAAAATCCTTTCCTAACGTTTTTAGGGTTCTATAACTATAAATAAAAAAACGAAAGCCATAAAGAATCACTCGATTGTTTATCTGTCCGAATGTCACATCCGATTTTCTCCGCATCTACTGAAGCAATTCAGTTGAAAGGACAATGGGCAAAAGCGGTCAAACCTTGACCAGTTTTGTCCAAAGAGTCTATGACTACGTTATTTTTCTTTCTGTGGAGAAGTGGTAAGTTTAGTGGTAAGGAGACTTGCGAAAAATAGTACTTGTGACATAATTCTGGCAAAATATTATTAAAATCCGTCCGGAGTTCTATAAATTGACTACCTAACCTAACTTTTTTACTGTCACGGAACTGTCTCAAAAGATATAAAAACCCACGATACAGAAGCAATTCCTAGAGCGGGCAGCGTTTAAAAAAAGTAAAAAATATAAGTTCCTCTTTCATACACTACAGGCGCTTTTTCAATTTTACATACAATAAACGCAGTAAATGCTACAATTCAAGTACGCTGTACCTTAATAAAATACGAAATTCTGTGATAAAACCTCAGTTTACCATCAGAATCAAGGTCGGCCCTGCTCGAAGGTGACATGAAATGATCCATGACATGACAGGTTTCCTGTTTATTGACAAACTACCGTCATCTGTCCTCCTTACGAATGTTTGATATCCGCATTTGGACAAACAGTATTGAAGACAGATGGATCTTTACTTTGTTTTTGTAAACTTATAGAACTTAATTTGCATTGACAAAGCATTTGTTATACTATTTGCCTATGCATTCCACCGCAATACTTGCATCTTGCAATTGCATAAAAAACCAGGCACAGATCCAGACTTGGTGGCAGTAGCTGAGTAAATCTAAATAGAAAACGCAATTTAACGTTGGTTAAGGCCTACTGTCCACACAGTTGCCTTTCGTAGGATGCATGTAACCTACAAATGAAGATAGGCGTATTTTGCATATTTGTTATGTCCACGCTGCTTTATGCAATAGTCAGTCACGCTACAAAAGGTCTTAATTTTCTTTCAACTAGCATCGATAAAGGACGTCTTTTGTTGTAAAAATGCATGACGAACGCAACAGCGGCTGACGCGACGTTGCCACTTCGTGAACACAGATTTCATTGTTTCTACGCAAGATGCAAGCATTCGTCTTGCAATCGTCAATTGACGAAAGCGGGCTGTGGATGATGATGATGATTACGACATTTGAGTGCTTTCATACAAAATTCATTTTCCTGCAAACAGAGCCTATTCCATTGTAGTGTTTACGGTCCAATCTATAAATGTACAAAAAATCAATCAAATAAAATCAAAATTGATGCAAAGTGGCGCTAGGTATAACAAACGTTGTAAGATTACGAAAAAAAATTATGGCATTGTAGTTTGCAAATGACCAACGTAGTTTCAACTTTGTGCATTCAAAATAATTAGGGTCTTCTTTCCTTCAGTTAGCTGAAGGTTGGTATTGTAAAGGTGTTCATACTCTTTGGACGAGAACACGTGATTGTGACACGGACCGGTAAATACCAAGACAAGTGTTTAATTACAGCATCTGAGATAAGTAGCGTTGGCAGGTGTTTAATTTCGAAACATTAACAAAGTAAAATGACTACAAACGAAAAAAAAACAAAACATGTTGATAATAAACCGAGCTAAAAAAATACTAACTCAGCCACGAATATTACAACTCGGCTACAATTTTTTTTTTCCCCCTGAGATTCGGTTTGGTTGGTTTCATTTAAACTCTGCAGGCATAAATAGGAGCCCCGCGCAACGGGACTCCGTCGATTGCACCTTGGCCTATTTTTAGTCCGAAAATTTTGATGCACTCCAGACGCATACCTAGACTTTGTGTTGTAAACGTTGCCGGATCAAAATTTGTGATTTCGGAGCATCAGAATTTTTCTGACAAACTATGCGGACGAGCTTAAAAATATGCATGACAAATGTTAATTCAAGTTTGCTGAAGAAACATGGAAGCAAAAAAAACTATGTTAATGTATTTAAATGTTATGAAAAATATTCAGTTTTAATTCACCTCACAAAATTATAATTAAATATTTTTATAACAATATAAAATGTCATGGATTTTCGGAAAGTGACACCTGATTTCATAATTTATTTGTTTTTATAAAATACGCATAGCAAAAAAAAATGAAAGGGCAATTGAAGGAATAGGTGGCCTACAATGAACTCTTAACGATATCCAGTTTAGGCTGTGGGAGAGAGACAGAGCTTTACAAGTCGACTAGCGCCATCTCTTTCCCACAGCCTGAACTGGATAGAGTTAAGAGCTCGTGGTAAGGCTCCTGGGTGGTTTTTAACTGTTACAAGCCTGACAGTCCTTTCCATTACACGAAGGCCGGTATGTTCTTGAAGAATTAAAACCCACAAAAGAAAAAAAAGTAATTGCATAACGTCCCAACTTCAAAGTAGATGCCGTAGTTCGTACGCTTTGTGTCACGGGTTCGATTGTGTCACAGTACAAATATTTATATGGCCTACAAGTTCCGAATATGACTATTAATTGTTGAGTTTAAATTATAAACTGTTGAGTTTAATTCCGGTCTTTGAACTCATCAGTTATCTCAAAACAATTTCAACGTTCAACCAAAATATTTCACTATCAATATTTGATTACTAGTTAGTCTACACGCAACCATCCTTCATCAAATAAAATAGGCATTAAATTAGTGTTTTTCACGAAGGTCTAGCCTAGGCCATGAATCTCCTTTAACACGCAAAGTTAACTGGCGGTTAATAACCCTTAACTGTAAAGGTTAAACAAAACCGCATCGAAAGACATACAAGATAAGTGACATTACTCTAATAAGACTATCGTATACAAGAGACGGCAGGGTAGGGAATATATAGCTCGTCGTCCGATCAGAACTAAGCCCACCAAATCGACGATGTGTCGGCATCGTTTTCGACGCACGTCTCAAGAAGCTGTTAAAAACTGACGAGGTCTAATAAGGCAAAATGCCTGCCGGGGTCGCGGGACTTTAGCAGAATACCCGTGACCCTGAAATGGAAGCAACAGGGTGGACTTTTAGTCTACACAGTCCTTTCCGCTTCTCCCAAAGAGAGGACTGACCCGTTTGATGATTTTACCAAAAAAAAAAGGCAGTCGAGGCCTTTTTTTGTTTTTTTGGCAACGTTTACACCGTTCCTAATTTGTATTAATTATGCCCCGATGGTGATTTTATTCTAGACTAAGTATTGGATCCAATATTTTCCTTTCAGTTATATAAATTCCAATAATGTAACCTCCTACTTTTATAATAGCAATAGTTTCATGAGACAAGCAAGGCATGAGGCTCCGAAGGCGAGCACTCTTGGCGCTGTTCCAAAAAAAAAATGTCAAGACCAATTAAGTTTTTTAAATCGATCGATCTTGAACTTAATAACAATTTCAATGATAGCAACCAGTCTGGCACCGGATTTAAAAACATATTCTGTTCTTATTCTTTATGTGTAATTCATTTCATTGTCACTGCTCAACGGTGAAAGGAAAACATCGTGAGGAAACACATGCCGGCTTCTTCAGGATATTTTTCAACGCAGGTTTGAGACCTGTGACCAAAAATTCAGAGACCTATAACATATACAAAACCGCACTAGGCTCTGGTGGTGGCCAGGGGGTCACCAGTTTTTGACTAAGAGGGGGGGGGGGCAATGGGGCAATATTATGGAAGATAAAAAACATGAACGCCGAGAGCAAAGCGTCACACTTTGAAAGCCTTTGCCTCGATGGCGATTGAAATAAGAACGGTCCTAATACTTCACAAGTTTTACTTTATTTAAGTATACTATGCTATGCTAGCTACATTTGATCTCTAAGGAGGGCCAGTTGCCCCCCTCCTGTCCCCCCTTTGGTGACGCCCTTGGGTGGTGGATTACAACCTATTCCTTCTCACAGAGTGGAGGCCTGTGCACCAGCAATGCTAACATTATAGGCTGACTGACTGATCCCCACTGGTCGGCTTCTATTGGTCGTAGCGTGATGTTTTATAGCCATAGCCTCCTTAATAAATTGATTGAATTATTCAACATAAATTTTCAATTCGGACCAGTAGTTTTTTGAGATTCGAGCGTTGAATCAAACAAATTCTTCAGCTTCATTTAAGTGTAGATTATGTTAGCTGTTCACAAAAGCCAATTTCATGCCCTTCGTAAAAAAAAGCATTAAAACTGGGTCTTACCATCTTACCACGCTCTGTCAAATCAACCTTGAGAACTACACTTAGGTAATATCTAAGCCTGAGTAAAAGGCATCTGGAAGCCCTAGCACAGCATGCAAGCCACGTAATTTCTAAATATACACCATAATGCAATGACGTTAAAACACTATTTTATTTGACGTGAAGCCATGTGTGAAAGTACCGTCAGTTACATAACGTATTATTTTTGTACTTTCGTAAAAAGAAAGGTTTGTTAACCTCTATTTTCCTTCGTGGGTACACGCAAGGTTATGTAATGGTAACTGCTTCAATATCTGATTGTCGTAAAAAGTAATTACCTTTACATACGTAGATACAGTGGCGTAGCTAGGCCAGAAGGGGGCTTGTATTAAAACTTGTTGGGGGCCCTTCTAACGTGTTGTTTTGCAGAATTAAGACTCTCGACTGGTGTAACTAACTGCTGCTATTACTGGTGTCATTAAGAGAATTTTAACGGGTGTTAGAAAATTAAAAATGCTGATCGACTGATTGTAAGTAGGTAATTTATGGCTACAACATAAATATAGTAGCCTTTTTAAAAATGAGCTATGTTAGAAGTTCGATAATTTGAGCTTTACGGCGGCGATCAGTTTTTATTTAAGAGCAAAATTTTATGTTTTTACTTTTTTTTTTGCAATCGTCGGGTGTATGACACGTGGGGGCCCCGTGTAATTGATACGGCGCGGCGGTAGTTACACCTCTGCATAGGTACCTATACGTTTGAATAGATGTTCTATTCGATTTGAAAGCCAATTTTACTTTGGTACTGAACGTGATCAACATAGTCGTCTAAACCGTTTCGAAGAGCGTCAATGTCATTGTTATTGAATATTCAATGACACCTCTTGAACTTTCGGTTTTAAGTGTATTATGCAAAATCACGAAAAATGTAAAAAGTGTCATAAATTCATAATAATGATATCAACTAAATTGCATATTGGCCAAGAGCCTCGACCAAAATCTAAGGGGGCTCTCGTTAGGCAGTTGGATCAAAGGCCTGATTCAGAAAGCAGTTGGTTGTGACACGACGCGCATTGTTAGGAGGTTCCTTTTTCTGGAGCCCTGACTACCGGTAGCTGGACCCTGCTGCAGATACTGGTGGGCTACTATTAGATATTATATTTATATTTTTGAATGTTTTTTTTCTGATAAGTATAAAAAAGAATAAAGTATGTCAACTCAACTTTCATCATCATCATCAGCTGGAAGACGTCCACTGCTGAACATAGACCTCCGCCTCTCACTCTCAACTCAACATTAAGAAAGGAAAAATGCTAGAAATCTGAAGCTGCATTTAACGAGAGACAAACCAAATATTTGTCCAATACTTAGACTCACTTGGAAACGATATTACATAATCACTAATCATGATTACCGTTGGTTCATAACTACCGAAGATCACGTAATGATATATCTGGCATTTATTGAAATCATTTCCAATGAAACCATGATTACATTTCTCGGACTGATCAATTTAAAAAAAAAAACAGTCATCTTCGTGCTTAAAGCCAAACGAGAGGAAAAACGACAGTAAATAAAAAATAATAATTACCTTGTGTTACCACATTAAAGTGCGGTATTATACACTTTGTAATATTAAAATGATATATTATGTAGGCTATAAAAATTCAAATTGCAACTGTTTCGAACATCTCTATAAAGTTGTCTATGGTCAGAATAATAATGCTAACCATAGACAATCCTATTCACTTTCCCGCCATAAAAAAACGGAATATTTTTAATGCGGAATTACGGATGCTCAGAAGCATGAATTTTAGTAATGTGGTACAGTGTATTTTGAGTTACTGTTACTGTCAGCCTGTAACTTCCCACTTCTGGGCAAAAGCCTCTCCCCAAGGCCCATGACTTCAAACTCCAACTATCTAATTCGATCATTTTTTACGTGGTAGAATCATGAAATGATTCCTCCCACCTACTCCAGGTGACCTACTGCAGGTGAGATGTCTTTGTACCACCCATCAATTTTAACAGTTTTGTAAAACCATCTCTAGCGAATAAATGATTCTATTCGATTCTATTCTATTCTATTCTATTCTATTCTATTCTATTCTATTCTATTCTATTCTATTCTATTCCCACCACGGGCAGGGCGGGAGGGACTGTAAGACTCGTACTGACTAAAATCCACGGTGTCCTACAGTAGCCCTTTATGTTCCGGGGTCACGGTAATGAGATAAGTCCCACGACCCCGGCAGGCTTTGGCTCTCTAGAGGGAGAAAGCTCTCCAATTCGCCTATGTATAATAAAAAGGCGAGAAATACTAATAAATGGACTGTATTTAAATAATAAGAAAATCACTGGAATTGCTAGGGCAGATGGAACATAAGAGAGCGAACGAATGAATAGAATGAATGAGCTAAGTTGTTCATCCTATTATTATTATTATTCATCCCCGTCATAATTCTGACGCTCTTTGAGGCGGGAACACAACGCGCCGTCTCGAGCCGGGCATGGTCTGACTATTTCGATCTAGGGATGGTGTAAGCCATTGGTTGTTAGTTTTGTATAGCAATATAGCTCATCCCGCCATCTTCTGCGAGGTCTGCGACGCCTTCTGACTAGAAGCATTACAACCTCTAATCAAATTAATTCACTTTTTCTTCATAGTCAATGTTTTAATCCAGGGTACAAACTATCTGCGTATCTCATCCTAATACGTTGCGTAGTTTTTGTATGATAGAGTTATAAACATCCATCCAATATCACAAAAAAATATTCGCATTTATGCTAGGTGGTAGCAAGATAAGTATTTTTCTAGGCATCTGAAGTACCTATCCAGAGGACGCGGGTTCGAATCCCACTTAAAACCTGCAATTTTTCTTTCCTCAAAAAATCATCTTTAAGTATTTTTCTGTCTCTACAAACTAGATCGCCTACATGGACTTGCAAACAGAGTCACTGCGCTGCGAGACCAACAAAATAGTAAAAAACAAAAAAATAATCTGTGACCTAGATATTTTCGACGCTGACATAATTATTTACATCCAACGAATGCAAGTTAAATTCACTAAATTTTTTCCTTGTCCACGTTTTTCAGCAGTAATGACTAGACCAACGAGTGATTTTAATCAAGACCTTAATTCAGAAAGCTTTTCTTCTTGAAACGGCACGCATTGCTAAAGCTATTGTCAAACAAACAGTTCCCGATACAGTTGGGCTCTATTTCTTATATTAATTTTCAAATATGCAGTTATTACACTGTTTATAATATTAAAATACTTGTAAATAAAAACAAAAAGGTGAATGTACAGACGACAGCAGGTGCTACAACCTACTCTGAATCTTTCTCGGATTAGTATTAACCTTCCAATATTGTGATAAAGTTGAAAATCTATTTTAAAAAATTGGCAGTTTGTGGTAGGTTGATGAGCTGGTGTCTGTACAAAAAAAAATGAAAGAAAGTGACCCACATCACATAGACATGTTGGACATTCATTAACAAGTAACTGGACAGAATGCATTCAACGCAGTCATTAAGTTCATTCACTATTTCTTTATTATTTCTCGACTGTCAGTGAAAGTTCATAGAAGCACTTCTCTATTGCTTTTTAATAATGTAACCGTCGCGTTAGTGCATCGCAAGGAGAAATAAATGCCGTTATAAGCTTAGTATAAGTGTTCTTCCTAAATTCAAATATTTAGTAGAACACGATATGATGAAGTGTGACGACCTCTTTTATCTCAAGAAAACTAGTGGCCTACCAGTGAGTAGTTCGGCTGTGAGAAAGAAACAGAGAGCTATACAAGTCTTGTATCGAAAAAACTTTTTTTGATTTTTTCTGAAACTAACAAGAATGACTTTATAATGAATTTTTAATTTAGTCCTCCATATTTTAAGCAGACAAGGTGATTTCAGGTGACCGATCGATGGGATTTCAGTCACTGGAAAATGACCCTTACGTTAAGGTCGTACAGAGAACAATGGCAGAACATTTTCAGCTATGCTATTAACTAGGCTGTATGCTACAACGAACTCGTCGTAGAGACTGCCTTGAGATGGTGAAGCGACACGTCGCTAAGTAGCTTAGTGAATACCAAACTATAGTTATGACGTTGAGGTAGCAATAGCAACGCACACAAGTATTTTAATAATAGCACGGAAAGTACCTACCAGCCATAAATGCATAGCGAAATTAAGAAAAAGAATGTAGTTTCGGTATAGATTAAGTACATTATAGATTTTAATACTTTTAGATTAATTTTTACAAAGGTTTCATTTTTATCATTTTGAAACTAGCCTGCTTCTTTTGGTGAATGAGAATTCTTTTTTGGCAAAAAATAATATTATTATCCCTCAGGACAATTTAAAGTAGAACTTCAGAAAGAGAAGTTATTATGTAGGTTATTTTATTCTTTTTTGTGGTTGCTTTTGAAGTCTTACTTTTTTTGAAAATCTTTATTTTATTACTTAATAGGTTTTGGGAGAGTGTTGCTAAAAAACAAAATTTATGTTGCCTGGAATATTGCAACACTATATTTGATTGAATAACGATTGTTTAGATAAATTCTCTAAGATAACGAATGCTATACAAACATAATCTTATCATTTAGAACAAATTGATTCAGGAGTTACTGGAAATTGAAGTAAATTATCTCCATACGATGCTATTTTATCTCGCCGTTAGCTAGTATCTTTTGAACTCAAGGCATTTTTCCTGACAGAATAATTTACAGAAATATTACTATAAATGGCTCTGGTGACTCTATTTAATGGGTACAGCCTATTACCATCGAAATACAGACTGAAAATTTTCTAATTTAACTAGGTAAGTATATAAAGTCAAAAAGTTCAAACGAGTAATTGACAATTTTACTAAAAAATCTAATCTTATCAGTCCGTCAGATATCTAGAAATATTTGACCCATATTTTTTCTTTTGTAACGAAACCAAAATTGACGATGACAAGAAGTTTTTAAAGCTGGCAATATTACACAAAATGTACAATTTTTATGAATTCTGAAGTCACAAGCTTTACTATCGAGTTTTGATGCGTTATTTCTGTTAATATTCATTGATTTAGCAAAAGAAAATATACCTACTTACGTGTCTATTATTTTTCAAAAGGCTTGTTATCCGACTAATTAAATTAACAATTTATCCAACATGCCTATCAATCTTGATAACTGTTCAAATCCATATTTTGAAACAACCTCTTAAAGCTCAAATTCTAATGACGCAGCATCACTTCGTATCAAAAGGGGTCAGTTCGAAGTTCGAACAAAAGCTTTGAATGGAGAATAAAAATCCATTCCGTCTATTGTGCGTCCGGACGTGAGTGTACACAATGCTTTAGTGAAAATAAAGGCATGACAAAACATACTGAATAGCTTGAAATGTATGCTGTTTGAGTTGTAGGCTCGCATGGTAGCCATTCAAGGTTTTAGTTGCCCAAACTGTTGCGGGCTTTTGTAATATTAAAAAGGAGGTAGGTTTGTTTCCTCGGTCAAAGGTCCGTGAGGAAAAGCATTTGTCAATGCGGAACGCAAAGTACAACTTACGCGACAGTGTGTGTTTCGGTCAAAAAGAGTTTGAAAGTGTGTTCAGTACCCTTAGCACGAATTTTCAGTATTTGAGACGTAAACTGAAACATTGACAGTTTCAAGTTAACATTTATCAAGGAAAAAATTAGTTCCGTCTTCGCGCACCAGAGGCGTAGTTCCATTTTTTATACAAGAAACGCTGTAAATACTGTAAAGTAAAAGAGTGAAAATTCGTGCTAAGGGTACAGGTCTGGAAGGAAGACACATTTGATGACTTTACTGCCCGAAAAAAAGTCCTTAGTGTTACCTACAGCCTTTTTTTTTCTTCAATAGGTATTTATGAAATGCCTCGGTAGCTAAAAGCTATTGGTCACGACTATTATAGTAGGTATGATCTTTGAGATTACTGATAGTCCGAAGCTCGAAAGTCTTTCAATCAGTCTTAAAGGGTTATCGTCCAGTAACTCAAATCAAATCAAATTTATTTTCTCACCACAATATACATCAATCATTTGACATTATTCAGATTCCACAAAGACACAATTCAGGTAAGACAGTGTATATTGTGGGAGACTGGTGCCTAAGCTAGGCTCGTGGCCTGTGTTTCAGGACACCAGGATCCCACCCCTTTGCATTTTCATTTTAATAATTATGTGTTTATTAACAAACTGAGTTAAGAAAGTCAGATAGGCAGTCGCTCCATACGTAAAATACTAATATTACCGCACAGTGTTTCAGGATTGCTTGGGAGCGGACATGTTTAAACTAATAGCATATATCGATGTAGTAAGACCTAACAACAAAAACTGCAAAAGAAACCCTATGTCAATTATTCATAGTTTTCGAGAGAAAAAATGCTAAAGTTGCTAGTTCAGAGTATGTGTCAAATAGGAAAACTGTGTTTTTTTCTTGAAGAGTCAAAACTAAAAGTAATATTTAATAACCTCGTTTTAACACATAAAATTATATGTTATTTAAGCTTTACAACAGTTATGACATGTAAGTAATTACGAAGAAATTAGCAAAAAAACGAATTTTCGTGTTTATTTTTTATTATGATAATGACATCGTTTCCGCGCAAAATTTTCTCCTTAAGGGTAAGTTGACCTTTTGTTCTTGCTGTATAAAAAAAATTAGCCATATAACCCGCAAAGTACTAAACTGATGAAGTTATAATTTTTTTATGAAAACACTTAACGCCTATATTTTTAGAAATAGCAAAAGTACTGTGTGATTTAGTTTGCTATTAACAGTGATGCAGAAAATTCTATATTTGTTTGATCGTCTTAGCTTAATTGTAAGGTACGTTAGCTAAAATTCTCATTTATTCTATTTTAAAGATTAGGTATAATCATATTTGTTTAGATCGTCTAAGTTAAATAGTAGGCCTGTCTTTTTTAATAGCAAACTAAATCACACAGTACTTTTGCTATTTCTAAAAATATAGGCGTCAAGTGTTTTCATAAAAAAATTATAACTTCATCAGACTGCGGGTTATATGGCTAATTTTTTTTATACAGCAAGAACAAAAGGTCAACTTACCCTTAAAGAGAAAATTTTGCGCGGAAACGATGTCATTATCATACTAAAAAATAAACACGAAAATTCGTTTTTTTGCTAATTTCTTCATAATTACTTACATGTCATAACTGTTGTAAAGCTTAAATAACATATAATTTTATGTGTTAAAACGAGGTTATAAAATATTACTTTTAGTTTTGACTCTTCAAGAAAAAAACACAGTTTTCCTATTTGACACATACTCTGAACTAGCAACTTTAGCATTTTTTTTCTCGAAAACTATGAATAATTGACATAGGGTTTCTTTTGCAGTTTTTGTTGTTAGGTCTTACTACATCGATATATGCTATTAGTTAAAACATGTCCGCTCCCAAGCAATCCTGAAACACTGTGTACCGGTTTTATCCTATAATCCAGTCGTTCTCTGCAAAACCTACTATTTCTCCTAGCCATAAGACATTCTGAGTGATTTAAGCTATAGGATTAAGTTGGTATCTAATTAACATGCAAAGGAGTACGTAAATTAACTAGTCATAATAAAAAGACACGATATTTTTCACCAAAAGCCGATAATTCAAAAAAAAATCCTTCACCAAATAATGTTACAAAAAATAGACATGCATAATTATTATACACATTATAAAAAGAAAAGAAACGGCTTTGATCATCTCCAAATAGACCAGAGTCTACACCACAGAAATTGACTTTTAACTCTTCAAAAAGTCACCCAAGAACTTCGTAATCGAGGTCCGGGAACAGCTTCCCACCGTGGTATAGACCCAGCCTTAATCTTTATTCCTAAACGAAAAACTATAAATTACAGACATTTAAACCCACTATAACTAACACTACTATATTTAGACCATCACCAGACCATTTAAACCCATCACCGGACTAAATAAACACCTACTTCCAACATAATTGTCCATGCTTTCTTTCCTGACGATCACCGAAGACATCTTCGTGGCATACACGATACAGCTGTCTAAGAATGATGAATGTGGGGCTACCACCAGGATAGGGGCCTCCTTTCGACTGGCTTGACGTCCACGAATTGTGATCGCCATACCGCCAGCCAAGTACGACATTTTCCCGATGAAACATATTAACGGCTTCAGGGCCCTATAAAGAATAAAATTGAAAGTCAAATGTGGTTCTACAAGTCTTGAGATAGCCATATCCCCTCCTAAATTACTTTAATTCTTATAACCCTTGCGTAATGCTCGCTTTTAGTTTCATTTTGTCAGTTTTACTATCTATCTATACTCACTGATTTGAAAAGTAACAAAAAGAAACTAAACAATTCAAAATGAAAGCTATGCTAATCGCAATTAAGTATTATTTTGAACGTGTCACGCACTTGACACTCATATCACCGACATTTTGATACACATTTTGACTCCAATGCTCAAAAAAAAACCTTAAAATAAAACAGCAGAAGAATAAATGACAGATACAGTAGATGCAATTACTTATAGAATAATAAACCTTCATATTTTTGCGACCAGACTGTTTTATGGCAGCCATTTCTTTCCAAAATAGCTTGGTTTAACTGAAGCAAAATCTACATAATACAACGATTGGAAGACATTCGGTATAGCTTGCCTGTACCAATACATTTTCTTAAGGAAATTCCTCAAATAATTGTAAAAATTATAAGTATAATTCCTAGCCTTCCTTTACATCCATCTGGATTTGTCTAGATATGTCCAACTTTTTTGGGCCTACATAATACCATTCTAGAATTCTGATTAAATGCGCCAACTTTTAATGCCACATAGATTTTTATTCAGATTTTTCTCGTGATGGTTATGATCAATCCTGTCACCCCGTTTCGGCTTGACATTGAGTTTTGGGACACCCTGCATATTATGACCGGCCTCATCGTGTATCCTAACCTAACTAAAACCAGTTTCTCTCAACCAGATCTGCATTTCTGTGTTTAGGAATGGGTAGTTATAAAAGTATTGAGCAAGTTTTCAGCGTCAAGCACTTTCGCAAATACGCTTGAACGCACGATTTAAAAATCATTCCGAAAATTCATCCAAATTAGTTTAGCGATTCGAATAAAAATAAAAAGTAAGGATAGATCAAAAACCAAAGTTCAATTAAAAAAAATTATAAGTTGTTTATAAACGTATGCAAATGTAAAGAGTTTATTCCGAAGCACGACCTGCCCTAAGCTGTAACTTATTCACTTTATTGGATCAAGTCATGTATCCACAATTTCTGTCAAGCTGGAAAACTAACGTCGTATAGGCACGCCAACGATTTTTAATATAACAAAAATCGAGAATCGTCGACAATAATAATAAAACATAACGTAAGTAATTAATTATTTTTAAACGCATGCGACGCGCATCTACGAGGAAAGAAAAATTCACAACTGACACTAAAGCCTCATTCAGACGGATTAAGAACTCGCATGCGAGTTTCACTACATTTGCGGTATTTGTTTGATCAACTAAAAATCGTTGTAAGGCAAAGGGAGATGGTTTGGTGAGACAGGCAACTCAGTGATAGAACTGATAGAGTCATAAAAGTCTCTCAAAACGTTACCTATGCATGCTGTTATGCGAAATGATGTGTCACTACATCTTGCCTACTTTAGTGGTAAACTAGTTGCATCATTTCGCATTACTGCATGCATAGGTAACGTTTTGAGAGACTTTTAAGACTCTATCACTGAGCTGCTTGTCTCACCAAATAATCTCCCTTTACTCTACCTATAATGTCCGCAATGTAACGCAGCTCGCGTGCGAGTTCTTGCATCGTCTAAATGAGGCTTTAGAAGCTGAACCGTCGCCATGTTACCGTAAAAAGTTCAAACGAGGGAATAGAAGATTCAGCTTCTGAATGTGAGTTGCGGTAGCCTTATTGGTAAGGAGTCTGGCGATTGGGGAACTTATCTAGAAGTCGCAAGTTCAAATTCCAGCTGAATTTTTCTGTTCTCAAAAATCAACATCGTAGCATAGTATCATCCACCCTATAATGTTCCCACTACTGGGTGGGACACAGGTTACCCCGTTTTTTTTAATTCCCGCGACCCCTGCAGGCTTTAACCCTCTAGAGGGGTGCGGGTGGGTGCCCCGTCATCATGCTGACGATCTTTGAGGCGCGCGTGGAACACGTCGCGCCGTTGACCCGGGCATGATCCATGGTCAGACAGCGAGTTGCCCTTTACTAGCCTCCCGCATGCCCGACACAGATTATCCCTTTATGACAGAGTGAGCACACCCTGTGCGAATTGGAGCTATACCTATAACATTTCTTCGAAGTTTTTGTTTGGAGATTTTCGACTGTTTTAAGAGTCCAGAGAGCTGGGGTCGCGGGACTATCAT
Source organism: Agrotis segetum (assembly GCA_036375495.1). Lineage (NCBI taxonomy): Eukaryota > Metazoa > Arthropoda > Insecta > Lepidoptera > Noctuidae > Agrotis > Agrotis segetum. Next base: position 1,152,442 of record JAQSVV010000280.1, on the reverse strand, counting down.
CAGGTAACCTTTCAGGGTCCCTCCTGCCTTAAACCGGTTTAACTGAACGGGAACAAAACATTTCTTGCCTAAAAAAATCCTGTTATGTACACATACAGGTGTTCAAAAATTCGTAACCGAAGTAAAAAAACACAGTTAAAATAACCGAGTTTGTGTTGAAGAATTTTAAGAGCTTGTTCGCACTTACATGCTAAACGTGCACAAATCTTCAAACACAGTTACTTTTTAGACAACCACCAACTTTACATAAAAGCTTTGCCACAGTACAAGCGAAAGGCTATGACAACTTCGTCATAAGGAGCAGAAAACACGTGACAACCATAAGTAAAAAATAGCTTAACAGAAATCACGTTTTTAATTAGTAAATATTTCTTAAATAATAGAGTAAATTGGGAAAATCTTTATTCATGACCCATAAATCATATTCATTCAATGAATAATCTCACACTGGTCGAATCATCAATGGAATTCCGGTTTTGAATACATACCTACTTTGACAGATTTGTTGAAAAATGTTTTTTTTTTATTGTTTTGGTTGGCTTGACGCTAATCTAGGTCAGAAATGACAGAGACAAAATTGACGAATGAGGTAACCCAGAAGAGGTTAGCGGGTCAAAGAGGTCTTTAAAAAGTTTTCCTAGTAGTTAGTATAATAGAAAAATAGCCACTATCGTTGCTGGAAATTGACGAATCATTAGGAATATTGCTAAGTGGCCGTTTTAGAAAAGCTGTTCAGTTTAACTTTGAGAGAATTGCAATTTAAAAGACATTCAATGCTAAAAGAAAATTCATTAATAAATTCATTTCTTTTTTGAATAATAGAGAGAATTATGCTGATTTCAGACTACGCTATAATATAATAGCATATAGTATATAGCTCATAGCACAACAATATCGCGCTCCATACATTGTTATGGACACGTTCACATTTGTACTGTACTATTTATTATTGGCTTGCTAACATTAGGTCCTTCTTTGCTATACTTTATAGTATAGCGTAGTCTGAAATCAGCTTTATGTTTGATAATTTTCACGTGCGATAAAAGTTTTTAGTAAGTAACCGATGTCGGAAACGGACCTTAATCGACCTTGTTCAATGGTTCATTGTTCTTAAAAATAATAACGGGCTCTTTAGTACAATAATGATGAACAATATTTACGTATTCCGACTGGTATTGTATTATAAAACGATATTAATAAATAAGTACCACCTAGTCGGCCAATGGCCCAGTAATAAGAGGCCTCAACTATCTGACAGAAACCGGTATTTTCACCGGACGGCGAAAGGTAATACGATATGCAGTATAATGGATCATGACATGACTGGAGGTAGGTAGGTACTATACGACGAATGGGTAAAAACAAAAATGTCAGTTACGCCCAGCTTCAACTGTCCCGATATTAGTTAGGATAGCTTCTGTTCGCGACCTCAGGCCTAAGAGCCTACACAGACCGGGACGGCATGGCAAGGGATTTTAATTTTTACTAATGGACATTCAACCGTAGGGTAAAACCGGCATAGTTGCCCCACTTTTTGAAAAGGCTTTCTTTTTTTCAAACTGTACGTTTTTCATGAAGTATTTCCATGAATGTTTAATGTTTGATCTTTGTACTAGCAATACGAGTCGTTTTTGTTAATTTAACAATAACAGATTCTGCATAAATTGAGTTTTTGCAAACCTATGTTTTTGAGGATAGATGCCTGCCAATATGGATAGGTGCCTCAGTATGAAAATGCTGAGGAGGATAGTTGCCTGTGATGTAGGATAGACGCAATATAGATTGAAATAAGTATAATACATAGTTTTAATATGTTTTATTTGTACTATTTAGGTAATTGTTTTAATGGTATTCTTAAAAACTAAACGAACGACGGAATTCCAAATTGTCGGGATATTTCTTATCGTTTTATATTCGTTGATATAAAGATGCTCCCCATCTTTATATCAACGTGAAATGTCGAATTTCGCAGTCTTTAAAAAGAGTTTTTTGCAATGCCGACCTTGCCAGCTTTCAGATAAGTAGGAACTTATGCAATACTAACTTGTCAACTGACAAGTCTAGAATATACAATAGAACTGTGCTACAGAAAAATGCAAAAGTTTTTCGTAAGTTAACCTTATTTTTTCTGCAGTCACAGACAATAAAGAATTGAATAAAAGAGATTTTTTTGGCAATAATTTTTTAAACCTTAACATTATTGCTAAATATTGATATTACTTTGATATTACTATTGATACTGACTGCATCTCGATTCGCGCACGAAGGGTTCTTCTTAATATCTTTCTATTTTTAAGTATTTGTTATTTTAACGGATAATTTTAATTGTCTAACTAGATTTATGATATACAGCCCGGTGACAGATGGATAGACGGTCCGGACGACGAAGTCTTAGCAATAGGGTACCCTTTGGTTAAGGAACCCTAAAAAACCAACAAACTTTCAAGGTCAAGAAGAGTTTTACGACAAAAAAAAGTAATGATAGGAACTATAGCTTTAATCGACGAAAAGTAACGGTGTCGAGACGTTCATATACGGCATAATTGTACACTGTGATGAGCAGTAGTACTCATACACTTACCTAAATACAAAAACCTGTTTTTTTCTTTGTTGATATAACGGTTGTGAGTGTGACGTCCGTAAAGCCTATCTCAACTTTTATATTATAAATCCGAAATTAAGTTTCTTTACGATGCTTTCGCGCCTGACTCCGCAATCTCTCAATCGATTTAGATGGATTCTCGTACAGAGATAGATGGAAGAAAAGGACGTATAACATAATTACGACTTTAATTACTATTATCTGTACCTAATAATTCGTTATTACATTAGTTTTCCACAAATCATTTTTTTTGCTTCTTGAGGAACAAGCGTAGTTAATAAAACAGTTAACGACTATTAAAACTTACTCACGTTAAAACATAATTTTATTGTGCTCTTGAGTGTACAATAAAAACAAGATTATATACTAACAACAAGATTATAATTATCGTACAAAAAAATAAAGTCATAATTGAATTACTAAATTAATGAGTTATTTAGAGCAGTAGTGTACAAATTGTAAGGTCGTGTGTTCAAACCCAGCCGAGCGCATCATTTTGTATAATTTACTAATTTTATTACAATTAAAAGAAATAGTGGCCATTTGGACACATAAATTAAGCATCAACGAATAAAAATCTAATGCGATATCTAGCCCATTTTTCTCCATACAAACCTACTATTGCGAATGGGTGTAGAAACAAGCCCATCCCATCTAATTTCCTTTAATTTTAATAACCGACGCGCGATGTTCAAAAATGCCTCTTTGATGGCCTAATAGAAATAAATAATTTGAGTTTGACATTGACAGATCCGCTTCACCACCAAACCAGGCAGAAAAACGTGTCAGAATAGCCTAAATAGACAAAGAATAGTTTATAGCCAAACAGAAATCCCAGAATTACTCACGGAGTTAAGGAAAAACTATATTGAATCATCATCATTCAAAGAGAGAAAGGGATACTTCAAATCATCATCTTCCTAGCCATTTCCCAACTATTATGGGGTCGACTTCCAATCGAACCGGATACAGCTGTACCTATATCAGATGGAGCGACTGACTATCGGGCTTCCACAACCCAGTAACTGGGTAATAGGTACGATAACGTCTTTGAGGACTGGCTGTTAGACTTTCGAGCTTCTGTCGCATGTCGGTTGACAGGTCCTAGCCTGTATTTATTAAAACTGCAGTTATCGGTTCATATTGTATCGGTTATGCGTGCACGATTAAAACTATCATGCAAACCCTGACGTGTATCTCCATAGCGACTGTCAAAAATCTACGCATGACAGCTGCTGGCCCAGTGGTATCGGCCCCGACTTACGAGTTGTAGGTCGTGGGTTCGAACCCCGCCAGGCGCATTACTTTGTGTAATTTATTTCATCACCACTGCTCTCAAAACGGTGAAGAAACACATCGTGAGGAAACCGACATGTTCTAAAACTAAAAATTCGAAGACATGTGACATGACATCTACCAACCCGCACTGGGCCCGCGTGGTGGATTATGGCCCACTACCTCTCACAGAGAGGAGGCCTGTGTCCCAGCAGTGGTCACATAATAGGCTGATGATGATGATGACAGCTGCTGGAACCAACGGTTTTACGTACCTACTTTCCGAGGCACACATTCAACTTGCTTTAATAGATGGTCACCCATCTATACACTAAGTTCGGTAAGCGAGGCTTAACCTTGAAGGTCGGCTGTTTGTTATTATTTAGCACGATATATTGAATAACGAAATATTTTAAACAATTCTTGTACGTTATTTATTTATTTTAGTCATAAGGAAGATAATTAAGATGCACACTTGCACACGCACAAGGTCTTTCTTTTAATTTTTTGTTTACTAAAAACAGGAAATAAGGCTGTTTCCGTTTCTACAGAATTAATTGGAAATACCTAGAAAATGTTGACAACTAATGTAAAAAACAGTGTTTCAGTACCCTTAAATTTTCAACAAGAACTTTGACAATTTTTAAGGAAAATATTAGTTCCTGCTTCGCACACCAGAGGCGCAGTTCCATTTCCACAAGAAACGCTGTAAATACTGTAAATTAAAAAATTGAAAATTCGTGCTAAGGGTACACTGTACTCCATAACAGCAGACAATCGAATGCACAATCGCGTCCAAACTAACTTGGACCTTGAATCAGCCTAGCGTATAACAGTTTTGATGTGTGTAGTGTGTACGAAGATTACAGCCTTCTACATAGTACCTAATAAGTAGGTCTAGAAGGCTAAACACACACCAAAAAAGTTTGTGACCACTGGCCTAAGTTGTTTTTTTATCGAAAAACTCTTGAACTGTTTTATTGTTTTCTATCTAAATCTTTTTTTTTTTAATTAAAAATATAAAAAGAAGAAGAATCACCGTAACAAAAGAGATTTCGATTTTTCGTAGTGATCACTGGTGATCACATATTTCTTGTTTTTATGTGAGCTCTAGTGACCTGTGGCTATTATTATTTTTCATTCTTTCTTTATTAACTACTTACTAATTTTTAAAAAAAAAACGAGATTAAAACTTGTTGAGGTTATTTGCGTAGCAGTTAAGCACATTATGACTTTAAACCTATCTAGTTAAATTGTTTTAAATACTGGTTCTAAGTATTTTAGACTTTCTATTGTAGACAAATTTAAAATTACATTTATGTTTGTAAATAGAATGTAGAGACAACCTCAAATCATTGACCACAAGTATAGACTTAACGAATTCTTTTTACCTTTAAACCATAAACCGGTGTTGCAAGATGCAAATAGTAAAAATACTTACAAGGTAAAAAATAAAGCATAGTGCTCACTCTTCATTACGATTCAAACAAGCTCTCTAAATACTTGGTAAGGATAAAACACAATGTTCACTAATTTACTGTGACCGTTGCTCAATAGCACCTTGAAGGCTAGTTCATGATTCTGCATATTAATTCATGCTCTAAATATTTTCGACGGGTAACACTTTGAGCGAAAATAGTGCAAGGTGCATCAAATGACATGGCAACGTCAACATTAATGTTTCAAAATTCCTGTGAAATCAATGACAGTTTTTTTTTGTCTGTTAAAAAGGCGGGTTGGCAAGGGAGAAAAAAAAACAAAAGCTAGCAACATGCATGCTACCACACGTCAAGCGAAAAACAGCAATACAAAAAACCACCATGCGACTATAGACCTACGTCCTATGAACGGCAACCTCGCTGTGTCCGCTTTGGCAACCACGCTTGGAGCGCCGAGGCACACGATCGCAATCGCGTCGAAGAAGCTCGAATGAGGCGCCATTACCACCACTGGGGCGTCCCGAGGATTAGATGGCAGATGATGGCGCCCAAGCACCTTCACACGATGGAACCCAGCTGCCACCACCACCAACCGCATTAGTGACAAGATTGAGAAGCGAAGTTTGCTGTGGAATAAACCTTGTTGTTATGAAGACGGAAAATATGGAAATGTTAGTAGTAAAGGAATAGTAGGTAACCAATTAATGTCCCTTGGAAAAGCATGCATTTAGGATAGATAGACAAGATATTTAAAAAAGCAAAATAATAAAAAGATAGGCTGAAAATAAAATAAGCAAAAAAAAGTTAACACGTTCCATTTTTTTTTTCTTTTTTTTTCTTGGATCTTCACTTGTTCAACGTAGGAATCGAACTGCGGGGTTAATTTTTTTCCATGTTTCTAATTTTAATCCTCAGTGGCCTACTAGCAATCTGGAAAGTTCCTAATGGTGGCGCTTTCTGCAGTGAGCCATACCCCAGCAGTCCAGCACGCATAGCATGACACCGTAGACAGTTCCACAGCGCGGGAAATTCATTACCATCATCAAAAACTTTTTCCATCATGTCGCAATTACGAGTTGTGTTGCAAATAAAATCTGTGGCTAGTGTATAAAGTCCCTTGAGTATCCACTATGAAAATCGGTTTTGAATCTATTTTTTTTTAACTGTTCTCAGACTTTGAGAAAAAGAAAAAGACCTTCGAGAAATAAATGAATTTTTGGATAGTTTGACTTACTTGTTAATTAAATAGTAGAGTTCAATATTCTAGATTTTGTGATACGAATAAATACTAAAAGTAGCATATATGAACACATAATATTACTGTTTAAATATGTATAAAACTTATTTTATTACTTTGACTAAACTTGCCGATTTAGTAAAGCAAATAATTAAATGATAATAATATTATGTTAATGGTCATTACGTAACTCTACACTAAATGGCACTTGCACTTTTGAATATTTGCAGATCATTGATGATGTAAAGCCATAACTTTTTATTTATGCAAGTAGTTACATAATTATATTTTTTACACATTTTTTATTTATTCGCTCTTTTCCACTTCCTTTTCAATCGTAGAAAACGCGTTTATACACGCTGTTTTTTGTGAATGGGGCTTTACGCGAGCCGATTTTCGCGCAAGTGGCTAAAATCGCATCCCCCAAAATGGGGTGTCGTCCGACTTTTGCCGTACGGCGGAAAGCCGTATGGCCGCATACGGCGAGTGATTAAAACTATTGTGTCAATGGTCACTTCTCGAAAAACTACTGAATAATATTGAAGAAACAATTAAACCAGCTCAGCTTAACATTTTCTTTGCAAATTAACAAGTCGCATACATTTTTTGTCGACCGGGGTGGTTACCTTTTTTTACTACCTAAGTACTTTAAATTTTCCCACATCATACAGACAGGGTTAATTATTCAACTACTATGTAGTTTTAGTTTTAGTCAAAATCGCCCTCGAGACTCCTTTCAGTATTTTTCTATATTTCTCAGTTTCGGAAATAGCCATCTACAACCAGTTGAAAAATTCACCCTGTATATTGACTCGTGTAAACCCGCAGCGGATTCAGGGTAAAATCCAAGCAAATCCGAAAACAATGATAATCAAAATTTAAGATAGCACGCACAAGTCGACAATATAGCTTCATGACGTTATGAATTTTAATGTAAGATGATCTTCCAGAATGTGTCAAGAAAAATTCTGTGCCTCTAGTGAAAAAGGGTATAAGTCCGATTTCATTTAATCGGACTTATACCCTTTTTCACTAGAGGCACAGAATTGAAGTGCAAACTATAACCATGATATTCTATTTCGAGACATAAAACAATACAGTACCTACTATGAAAGCCAACCAGTACGTCTACTCTTTTTTAGACATTAAATAAATTAAATTATGGTTATAGTTTGACCACTGAGTCATGAAGATAATGTCGTAAAATCGAATAAACGAATCTTAGAAGAATTAGTCAAATCTAAAACAGGTATTTATTTTTATTTTTATCCGTCTGTGATTGTATGTATGACACATATAGGTAAGGCTCTCATATTTTGCAAAATCGACGTCCGATGAGCGGGGAAAGTTTGACGATTTCCCCGCCACCAGCGCCACTGTCGCGAAATTATTGAAAACCGTTTTTATGTATTTCATTTCTAAAACTTCAATATTTCATACAGTGTTCCCTTCACGCAAAATACATTTATTACTCTAGTAGAAATATTTTATCACAAGGATGTCAATGCATTTACGAATACAAAATGATATAAATACCTGTTGATGCAAACAAATATTTTATAAATATATTCGTCCATTCACAGACCTAAATATATTTTATAACATTTTGACACAGATTTTGATGTCCCCAGATAACAAAAAAAAAACTACTATTTTTTAGAAAATTTATGAGCATTGGCATACTGTGCCAAAATGACAATACCCAATTATCTATAATGCCCCAAACACACGAGCGGAGCGTTTTATTAACATGCGTTCACATTTTCACAAAGCGGGACGCCCTTCACCATCTGGTGGTGTGTACCAGTACACATTTTACGAATAAAACATTTACTGATTTGAATTTAAAAACATCTTTTTTTATCTCTTTTATCATCAATTCATCATCATCATGATCATACGATGTTTTGTGTATAATTTAAGAACAATTTTTTCACTGATGCATGGAAAAACATTATCAAAATTAGAACTTCGATAAATAAATGTTTATTAAAAAAAACTACAAAGAATATGGAATTTATATTATTCTAATTCTATTATGCATTTAAATTACAACACCAAATTATTCATAAAATGTGTTTAAAATATAAATTTTAAACACATTTTATTTTATTTTGTTGTTTATATTATACAACAAAATTGCAGGTTTTTTGTCCGATCGCCATAAAAAGACTTCTTAACGTTTCTGGCGGGAAATCAGAACAAGATGGAGAACTTTTGTTACTGCTGCACTTTAGCAGCTGGCTAAATGAAGTAAATGATGGTAGTGTCATCCTCTGTTCGTTCTATTAGAGCAACCAAAATTATAAATTTCCCGCGAACGTGCCTTTCCCATTTTTTTGTAGGATAAAATATCACACTTCATGTAAAAATAAAATTGCTATTATTTAGAAAAACTATTACTAAATACAATATTAAAAAGAGTAATTTCTATGAAACTAATGCAGTGTCGTTTAGGCGATGCTAATTCCTAGTAAAACAGATTGTGGACGCGCCACAAAACTTAATCACGATCACTATTTTTTTTTAATTTACTAATTATTCTTTATATTCTAGACAAGTACGTCTAAATTCTTTAAAAAAAAAAACAATATTGTACATTTGGTCTTAGATAATTATGATTTTCAACCACGTCGCAAAAAAAAAATTAAATAGAGCGACAAACAACTTGTACTGAACACATGGTGAGACTGAGCAACAACCACCGATTTTTCATCGCATTCGCAGTACTTTGTGGCCAATCGCACAAGTGTTTTTTTCTGGGCATGGGAAATAGAAAAAAATGTATTCCCATATTGTATCTGTTCAAACGTCAACGATTATAAAACGCGGCGTTTTTGTTCAAACTCCATTTGATTTTAAATGCTAGGCGGTGACAGTTAACTTCAATTTTATGTACCTTTTTGTTAAAACTCTGCGTTTTTTTACGTCCATAAAACACCGCTCGCTAGTGAGAATGGAGCTTTATGCGATATTTAACAGCGTTGTGGGTGTTACTCCTTATTTGTAGGTGACATGGGTGACATGTAATCTTGAAGTATTCAAAATATTGACAATACAGTAATTTTCATTTAATTATTTTAATCATGTTTCTTCGAAATTGTTATAAATCTTTGACGAAATGAAATAAATAATAATAAAAGTGAAGTGCATCTTATCCTATATTGCAATTCGATACCATTTTTTTTTTTTTTTTTTAGTGGTTGTTTTCAGTTACATAATTATTGTTGACTGAAATTCAGTACTAATAAGAATAGTTCACGTGAAATGTTATATAGATCCAAAAGTATTGGACGATGGAGAATGCAAAATATTGCAGAACGATGAACAAGAACCGTACTACGATATCACGATAACATTGATATAGGTACCTGTGAGTAATTTATTATATTGATAGAAACAATTCGTAATGTATATTAAACGTATTCTAAAATTCTCATTCTCTCAAATCCCTTATTTGCTCCGTACATCAAGAATGTCTGTGCGTCAGAAATTTCCTGCAATTAAATTCAGTAAGTTCGGTTTCTTTTCAATATTTATTAATGAAAATAATATGTTATTGAAAATAGAAAGTTTATAGGTCTATTTTACAGCCATGTCCGTTTAATCAGGTCCCATTAAACACAGCGTATATATGCCTAAACATATTTTGAATAATCAATAAGCCTACGCTATCTTTTTCTCAATTTCCAATTTTTCTATTACGAAAATCTGACAGCCCCGATCAGAAAAAAAGTGTCATAGGTCTAGTCTGTAAGAGCCACGCTGGCTGACTGATTCGTCAACGAGCGACAGTGATGACACTACTTTTGAAAGGCAAAAGATGAGAGGACGATAGTGAATGTGTGCTTAGAATAAAACGGCGTATGTGCCCAAACACATTGACGTCTTTTTATAAATTAAAATTGTTATTAAATGAAAAAGTAACCTGATAAAGTTCTGACAAACATCATTACCTATTTATTGATATATTCTTCAGGACCAAAAGTTTGATCTACTTCAAGTACCACTCAAAAAACGTTAAAAAAATCTCTATTTTCGCGATTTTTTTTGATCGAGTCAAGTTATAAATATCGCGTTTTCAACTGGAAAATAACATAGACAGTTTATTGAACTATAACATACATTTTTTTCAGATCGAAAAACGAATATTTGATTGTTTGCCGTTGAATCAAAAATAGGTTGATTCCGAATTACGTGGCCTTAAAAATTATTATCATTAGGTATATCGGCTGATAAGAAGAAATAACTGTCGAAAATTTAATCGCGTGGTGACTAATTCCTGCAATTGTAATTGCAAAAAATTGACTGACCGTCTTTATGTTTTATTGAAAAAAACAACCGTGTTAGAATTATACTACCTATATTTTACATAGGTACTTGAAAATATAAGTAAATTCCATGTATTTTTCTGTTTTAACATTTTGTTGTGTCTGCTTGTGTCGAATAAATTAACATATTATCAATTTTCTTTTTTTTTATGGATTAAAAAAATGACCCCGACGGCACTGCATTGGCAAACAGTAGGTACCCTTATCACGAGTTTTATTTTACTTAACAGCGTTTTTCCATTCCAGTATTTACAGCGTTTCTTGTATGGAAGAAAAATGGAACTGATATGCGAAGAAGGAACATTTTTTTTCAATTTGAAAATGTCAAAATTCCAGTTTGCTTTAGAATAACGTACGTCAGAATAACTGAAAACTCATGATAAGGCCTCAGATCCTCCTTATTCACCATCCGACCGTCTACTCTGTAAATGTAACCCTGGAACATAAAGGGCTACTGAAGGAATAGAATGGTCCCGCTCCACCCAGAACGGAGTTCTCATTCGGTGATTTTTCCACCCAAAAAAGAAACCATCAAATATTCGTAACAGATATGCTCATATACGGATGCGGAAATGCCAATTTATTGCATAAGTTACATATTAAATTATTCATAATAAAGGTCAACCGGTCAAAACGTTGTGACAATGTTAACGCACGACCTCGCTGAAGGCCAACGCTTTATAAGATTACCTAGAAGAAGCCTTTTGCGTCATCATTTAATTGGGTCACAAGCACTACACTACTTTTGGCAGAGTTTAAAAATAAATTAACGACATTATTTGTAGTATAATAAGAGAAAGCCCGTAAACATAATAATAATATAATATGTTCTTCATTTAAATAAAGGCACCTAACACTAGACGGGTGTTAAGCAAAAAAAAAATTAAGAAAAATCGTTTGTATTCTACCTGAATTACCTACCTAGGTACTACGATTTTTGCTCAAATCATTGGCTGTGTTGTGGCTTGTGGTCCGAAACTTTAGAGATCACCAGCTTTCCCCCTCCGGCTTGGTCTGCAGCTTTAGTTTAGCTAAGGGGACTGAATTTCTGGCCGTAGGTAATTTTTTCCCTATGGCACTTTGGGCAAAACCAATGGCTTTTTTTAGACCAAAAAAACTCTTTCAAGGAGGATTTGATTATGTTGGAGCTTTTTCTTGAAATCCATAAAAATATCATTATGGTTATATTTTTGAACGAATAGGTATGTGGTTTTGAACGAATATGTGGTGAACCGAATAGGCTTTGAAAATATTAAATTTTATTTTTGTATTGAACCGATATAAAAGTTAATTGCATAAATATTTTGTTTAAATATACTTCAAAATAATTTCAACGTTTCAAATCTGTCGAATGTAACCTACTAAATACACTTTTTTACATCAAGGTTTTCGACTATGTTCCTTTAGGCAAAAAATATCACACCGTACGAGTTCGTCCGATTAACTATTACTATACCGTTAACAATGAAATTTTTGACGTTCACTGCATTCAATTGGCCGCACTGCGCCAGTACCAAGGTGAAAGATGACGAAAGATGTCTGCTTCGGTACTTAGATGGATTAAGTTAGTACTTCCAGTTACTTTACCTCCGATTTTGTATCTCTGATAAAACCTCAGTGATCTTTTATTACGAGCGGTAAAGTTGCTGTCACTGTCAAGTTGTCAAAATGAGTGAAGTTTTAGATATTATAATATCTAAAACACTACACTTTTTAGGTAGTCCTTAGGTACACCCAAGTTTCATCAGAAAGGTGTAGTGAGAAGCGAGCCAACTTTCAAGTAATTGTACTTACATAGAGGCGTTACTAGATATTATATGATGGCAAAATGCCTTGACTTACAAGCAAAAATATAGTTATTCAATTATTTTTAATTTAGGCCTGTATCACCTATAGGTACCTACACAAAATTAAATATTGTCGTTATTACATATAAGACAAGTGTTACAAATAATGTGAAATGTTTTTTTATTTAATGGGTCACCTACTTCATGCGTTTTCAATTATGTCCCATAATTAAAAGCCTTATATTTCCCTGCATGAATACATTTTTATTTTACAATAGATTTTTATTTTTGGTACCTACCTATCTACATTCCAATTCCAATAGTTGACCTCTTGGTATTGACTGAGACTGTACATATACGTAGCTCCGTGGACCATATTGGTATTTTGATTTCTTCTCTTAGATATTTTTTATATTATCCAACACTAAACGCCTTCACGACCAAATAATAAACATTATTTACATACTGTTTACCTATTGTATCTATTTGCATAAGGTTAAGATTTAAATAAGTATTGTTCTAAGACGATAAATTATCTAGCTGGAACGTCCAATACTTTTCTGGAAATTGAATGAAAAAATAATTAAAAATATCAATAAAGAAGGAGAAGAATTTGACATCGCTGTCGACTTGAAATGATTCCTCGTACTAAATAATATGTGAACACGTTAAAGAAACTGTGGGTCCATAACATAATGTAACGTCAGGTAACGTCATGCTCGTTTTTTTTTCTAACACTTACATGCTCTATTAAAATTAATTATAATTATGAAACTAACATCAACAAGGTAACAACAAGAAATAGGAATTCATGAAAAATAATTTGCACTAACTTTTTTTCTTTTTAATTTTAATTTTCGAGTGACAGAGGCCTCCATCTATTTTCATTCTTAGGTCGAGACTCCACCAAAGCTGTACAAGTCGAGATGTGCCTCGAACAACCAATAGAATTGCGTTGCCGGAGCGGAGGCTCCACTCCGGTAACGCAATTCTATTGGTTGTTCAATACACGTCTCGACTCGCACAGCTTTGGTGGAGTCTCGGCCTTAGGGCGGCCGCGTACATCAGTTTTCCTGATCAGGAATCCTAATCCGTTTTCTATCCGAACGCAGTGTATTATACAAATGTGTTTTGTATGTGTTAATGATATTATGAATGTGAACATTTTATTCCATTCATCATTTCGAATTCCAAACGGAAAAAAAAAAGATGTATGTGGCCGCAAAACTGTCATTGGTGGCCGCCCTTACCGTGGTCAAATCTTACACTATGTATGTACACAGAATAATAGAAAAGCTTTTTAGTTAGTTTAGCTGCCATCAAAGTAAGTACCATTATAGTATAACTAACCAGTTATTGAATATACCGTTTTTTTTCGCGTTAATTGAGTATTGACAATAGAACCAAACCCAATAAAAAAATAAAACCTAAAGTAGGTACATAAAAAGGAGGTTAACATTCAAGATGACAGCCTCAAGAATAACATCACTTTATCTACTTTCCCGCGCTTTCTAGCGAGCGGCCATGATCCAACGATACTTTGACACTTCATTGGTTCGACAATGCAACATCTATCTTTTTGACTTTCGTTTCGAATGACCTTGACTTAGAGGCACTGTCTAATCGTAATTTTTATTTTTTTATTATACCTACTAAAAAAAAGCGGTTTTATTTCCGGATTTGACCACTCGCCGAATAGGTAATTCTTGAACAGCTATATTGTAGGTAGGGTAGGTAATTTGTAAACGTACTTTCTCGAGTTCTTGAATAACGTGAAATCTAAAGCACCGTAGGTAAATAAGTAATTACATAATATACTTTATCTACTCTCATATCGTAAACTTCGAAATACAAAACTCAAAACGAGTTTATAATTACATACTTTATACCATAGAGTATCGTAATGAAATTAAAAAATTAAATTATAACACTGTTTGTCTAACAAAACAATGTTATAATTTAATTTTTTTTCATTATGATACAGATTACTGATCATAGATACATTTTTTTACTTTTTTATCTGTGGCTGCGCGCGCTTTAGGGAATGTTGGGATTTTGACGTTTGTGTATCGGTGGATGACATGGTGGATGATTATTAGTGTTTATTAATTTTTATCTTTTATTAAATATGTTCGTGTTCAATGAGAGTAGATAAAGTAGTGTATGAAACTTTACATAACTAGGTATTATACCACTCGTGTGATACTATTATAAAACTCGCTTCGCTCGTTTTATAAACTCACACTCGTGTATAATACCCCTCATTATGTACCAGTTACATAAACTACTATAAGTTAACCTTGAACTTAAAACATTCGGGTTTTGCGAACAGTACGTACCTAACCAAGTCTTAAATGTAGGCCAATGTAGGGTAATGATCTTTCTAATTAATTGACAATCAATTTTACGATCTATGTGTAAAATAAATATCTATTGTAGGTTAATCGTAGTAGTGGTACCTACGCAAATCATTGTGTTTTTGTTGATTTAGCAAATTGAACCACTTTTAATTTTCCCATAACTAACAAAAAAAGAAAAAGGATATTCACCTTCACTCATTTTCACAACTGAAATTAAATTAGTAGAGATGTTTGAAAGTATAAACATAAAAACCGGTTTTACCGAAATTACCGGTTTAGTCTTACTCATGACATCGACGTAAAACCCATGATAAAAAATATGTTATTTATGTCTTTTCACGTAATTATTTTTAACAGTTTCAGTTTCTTTTTGTACACTCAGTGCTCAATGTCGCTATTAATTTGTAACGAATAATTTTCTAGTCAGTTTCAGCCTCACATTTTAGAGTCTGTTAAAGTGTCCAGAACGTTAACGTCATCAAGGTCAAGAACTACCTGCAAGAAACATCATAAGCTATCGCTTCACATCGAGACCGAGAACCGTATCTGGCATACATACCAAAGAAAGTAAATTGCACAGAAAAGCACCGACATCGACATGTCAACGAGTCATTGTGAAATAAAATTGTGTATAAATAATAAAACTAAATTAAATTAACGTTTGCAAAATAAATAGGAAAGTAAAACCAAAATTAAACTATGTTTGTCAATCATTCATATTCTATCATTTTGCATTTGCATAGTTAGGTATACACGATTCTGAGAGACCGCGTGTTCCAACATTCCCAAACACTTCGCTGACCTACATAAGGCACGCTCCGTTGAGCACTAGACAAGTAGTTAACGTTGGAATAAAAACATTTAAAATAATTATACAAGGCGTAATGCAAATTATAATAAATACAAATTGGATTATGTTATCCGCATCAATGGACTGTAGACACAATTTTGTATTTTGACAGCAAAAGGAAGTAGATAATGACTCTTTGAACTAATTGGGTTAAAATAACGCAAAAAGGGAAAAAATTGGCTATTTGTGTGATCAAATGAAAAGCAAGCATTACTTTCTAACGTAAAACACATTCTTATTGTGACCCCAAAACTGACTCAATATTTTGGTTTATTCGCTAGGTAAAAGCTGAACCACTAGCGTACTTGGCATTTCAAGACTTTGTAATTGGCATTATTCTTGTGCAGGAACAGAAAAATTGATATACCTTCTCCATCCTGTCATAGGTGCTCGCCTGAGATCTTCTTCACTAAGGCCATAGAGGCCGATACATGCGAGGAACCAAGCTGTCACGATTAGGTAACAGATGACGATGACACGGAAAGGCAACAATATCACAGTGAATATCGCCGTCTGCAACAAAAGATAATAAAATTGTAAGTGTGTGGTGAACTAGGGATCTCAAAGATACAGTTACAAACCAAATAATAGGTCAGTTTCCCACAAACGAACGCAAATATTTTGATGCATGATTATAACTGATTCATTGATTTAAGTCAATGTTACTTTTATTTTTGACGTCATAGTCACGGTATTTCGGATTTAATATAATTTAAAATTTACTTACAGTGATTGAGGTTAAAGCGAAAATTATGTTTTGACTAGAACATTATTCTACTAATTTTTTTACCTGTTACCCACTTTGGATTATTTCTGCTTGTGCGGTGTGCCCATGGTTGTTAATTTTAGACTAAATACTTAATTAATTGAAAATACATGAGGAACTGCGAAAGGTACGCTTATCAAAAGGGTCCTTACTTCGCTGCGTAGTTAGATGAAGCGTGAAATAAAATAAATTGAAAATTCCTTTTCGAAATTTTGAAGACAGCTTCCGACCGTTTTATATGTATAAGACGGTCTAATCAGTGAAACGTTAATCTTTTCAAATAAATTAACAGAGGCCTTTTTGGACAAAGAACTTTTCACTTAGGAAAGACGTTTCTTTGCCGTTTGTAACTTATAAACTTAACAATAAAATTAGGACAGGCAGAAACTGGTTGGGAAAGTTCAAGTTCTCAGTGGACCAATACAGGCGGCTGATGATGATGAAAGATTGAATTTTTTATCTGCGTACCTATTACCAAAACTTGTACTAACACCCAGCCTGCAAATCTACGACGATAGTAATAAAATATTGAGATTTGAATCATTTAGCCATATGTACTTATGATAGAGTTGTTTATAGATTTTGTTTACGGGCCACAAACCCTTTGTGCTATGAATATTGTTTCATGAAAATTAAATGCGTATTTCAAGAACACGTGTTTGATTTTCGTCGTGTCGCGTCTGTTGATGCCAATGCCAAATGAGTCTGTTGCACTGGTTTGATAAATTACTTACTATCACTCGAATGACTCAGCAATTGAGCAGTTTTATCTTATTCTGGTGGTACACAAACGAACTCGATTTTCGCTTTTGACATACATTTGTGACTATCCAGGTTTTAGGACCCGTGATATTTTCGACGACTCAAAATCAGTTCAATCTGTATATCCTAAGAGCCACTCATGGCATGGTTCAGCACGGCGCGGCGTATTAAATAGCAAGGCCTTTTCTGATTAATTTCGTTTCAGAATCCAAGACAGGTAAAGTCATTCTCCGGGACACGTTGAGCTTCATTGTCTCAGCGCTTTTCTGGTGGTTGCCACGGTTGATTCTGGCTCTCAGAAGTTGCAATGGTTTGGGAATAGTGTGATGGGTATGTCCCAAAAAAAAAGTAGCAAGGCCAACTCCAAAGGGCCAGATTCAACATTAATTCCTAATTAGTACCTACTCACACCCCTTCAAGTAAATCTACGTCTAAGCATCTTGCCGTGGAACGTTGCTTCAAAATCGCGAGGCACGATGACCTATTCTCGACACCCCCTAAGTACAACTAAGTAACTGCAAAAAGCAAATTTTACAGGAGAGCGATTTAAAGATTTCAATTTTTTTAATTCGCCATATCTAAGCCCCTACATGGAATTGAAGTATAATATTTGGTGAGCGGGTTTAAAATTAAGTGAAATTTATAATTAAGAGTATATTTTGTTTCTAAACCTTCAAGTTTTTGTTTTATCACACATGCATACTTATACTTCATTGTAAAAAACAAACGAAATATCCTAACTGGCACATACACATTTCTTCATTGGGATATTCAGGCACTTTGTTGCTTTAACTGCCAGATACGTTCTTATATATGGTAAAGTCAATTGAAATATCCTGTGTAACTGAATTCCAAACTTGTAAAAATCATCATGTGTTTTGGTATTTTGAAATAAAAGCAGTGGTTATATAGTTTGAATTATCTAATGTTTATTATCAAAACACAAAAATATAAATTACAAACGTTTCACGTATCATAAAGTAACATTATATTGTTATTCTCTTCATTATCACTTTTTTACATATTGTTTTACAGTTTTAAAATAAAAAAAAATAAAAAATGTAACAACATTTAAAAATTTTAAAAATAGTGGCCCACCAGCATTGGAAGCAGGGTCCAAGGTGCCGATTGTTATATTAGGGCTCTAGAGGGAGGAACTTCCTCACAATGCGCCTCGTGTCCAAGAGAACTGCTTTCTGCATCAGGACCTTGAGCCAGCTGCACAATGACTGCCTCTTAAGGTGTTCGCAATTAATACATTGACCGCAACGACTATCGGTACAATGACTGCTGGGTTCATGTCCCAAATGTCGACAAACTCGTGTGCCTAATCAAGATACTTGATTTTCTTATCATTTTCAGCTTTTACGAGATTCTCGCCATGAGGGATAGTTATATCAACAATCATTGCACGACGCTTTCGGCGATCTACTACTACTATATCAGGCAGTCCTGTCAGTGATGATAGATTGATCCCAATGCAATATGGCATGACCGTTTTCAAGAACTGGTTGTATTCCAGGGCAAGTTGCTGGTCCTAGCTACTAGATTGTGTCTCTGCAAGTACTCGCTGTTAGCAAGACGACGAACAATGTGTCTGGTCGACTCACTGGTTCGGTAGCATGCGGTAGGTAACGAAAACGTAGCCAGACTATAGATGTAAAAAGGTCTACATCAGGCCCGTGAAGGGCCCGCTAAAATCGTCTGTGTAGCTCCTTGCTCTGCCATACCTCCCTGGGATCATTAGTATCCAATATCATAGGTTTGCGCTAGTTCCCGTTAGCTAAAGAGAGCGGGGTAAGGTCTTTATCCACAGAGACTACATCTTGATGTATCCCCATGTCGACTTCAAGGAAGTATTCCCCGAGACTGCGTACCTCGCAGTTGTGCAAGGTCTTAGCATTGAGGAAGCCACGGCCTTCACACACTTCCGCGGTATGTACAGTCTCATCACAGATGACCGTGGGTGATTCCGGATGTATCACCCACGCAGTCACCCACTTGCAGTCAGCAGTGTGCGGACTTTTCTATCCAGGGCGTCATGTTCTGTCTGAGTCCATTTGAGTATGCCAAAGCGGGCTCAAACGGACACCCTAGAATGTTTCTCGCTCAATCCTAAACGGTTCATCGTTCCCAAGAATCTGCAGATATCCTGGATAGAGATGTTCCTTCTCGTCTTCTCCCTTGCCGCATACAGGACAACAAGAAAGTGCGAAGTGTTGCATTTATTTATATAAATCCAGCACACTCATGAGCCACGCATGTGGCACAGAGTCATAGGCCTTCTTATAATCCATCCAACAAGTTGGCTAATCCCTCCGGGATCGACGAACTTACGGCCATGTCGTGGCTTACGGCCAATAAGGAGCTGCTCTTTAGTACCGCGGGAAAAATTCCTACATCCATTCTGAGTGGCAGACATAACTTAATTGCTATTAATATGATATGATGCAGTTTTGCTCTCAGAATGGATGTTAGAACTTTATAGACCGTCGGTAAACACGTAATTGTTCTGTAGTTTTTGGGTCCGTGGTACTACCTGATTTATAGAGCAGGTGGGTAACTCCTGTGGTAGAAAACATTGGTAGCGACCATGTCTCTAAAGATGACTGAAACTGTGAAGCTAAGCTAGCGTGCGACTTTTGTAGCCATTTTAACCAGAAATTATGCAGTCCGTCCGGCCCTGGAATCAACCCACAATAAAACATTAAATTTTCTACGATAATCAACATCATTTCATATAAGGAAAACTATGTAAGTATACAGATAGACAACAATAATCAAGTTAAAATCCAATGTAAAACAATGTATGTGTTAGTTATCTGATTTTAATTTAAATAAATTTCTTAGAATAAGTATGTAAGTGCCTAGATAAATTTTTAAATCCTCCTAATTTCCGGCGTAAAAAAGTGTAACTGCGTAGTTACATACTTAAGTTTCGGGAATTAATAAATTGCAGTAATATCGTCATGACGATAGATTTTCATTCTAAGACGTGTTCAAATATTTACAGTATAGGTAGAAATTTCTATTTATGAGTGCACTTAAAATATATAATTTAATAATTATAAAATATTTACTTAAAATTATTTACCTTGCGTTGATGGCGAGATTATTAGGTCTGATGTTGTGCTTAATATTTAGTCCACAGCATTTTTTGGTCTTTAAATTGCATCTTCCCCTAATGTAGTATAAAATTTATAACGTTCACTCGACATGGTATTAAACAACGCAAAACTCTTGCGCACAACTCGTTGCCCGCCGAATAACTAAGTGACAGGCAGTTACCCGCACCGCGCGCTCTTTTCCTCCCACATAAAAGTATGTAACTGGAACTTAAATAGTTGTACGCTGGGCTTATTTGTCAGATTATGCAGATACACAATTATACGTTTGAGAAAAAACTATGTTCCGATCATAGAAAAAATCTAAAAAAAATATATGTGGTAAAGTTATGTATCTAAATGCCAAAAATGCAATAAAAACCATTTCGTGTATCTGGCAGATACATACGTCTACTTAGCGGGTGTCGTTCTTGTTCGTTGAAAACCATTTCTCCACGAAGGAAATTATTTGCCACACCGAGCCGTACCGTGGCATCAATGGCATTATTTTTTTCTTGCCATCGGCCGTCAATCCAAAAATAACGAGACAGGTAGATGCATTCTGAGTTTATGTTACACAACACCAATAATTATATCATCAATGTATACGTACTTTCTCTTAACGTTTGGTATCTTATCTTTGCTTTATTATGTTTAACTGATTGCTGACACTGTTTTGTTTCCATAACCATTTGTTTACGTGTAGGTATTACACAAGAAAGTTTAATGAGGGGCGGAAATCAGAAGAAAATTGTGTCACTTTCATCGGCCGATTGCGTGACCAGAGTTATATGATGCCTATCTGCGCAAAACGGTACCTACAATGTTTCTTGTAAAATTCTTACTTTCCCTCACATACAAGTATTTATGAGTAACGGCCTTTTGCAACTTACTGAACCCAAGATAAAAATCTCTTGTTCTTCGCGTCGCAGTTCCCTACAATGACAACAGTTCTTGTTGTTATTTATTATTATTGTAAATTGGGCAATGGAATCTTATTAAATGATGAATCTTACTGTGGATCAAATTCTGTTATTGCTTTTATTTTGGTAGTACTTAGATATGCAGTATTTTGATTTTCTACAGTTCTTTTCAAAACAGCCAATTACTGGAGATCCCAAATCTTTTCAATTCAGACCCATTTACAGATTTAGTAGGTTTTTATCTCGGTATCGACACCATTGCTAGGCGACACGGTGACAATGAGACAAAGATACGTAGTTGGTAACTCCACAAAATAAGAAAGTGAATCTGGATTTAATGCTGCAAGAGAGTTCAATAAGAACCTCTTCTTTACCTCATCCTCATAATATCCAGAGAATAATTAGTATATTTTGGGAACCCCTATTCTTTCTCAATTCTATTCAATGTTTTCAATTAAATAGGTAAGTGGAATAAAATAGATCATTTACAAATTTTATCGCAATTCATATAATGATTCTGTTGGAGTGGCCTTTATAGACCCTCTGTTTTCACAAACTTGCGTATTTTGATAATACCTACCTATCCATGGAGTTGAAATAAAATAATAAATTGACATTGTGCCACGAAAAGCCTTCTTATCGTGTTTTGTACTGCTCTACCTTGTGTTACAGTAGGAAAAAAACTTCAATATTAAAAAATTACTGTGTGTAGAATTTTTTATAAATTTTGTGTTGAAACTCCAATGACCCATCAATTTAATCAAATCTCAATTATTTGAAATAAATATATCGCATCAAATGTAATCGTTTAATTTATAAAATAATAGTCACATAAATTCAGCAGTAATAAATAAATATCTCGAGTTATTAATATTCAATTCATTACAAGGCCTGAAGACAAACGTTTTCCAGATTACATATTTGGCAATCGCATCTAATTTAATTGTTCCTTATTCAATGTTAATATTAATGAATAAATTAAAAACAATAAAGTAACAATGCATTGCGTGGTTGTCCCTGATGTGTTTTCATTTAAGTTATGTAGGTATATTGGCATCATAACGTTTTTATTTTTTGCATCAATTTATGTATTGTTTTTGTTATTTAATAAAGTTAGAACCTATATATTCAGTAACCTTAAAATGTATGTCATTATTGGATTAAGACATGCGCAGAATGTAACAGTGCGGTGGAATCTTTAAATATTACAACTTAATCAAATAATACTTTCACTTTATTGCGTTATGCAATTTCAAACCTTCGTGTACACTCTTTTCGTACCTTTATTTTGTCATATGTGTTATCTAGCTCCAATTTGTGAACGAAAGGGTTCAATATTTCGGCGCGCATGTTGTCAGATGAGAAAGCGCCGGTTTCACTATGCAGTTTGCCATTCATTTTCACGAAAGCAAGAACACAATATTCATAAGAGAAGCTCTAATTAGATCACACCCATTACACTCATTTTACACACACTTCATTAGTAAAAAAATAACCAAGCACTTATTATTTTAAAAGATCTCCGACGTGTTTTCATGTAATAAAACGCGACGCATTTAGACATACGTTTCACTTCGCATCAAAATCAAGACTGGTGTTTTTCGAGGTCATGCACAAAGGCCTGTTATTGGTTTTTAAGTTTTGACAGGTGCAATCGACCACCCGTCGATATAACCGAACTGAAGCGAACTAAAACACTACTTTATTCACCACAAAAGCACTGGTACATTAAATTTTAATGTTTTAAAGATAGTAAAATAATAATTAACCAGTATCCCGCATGTAAAGTAAAAGTTTGTTTCCATAAAATACCGGTTTTTCCGAATTTACGGTTTGTCATCTAGTGATAGTAAACTTTTTAAAGATAGCTACAGTTGTTCTTGACAATTTAAAAATTGTATGCTTTTATCATTGAAGGAAGTTAATCAAATGTTAAAACACAAAAAAGTAATAATATCGAATTTTTTGATCCACAAATTATTTTCAAGTGTTGTATCTACTTTAGGAACACAGTTTTGTTTGATTTTACAAAATATGTGATTACTTACCGCGTAAACGTATTTGTTTTCAACTTGTCATTTATTTCCCGTCCGTCACATTTATTTTCTTTGCTGCAAAGCAAACGGCTACTATTTTGTAATTATTCTAGGAAATAAAATACTGATATGGATTTTCTCTCAAATAATGGAAGCAAAGGTTCAAAAACAATTAATTGACTACTTTACTTACTTCGACGAATTTCACATCGCAGTGAAAACAAGTTTGAATGATTGCCAAAAGTGCGCAGCATCTATAAATACGCAGATAAAACGGTGTAAAAGCATAAAGCAGTGAGTGAAATTATAGAAATATTTATTGTTTTTGTTTTACGACTGTGTATAATGGTTTTAATCATTATAGGGCTGTACTGACGGGGACGCCGTTGGAGCAATTCGGAGGCTTACAAAACAAGTTGTGTGCTTCACTACATAACCTAATTTCGGAAGACGCACTAGAAATACGTAGTAAATTGTAAGTACTCAGTACTTCTTAAAGATGTGCGTCATAATTATTAGATAAGCCTTTCCATATTTAACTTGAAGGATTGTTAGGTAAACATATTGATCAAGCAATGACATTGACCATGGCAGCTATACATTAGTTATTTTTGAAATGTGTATAATATCTGTGGAATTCTAACATTTTAATTAATTTTTAATGTGTTCCTTTTCATTGAATCCTTTCAGACATATAATTATTTGGTCATAATTATAACAAACCTGAAATTAGTGTCAAATAAAGAGGTACACTAAGAGGAACCACAGAAATAAATTTAAAATAAAGAAAGTGTACTTAATAGTTTTTTTAACTTCCAATTCCAGGTGCTTTTTGGAAGAGTTATTTGAGAAACTGTGCAACAAGAACAAGACACTTAGAGACAGCTGTAGAGAAATTAATTTTGAAGATAATTCTACACTCGTGAAGGGCACTCCACTTCAACCATCACTTAAACAGTTGCTGGAGTTTGCAGATGATACAATAACTTTTGGGAGTCAAGTGTGTGCCCAAATAGATACATCACTGGACGTATTGTCCTTCAAAGAATTAAATACAGAGCATTTATCAGACAATTTTCGATTTCCCAAAGAGTGGCAACGCCGCATACCTGAAATACTTTCATACACATCATTCTTGTCAGAGAATCAAATTTAAACATGGATCTATTAGACTCAATCCTTAATTCCATGCAAAAGCCACCGACAGCTAGCGAGGCACAGAAGAATGCAATGCGGAAGCAAAAAGAGGCTATGGAGAACAGACAGAAGGAGGAACGAAACATGATAAACAGATTCAGGAAACGAGTAGAAGAGAAAATAAGTGATTTTAAAGATGGTACCAAACCACACATTCAATTTGAACCTATGGAACAAATGTACCGATCTATCATCAGGGATGTATCTGAAATTGCTGGATTACAAGTATTTTCCTTCGGACAAGAAGGTGTTGACCGGTACTCAGTTGTATACCACAAAGACAATGGCCCTTCAGAAGATGAACTAACTGTGCGCAGGGCAGGTGGAGTCTGGAATGAAGACAAAGCGGCTGAGATGGCCCTAGCCCACTTTGAGAAACGAAAACAAGCAGCTATTGACTTAGAAGATGAAAAAAATAGAAAACGCAAGCGTGGTAAAGAGGAGTTGAGCGGCACTTTCTATAAACAGAAGTACGCCCATCTGATTGGTCAGGAGGCTGCTATAGATGCAGCTCAGAAGACCAATGTTAACAAGAGTTACGGAGAAGTTCCTAGCGAGAATAAAAAGGATCAACGGTCCATTGAACAGACAATGGCTGATATCAAAGCTAAGAAGATGAAAAAAGCAGAGACTGAGAAGCGTGATGGAGACAGTGGTGAACAAATTTAGTATTTGATTAAATTGTAATATGTAGTTAGTCTGTTTCAGTCTGATTCTTAAAATTTCTCAGTTCTGATCACTTTTTCATCAATTATTCAATAATAGTGCATTTAATGGCACTGGATTTTCTGCCAGTGTTTGATGGTACACTTGAGATGCTAGCATGAGTACTTGAAGTATTACTAAAGAAAATTTGATTTTAAAATTCTCATTTACTACTTACCTAATATTGACTCATATTTATTTAAATGTACTTGTACATTTAACAAAAACAGGACTTAAAAGTTGTCTAATTGGTAGATAGGTCATTGTTTTCCAAAAATCACCATAGTAAGTATGGTAATGCACCATAGTTAACCTCTATATGTCACTCACTGATGCTAGCACCTCCTGACCCGACATGATGTTTATAACTGTGTAAATCTGTTATAGGATGCTTCCTTACTTAAGACGCATATTCTGAAAGTTGGGAATGTCGTAAAAAGCTGTCAAATATTTTCAATTTTTAATTAATTTGTCAAATTTTCTGTATGAAACCAAGAAATATGGCTCTGTAGTGCACTAATAAATTGATTTAGGAATGCATTTAAAACACTAAATTTGATGTTATAACTGTTTCAGGTGTATAAAAGGCATTCGGAAAGTTTCCAAATGCTTTTTTCACAATTAAAACTATATATTCGGTGTTACGACATTAATTATTGCATTCTCTTATCAATTTTTTAGTGCACGACAGAGCCATGTTTCTTATTTCCATACAGTAACAACATTAAATTAAATAAAACTTGTTAATATTTGACAACCATTTGCGACGTTGCCAACTTTCAGAATATGCGCTCTTAAGAATATTTACTCAATATCCAGGTGAAGACTTGATGGAACAGATAAGTAAATAATTAACAGGGTCATGAACCAAAAGGTATCTAGATTTTATTTTGTGAAAAGTTAACAAATAAAATACAAAAATGCGAACCCACCTTAAATTTTAAGAAGTTTCTTGAAGATGATGGGTTGTAGGCTTGAAAGTAACTAGCTGTCAGCTGCCAAAATAAGTCACCGAAGGTTGTTGCAAATTAATTTGAAAGCAATAATTGCCATTATTGTCATAAAAAAAAAAAAAAAAAATGTACAGGTAAGCACGTCAAACAACCACAATCTGTCTTTCTATAATAGATTTTCAACCTTATCACAATAGCGGAAGGTAAAAGTTTGCTGGCTTCTGAACATACAACCCGGGCGCAATAACTTGACACCTGGCTGCAATCTCGATCCCGCTCCCACTACCCCGAAATGTCTGTAGTGGGAGCGGGATGGACATTCAAGCCAGGTGTCAAGTTATTATAAATACACTAGATAAATCATACTAAAAGTAGTCCAACTAGTTGATTTTTCAAAGCCATTTTGAAAGCAATAATTGCCATTTTCTGGCAGATATATTTAGTTTGTTATTGGGTTTTTGACTATCCCACAGTACAAACGTCATCAAAAGATTTATACACCGTGACTTTTTAGTCGTCTTACAAAAGCAGCCCAGTTCATGTACCCAATGACTAGAACACGTTTATAATAAAAAGATAGGTATTTAAGAGATTTGAAATTTTTTTAAATAAAATTTTAATTCGTTACTATGACGCAAGGTGTAGTTAGAAACACCCTTGTCTCATAGAAAATGGAGATAGAATGATCTGCCCGACTATTGCGCTGGGTAGGTATACTTTACAGCTAGATACGTAAACATTTAACAGGGTGTTTCATATTTCTAATGCACCTATTTATTAAAAATAAAAATTATTATTAACGATTAAAAAAAAAATAACTTGCCTAGAGGTATTTTAGGTCGGATACATTAAGTGGACCCTTTTTGTAAGACGACTAAAAAGTCACGGTGTATAATGAAGTGCCACTGTATGAAATATGGATGTGATGAAGTACTTACGCGAAAATACTCAAACTGGCTCAGTAATGTATTTATAACTTGTTACTGAAAGTATAACCAATACCAAAAAAAAGAATGTAATGTATTCGATGGTATTTTCTATACCTATAAGAAAGTGAATTTTTTTTCGTTCCTAATTTAAGGATAAATAATATGTTTTGTTTTTTTTTTTCATATATAATTACTACAAGGACAGCATTGGCCTCAGCTCATTCTGAAAGTTTCATGCCGCGTCGACAAGTCCTTACCTTATGTTACGTTACGAGGGTAGTTATTGATTTACATTTAAGTAAAACCTAACTACCTTCAAATTACTTATTTACCAATTTAAATGTCTACTGCTACTTTTTTTCTCTGGCTACACTAGTTAAAAATAATACAAATATATTATTACCTCATATAAAAATGTACCCTAAGTATCCAAATTAGATTCAAGGAAAAAATATTTTTCTACCCACAGTAAGAAATAAAAAGACTGGGTTGATTTCTATTAGATAGCAATAAATAGTAGTTGTTAATGTTACTGAATATAATTAAATTGTATCTTTTGAAGTGGAAATAAAATGTATTCAGTACAGATTTGTTTATTTTGCTCCAGACTCCAGCTTATACCCTCACCAAGGTCCTCTTCCAGAGGCCACCAGTGGGAACATTACAATTCTTATTGATGGTCCTTCGAGCCGGATAGCAAGGATTTTGTTCTAACAATTTCAGATGCGATGAGGGATCTACTTCGAATGCTCTAATGTGATTGTGGAACTGGTCTGAATAAAATGAATTACAAAGTCTGCATCTACAGAGCAATACGGCAAGAACCTGAAGCAAGGATGAACAAAAAGAGTCAAGTAAATCAAAGTGAAAATTGTGAGTACATTTTACGTATTATGACTTTTTGGACATGATGCCTGTTAATGAATTACCCGCTTTATGAGTTCACATCGAGACGAGGTAGGATAGGAGGAAAAAGTTGGATTTTGAATTTAAGTCGCTCTACTGAAATGTGCGCGCGGCATCGCGTCTCGCATTTTTTTAACAGAAAATAAAGTTTTAACTGTTAAAATAAAGTTGTTTTACCTCTATTTTCTGTAATCACTAGTCAACACTAGTTTTGCCACACGAACTTTGATAGCTAATTTTGTTTTATCAATCTACCCTCATTATTAAATCACAGTTGCCATATGTCAATTAGCCTCCTATTTTTTGTGATACGGTAATACTCATAACTAGTACTACGGCAGTAAATTAACAGAAACGCTTACAAGTAAATCGTTATAAAAATATTTATCGTTGAATTTGAACACTTTTTTGGGATTTATTAACCCTGTGAGCATGTCAAGGAAGGGTATTAATGATACTAACTCTTTTTGTTACGTCTGCGGAGAACTTACATTCAAAAAACAACGACGAAATTTTACAAATCTTGTGATAGAGTGTTATCACCAATGTTTTGGTTTTTCTGTCGCCCATCCAGACAAATCCTGGGCCCCTCATGTCTGTTGCATAACGTGTGTGAAAAATTTAACTGACTGGAAAAAAGGTGCACGACCTATGCTGTTTGCTGTACCCATGATATGGACTGAACAGCGAGATCACGTTTCAGATTGCTATTTTTGTCTCACTGACGTAAAAGGTATAAATTACAAGAAAATAAAACACAGTTATTTACCCTAAAATTCAAGATTTGAAGAAAAATTAAGCGATTTAGAAAAATCAGCATGAAAGTCTTTTAAAAATGTTGTTGCAAATTTTTTGGGTAACCACAAGAGTGACAGCTACAGAGAGTTGGTTAGCGAGCTGTTATTGTCATATCAATAATATCATTGCATATCAAGCATTAGGTTGCAACATGTCACTTAAGATCCATTTTTTAGACTCGCACCTGGTTTTTTTTCCTGACAATTTAGGGGCTGTCAGCACAGTGACGAGCACGGCGAGAGGTTCCATCAGGATATTTCTGATATGAAAAAGCGGTACCAGGGCAAATGGAGCCCAAATATGTTAGCAGATTACTGCTGGACAATTAAAAGGGACCAACCAGAAGCTAAATATTCAAGAAAATCTTAGATTTTCTAAGTCATTTATAAAAAAAAACTTTTGATTTACGAGATCCGTATTTTTTCCTAATATTTTAAATTACTCAATAGAATAAAATCGTTGTCTAACAACTTTTTTTAACTGTTTATTTTTTATTAAAATCACCAATTAAAGTAAAAAATATCAAAAAAGTCCGTGTGGCACGAAAAAGTTGAAATTTTGTTGACTAATAATTGATGCGGGATGACTATGAATAAATAAAAAAACAGTTTTTTGAACGTTTATTTACCATCAACACGTTATTAGGCATATTTACTTACACAGAAACAACAATATTTGCGATAGGAATTTATATTCTTATCACAAAGCTAATGACTAACCCAGCTATCCGATTCGCTAACTTTCGCACCGATAGGACATTTTTTACCATAGATGACATATTAAAACCCAAGCACAAACACAAGCGCGCAGTGTAAACGGTGCGATTTTTTCATCGAAAATACATCTTCAGGTATCCCGCTAAACGTAAACTTTAATAGATTTTCAACTTTATACCCTATGACAAAAAGTTAAAAAATGTATTAATGACTACTGGCCCTAGAGACAAACAGCAGGCGACAGCAGACTACAATCGTTATCGCTCAGCAGTCACTAATACATTTTCAACTTTATACACTTGCTTATAAAGTTGAAAATCTATTAAAGACCGTACGCGTAGCATGGCGATTCTATCTCGCTAGTGTACCAAGAAAAGACAGTTATTTCATCGTTATTTCTATACAAGTCGACTGTTTTTTTTTTTGTACAAATATGACACCATTCGTACACTTTTGAAGAAAAGAACGTTTATTTTCGATATTTTTTACATACCTAAACATGCTTAAAACGCTTAAAATATTTCTACGTTCTGTCATTTTGTCTATTCTTGCGTCGATAATACCCTTTTTCTACGGCGCTATGCTACGCCTGCTGAGCGAGAAAACGAACGAAACAAACGAAAACGATCTGAAAACTCCAATAGATATCGACCATTGACGACGCCACAGACTGCGCGCTCGTGCTAGGCTCTGTGTAGTGATCTATGATGTTTATTATGTATTTTCTTACTATTACAAAGTAAATAAACTTAAAATTAAATTACTTAGGTACTTATTGTTTTTAATAATTTTAATACACATTACAAATTATAATTGATATAAAATCTGATTGAAAAAAAAAACAAAATCTGATTATTTCCTTAACAGTATTATTTATGCCCCAGTTCTCAACGTCACAAAATATTTATAATTTAATAAATAGATAGCTGATATTATACAAAAGTTATTGTCAAGTTTAACAGCTACATAAAAGTGATAAGTTGTTCATTAGATATGCTACAGCTAAACAATTGTTTAGATATGTTAGATGTTTTTTTTTTTTTTTTACTATTGAACTTGTCAACAAGGGATTTAAAAACCCTTAAGGGCTTCACAAGTTCACACACAGCAGCTATAATATAAAGATGTACCCTATAGCACGATACATCTCATAACATCTTTTCATAGAAATCGTCAGGAGACCACACATGACAGCTAATGTAGGTATATTTTTACATCTTCGAATTTCTATGGAAAGATGTAATGAGATGTATCGTGCTATAATGTACATCTTTACATCATAGCCGCTGTGTGTGAAGCCCTTTAAACAGAATTAGGTTATAATTTTCATACATTTTTGATTTTCGTTTTATTCTCTCATCTCTATAGGCATAACAGTTCATTCACGAATAATGGTCTCAGCGCTGAGCGGTGTAGCGGGCGGCACGAATGCCATCAATGACTTGAAAGTACCTGAATTCGCCACTAACGGCGCATCGTTGCGTTTTTCAAACATTTCTATATATACATTTGATCTTAGGGTGCTTGTGCTTCAACATGCTGAAGCTACATGCGCCGTGTACAAGCACCCCGCGGGCAGCTTGATCAAGTAGCTTGCGCATGTTACTCGCGCGGGTAAACCGCAAACCCGCACCTTTACTTGCGCGAGTTGCATGCGCCGTGTACAAGCACTCCGCGGGTAACTTGATTAAGTAGCTTGCGCATGTTACTCGCGCGGGTAACCCGCACCTTTACTTGCGCGGGTTATATGCGCCGTGTATAAGCACCCTTAGTTTTTAATTAATTTGCTTGATGATTACATTGAAAATTAAATCTAAAATTATTGACGTTTTAAATTTCGTTGTGCGTTCCGAGCAAATAAAACTTCGATCAAGTCTGCATTCTAAGTTTAACAGTTATTATATTCGTATAGTACCTAAGACCCAAATCTAGTGAACTTAGTCACTTAGTGAAGTGCGCTTCATCTAAAAATGAACCTTATGCAAATACGATTAATATTCTTATTCGTACACAGAACACTTAAAAGTACTACATTCGTATGATAAGCTTGATCACAGTCGTCTGTAGGAATATGTAACCTGATTTTATATGATTAAGGTTTATTTTCGGATGAAGTAAAAATCTGCTAAGTTCGAGCAAAGATACTTGACTTGAGAAAGTTTTGTGCCTTTGAATACTTACAAACCATACATTCTATTTTTGAAATACCAACTTGAGTATAATTTTTTTTTGTTGCTTTTTTTTAATACCAAGTGACACTATATTGTTTAATTGACTTTAATGAAATAGCTGCCTTGTTTTCAGTCAATCTTCTAGCGTGCATTCAAATATCTAAATGTATTATTAAACCTCATAGACAAAGAGCATGGACCAGGTATTAGGTACAGCTTGACATAAAAATGTAGAAAACCGGAAGTCGCCACTGTCTTCGCGCTACCAGAACTTTGAATGATTTTATTTTATTTTTATTCACTTATTACGTTAGTTTTATGGCACAATAATAAATCTAACAAACCTGCGGTCGTTGTTTACATCAATTATCAAAAATTTTAAAACGCTGTAAGAAATAAAAAATTTAGTTCCGTTTCAATCCGTTCTGGCCAAGCTGTATCTTAAAATTGCTATTGCAACATTTACCCCTTAACATAATTATCGCATCTATTTCTTGAGATTGCTTAAATCTTTTGTATAAAGTGAAGTACACGGGAATTTATTTCCCATTTGGATAGAAAAAGACTCGGTCCATGCTTTAGGTATATGATAAATCCTAAGATAAACCGCTAGATAGCCAATAAAAATAAACTATTAAATTATGAACTGGATTAAGTACATGGTATTTTTTTTATTATTTGGCCGTCCCTGAACGATACATAATATATATTTTGCATCAGTACATTCACAAAACTTCTATCAGTTTCAAGTTTTCATACCATTTTAGATACTTAGGGTGACTTTCACCAAAAGTTAAATATGTTTTAAATTTTATTTAAGCGCAATTTTCTTTTGAATTTTGTGCTTAAATAAAATTTTAAACATGTTTAATTTTTGGTGAAAGTCAGCCTTATGGTGACTTTTACCAACGGTCAAACATGTTTAAAATTTTATTTAAGCACAAAATTCTATTGAATTTTCATTTTTCTATTGAAAATTCAATAGAATTTCTCACAGGTGAAATTCTATTGATTTTTCTGCTTAAATAAAATTTTAAACATGTTTAGCCGTTGGTAAAAGTCGCCCTTAATATTATTTATTTTAATAAACACAATCATTATTAATACATTGGGATTATGTGACCACGATAAGAACGAAAACGTAAATGGCTTTCAATGGCCGCCATCTGTCAATCAACTGTCACTTTTGTAAATTAGGAAAAAACAAAAATTTCCGAATTATAGGTAAACACGACACAGGAGAAATTACTATTGAGGTGTGGTGAACATTTTACATTTCTAATATTTCATAAAAATGCGTAAATTAAATTAAATAGTTTAAAAATAAAATAAATACGTGTCTTTATTTAAGTATTTTCGATTACGACAAAAGCGTATAAGTACGTACACTAATAAGTCGCCATCATAGTTCCGTTCTTATCGTAGATAGGTACATACTACGAATATTACCATTTGGTACATAGTTATATACATAGGTATCTAAGAAGGTACCTACATATTCATATAGCTAATAATCTTAGCTATATTTTTATGGCTTAACAACATCAATTGGCGTTATTAATTTGTGCAAGAAAATCCTAAGGTGTTTTCATAGTAGGTAATTATCGTTTAATTGCTTATAATTTAATTCTAGATAACAATATTATGTACAATGTACATTTTGCGCGATGTGATCAACTGGGTGAGTAGATACCTACATTTTAAAAACATTATAAAGTACATCATAGAAGAACCGTATTTCTTTGTGATTCATGTCAATTTTGTAATTGTGATTCGTGTCAATTTTGTAATAAAATAAAATGCATTTTGACATGAATGATTTACGATATAACTATGAGTAACTACATAATCTGCTGGCATGTGCAATTTACAGTCTGTTAATTGAATAGGTTTCTTACCTATTTGTATACTTATTTTTTAAACACTAACAACAGCAATAAGTTTTTTTTAGACATCATAAATACATTATTTACATTTGGAAGCAGCTAAAACAATAAAACTAGTAACGTAGGTCTTTTTATTATTGTCATACAGTCATGTATTATTATTTTTAAATTAAAAGACTTTTTATAGACACCAACTGCTTTTTTTCTAATCTTTAACAAGATTTAGCTTGAAGCATAACAAATGTAAAAATTAATAAAAACTATAACGTAGACATAATGTCATATTTTAAAGATTATTGTCGTTTTTCTTTTAAATATCTTTATTTTTAAAATAATAAAAGTTATAAAAATTACAGTCTTCAACAATAAAATATAGCAATAGCAACATTTTTTATAATAATCAAAAGGGTACAAGGTTTTATTGTCAAGAATTATTTTATTATTGTCGATTACTTTCTACAACTTAAATAGCCTTTATAAACAGGCTGTTATTGAAGACGAGTATATTTTTAATTTTCTATGACTAAAATTCTAGAATACGTAATATAAAAATTCAACAGTACATAGATTGATACAAACGGCAGGATATGATTATCTAGATATGGACTAGTTTATATGATTTGGATATGTTTCCAATTATATTCTCAATATTTTAACATTTTGGATATGAAGAATTCTATATAATTATTTATATTTATAAAGTCCCGTTATTTATTTAATTTATTGTAACATTTAGGCCAGCAACTTAAGTCGGTTAACACAGTTTTATTTTAATACAACCCGGCTAAGCGTTAATTATGGATAACTGTGTTTTTTTTATAACATTTAGCAGTCAAAAAAGCCTTGAAAAACTTTTACAACTACCGACTCTTTTTTTAATCCATGCCAAAAGACGTTTGTTTTAATTGACTTTTGTTGCTGGCTAAGTGGCTACACTTCTGGAATTATTTTAGTAGAAAAGTTTTTACCAATTTAAATTTTCTCCTATAATAAGCCACATGAAGTTTATTCATATACAGACGTAACAACACTCATAGGAAAACCCTTAGATTTATTATTAACCATTTACAGTCTGTTAAACATTTTGGTAACTCGCCATGACTACTGTTTAGGCAAAATTATATATTTTTTAATTTTAAAACAATACATTGCGATTTACATTGTAAAGTTTAAAGCCTCTTCACAATCGGCCATGATGGCCGTGTTTGCCGAACAGAAGGAGACGGCGCTGTACTAAGAATCGAGATAGAATTATTTGCATCTTGCTTTCTGGTATAGCGCCGTCTCCTTCTGTGCGGCAAACACGGCCATCATGGCCGATAGAGGAGGAGGCTTTACAGTTTACCGACACTCTAAAAGTGAAAAACTTGTGGCATACCAAGACGCTTAAAGCGAGAGTTATTCCAGCGTGTGATAGAGACAGCTATACTTACAAGTCGTTTAGCGCTATCTCGTTCCCACAGTGGAATTACTCTCGCTTTAAGACGTCATGGTAGGGCACCTGGGGGTATTACAACGTCCTTAAAACCAGGCTTGTTCTTGCGAGTGAAAGTGACAGAGCTATACAAGTCGTCTAGCGCCATCTCGTTCACTCACTGGAACAAGCCTGGTTTTAGGACGTTGTAATACCCCTCCTGTACACGTCTCAGAGCGTAATGGTTAAGTTGGTTCACCTATTCATTTTTTTTTTTTCGTAATAGGTTCATACGATACCGGTAGAATTTAGTTAATATCTACCACTGTTTTTTTCGATCATTCAGCAAGTGAGTAATTGTTATTGTGTATCAGAATCCAAACCCATAGAATTGGTTCTATAACGAATAATTTTTACATTTGATTAATGTTGTGTAAAAATGCTTTTTCTTTGAAAACAAATAATGAGTTAAACATCCTACAAACGAGAGATAGAGTCCTAAAATTGCTTTACCATCCCTCGCTTGAGTAGCTTTCTAGCTATAACTCTAACTTTCGAACCTCCATCCATCCTGACTACTCTTCATCATCGGTTTCGCAGCACCCTGGCCAGCAGCAACCCTCGGTGCCATCAGGTCTGGTGCAGAACAGTAGGGTTTCTGTCTTCGACACTGGTCTTGGTTCTATGCCGTGGAAGTCTCGTAACTCCTCAGCGGGGAACCAGGCACGTTCCTCATCATCTATAATGGGGATTCCGAAGTATCTGGAAGTGTTTAGAAGTTAAGAATTAATTTAAAAATAATATTCACAGTAGACTGATAAGCCAGCTCAACAAAAAATTACTTAAACCAAGGACTGGTTTTTAAAATGGGCATATTTCGGGATTTGTTCAGGTTTTTGTGAGCTTAAAAATCCTGTCACAATTATAACACACTAACTGTTGCCAGCGGCTTCACCCGCTACAACTCGAAAATTATCCCACGGGAACATAAAATCGGGATAAAAACTATCCTATATGTTAATCCAGGTTATAAACTATCTGTGTACCAAATTTTAGCCAAATCCGTTCGGTGGTTTTTGCGTGAAAGAGTAACAAACATCCATACATCCATACTTACAAACTTTCGCCTTTATAATAGTAGTAGGATAAAATCGCGGACAGAAGCCTTACCACGAGCTCTTAACGCGATTCAGTTTAGAGTGTGGGAAAGAGACAGAGCTATACAAGTCGTCTAGCGCCATCTCTTTCTCACAGCATAACGACTCACGCTTTAAGGGTTCATGATGGGCCACCAGAGTTTCGCTCTTAAAACAAAAATGAACAAGGCGCCATCTCACGAATTTTGGAGGTGACAGCAGTATCACAATACAAAACCCGAGATGGCGTCATAAGCTTGAATAAATAATTACTTTTGTTTTAAGTAAGTTAATTATTTCTTATCTTTTGCCCGTGGTTTCCCCCTTCACCTTCTATAGCCCAAAACCGTGTCAGGGTCCCATCTATTGGGGTCGCGGGACTATCGGGTAATCATGGCCCCGGAACGTAAAAGTCTATTGAGGGACACCGTGGATTTTAGCCAGTACAAGTCTGACAGTCCCTCGTGTCCTGCCCTGGGTGAGAGGATTTATTAGATGATTTAACCATGTAAAAAAAAGAAAGCTTCCCCATCTACTTACCTATATCTGTCCCAAAAATATTAAAGACACACTTAAGAAACTAACCTGCAAATAGCCAGCACAGGTATCCACAGCACAGAAGCCAGAACGAGGACAAGAACCAGCAGCACAGCCCACACCGGCCAGGGTTTCCTCTCGGTATCCCCTATGGACTTGATCCAGGCGTCGTATGCCGACCCCTCAGTGGCCAGCTCCCAGAATGACGACACCAGGATCGACAGCATGGCTAGGGGAGATAAGTACTTCCAGCAGATCAGCCAGTATATCCCAGGGCGCTGGCCTGTCATCAGCTGGATGTCGTCTGCGAATCTGGAAAGGATGTTTGTGTTTTTTAGAAAAGCAGAATTGGAAGCGATTAACAATGGGCCCATGAATTATGTTTGAAAACTGTTTATAACAAGAAACCTAAACTAGATTCAAAGTCATTTTGACGGGGCCCCCCTTAGAGCGCGGGTCTAACGAGCTCGCGTGACCCCGGAACATAAGGGCTTTTGAAGGACACTGTGGATTTTAGTCAGTCTTCAAGTCTGACAGTCCCTCGGCTCCTGTCGTGCCCTGAGTGGGAGGAGCCATTTAATAATTTTACCTCCATAAAAAAAGTCATAAAGCATAAACATGTGTGTACATAATGCTCGGTTGCACCTACAGTGTGACATGAGCATGTCTGTCAAATCTAGTATCTAAAGACTGCTGAGCGATAGCGAACGAAACAAACGAAAACGATCTGTAATCTTAGATAGTATTTCCAATTTTTGAATGGGGTATAAAGTTTGAAATGTATTAACGACTGCTGAACGTTAGCGATTGTCGCTTGCTGTTTGACTATAGGGCAAGGTATTCTTTGTTTCAAAATGATTAATGATTAGGTACGACCTGTGGTACGACTTAATAGATTATTTTATACCTACAAACAAAACCCTTTCAACTTATTCTCATGTAAAATACGCAAACGACTAGAGAAAACAAGAAAAAATTGTCTCGAAAAACTTTGGCTATCGATCGTTACGTTGTCGATGTGAATATGAATAGGTAAGTACCAAAATTGCCACGCACCCAAAACTTCACAGTTTTGTCTAACTGCCAAAAAAGTTTGAACAAGAACCATTCATCCCTAAAGATTTAGGAAGAATACCTACACGTAAAAGTGCTTTAGAAACTTTCCGATATACATATAAAATTAAAGTACAGACGCCAGCAGGTCAACCTACCCGAATCTGTCAGATTTTACCAGTCAAAAATTAACCTTCTACTCTTGTGATAAGGTTGAAATTCTATTAAAGAAATCTGACAGATTGTGGTAGCTTGATGTGCTGGCATCTGTACATACCTATATGTAGTCGAACAAATTAGAAGTGTATCGTATTAAAGTAAGTTAAGTACTCTTATAATCATGTTAACATTCTAGCGAACTACTTTTAGACTTCAATTATTATCTAAATAGATAATAAATTAAAGTGAAGGAGAAAACTCTCATCCATTAGGTTCTGTCTCTACTTCAGAAAGTCATTAGCGCTTGCTTGCTGGCTAAAATTAAGTTACAGTGTCTTCAATATCATCTGCCTTCAGTCTGTAACCACAGAATACTTAAAAGTACTACGTACAGAAGTGTCACTTCCCAAAAACAAGCAAATGTAAAATCTTTGCTCGTGAGAATAAAGTAAAAATATGTACGGAAAGCGTGAGAAACGGGCGGCGGGCGGCAACCGATTGTGAAACCCGTCCACGGTGCGCCCGCGTTTTATGCAGTTTCATACTACAAGCACACGTCGGGGCCCCGTTGACGTGTCTACACCGGAGTGCGCCAGGCTTGCTGTAACGTCATGGAAAAATGTCAATATTAGATTGAAAAATTCGAGTTTGCGGGACGTGAACGCGGTGGCAACTGGCAAGTTGACAAAGCGTCTACTGTACTGAATAAGGAGGAAGTGCCGTCAGCGAGCCAACAAGAACCGTTGCGGCAAGAATCCTGCGCAGCCCAAGGGTGCTCCCACATCTATCCGTCGTCTCGGTCTAGCAAATGGTAGTTCGGTAGTTCTAAGCGACAGAAAGAGAAAGGGCGACGGAAAAAGCCGAAACCGCGTCGATAGATGTGGGAGCACCCCAACACTATACGTGCTGCC
The DNA here is from genome assembly GCA_036375495.1 of Agrotis segetum. Taxonomy (NCBI): domain Eukaryota; kingdom Metazoa; phylum Arthropoda; class Insecta; order Lepidoptera; family Noctuidae; genus Agrotis; species Agrotis segetum. Next base: position 1,113,499 of record JAQSVV010000280.1, on the reverse strand, counting down.
ATGCTGAACACTCCGGTGTATGTCTCCGGTGTATGGCAACACTACACCACTGGCTGAGGACATCGTCGAGTACGTGCGCCAAAAGACCAAAGTACACGCCGAGAGTACAGTTATTGGAATCGCGCCGCAACGTCAACTTCAAGGCGTTCGTGGTGCGTGTACCAACGTGTTTTCTACACCTCGTAATGGAGGAGGCCTAAGGATGTGGTGTTCCGACGCTTCCGCGGACAAATGCTGGCAGAACACACAGTGACTAGTGCACAGAGAAGTGAAGTGTTTACTATTAACATAGGCTTAAGTTTCTACACAACACAAGTTGTTTTTATAAAATTATGTATGTTTGTTTGTAAGGTATTATATAATATGTCTATGGGCCAATGTAGCCTGAATATAAAGAAATAAGAAACCAATTTTTCTTTCAACAAAATAGCATTGCAATGCATTATTTTTTTCTTCAGAATTCGTGTTCATGATCCCTCTCAATATGTAATCTCGATTTATGTCCCTATAAGTAATTATCCAGAACAAAACTCGTGCCCTCAATATGGCACGAAGTGGTCCCATTATGTAAACAATGGCCTCTCCATTGACTGATCCCAGGATTAGCCAAAGCTAACGTAGCTTAACCTCGCAGATTAATCGGCCAGCGCCTTTGTGATTTAGTCAAGAGTCTCTCTTGAAAGAGACATTGACTTATAACAGATTATTGGTAATTGTGAGTAGTTAAAAGAAGAGACTGATTTATTTGAAAATGCTGTTTTCTATATAGGGTGACTGGCAATTAGTGTACGATACTTAAACACGTGATTGTAACAAACAATTTTTATTGTGAAAAAAATCAGCTGTTCAGTACATTTATGTTTGCCTAATGTACTGAACAGCTGATTATTTTTTCACGATTTCGGTTTTGCTCCCATAATAAAAATTATTTGTTATCATGAGCACAATCACGTGTTTAAGTATCGTACACTAATTTCCAGTCACCCTTTATATGGAATTGCAGATAAATTTTGACTGATCACTAGACCAAAGAGGCAATTTCTGGGTGTTTTAAAAATAACTTCTCACAATGTTAAACAAGCGAAGGTATGGTCTGTGTTACGGTCAACAAACGTTTTTTTTGCTTTTCTTTTCTTACACAAAAAAAAAACAACAAATGAGATATTAGGTAATATATAGGTACCTGCGCATGTAAACGTTTTAAACGGATTTCTTAAAATTATGTATAAGTAGAACGATTTTTTTAAATGTTGTCACAGTACACAATAAAATAAAACCTTCATAGATGGATATTTTTTTTGCCGTGTTTAACTAAGCATAGAGGTTTATATTTAACGTGAAATGAAACAGCGGCGCGGCGGCGGCGTTGGAAAGCAGTGACGCAAAAGCAAGGCTGGCCTCAAAGGAAATTGTTACGTAAGGTACCTAAACAAGCCACAAGCATATAATATGTATGTGCACATTATAATATAGTATGTATAGCATAGGAATTAGAAGGGTGGCGCGTTATAACTGGGTCATTCGAAAATGATTTATTTTTAGACTAGGTAGCAGTTTCTAAGTTTTGAAAAATAGGTATTTAAACACAGCAGCTATAACGTAACTAAAGATGTACATTATAGCACGATACATCTCATTACATCTTTCAATAGAAATCGTCAGGGCCACCACACATTGCAGCTATAATGTATATTTTTACATCTTCGAATCTCTATGGAAAGATGTAATAAGATTTAATGTACATCTTTACATTATAGCTGCTGTATGTGAAGCCGTTAGCTGCTAGTGAGATAACTCTCCTTTTGAAGGTAATGAGTAGTTGACGTCAGTCGCGTAAGGTCGGTCACGTATTTTAGTGAGAAAAAATATCGTAGGGATACAGGCGGCGAGTGATGGGCGACTCGTCCGACCGTGGATGGACCATGCCTGGGGCTGAATCGACAGCGCGTTGTGTTCCACGCGAACCTCAAAGAGTGTCAGCATAATGACGGGGCCCTTAGAGGGCCAAAGCCTGCCGTGGTCGCGGGACTAACGAATACCGTGAAGCCAGAACGCAAAGGGACACCGTAGATTTTAGTCAATACAAGTCTGACAGTCCGTCCGTCCTGCCCTGTATGGGAGGATTCATTTGATGGTATTACTACGATTAAAAAAAATAATTATACGCCGCTGACGTCAGCGTTGCATAATGATGCTTTTTAGAACATAATTTATATTCATACGCGCGACCGACGTTACAGGAATTCCAGCCTGAAGCCCGGTATCTACTAAAGTGGAGAGGAGAGGAGATGTGTTTGAATAACTAATCAGATGTCCACATCTCTTCGCTTAGATTGAGTCGATTTTGTATTTATTACCCACAAAATTACAATTTTACTAGTATCGATATCAATATCCGAAAGCAAACATAAGTAATACATCTAGTTATTTACAAGCGGCGTCCTAAGCCCGCCATCTGTCTTCACGGCACGTTTAACTGATTGGGGACCCTTCGCCCGGCACTGACCCCAAAGATTCCATCTTCAGCACTAGGGTCGTAAGTCGTAACACTTGGGAAACTTATTGATTTACTGTTACTAGTCGTTTGGGATGTCATAGGAAGCAGTTTTCAAGTGATCAACTATGTTGGCAGTGGCAATGTTGCCAAACGTTTCATTTTACGTTGTTGCCAACAAAGTTTAAATTTATATATAACTAGCGGCCTGTCGCACGGGTGGACACGATAATTTTCGTCCTCTAAAACCTAGCGCTGTTAGTTACAAATAAAATAAAAAAGATGTAGCCGAATCGGTAAAGCCGTTTTCGATTGTATTATAGATAGAAGATTTTCGTTTTAGTAATTTGCAAGCAAACCTCTTATTGAAATCTCAGTCAGTATATTTGCACCAGTAGTACTAAATCATATGTGGGGACGTGACCTTAAACCAACAAAGTTAGACCACGATCTCCCTCAAGTTAGCCATAACTAAGCAAGCCACAACTTCAACGTGGTTAAGTTAGGAGTCAAGTAATGTTTAAATTGCCATTTATACTTGCAATTCATTTCTACGTTTTCTTAATAAAACCACTGAAAGTTTATTTCTTTCATAGATAATGAAAGCGCGTAAGCGAACGCCTACAACCCTAATTTTTCTTGGTTTCCTCACGATGTTTTCCTTGACCGTTTTGAGTGCAGTGGTGATGAAATGAAATACATAAAGTAATGTGCCTGGCGGGGTTCGAACCCACGACCTATTAATTTGTAAGTCGGGACCGATACCACTGGGCCACCACTGCTCTTGCTTGCCTTTGCAAACTTTTTTTTATTAATTAACAGCATACTCATAATAACTCACCTTTTAACCCCATAGACATAGGCAATCCCAATACACTCGAAGAAGGCGATGATCAGCAACGGAAAGTTCCCACTGTACATGTCAAACAGCAGGAATATATAGCTGCCAGAACCATGAGCAAAACCCATAGACAACAGGCAGCAAAGGAGGCACAAACCTCCGGTTAAATACTCCTTTCTCAAGTTCGGGAATAACTTCATATCCACGATGGAAGTCACGACTCCTTCTAGAGTACCAAATTGGGAGTCTATGCCTAAGGTGAACAGCATCAGGAAGAATAGGACGGACCAGAACTGGGCGCCAGGGAACTGGTTGATGGCTTCCGTGAAGATTATGAAGGCTAGGCCGGTACCGGAGGCTGTCTGTGGACGGAGAAAATAGAGAGGTGAGGGTTCAGGAAGTTTTTATGGGTGGCTACTGTGACTATTTCATAGAAGGTGGACAGTTAGAAAAGATAGAATATTCTTTGTTACACCAAACGAAGTAAAATATGCGTGAGGCCCAGTTTCCACTAAAGTAGGCAAGAGAAAGCGGTTCCAATATACGCCAAATGCGAATTATCTCAGGAGTAATTAGAGTTGCGATGTAACTGGTTGTATCCGGCACCTTTACCCTCTGCTCTTCTCTGCTTTGGTAGAAACCAGGCCTGAACATGCCGCCAATACTTACATTATCCAGCTCCTTCTGCAGGTCACACTCCGGTAGACTTGGCATCACTAAAGACGTCAGAGTCCCATTCAAATTCACCATCACCGTCTGCCCAGCTTCTGGCAACGCCAAAGACTTGTACGCAGACCCAAACACCTCCAATAGAGTCTCGTTCCTCACGTCCAAACACTTCTCATAAACCATGGTAGCCTTGAACCCAATTATAGAAAAAACCACGATACCAGCGAACATGGACGTTAAACAGTTCGTCATAGAGACCATTATCGCATCTCTGTAACAGTTATTGTCCACCGGGTTGTATGATGAGAAAGCTATTAAACCCCCGAAAGCTAGGCCAAGGGAAAAGAATATTTGTGTGCCTGCTTCGAGCCATACTACAGGGTCTAAAATCCTGTGCCATTTTGGCTTGAATAAATGTATTAAGCCATCGCCCATGCCTTTGAGAGTGATACCTCTAAAGAAGAATATTACAAGGACTATGTAAGGGAAAGTGGCTGTTACGTATACAACTTTCCCTGAAGATGCAATGCCTTTGATCATGCACAGGTAGACGAGGATCCAGGCAATGACTAGGGCTAGTGCTATCTTGTAGTTGAAGGTCTCTGGGTAGTTTATGTCTTCAGATATTTGGAGGGTAGTGCGGTACCAGAAGTATTGGGTTGGACTGCTGACCTGGAACAAAAACAACAAGTGAGTACTTCGTGAAGTATTGATAAAACTGTCATTAATCTCATCAACATCATCATCTGTCAAACCTTTTCCCATCGATGTTGGGGTTGGGCTAAAATTCACGGGTTTCTTTCAATTTCCCATTTATTTTGAGGTGCGGTTACTTGTTTAGACAGTCTCTCGAACCGTGATTTTATGTTAGATCTTTAGGGGTAGATGGGATCTATTTTCTAGCGGTCCACCCCGAGACACAGTACCACAGGATACCCGTAACCTGTAGGGATGACGGCTAAAGGAAGCAACTGGTGGTGGTAATCTTGACCAGCAGTGTAATTCTCTATTAGCACAGCCTTGTGCCAATTGCAACGCTCACGCCACTCGGAGACACTAAAGTGTGCTATCCTCTGACAGTGACACTAACTAGGCGCACGACCCGAACAGTGAGCGCTCGCGTTTCGCGATTGGACGATCTCAAAGCCGCGTCGTATCGAAGAGCACATCTAGAGTCAAAACGATGTTATTTCTTATTGAGAAAAGCATAGCAGGGCTGCCTCCCTCTGACCACCATCTTATCAGAGTCCGGCACCAAATAGTTTTTACTGTGTTCCGTCATTGACCGCGTGACTTTCTTTTCAGGTAACCATTGACCCGGGATCGTAAAGGGCTATTGAAGGGCTCTGTAAATTTTTGTCAGTTCGAGTCTGACAATCCCTTTCGTCCCGCCCTGCGTGGGAGGACTTTACCACATAAAAAACAAGGCCTCGTCTTCACTTCTGGGATAGATTAAGGCCAATAGTAAACACATTAAAAAAAACTTCAAGACTAATTAAGACCATAATTTATACTACTCCTTAAAGTTTGAAACTTTGAACTGCCGCTCAGCAGACATTTTGTTTAATTTGTTTTGTATAATGATTAATGAATGTGCTGGCGGCAGCAAAATACTAAATGGAATATTTTAGTCGGACAAGTCTACGACTTCAAATAAAGCACAATATCATGCGTTTTCTTAATGTTGGTACAATAAAGTCCTCCCGCCTGTTCTGACTAAAATCCACCGGGTTCCTTGAATAGCCTTTTATGTTTCAGGGCCACGGTTTCCCGTTTGGACAATTCCGACTCGGTCACCCGGTTACAGAACTAAATAACGGCATTTATATAGGGTGACTGGTAATTAGTGTACGAAACTTAAACACGTGATTGTGCTCATGATAATAAACAACTTTTACTATGGGAACAAACCTGAAAACGCGAAAAAAAATCAGCTGTTCAGTACATTTATGTTTGTTTAATGTACTGAACAGCTGATATTTATTTCACGATTTCGGCTTTGCTCTCATAATAAAAGTTGTTTGTTATCATGAGCACAATCACGTGTTCAAGTATCCTACACTAATTACCAGTCACCCTGTATAAGAACGAATTACTTGTCTTAGAGTCATAATCACACGCAATGACAAAGAAAATATGGCTCTTGAAGTAAAACCTTTTGACCCAAATAATTGCGTGAACGCGTCGTTTGTTCAACTATATCTATCATAGTGAGTTGAGGATTGAAGATAACGCCTTGTTAGTTCTAACATATTACTTTCTTTCCCTTTATTCTCTAGAATAGCTATTTCCCTTGGCTTCATCCGCTTGATTGTCAAAAATTATTCCAAAACCCAGATTTTTGTTAAGTTTTAATGTTTGGTGTAAAGATAGTTTGAGCTGTTATAAATAAAAATTGCTTTACAATTGATTTAATTTTTTATCCCAATACTATCCAGATTTTTGTTAAGTTTTATTATAATTATGTTTGGTGTAAAGATAGTTTTAGCTATTATAAACAAAAATTGCTTTAGAATTGATTTAAAAAAATATATAATTTTGTTTAAGCTATTTATACCTAGAATTATTTTTGTAATTATTGTGTCTATGAAAACTAATACGGTCTAGCGAAACGAAAAATAAAAAAGTTCTCATGTCAGGGTTAGCAAACGCACCAACGCGGCAACGTTGAATTTCAAATAATATTGAAAATTAATTTGTTTAAAGTAATTCTTTTGGTAACCATACTTTTGACGTGTCATTTGACAGATGAAAACCATAGACACACAGTTGCAACAGTATGTGTGACTTTTATTTGAAAATTGAAGAAAAACCGGCCAAGTGCGTGTCGGGCCACGCACAGTGTAGGGTTCCGTAGTTGCCCATCAAAATACTTATGCGAACTAACTAAACTGATTCGCTGAATTTAATTTTAAAAAGAAGAATTTTCAAAATCGGTCCAGGAGTCTTTGAGAAATCGGGGAAAATACATAAGAAAAAGGATTACAACGAATTTAGAACCCCCTCCTTTTTTTGAATTTAGTTAAAAATAGTTGACGATAAAAACCTACCTATCCCCAAAAAACATACCTATAAAAGCTGTAAAAATAAAGTTGACAAACTTACATCAGTTGAAGAGGATGTTCTCCGATACATTTTGTTTAAGAAAATATGATATCAAGTACATTTTATAAGTTGGTCGAATATTACTCGTAAAGTTGTAAAGCCTACTTAGTCATGATAATTTTCTTTTAAACTTCGTTATATGTACTACTATTGTGAATTTTTTCACACCCCCAAACATAACCGTTTAGCTGGTAGAGGGGGGACACACTCGAATCGAGCAAAATTTAGCACTTTAAAGCTTAACATTTCACAAACGAATTTTTTTATCAAAAAATTGTTGATGGAAACTATCATTATTTTTTAAAGGCCTATTTAATGATACCCCACACTAAGGGGTACGCGAGAAAAATTATTTCCTCACTTTACGTGTAAGTACTGGAGGTACCCTAAAAAAAAATATTTTACGAGATTTTATTTTACCACTTTTTCGGCACAACAAATCCGTATATTTACACCAAATTACAGCTCTCTAGTACTGTGCGTCTCTGAGCTAAACTGCGGACAGACGGACGGACGGACATGGCGAAACTATAAGGGTTCCTTGTTGACTACGGAACCCTAAAAATGACTATAATGACGTATAGCTAAAATCGAATCATGAGCACAACTACGTTTAGAGTAAAAAAATAGTAATTGTAATTGCTAAAGTATTTCTTATGAACGAGTAAAACCAATGAATAAAGCTTAAAATACATTCGAAAAACAACCCAACGAATTCCATTCGAAAAAAGAATCGCAAAAAGGCATCTGAATAAAAAAAAAGAGATTGCAAATGGAATAAGTTTATTTTTCTGATTAATGCCAGCCAGATGGGAATCTGAATGAAATGTCCGTTATAAATTACTGGCACTTTCATTAAGATTTTTTATAGATTGCCAGCGATTTTTGCACCCCTGCTTTTGTATACGTTGCATTTATTTGCTTTTTTCGAAACCTTCATTTTCAACAAAGAGAGGAAAGTTTTTTAAAAAGAAGTAATTCCAAGTGTGGCCGTTGCCCCACACTAGGAACTTCTCGTGTGATTACAAACATAGAAACTCACATAGTAAGTACACAAACACCTAAACCCTTGAACAACTACCTGCAGACCATACTAATATTTGTTCTATGCGGGGATCAAACCCACAACACGCTGGCACAGCAGTGGATCGGACAGCTACTGCGCCAATCGTGGCTTCATTTATAATACACTCTGCTCTGCAAGCTGTTTCTAAGCTTAGCGTGCACAAAAGCATTGAAAAAAATACTAATGTTTATTTATTTGGGTTCTTGTTTATAAAAGAATTCTTTTCATTTTCATACATCCTTTGTAGATAATTTTATTCTCTGACAACATAGCTATATAGCTAAAGATTTTTTTATTATGTATTTGGAATCAAGTACAAACCAACTTACAAAAAAAAACAATTTTGATTAAATATAAAATTTAGTTTATGCCACTGTAACTTTTGTTTTAATAAACTTGAAAAGCCGTAAAACATGGATTATGATAATGTATTGGCATATAGTCAACTCGGTGAAGACCGTCTGGCGGGTAGGACCGCACAATAAGCAATACAACATAGTCTGAATAACCACAGCAAGACAACCCGAACTTATACAAAAAATTAAGTTTTAACTGTTTAAACAAAAAATTAAGTTTAAATTGCTGTGGTTATCCAGACTTTGTTTATTGTACGGTCCTATAGCCCGCCGACGGTATTCACCGAGTTGACTAAACAATATTTCCATCTGAAATATTCTCAATACATTCGTAAATACATATAATATAAGAACTGTAAGCCTGAACTGTGAAATATAAAGAAAAGATTTATTTCGCCCGGACGTCGCCACCAAAGCTTAGAATCTGTCGATTTAGGATTTATTAGACTTACCACCACTTCGACAGAAAACGGATTTTATTTTTCTGACATCACGTTTTTATTCTTTAGCTCTGAAAGCAAAATTGAAAACCTAAACTTGTTCGGTAAATCAATTTAATAAGAACCTCAAATTCGCTACTCGAAGCTTGAAATGTACAAAAAAAAAAAATCTTATGCATCGAAATCTTTAGGGAAATAGTTAAATGCGAACTATCTGCCGCTATATCAACAGTTACAAATAAATGTTAGATACGTAGGCTCCATGTCACATCATGAGGTAAGTGCGCCTAAAAAGAGCTGGTGCCGAATAAGGTCCATCTTTTCAAACTAACAAAAAAATTGATTTATAAGGTTTTACAAAAACCCGGTCCATAATAGGCACAATTACCTTGTGTGTCAATCCAACTCGAACTTGACCAGTTATTTTTTTTTAACTTTCTTCATTTAAATGCCGAAGATAGCTTTAAACTATTTATCTAGACTAGTCTCTCTAAATTAGAAGCCTATTTATTACCTAAAAAGACTAATTAGTATTTTGAACAGAATTCTTATTACACCCTAAAGGCATCCTTTATGTGACAGAAAACAATTTAGAGTGAATAAACGGACGGATAAAGGGCATACCCTTTTCCAACTTTCGTTTAAAGTTTCTTAAAATGTACTACAATTAATTTAATTCGTGTTGTGACCGTTTACAAATTACTTTTTCAACTGTTCCAAAGCATACAAAATGAAAATAATTTATTTATTATACTCAGAAAAACCTAAACCAAATAATAATTTATGAAACCTACCAATATCATATTAAACTTTTGAGCTTAAATAACAAATGGGAATCTAATATCTTTAAACGAGCAATTCTTGTATATTTATTTATATATAAGCAGGATCTCGGAAACGGCTCCAAGGATTTTCATGAAAGTTACAGATTAGGTATATAGTTACAGATGGTCCCAGGTTCGAGAAAAGCTCGGTTTCCAAGATATAGACATTATAAAAACCGAGCGAAGCTCGGTCAACCAACGGTCGACCAGATATTTTACCTAAAGCTCAAATGTTTTTCAAAAAAATATTATTTATTCGTGTTTCGACATTAAAACCAAGTCGGTAAACGAAAATGAGTTTTATTTTATTTATTATTTTTATGTTATAAATTAGCGACTATAAGGACGTTTCTTTTGATTCAGAAAACTTTCAACCAAAATATGGCCCCCTTAAAAGAAATGTTAAGAAATTTATTTATCAAAATAATTTTTAACCGGTATTATTTTATCAAAATAATACCGGTTTTTTGCTTAGCAACCATTCCCACCTAAATAATTGATGCTTATAAAAGGTGTGTAAACTTCTTATATTATTATAATCACATCTTTACGTAAACATTACTAACATTTTAAGGCAAACTTAAAAAGTTTTATTAAACAAATTAAAATAAGTACCCATCTGCGTAAAAGCGTACATTAAAATAGTGAAATTGAAAAGAAGTTTTCTTATTTCAATTTAGTTCGGTTTTTCTTAATAATAATTAACTTTTATCCATCTTTAAGAGGATTTATTAGCCAGTCGATGTTACTAAGTTCATTCCTTATTTAATTGAACTTGAACATAACTGCTGAAACGTTAATTTACACCTTTGCCTAATTAACTTTCAACTACGCGAGTGCGAGCAAAATTATGGAATCGCTTAATCCGATTCCGCGCGATACTACATAATTAATAATTATATTAAAACTAGTTGCTTGAGAGTAATAAAAATGGTACCATTTTAAAGATTTAACTTTTAACTTTAAATTGATGACAAATTCAGTCAAAACACGTAATTTTTTAGGGAGCCAATCCGGATTTATTCCAAGTTAGTGATTTCATCTCGCTAGTGTTTTATTGAGTTATACCGTTGATAATACTAAGCTTGTCTAGGTAGTGCCTAATTTGTACTACAACTTGGTATTCAAAATCGTAAGATATTTTAAAGAGTTACTTTATTTCCGTGGTTAAAAGAAAACATATTGTCAAAACACAGAGAGCTCACTAAATGGAGACAAAGCCACACGTTTCTTCTTATGCAGGGTCAGGGGTGTCACCAGTCCGTTTTGATCGTTTGTTTTGTGTAAAATAACTTTTCAAAAGAAATACCACTCCTACAATACAACTAGTTTTAGCCAGCGAGTTCACCCGATCGTCCCCTCTCCTCCATATCCTTATAGCCATGACATAGGCTAAGTATAAGAGGAGGAGAGAATATCAAAGAATTCTATTTAATATTTAACTTTACTGAAAACAACTAACAAAGATTATTTATAAAATACAATATTATACTCGTAATATGGTATACAGCTATACATATTTACAAAGAAGTAGTAGATAACTCCAAGGTCCCACTCTTGGGGTCGCGAGGTTGTCCCATCAGGTGACCGTGACCGTGGAACGTAGGTAAAGGGCTATTAAAAGATCACCGTGGATTTTAGTCAGTACAAGTCTGACAGTCCCACCCTGGGTGAGAGGACTCATTTGATGATTTTACCACGATAAAAAGGGTTCCAATCTTTGTATCAAACTATCAAAAGTACCTACTTCACCATTTATCCATTTATCTTTATAATATATGAAATATTGTACACGCTCACTTTAGCGTGTACAATATTTCACTAAATGGATTCGGATCGTGAGTGTGTTACGCAATCACTCCACAGATTATACAACGTTCTAATCCGGTGTTCCATTTATGCACAGTTTAGAAGCTTAGAACAGTTAGGACGATTTATGAAAATCCAAATAATGGTGTTCATTCGTGCTTTCTGAAAACACAAAATACCATCCACTGTATCCTTTTTTTTTAACGTGATAAAATCATCAAAGGAGCCTTCCCGCCCTGCCACCTGGCTGGCTGCCTGCTGGTGGGACTGTCAGACTTGTACTGACTAAAATCCACGGTGTCCTTCAATAGCCCTTTATGTTCCGGGGTCACGCTGATGGAATAAGTCCCGCGACCGGGCTTTGGCCCTCTGAGCCCCGTCATTATGCTGACGCTCTTTGAGGCGCGCGTGGGACACAACGCGTCGTCGACCCGGGCATAGTCCTTGGTCGGGCAGCGAGTTGCCCTTTACTCGCTGCCCGCATGCCCGCGCCTACGGTGGCCGGAGGTCGTCTTGCGATATCCGTTGCCGTGGGCGTCCACCACCGCGGGATCCATTGTATCCTTTGTACATCTTTGACAGTCGTTACTGTTAGTCAGGTGAAAGTCGGACAACTCGTCTAAACAAGGGTTATCGTGACCATAGGACTTGGTTTCTGGGTAGTGGATGTCAGAATGGGCAGTTTTTTGCACAAAAAAGATATCGAGGTAGGAAGGAGGCCTTTGCCCAGAAATGGGGCACGACGTGGCAGTAAAAAAAAAAAAACCTAGAATCGAATGCCGAAAAGCAAATCTTTTGTAACGAGGCCTCGAAAAAACTCATAAAATCTTAATTAAAAGTATTACAATAACTTTGTGCTCGTAAACTAAACTTTATACAGTTGAAAAGTCATTAGGCAACCCTAAAACGTCGGCATCTCTTCGCCAGCGTCAGAAAGGGAGAGATATGGGTCATCTTTGAGGTCTGTGACGTCACGGCGACCCTTTCATCTCCGTGATAGGGTCTTATTAAAGGAATGAGCATTTTCTGATTGTAAGTAGGCCGAAAACAAATGAGTGTAATTTGTGGAAGTGATGGCGAGGATCGGCAAATAACTGAGGACTTATTACAAGATTTCTGTATTTTATTTTCAGCGTACTTGAAGTATTTACTACGTTTATTGTATGGAAAATTGAAAAATCGTCTCTAATGTACGATCAAGGAACTATTTTTTCCTTTAAATTAATGTCAAAGTTCCAGTTTATTGCTTTTTGTAGCTCATGCTTTTTGTCTTTTTAATAATATACAAATCATAGTTTAAGTGTTGGTCGTTTTCTGGGGCATTGGTGTTTGATTTTGTCCCTGATTGATGTATTTTGTATTGTTTCCATACAATTAATCAATTGTATAATGATGTATTATAATATCGTTAAATATGGTCGTTAATGACACTTGTTGTTAAAAAGCGACCTAAAATAAATAAATAAAAAATCATAGTTTTAATTTAGTATCTTTTATAAAATAATATTACTTTTAGTTCGGTATTTTTATTGGCTGTAAAAAAGTAATACCTACTTATCCATTTAAATCTAATAAGATCTCGTTTGCTAGGACGTATTCATTACAAGATGTTTTACCAAATACATTTTTCGTAAGACTGTCAACTTCAAAAACTTAACGCAAGCAAAAGCCAGTAAAAAATATAAAACCATTTTTTGCGAAAGCCATTAACATCATCCTTTTAAAATTGCTTTCAAAAATACGGAACTCAATTCAGTTCGACAAAATATTTTTCCTAAAAGTTATTTTTTTCTGAATTCAACTTTGTTCCCATGAACCTAAGGTTGGTATTCGTATGAAAAGTGTTGTGTGACCCTTTTTATTTCAGTTTTAGTACGGAACTCTCCCTTTAGTGAAGAAATGTGAATTTTATCAATCTGCAAACGTTTTCCTGTAGTAGACTTCCATGTAACAAGCTATTGTTAATCTGTTTACAATTTGTTACGTTTTATACGGCCGCGTCGTAACTAAGTAGCTATATCATGCAATTTAATAAAACCCGAAGCTTAGTATTATTTTTCTCAAAATTTTGGGCTCTTTGCACCAGTGTAGGGCGGGGGAACTGTCAGACTCGTACTGACTAAAATCCACGGTGTCCTTCAATAGCCCTTTATGCTCTCGAGTCACGGTAATGAGATAAGTCCCGCGACATTGTAAACGCACCCACGAGTGTCCAAAATACAGGGGCAAAAATTTCCCAGACAAACAAAAATTTAACCGAAAATAGTTCTACCGTTGCCCGTTGCATAAAAGCCCTGTGCACTGGAAAATTGTTTCATTAACAAACAATACCACCAGTTCACTACAAATAGTATATTCAGTGAAATATGTTTGAACTTAATCAGTTTACCACGTTCGCCTACGCAACGCCTACACGCTACGCCCGCAGATTTTGCTGATACTACGGCGTAGGCGACTGATGCTACGCCGTAGTATAGACGGCGTAGACGCCTACGAAATAGTTTAGTACTTTTTATCTTTCGAAGTTTATATTTTCATGTTCTTCCTTACACAATTCTGAAGTCAAACAAAGTTATTACAAACTGACAATAATTAGCATCGAATAATCGTTAACAAGCAACAACTTGGTAAACTTTACAGTTTTAAATTAGATATATTTCAAGGCGTGCCCTGTTTATTTAATAAATTGGTTATTTGGTTATTACAATTTCTAAACGGTTGATGAATTTTAGTATTACGAGTAATACCCCGAAACTATAAATTGTGGAGGTCATATATTTAGTAAAATACTAGCTGTTGCCAGCGGCTTCACCCGCTATAACTTGAAAATTATCCCACGGGAACATAAAATCGGGATAACAACTATCCTATGTGTTAATCCAGGTTATAAACTATCTGTGTACCAAATTTTAGCCTAATCCGTTCAGTGGTTTTTGCGTGAAAGAGTAACAAACATCCATACATCCATACTTACAAACTTTCGCCTTTATAATAGTAGTAGGATTAGTTTTTCAGCTGCATCGGTTTACACTGGGAGACAAAGCAACGTTTACCTTCGGCACGTATGGCGCAGTGGCTGAGCAATCGACTACTGCGCTGAGTATCGCAGTTACGATTCCCGGGGAACAAATATTTGTTCGACCTGCCTGTAGTTGTTCCGGGTTTGGGTTGAGAATGTGAGTTTAAATGTTTTTAAATGCTCCCACAGCACTGGATATACACACATAAACAAACAGTCACATAGACAGTAAACACTGACAAACTTTTTGCTAGGGCTAAAACCAATAGTGCTTATCATATAGGTTCTTATATGGTTTATTACCTTATCAAAATGATAAAGTACATAATTACAGAAACAGCTTTAATTTTAGCAAACATGAGATTAAAACACATAACGATTTTGAACATTATTACAATTCAAATCAGAACGCCCACACGATCAAGGTCAACGGAGTTATGCTGGGTCTTATTTATATCCAGCTTATATTATATAACCCTTGATTTATGAGAATGTTTCCTTATTGTATAAGGAACATCGGTTACGAGCGCCACCGATCTTTGAGGTCTATCGATTTTATGATATTTTTGTATTCTAAGACCGCGAATAAAATACATTGTGTTATTTAATGTACGAGTTACCATTCTGAACTAAATCAAATTCGATTTCAATTTAGCTTAGAATATAAACTCTTTGAATATATCAAATTTTGCCAATTGAACGTTAACCTTCCACTATTGTGATAAAGTTGAAAATCTATCAAAGAAATTTGACAGATTGTGGTAGCTTTATGTACATATAAATAACACACGCCTTATCGCGACTTTTCATTTTTTTCAACATCAAAATAACATCAAAGTCCCCATGAATTTGACTTCAATTTGACAATTTAAAAATTATAGTTGAATTGAGAACCTCCTCCTTTTTTTGAAGTCGGTTTATTAGTTCCTCGTTCATACAAAAGTCGGGCTTTTTCATTTTCCGCTGCATCAAATTTTGATGAATTTTGTCAAAGATATAGATAGTTAATCTAAATTAAAACAATATTTTATAAGGATGGATGGACGCAAGGTTATTTTAAATTACCATGTCACGCGAACACAAAGTAAATCAATCGATGCCTACTCCTTACTGTTAAGGAGTTGTACCTTTCATCATCAGGTCATCCACCGGAGATGATGATTATCAGATGCAAGTACTTGTACAGCTTTAGAAAATTTATGTAAATGGTAATATGTGCCCATAAAATTAGGAGGTTGCCCTCGATTTCCCTGGGATCCCATCATCAGATCCTGACCTGATGATCATGGGACCAATTAGAAAGTATACCCTTTCAAACAAAAAAAAACTAACTGTATTTTATAAGGATGGATGGACGCAAGGTTATTTTAAATTACCATGTCACGCGAACACAAAGTAAATCAATCGATGCCTACTCCTTACTGTTAAGGAGTTGTACCTTTCATCATCAGGTCATCCACCGGAGATGATGATTATCAGATGCAAGTACTTGTACAGCTTTAGAAAATTTATGTAAATGGTAATATGTGCCCATAAAATTAGGAGGTTGCCCTCGATTTCCCTGGGATCCCATCATCAGATCCTGACCTGATGATCATGGGACCAATTAGAAAGTATACCCTTTCAAACAAAAAAAAACTTTTCCTAATCGGTCCAGGCGTCTTCGAGAAATCGGGAAACATACATAAAAAAAAAGATTCCGATGAATTGAGAACCTCCTCCTTTTTTTGAAGTCGGTTAAAAATATACTGAACGGATTTTTATAAAATTTGGTACACGCATTTTTCTCCGTTTTTCTCCCTCTCACAGAGAGGAGGACTGTATCCCAGCAGTGGGAACATTATAGGCTGATGATCATGATGATAACTTCCCCGTGGGATAATATTCAAGTTAAACGCAGTAATAACATTGCAGTTTTCGTACAAAGACGAGCTTGCCCAGAATAAACTTTAGAACAAGTATTAAAAGACACTGATCGAAGTTGAAAGTTATAATTATGCTATTCGCGTCTCGGTAATAATTTCAAAGTTCTTCTTGTATTCTTTGGCTTCATCATTTCTCGTTCGACTTTCGCAATCACGCGACACCATTAATTTCGGTGTTATATTCATGGTGAGAGCAGTTGTCGCACAGTAAGACTTATGAGTTCTAGTTCGTGGGTTCGAGCTCAGACTGGGGCAATACTTTATGTTTTTTTTTCATCATACTTCTGGGGGTTGCAGCTGAAAATCAGCGTCAGGTGGCAAACAAAATAAGAGAATGATAAAAGTAAAAAAAGTATATGATGCACATTACCATGCAAACTTCAATTGAAGATTGGTTTGAACGAGATCGAGTAATTCGTTTTTTTTTAATACGTTATAAATCGTAAACCGCAATTTACCTTGCAAAGTTACAACCAACTATAAGAACTTTTATATTATGTTGCTGCTAGTGTTACGGAACCCTTTATATGCGAGTCCGACTCGCACTTGGCTGGTTTTCGTTCCTATTTTCTTAGCCCGTGGGATACTTTCGAGTTGAAACGTTCGAAGTCGCTGGCAACAACCAGTAATATCAATATGCGGATACAGATAACCTCTATAACCCTTTTAAATAAAAGAGGTTCCAATAATTCATCCCCTAACGTTCACCGGAATACATTTAACCTGAACGACCCAACAACCCTTTTGTGACATTTATAAAAAGGTTACATCAACATACCTGACACTGAATACTGAGTGGACCTTCGAGTATCAATATCATACTAGATTAATTTTATTGAGCTTTTCCTCTTTTTCCGAGCAGTGGTGGCGTAGTGGTATCGGTCCGACTTACGAGATTTTGGCCAAGGGTTCGAATCCAGCCAGGCGCATCGCATTACTTGTGTCATTAATCACCACTGCTCTTAAAACGGTGATGGAACATCGTGAGGAAACCGAGAACCAAAAATTCGACGACATCCACTAACCCGCACTGGGCCGGCGTGGTGGATATGGGCCACTCTCTCTCTCTCAGAGAGGAGGCCTGTGTCCTAGCAGTGGGAACATTAGGTTGATGATAATGATGACTTTTTTCCGACCGAGACCGAGAGATTGATTCAGTCATCATCTTTATTCATTCTAACGAATTATTCCCGCTGGATCCCACTTTTGAATCCCACTTAAATTTCCCGTTGGATCCCAAAAAAATTAAAAGTAATTCCCGTTGAATCCCATTACAAAAGAAAAACGTTTTATTCCCGTTGAATCCCAAAAACAATTCCCGTTGGATCCCACATGCTTTAAAAAATCTGAATGCGAGTACTTTCAACGACAAAATTGCCATTAGACCAAGATCCCAGAGCGCCAGACCTACGTCATTCTACTACATTCAAAGCTAAAATTTTGAGAATTTATAGTCTACTGTGTAGCTAAGACAGTATGCGTACTTACTAGCTCGAAAGCGGGGCCCTTCCACAGGTAGCGTGAACATTCAAAGAAATATCTAAACAATGAAATATTGTTTGTACCAAAATAAATAATATGTTGTATGCTGATATCGAGACTCGACATTGAATTCAACATCGGATGATATTTTAAAGTACTTCAATTTATTCCCATTTTATTTACCTAATTTTGCCTGTGTTCCACCAAATATACTGAATGTGCACCAAAATATGTCATAACGAGATGTTATAAAAAAAAAATCTACCTAAGCAGGGTCCACGAAGCCCCGCTTGACGGGGCTTCTATTTCTGTGTACAAGGTTTAAAGGAACCTATAACCAAACCGAACTTCGGGGTGTCCCTGAAATCTTGCTAAACCGAGTTGTATTTGGTAAACAAAAAGAATTATTGATGCGCATTTAAATTTTATCCTTCAACATCTACAATTTATCTGGACCTATTTCTTAAGAAAATTCACCTAAAGGCACTTACGCTATAAAAATAAATTTTCCACTCACTTTACTGAAACGCTATGGACAACGAGAGGTTCATAAAAAACGCGGTAAAAAACGTTTTCTTTTTTATATAATTCAGGTAATAAAATACTCGTCTGTCTGTGGAAAGTATTCTTAGGCCTTTTAGAATGGGTTTGTCGTAAAAAGGTGAAATGTAATGCTACTTGTCGTTTAAAGAAGTGATGTAAAATGAAATAAATGGGTCTAGTTACCACGGTCATAGCACGATTTCCACGTTTTTGTAACTAAAGTTCTTTGTTAGTGAACTAGAGTAACAATCATAAAATGAGTCCGTACTGACTAAAATCCACGGTGTTCCTTCAATAGACCT
Organism: Agrotis segetum; assembly: GCA_036375495.1. NCBI lineage: Eukaryota > Metazoa > Arthropoda > Insecta > Lepidoptera > Noctuidae > Agrotis > Agrotis segetum. The sequence goes on along the minus strand of JAQSVV010000280.1, from coordinate 1,094,624 downwards.
TTCATGTTCCAGGGTCACGGTAACCTGATAAGGGAGTCCCACGACCCTGCAGGCTCAGATCAATTGCTGACAGCTCTTTGAGGCGCGAGTGGAACACGACGCACCCAGGCATGGTTCATGATCAAACGACAAGTCACTCAGTGACTTGTCCGAACGCATTCGGCCATCCGTTAATCACCTCGCGACGTCTGTTGCCGTACTGGATGCGATGGTAAGATTCTCACCAACCGGCCGGATCCGGCGGCATTTTACATTGCGGTAAAGAACATTGAAATCTATCAAGAGTAAATGCAGTTCATATTTGCTTGCAAAGTTAAATCTCCATCCGCATTCCGCGACACGTAGCGACGTGTCCCGTAAGTTGCATGCAATAAACTATATTTACTGTTGATAGATTTCAATGTTCTTTACCGCATTGTAAAATGTCGCCGAGTCCAGCCGGTTGGTAGGAATCTTACCGATGTCTCCAGCGTCGTGCTAAAGCCTCTGATGTCATTTTTTGGACATATTTGCGTACATTTCCTTTTAGTTGTGAGGATGTGAAAGTCCTCTTGTATCAGTGGAATATCCACAGGTCGCTGACATGGCTTTAAATTTATATCGATGTCCTGTTATAGTGTTAATCCAGTTTATGGTAATCTGTCGTAGTCCTAATGTGATAAGCCAGTACAATATATCGCACGATTAGCTCAGTGGCTGAGCGATTGGACTGCTGTGTTGAGTGTCGTGGGTTCGATTCCCGCACAGAATATTTGCAAGATCTACAATGTGTATGTGAGTTTATTATATTTGTAAACGAACCCACTACACGGTAGAGATTCCTGGTGCGGGGCAATTAAAAAAAAATCATCAAAACACGTTCAGATAGTTAGAAACATCCATCCGTCCTAATATTCGAACTTTCTCATTTATAATAATTATTAATTAAGACTACGCAGAATTTCACTCAAATAAATTTTATGATAATACTAAGACTGGAATTAGACATCTAAATTAAAGTAATCTTCTTTCGCAGATAGATATATAATCCTCAATAACATGGTTTAATTTCGTTTCGTTCCATAAATTCCTTGTGGGTTCAAGTAAATTACTTTTTTTGGTTATTGATCGAGCTCTCAAAGGAGAGTGACGGATTCCATTTTGATTGCATGACTGGTTGACGGCACGGTGGCTGAGACAACGACTTCTGTTCAGCGTGTCGCTGGTTCAATCCCCGCAGGGAACAAATATTTGGATGATTTGCAAGTAGTTTTTACGGGTCTGGGTGTTTGTGTATGTGAGTTTCTTTATTCGTAAACGCACCCACGATACATTAGCAATTCATAGAGTGAGGCAACGTTATTTAAAAAAAATGTCATGATCATCATCAGCCCGAAGACGTCCACTGCAGAACATAGGCCTCCCCCTTAGACCGCCACGCCGAACGACAATTATTATCCATCAGCTGCCCGCGACCCTCACGATGTCGGCGGTCAAAAACAATAAAAATAAAATGTGTATAATGCCTGTATGTTCCATTTTCACATTAAAACAATCTAATGAAAGATACGGCCTCGCTTGTCCCGGCGATATTTTAGTTGTTTAAGCGTTTGGAGTACTACTACTTATTCAAAATGCCGCAGGTTGGAATCCTACTGACAGTCAAATTTTTCCTAAAAAAACTATGGATGATGAAACGATTTTGATGATTTTATAAACACTGACAGTTGGGTCTATGTATAGATGGTTATAATAGGAGGTGTTACGCGAGCGAATCCGCAAGCAATAGCTAGTTTACATAATGGTATTTCATATTTCTTTGGTCATTACAAATTGCTGGTGTTTAAAACCCAGGTCAAACTAAGTAAAGTGCACTTATATTTCAATATCTGTTCTCTGAACACGATTGTTTGCATGCCGCAAGGTAAAATGTAACGGAACTATTTTATATTACATTTAACACCTTATTTGTATACCTACATTTTTAGCAAATAAATGATTTCTATTTCTATTTCTAAAGGGTCCTTCATTAGTAGAAGTGATATTATGTGTAACATTATTTTGTTAATAATTAGCAGTTATGTAAGGTGCTACATACAGTCAGGTTCGATATGACTCTTTAGAAGTACACTTGGGTTAGTATGCGGTGGTCATAATTCTTGTACAGCCAGCCTCAATCGATCGTTTTCCCAGGGGGCCTATAATAACGGGGTCACTTTAGCAAAATCATAATATTATGAATTTCGATAAAATAATTCGAAATCTAATCCTTTACTACCTATTCTGTCTTATGTGTTTTATCGCAATTCATGTTATGATCTGATAAAAGTGGCTTTTTGAGACTTAAATTGTGATCAGACCGTTTATAACCTGAATTAACACAAAATAGGATACTTTCAATCCTAGTATAACGTTCCCGTACAATTATTTTCGAGATACATGCAAGTGAAGTCGCTGGCAACAGCTAGTTAATTCATGGATCTAACAGAATGTTTGGTCTTCCCTAAACTTCGTTATGACAAGTTGCCGAAACAAGTAACTTTTGCCTACATAGTGTTTATGTTTCGCCATTTTTAAAGCCCTTTAGACCTTTTTTTTTTTTTTTTTTTTTTAGCGTGGTAAAATCATCAAATGAGTCCTCCAACCCCGGGCAGGGCGGGAGGGACTGTCAGACTTCTACTGACTCTTTGAGGCGCGCGTGGGACACAACGCGCCGTCGACCCGGGCATGGTCCTTGGTCGGGCAGCGAGTTGCCCTTTACTCGCTGCCCGCATGCCCGCGCCTACGGTGGCCGGAGATCATCTTGCGACGTCCTCCGTCGCCGTGGGCGCCTACCACTGCGGCTGGGGCGGAGGGAGGACGCTGTCCTCTCTCGCTCGCGGCCTGCCTCCTCCTTTACGAGCATTACTGCCTCGCAGAAGGAGCTGACCGCTTCCCACTCCGTCTCGCCCCGCAGCATGGCCGCAACCAATGCCGGGCGCGAGAGGTCTCCGCCTATCGCAGCCGTGAGGACACGTCGGTGCTCCGCCCAAGCTGGGCAGTCTTGCACCGTATGCTCCACCGTGTCCTCCGGGCGATCTTCGCAGTGGTGGCACCCAGGCGTCTCCTCCTTTCGCATCAGACACAGGTACCTCCCGAAACTTCCGTGTCCGGTGAGGACCTGCGTCAAGCGGTAGGTCAGGACGCCATGACTTCTCTCCAGCCACTCCTCAAAGAGGGGTCTTACCGCCGCAATTGCGGCGTGCCCGAAAGCCCTTTAGACCTAGCTGTCATTTTTGACATCTGTCATAGGTACTGTTTTTTTTTGGGAAATGGCCCACTTTTTAACAATGACCACTACCGATGAATATTTGCGTTACTCTGTGTCCCTTACGGGTTTGTGGTAACAGTAGATCTATGGAATTTGTGCAGTTTTCTTCCCAGGTCAACCTACCCGAATCTGTCAGATTTTACCAGTCAAACATTAACCTTCTGCTCTTGTGATAAGGTTGAAATTCTATTAAAGAAATCTGACTGATTGTGGTAGCTTGATGTGCTGGCGTCTGTACATTAGTACTTTCAATTTACCTAAATAAGCAATCATTTTTTTTTTATCTTGCCTTAGAAATAGATTATAAATGTTAACAGTGATATTTTTTGGAAAACTTTCGCAACTTCAATAAATCATTTTCATCACGTACTAAAATAAATATCAGGGTGTTTGTGAATGTGAGTTTCAAAGTTTGTTAACGCACCTACGATACATGATAAATTCCCCGTGCTGAAAAATGTAAAAAATAATAATTATAATAATAATTTTAAACTAGAAAATAATTTAATTACATCATAATAAATTATCAGACAATTAACCCTTTCTACTTTTCCAAATAGTATCTAAATTAGGTAAACACTTATAAAGTTCTGTAGGTCCGTTTCCGCAATAACTATAATGTCATCAATACGGTCCTTTTGATATCGATTCAGCACACAGCAGCCGCTCCGTAAAATGGGTTACTGCAAATGGTTTGAATTGTAACCATCCCGTATAACGGACGCTGTGTGCGATTACTTTTTCTACCTAACCATACCGGCCTACCCCTTTCGATAACATTGTTATGTCCTTATCGTATTTTTACCTATTTCGATATTTACTTTGAGTAACATTTTTGGCGACAAAATCGATATGTTATTTTTTTTATAGAAGATCATTTATTTGTTGTAAAAAAACAACTAAGTAGGTATATTATCTTTTACGAGTATTAAGAGGATAGAATAGCTGCTGCCATTTCAAAAAATAGGTATTTAGAAAAACTCGTACTGTCCTTCTCACGCGTTGAAAAAATCCCGATCGTGCGATAGAGAGCGTTGCAACTCGCGACTGAATGTAAGTATTTTTTATATGAAATTTGTCTCTCGGGAGAAAACGTTTTTCACATACTAAATCACGACCAAGCTCTTAGATTCTGGTGTCAATCGTTTCAGCATTATATTCTAGGTTTGTATGTTTTGTTTTTTTTTCTTAAACTTCTTTGTTTTTTAAATACAAAGGTTTTACTTCAATGAAGATTTTGTCATAAAAATAGTAACTTTTAGGCGCCTGTAACTTTCAAACTATTATAAATTTTGAAAAAAAGAAAACCTTTAAACCTTGTTTTTTACTGTGTTAGATGCATTGTAAAAAATCATTGAGATAGGATAACATTTAGGGGGAGGAAAACGTTTTCTCTTTTTGTATGGACGAAAGCTCGGTAGACGATAGTCTTAATAATGGAACAACTAACAATAAGGCAGGTCTATAAAGTAGAGAACAATAACAAAAATCATGACTTACAGCACACTCCGGCTCAGTGGTATACGATCCATTGGGGAAGTACTTCTTGGGGCACTCAGACCAAGGAAGTTCAGCCTGGAAGCTCTGCGCGAAGTAGAACAGACACCACGCGATTATGGAGTTGTAGTACAGCGCCACGTTGAACGACACCACCGCCGAACTGATCCCGATTCCTCCTAAATATGGGGACACCTGATGCCAGACCCCTATAGCGCCTTTCCGCAGTCGCTGACCGATTGCCAACTCCAAGTAAAATATAGGGATGCCCTCGATAGCTAGCATCACGAAGTAAGGGATCAAAAACGCTCCCCCACCGTTCTTTTGAGCTAGGTATGGGAATCTCCAAACGTTTCCCAAACCCACAGCATATCCAACTGTGGCTAGAAGAAACGTAAGTTTGCTGTCCCAAGATTCTCTTTCTACCCCGGTACCCTCGGGTTTTACAGCACCGGCTTCGACTGAGCTGGCTTTGCTGGTGGGTGTCTCTGAGGAACGCCTGTTGGGGCTGGTGTCTTCGAAGGCCTCGTTGGTGGCACCGTACATGACGTGTGAGCGGTGCGACGGGTGTCCGTTCTCCATCGTGACCAGCCGACCACGTAGCTCCTTCATCTCCATGCGATCTATCGAACGCTGAGCGTACAGGTCCCGCGAACTCTGTCGCCTCATCAAATGTGCTGTGTTCGCCATTATTTTAGATTCTCTATTGCTTTACTAATTAAATATATTATTATTTATTATTGTCGTATTATTGTCTAACTTTTAAAACGATTCGGATTCCTTGTCGTGGCACATAATGAGGACCAATAAATTACACGTGAAACTTATGAGCGCTTTTATGAGCTTAAATGGCATGGTTATTGATTTATTATGGAGCATTTTATTTGAAAAAAAAAGAACACAAACGTATGAACACTGCACTGAACTTCAGATAGTTACACAAGTATGTATGATTAACATTTTTTTGTGTTCATTATTTTTTTGAGATGGTGGCGCGGGGCCGCGCGTTGCTGGCGGGAATCTCGCCCGAAATGCGGGGTGTGGGAGGGTCGGCCATGCACACGCATGCGCTGTAGAGATGCCCCCTTCATGCCACTTACACCCAAATGGAGATTTTTCAATGAACGGCTTGGAATCTGAACGCCTACGTACCAATAGAGCCCATTGTATGTAGACTACATTGATTTGGCGGATTGACAAGAGATGAATGTGGCGTCCTTAAGTTGTCGTCACAAACAATAAGGGAAATGTTGAAAAAAAAAAACATTTCCTTCTTACGTAAGTCTCTCAATAGTGAAAAGTAAATTGCTGTAATAAAGTGTGTCAGGTGGCACGTTTTTAAATACAACGGTGTAATGTTTTTTTTGCTCTATTGTGTAGAAATTATGTCCCATAACTTATAAAGAAAAATAGTACTAATTATTGCAGTGTTTGACGACATTGTTTCACTACAACGTATTTATTTGGGTCACCTAGTTTTGAAATTTATCGAGAATGGGGCCCAGATAATAATTGTACAGTTATGATTTTGACTTCATTACTTCGTTGAGTAACTTACATACCTTTGTAACAAAATGTCCCTTTAATATTTATGTTATTTTGTTTTTTAGTATTTGGTATTATAGCGACAGCAGAAACACATAATCTGTCTAACTATCACGGTTCATGAGATACGGCTTGGTGACAGACGGACAGACAGACAGACGGATAGCGAAGTCTTAGTAATAGGGTCCCAGGGTTTCATGATTTTTTTTTTTCTAGAATGGTTCAATTCGTTCACCAACAAGGTAGACAGACGACCTTATAAAGGTCGCCGGAAGAGGCTGGATGAAGGAATCAAAAGGGGAGGCCTATGTTCAGCAGTGGACGTCCTACGGCTGAGATGATGATGATGGTTCAATTACAAAATGAGTCCTCCCCTCCAGAGCAGCGCGGAGGGGCTAAAGTCCACGGTGTCCTTCAATAGCACTTAACGTTCCGGGGTCCTGGTAGCTCGTTAGTCCTGCGACCCCGGCAGGCTTTGGCCCTGCTTTTGGGGCATTTGCAATTTTTGCCCTGCATAATTGGGTTATTTTTAACAAAATGGGGCCTTTAAAGGGTTTGAATGATGGTTCAAACAAATGCTCTTATTTATAACGACGATGATAAAAATAAATCGAAAATACTTGATGTACACTTTTATTTGGGCAGAGTTTTCCCTCACAATTACATTTTGAATAGGTTGGTTCTAATTCGAATTGTTGTCATCTTGTCTATGGTTGACAGCAAAAAGCATAACATTATTGTTTTTTTTTAATTATTATTTAGTTTATTTTTATATTATTTTTTATCATCAAGACTAAATAATTACTTATTTATCACTTCAACTCTCATCTTTAGGACCTACCTATCAATAAAACACCAAAGAAAATTCACTCAAATTCTCGTCCAGTAGGTACGAGACATGTTAAGGGATGTTTATATTGTTAATGGACGGGGAGGCGAAGGGGGCGGCTATGACACTGATTTATGATCCAACAAGGCTTTATAAATAAAAGAAAATGCTTCCCACATGTTACCCCATTTCCCCGCGCTGATTCGAGAGGAGAGGAGACGAACAATAATAATTGAGCTTCGTAACGATTTTTTTTAACCAGGCTCTTAGATTATAAAAACGGTTCATACAAAGTTCATTCGAATAGAACCCATCCATATGTCGACCTCAGCAGGCGCAGCTTAAACTTCAAAATCGACCTTTACGGCTGAAGGTTGCGTTCCACTGAGTCGGAGCGGTGACCGATTCACCAATCACAATGGCTTGAGTGGAGAAGAGATGTGGATTTCAAGCCATGTGATTGGTGAATCGCTCTCTCCTCTACTCCGCCTCAGTGGAACCGCAGCCTATTGTTAGCTATGAGCTCCACGAGCCAAGAGCCAATCTGTTAAAAAAAGGTCAATAACCTCTACTTTAACAATACCAATTATTTTTCATAAATTCTTTTCTTTTCGAACTCTATGGCTACCGGGTAGTAATCAATCATGGTGGCCAGTTATTGTCCATCACCATAGGTCCGTAGCTACTTCCATAATACATTCGTTACGTAGCGCCCCCGCTCGTGGTCAAACGAGGACTTATTTCAATTTAGGATGTAATTAATTTTACAAAGTGTGACGAACGACATGTGACCGAATTTCATCACGCACTTCTATTAAGAATAGATTATATTTTTATTTAGATTATTTATTTAGATTTTTCAACGACATTCAAAGATCGAAGCGTGTACTAAGTATTAGGAAGGAAAGCTTGCTAACGCCTCATTATGACGTCATACTCGTTTTATTAACACTTACAGGCTTTTATATTACATAAGAAATTACAGGTTTTGTATTTATGCATGAGCGTATCTGACGATACGCTCATCTTGGCGCAGGGAGAGTCGCACGAGGCGGCGGCCGACGTGGCGACGGAAGCGGTCGCGACAGTCGTCGATAGGATCCGGCGGTTGGGACTCGACGTGGCGCTGCACAAGACGGCGGCCATGTGTTTTCATGGCCGCGTCAACGCGCCACAGTCGGGTTACAGCATAACGGTGGGAGGAGTTCGCATCGGCGTCTTGAGGACGATGAAGTACCTGGGACTCGTCCTCGACAGCCGGTGGAACTTCAGGGAGCATTTCCTGAGTTTGGCCCCAAAGCTGAACCGGGCAGCAGGCGCCCTCAGGCGACTCCTGCCCAATCTCAGCGGGCCAAACGCCTCCTGCCGTAGGCTGTACGCCGGCGTCGTGCGGTCCATGGCCCTCTACGGGGCCCCCGTGTGGGCCCCGAGCATCCGGACGCGACCACTAAAGTTGGTCGCATGCCAGAGGGTCATGGCTATCCGGATGATCCGGGGATATCGCGACCGAAGGCCGGGCACGCCGCAATTGCGGCGGTAAGACCCCTCTCTGAAGAGTGGCTGGAGAGAAGTCATGGCGGCCTGACCTACCGCTTGACGCAGGTCCTCACCGGACACGGAAGTTTCGGGAGGTACCAGTGGCTGATGCGAAAGGAGGAGACGCCTGGGTGTCACCACTGCGAAGATCGCCCGGAGGACACGGTGGAGCATACGGTGCAAGACTGCCCAGCTTGGGCGGAGCACCGACGTGTCCTCACGGCTGCGATAGGCGGAGACCTCTCGCGCCCGGCATTGGTTGCGGCCATGCTTCGGGGCGAGACGGAGTGGGAAGCGGTCAGCTCCTTCTGCGAGGCAGTAATGCTCGTAAAGGAGGAGGCTGGCCGCGAGCGAGAGAGGACAGCGTCCTCCCACCGCCCCACCCGCGGTGGTGGACGCCCACGGCGACGGACGTCGCGCGACGATCTCCGGCCACCGTAGGCGCGGGCATGCGGGCAGCGAGTAAAGGGCAACTCGCTGCCCGACCATGGACCATGCCCGGGTCGACGGCGCGTTGTGTCCCACGCGCGCCTCAAAGAGCGTCAGCATAATGACGGGGCCCCCTCTTAGAGGGCCAAAGCCTGCCGGGGTCGCGGGATTATTTCCTTACCGTGACCCCGGTACATAAAGGGCTATTGAAGGACACCGTGGATTTTAGTCAGTACAAGTCTGACAGTCCCTCCCGCCCTGCCCGGGGTGGGAGGACTCATTTGATGATTTTACCACGTTAAAAAAAACCAAAAAAAAAAAGGGGTCGAATTTCGCAAAACCGTCTTAGTGAACATTTAGGTCTTAAAAAAGCCAAAATTCGAGACGCCTAGCACTTGTAGTAACAAAGTTTCATACAAACTATCAAAAACAAAAACAAACCCCTTGGGGGTTGAATTTCGCAAAATTCCGCCATAGTGTTCATCTAAGTCCTATAAAGGAACCCGGTGCAAAATTTGAGGCTCCTCGCACTTGTAGTAACAGAGTTTCATACAAACTTCCAACCCCAAAAACAACCCCTTAGGGTTCTAATTTCGCAAAATCCCGTCTTAAGTATTACTTACGTCCAAAAAAGAACCTCTATGTAAAATTTTGAATCAAAATACTATCAACCCCAAAAACAGGGGTTAGGGGTCAAACTTCTCAAAACTTCCACCTTGGTGAGCATTTACATCTTAAAAAGTACCACCATGCAAGATTTGAGACGCCTAGCACTTGTATTAAAAAAGTTTCATACAAACTATAGACCCCAAAAACAAACCCCTCAGGGGTCGGATTTCGCAAAATCCTGTCATGGTGAGTATCTACGTTCTAAAAAGACACCCCATGCAAAATTTGGAATTCTTAGCACCTGTAGTTGCGAAGTTTCATACAAACTATCAACCCCAAAAACAACCCCTTAGGGGCCGAATTTCGCAAAATCCGTTCTTAGTGCTCACCTACGAGGTATAAGGAGGGCTTATGCCAAATTTCAAGTTTCTAGGGCCAGCGGTTTGGGCTGTGCGTTGTCAGATCAGTCAGTCAGTTTTGAATTTTATATATATAGATAATAATCTTGTTTGTTTTTGTACAAGGTAGACGTGGGGACCAACTATCGCAGCGCCATCTACGATTAGCTTTGAGTTGCCATCCCCATTGAACCGCATAATAGAACTGATGACGAAACAGACTGACAATTTACACAACTAAAAAGTGAATTTTTAAACAAAATTCACAGTTCTCTAATCATGTACCGTAACATGTTTTCATATACTCAATTAAAGAACTCAAAAGTTCAGAACTTACTTACTTATATTATTGTAAGTCCTGAAGTTCTGAATGCTAGATAATTTTATATTGTTTGTATCAATGATATTATAAAGTCATAGATGCGTTATACACGTACAAAGCGACGGAAAAACCTGTGCCGCGCGGAGCGGCAACACAGATACACACTTTTTTATTCACACATTACATTTCACTACAAGTAAAAAGGATAGCTTGATACAACGCAATAAGAAAAAAAGTGACAGCCAGATAAACAAACAGCGCCACGCGTCATCAATCCCCCCGCACGTCAGCGTCTCCTCTCGCTCGCACCCGTGCTCGCACTCTTTCTTTTACGACGCCATATTTATAGAAACGTTATGTTTTATTTGTGAAAATATTAAAGATAAATAGTATATTTACGAATGTTATGTGATTCTTTGACTTTAAGAAGTCTTGCATGTTTAATTTGTACAATATCTCATCACACACGACAGCATTTTCGGTACTTTTGAGTCACTTTTACTTTTAATTCAGTCTGTGGTACGTGAAGTGCCGCTGGCAACGTTGCACTGAGATCAAGATGTGTGAATCAGCCTCATTTGAGCGCTTACGTTATTGAGCGCGTATGACGTATCTACACCTTTTTACTTATAATATCATTGGTTTGTATGTGTAGATTAACCTCTAAAATAAACCCTCTTAATTCCGTGACAGTAAAAAAATTACTGATCTGCTTCGTGTTCACAAATACAGTTTGAATTTAGTGAAAATTTTAGCTAAGCCCTGAGCTGCTAAGACCTATTTCTGCTTCCATGTTTTTTTCTTTCATATGAATGAAAATTCGTGCTAAGGGTACGTGCGTACGTGCGCGCGCAGTTGGTTGTGCGAATAAAATTCGCTGTCCGTACATAGCACAAAAGCCTAGAAGCTGCGCCAAAATTTTTGGGTTCTTGGTTTTGTCTATGGCAACATCAACATTGACAATTTGTCTTCCTGCATATCTGTCAAAAATTAAACGCAGATCGGAACTGTAGCATTTTGTTTCTACTCAGAAAAAATAATGAAGTTATCAATCGAATCATGTCGATTGCGATACATAAGCTAATTCACACCAGTGCTTTACGATTGTGATCTAGATTAGCACGCGTACCCGGCGAAATGTATTGTTTGCAATGGCTAATCCCCGTGCTACTGATACCGAAGCCCGTGAACCCGGCTTTAGTCAACACGCATGTTATGTTCATGGTGTTATATTTAATAGGATTCTTTCTCGAAAGGAAGCCATGTACCGTGTGCAGTGTAGTCTTCCTCGCAGCAGTGATATTAATATGTTATAGTGGTATTGGCAACTGTTTGTTCTGGGCCAGTCAGTGCGAAGCAGACAAGTACGATACTTAGCTGCGCCTACAATTTCTTCCAGAGTTACCTTCCTAAGTGCTCAAATGCAGTCTACGGCCCTGTTCCACGAAAGGCCAGGAAAATCGTGAAAATGTGAGGCTGAATACCAACACCATTGCCTTGTGCATTGAAAATTATTTTTCTTTGTATATTTTTGTAAATAGAATGTTTTATTTATTTACATCTATTTTAACGTAATATTGTGTGATTATGAGTAATTCCAATATAATGGAAGTAATGTGCCGATCTGTACTTAGTATCTGAATTGTTATGTTGATAAATAAAAAAGTGACGATGTACATACAGTTGTTATAATATTATGGTAATGTAATAACAATTTGGGGATAACTGATTGTTTTATTGAATTGAATTTTGTTTTACCTGAAAGTAATAAATTCCAACTTTAATAACTCATTGCATTCTACACAAAGCAAAGTTATTTATTTTACAACCATTGGTTTCCGAACTATAATCTACTGTAGCTAAAATCACTCACTAATTATTCCAACTTAAATCCATTATAAGTATAATTTCTATTACAATAGCCTAATTATCATTCTAGTACTTGCATATAGTACAAGATCCTGAGTTTTAACCCACACATACACAAACTTAATACGTGACCCATAGACTTGAACAGATGGACAGCACCTAATCTAGCCAACTAGCAGATAAAATTGGTAAAACCATCTAGAGAGAGAAAAACGATTACATTTGCAACTTCTCTTAAAGACACAAGATGGATGGAAACAAGAGGAGACCTTTGCCATGTAGTGGGATAATAGGCTCCTAAAATATCATAGTAGCAAAGTTCTATTTATTTGACACCATTCTAACAATGGAAATTATCGCAAGATTTGTAATTTACACAACTACTATTAACACCTTTACTTAAAATATTTAAAGGTAAATAAGTACCTATCTTATGAGTTGTTATCTCGCTCATTATCAAAACAAAGATAACATTTTCTGATCTACACACCTGCCTGTAGGTTTTAAAAACAAATGATATAGAAAACCTACAGTTGTAACTATGCCTAAAACTTCAAAGGACCTAGGTTTTGACCAAGGCACAGGTACCGGCGGGCATGCGGGCAGCGAGTAAAGGGCAACTCGCTGCCCGACCATGGACCATGCCCGGGTCGACGGCGCGTTTTGTCCCACGCGCGCCTCAAAGAGCGTCAGCATAATGACGGGGCCCCCCTCTCAGAGGGCCAAAGCCTGCCGGGATCGCGGGATTATTTCGCGGGATGTGTCGCTAGATCAAATTCTGGTAAATAATGTAGGGCGCACCTTTTTTTTAACGTGTTAAATTCATCAAATGAGTCCTCCCACCCTGGGCAGGGCGGGGGGGACTGTCAGACTTGTACTGACTAAATTCCACGGTGTCCTTCAACAGCCCTTTATGTTCCGTGGTCACGGTGATGGAATAAGTCCCGCGACCCGTACGGCACACCTACGGAAAACCTCTCATCCAATTATAAAACCTGACATAAACTGATCAATCTCTCTCACTGTGGGTAGAGGTAGTGTGTGACGGAAATAAAAGTTTTCAGAAGCCGAAACTAGCTTTTAAAGTCCGCGTGCATTGTTTGATCTACAATCCGATGTCTTAGTTCGATTCCCACTAAGGCGAAATTTTATTGGGTTTTGCAATCAGGAAATGCTTAGAAGCAGCTGGAAATTCTCGGATACCCCTTTGTTTCATGAGACCTAAATTTAACTAGCGAAATGTAAGTGTACTGTTAGGTACATCTCTACCTAACCCTTCGGGGATTACAGGCGTAATGTTATGTTGTGCGACTAATATTAAAAAGCTGAAGAGTTTGTTCGGCGGAACGCATTTATCTCAGAAAATAGGTACTGGTTCGTATTCCTATAACCTTTAGTCCAATGAGGGGAACAGCTGGTCTCTGAGAATAAATAGACCTGTGATAGGCCCATTTTATGCCAGCTTTTTTTCTTGAAATTTGCCCCACCCTATCAATTTCTCCTGTATTGTGGTAGCGTTTACAAACAGAATCTCACATACACAAAAAACCCAGTACCCGGAACAACTAGGTAGGTACTTGAAGGTAATACAAATATTGTGTTCCGTGCGTGGATCGAACCCGTGACTCGCTACGCAGCACTCCAATCACTCAGCTCCTGCGCCAAGCGTTTACGCGTTTCTATCGCATCTGAATGAGTAAGATGTTACTTTCTAGTGTAAGCCAAATAACGTAAGATATTCCTCTTTCTAATTGCCGAATTTGGGCGGGCATAATGTAGTATAGTTATACATAAATTATACCTACTACTAAAGTTAACCTTGTCGAATTTATTATTAGCCATTGGGATAATATTAGTGATATTAGCTTTTTTTATTCTGATATACACATTAGTGTATATCAGAATAAAATAGACACTAAACTAGTCCAACTGCATGCAGCTAGTACCATTTTTTTTTATTTGACCGGTTCGCAGTTTGCTCTTAACTAGGTCAGGGGTGACAGAGACAGTCTATGATGCAGTAAGCTTACCCATTTCATATGGAGATACTGCCAATTTGATCTCTACAACCCAGTAACTGAGTACTTGATCATTTTTTTAGGTGGTAAAAAATCATCAAATGAAGTCCAACTACCCTGGGGAAGGATGGGGGGACTGTCAGACGTGTTCTGGCTCAAATCCAGTGTCCTTCAATAGCCTTTACGTTCAGGGGCCACAGTTAACCAATAGTCCTGCGACCCTGCTAGGCTTTTGGCCTCTAACTGGTTAATACTTAGCAAATACAAAGGTGAAAATGAAAACAACACAATTACACCAGTAAGTTGTTTATTATGTGTGAGTACAATGAGATGGTCATCTTTGACGGTTTCTTAAAGTTAACATAATAAGTTGGATAGATGGTACATAACGAGCCTTAACCTAACGAATTGTTACAAATTACCTGGAACAAAAAGAAATTAATTTAGTTATTTGATTTTTAGTAAACTTCCTTATTTTCATAACTTACAACTAAGATGGCAGGGATATTTTTGAACATAAAAAGTTACAACTAAGTGTATTCGAAAATCTATGAAGAGTTTATTGTCAACAAAAACCAGAAAATAAAATTGTTGTTGGAGTAATACAAAGACAACCCCCTCAACATCAATTATGCTTGCATACTTAGCTAGATTCAAGATTATAGGCCAATTGGAAACCCGTTATTTAGCAACATAACCTACAAACTGTTTTATGGGACAAACTAATTCCCGCTGCATGTTTTTGACTCAAGTGTAATATTTACCGCTTATCGCAGTCTCCTGGCTTCACGTTCAGACTCGAGGAGGGTGAGGATGTCACCATCACGCACGGGTCCCTTCACGTTCCTGATGATCTGACGGCTTGTCTCTCCGATGAACTCTACTTTGACCTGGGTACACTGTCCCTGGGAGCCGGTACGGCCCAGGACCTTGACGACGCGAGCGAGAACGTTTGGCTTATCCATTTTAGCTTAATTATCGAGCAATTCGTGAATAATACACGTGCACCTGGAATGGCGTGCGTGAAAAAGAATTTGACAGTTCAAGTGTTGTTACTAGCTTGTCATTGGATGTTTGTAATTTTTTAGTCGATTTGAATAAAAATTCCAATGTAGAATAGTTTTCTATAAAATTAAATTCTAAAACTTTTCTTATATTGTGTAAAATAACAAAACGTTACATTTCATCAACTCATGTTATCAATCTTTATTTGCATCAGTTGATTAATAATAATTTTATTTCATTCGTAAACGTGGTTGTCAATGAGGTAACATTCCATTTCAAAATTAAATAACATAGTTACACTATATTTTTTCCTAAACTCATAATAGCTATTTAATGTAATGTATTGTACTTCGTGTAATTAAGGGGGATGCTCCAATCAGCCCGCGAAATTCAATTTTTTTTACGTTTTTTGCAATTTGCAGGCCAGTGACATGTTTTAGCTTTATAAATATTTGTGTTGCGCAAATAACAAGTATAATTTTAAGTATAAAAAATATCAAAAAACTCGCTCCATCAGCTCTCACATAGAAAAGGTGCATCATGTTAAAATCTCCGAAATCTAACTACAATGCACCTTTTCTATGTGAGAGCTGATGGAGCGAATTTTTTGACAATTTTTATATTTAAAATTATACTTGTTATTTGCGCAACACAAATATTTATAAAGTTACAACAAGTCACTGGCCTGCAAATTGCAAAAAACGTAAAAAAAAATTGAATTTCGCGGGCTACATCGAAGCAATCACCTTAATATCAATTTATTTCAATTCAATTTAATTATAAAAACTGGGTGTAACGGCGTGCTGTTAATTAATATTTTTTCTACTAACATATTCTTTAAGTTACATTGTTACTAACAAAATTATGGACATTTTAGTAGTCTGAATTAAACGAATTTTAATTTTTTTTAAATAAAGAATAATTTTTTTTTACACTATCCAATTCAAAAGTATGTTTTCGGTTTTACGTTTCCGTTTTTAAAAACGGCACATCACTAGTGACATAAGATTCCACGTCAATCGAGTTGGAAAGAAAATTGGCATTTTGCCTCAAGTTTCTTGCTCTGTTGGACTGTTTGTTACAAAAGTGAATGGCCTACAATCTAGTTTGGTAGTCGCCGCAGTTTACAGCACTTTATAGTAATAAATTACCTATTCAATCAAAATGAAGTTAATATATTTGACGCTCCTGGTTCTCCCTGCAGCTCTTCTGTGTTTCCAAAGCGGTAAGTTATCTGAAAATCGTTGATATTTCTTGTAAATGCAGATCTTAGTACGTGGCAACGTATATGTTACACTTTTTGAGAGAAAGTCTTCATTATTTTTTTTTAGCTATACTAACAACTTTTCCCTAGCATGTAACTGTAATTTAAAACTTATTGTTTGCTAGTATTGAAAGTATTTCTTATTAACCTCTGCTTCATCTGATAAGCCATTTTACAGCATATTCTTATTGTAATGCATAAGAAATAACTAGAATTCATAGGGTCAAACCACTAATGAACTTATCTAAAAAGTGTTAATTGCATGAAACTGCAAAAAATTAGAAAGTGTTCATGTAATAATCTATTATCATCTCATAACACTTTAGTACCCTTCCCCTTCTAATAATAAATGGCAGTAACATCAATTTTCCTTGAAGTCTTTATTCATGCAGTAAATACTATATAACTCAATTTATACAAAAACTAGGAACAGGTTCCATATGTTTCTATTAAATCATAAGTTAATGTGTAGCATTAGATAAGTGATAAGCTTGAATAACTAGAAAGTCACTATAATAAGTAAGTTCTGCATATTATGCAAGAGAAGCATAACCCTCCATCTGAAGAAGTTCAGTAAAACATAGTAATAAGTCATGAATCACTGCCCTGCTCCGATCTTCCCAGAATCTGTGCTAATTAATGTTGAACCTTAAAAGTGCCTTAAAAGGCTCTTTAACAGACATCTGTTCCTTTAGTTGTGTATGTAATACCTTCTATTTAGCCCTCATTTTTTGTAAATTTGTTGTGTAATGCTATTTCAGTGGTAATAATTAAGTAACGGCTATTACGGATATGTAAATAGGTAGCATATGATATGTATATATATGCACTTGTTTAACCCACGCAATGTTGAATCAACCATTTGGGCGTTTATAACCAGTTTTTTGAACCAATCTCAAATGGTCAACATTACATGATTTATCCTGGTTTTATTTTGGGGCTACATCCCTAACCCTTCACCCAAAACCCTATTACTACTAACTAGAAGAAATGACAAGTTTGTAAATAAATTGATAGATTAGAAGTATTCTGTTTATTTCTCTTTTACTTATTGAGGGTAGCAAGAAACAAAATATTTAGTTTTGAATACATATTAGAATTTGTATAAACCAGTAACTCTTCTGAATAAGAAGAGTTACTGGTGGAGAGCTTTATTTTAAAATTAAGGTTATTTCCGTTTTGGTTTATTTCACCCATGTTACACTAATTCGTAACCATGCCTATTGATGTAAGAATGTTAATTTGTGTTACTACCATCTTTTTCCAACAGCTAAGAAGCCTATGCCCAGCAGTGCATGGCATGGGCTACCACAAATAAGCCCTCTATATAGTTCTACAAAGAAAGCAAAACTTATCCGTTTCCATTACCATGTTACAGGCAACACCATCCTGGCGAGAGCCGAGGAAGACGAGCTTGATGATGTAGTGGACATCGAGGGTGAAGATAACCAGGTTGTGGGAGACGACACTCTGGGAGATGATGATGACTCCGTTGTCAAGTCCTCGCAAGACGTCGATACTACAATCCTGTTCACGAAACCCATTACAAGCTTAGGAGATGCTGTATTTGGTAAGAATATTGTATTTATACTTTGTAATTATTTTTGATTATACTTAGGTAAATTAAAGCTAGGACTGCTTCGGTGATGTTTTATTACAGACATAGATTTAAAAAAAAACAATCAAGATTATTAATTATCTATTTTTTTTTTTCTATAAGTTCAATGTAAAAAAAAAATCTAGATTGTTGAAGGGGACTTAAAATCAAGTAGACAGATTCTATTATAAGACCTGACCCTGGCAATAGTCCAAAACATTTGAGCTGTCATTTGTGTTCGTTCCACTATAGACACCTATATCCAATATTCCTAATTTTTAATAGCCCCAACTTTCCTAGGGTTGCCCAAGTCTGCAAAAGCATACAAGAATAACTTTTAGTTTTTATCTCATTTATCAAATTTCAATATAAATTCTGTCACAAAAATTATTACAACATTATTAACATGGGGTCGGAACCCAACCCCTACTGCACTTTTTGATGTCATAGACACAAACATCCCTGGGGGAGTATTACAACGTCTTAAAACCAGGCTTGTTCCAGTGATGGACGACTTGTATAGCTCTGTCACTTTATACGGTTTTAAGACGTTGTAATACCCCCCCTGCCCTCGTGTAATAAGATAATGTCAACATATATGTAACAATAGTAATTTATTCTCCCATCAGACATTCAAGCGGGCTACCCAGTTGAATTCCTTGTTGGATTCATCAACAAAGGTGCAGAGGACTACGTAGTGGATTCCATGGAAGCATCCTTCAGATACCCGATGGACTACACTTACTACATCCAGAACTTCACCGCTCTGCCTTACAACAAAGAGGTGAAGCCTAAGCAAGAAGCCACTTTTGCGTACTCCTTCATCCCCAACGAGGCCTTTGCTGGCAGACCGTTCGGCCTGAACATCCAGCTGAACTACAGAGATGCCAGCGGAAACTCTTACCAGGTTAGTGAAGCTTTGATTTTGCTAATAAATAACCTTTTAAAACTTAATATACACAGATAGCCAAAATGTTGACGTTAAGGCGGAGCGTCAGTAGTAGCCTGGGAAATTCAAAGTTTCATGTGCTTTTCGCAATTTCCTTTGTTACTTGATCAAAATATGATTTGCCCTCCTGCGAAGCAGTCATGTTCGCTAAGGAGGATGCGGGCCGCGTGAGGGAAGGATAGCGTCCTCCCCCAGCCGCAGTGGTAGACGCGCACGGCGTCAGGCAGTGGTAAACGCCCATGGCGTCTGACGTCGGAACGGTGGCCGGAGAACATCATCTCCGGCCACCGCCGTAGGCGCGATTTATCTCATTACCGTATTACCGTAACATAAAGGGCGTTTGAGTTTCATCGTGGTTTTTAGTCAGTACAAGTCTGACAATCCCTCCCGCCCTGTCCTGGGGTGGGAGGACTCATCTGATGATTTAGAATGCTAAAAAAAATTTTCGCGGCAACCTGCCTGTAAAAACTGATGTAGTGCAGAAATTAAGGAGATTTATTAGTTTAGGAATGGCCTGTAATTAAATATTTAATTCTTTTCATTATGCCCACAGGAGGCCGTATACAACCAGACGTTGAACATCGTGGAGGTGTCCGAGGGTCTGGACGGCGAGACGTTCTTCCTGTACGTGTTCCTGGGCGCGGGCGTGGTGCTGGCGCTGGTGCTGGGCCAGCAGGCGCTGTCCACGCTGGCGCGGCGCCGCAGCCCGCGCGCCGCGCCGCGCCCGCTCGAGACCGGCACGGCCAACGACGTGGACTACGACTGGCTGCCCAAGGAAGTCGTCAATCAACTCAGTATGTACTTTTTTCTATTGGTTTTCCAACAATAGGCTATTTTAATAAAAAAGAAATTTCCTGAAAGATAATCAAATAATACATTACTTTTTCCGTTTGATAAGGTCGATTTATACTAGCGCAGAGCCGAAGCGCATCGAAGCGTATTTCTAAAACTGAACATACAACACAGCGTAACGCACATCATTACTTCTAAGATTTTAAAAAGTCGCGCGCATTCTTCAGAATTCGCGCGTCTGCGCATGAACAACGCTGATCGTGAATCGTAAAAATCTTAGAAGTAATGTGTGCGTTACGCTGTGGAGTTAAGGTTGAAATTGTTATATGTTCAGTTTTAGAAATACGCTTCGATGCGCTTCGACTCTGCGCTAGTATAAATCGACCCTAAGTAAAAAAAACTGTAAAATTGTGTGCAACACTTCTAAAAATTACAAAACGTCACTCGGTCGGTATATTATAGGCATCATTAGCAATCTTTAGAATGCCTGGGTCGCGGGACTATCTCATCAGGTAGCCGTGACCCTGGAATGTAAAGGGCTATTGAACGATCACATCCCATCCTGTCCCGCCCTGCATTTGATGATTTTATCACAATAAAAAGAGCATTTTGACATCACAAGCCCTCACTCCCAAATTTTGAAGTGTTTTATCTTTGTCAAATAAATATTGATTTTAAAAAAATAAGTGACTGTTATTTTTGAAAAGTTTTAATTTGATCTTCAAACGTTCAAATAGGCTACCTCATTAATTAACACAAATCAATTATTTAGGGCATTCTTGATATTATGGACATTGAAATAACTGAAATAGATATTTATATAAAACTCGTGACCCAACCCGGCTATTATCACGGATTGAAAAAAAAAAAACACTGTTTTAGGCTATCACGGTTATTTTCATAACTTAACCACTTCCCTGTCCGATGAATCACATGTGATTCACGACTATTGTTTAGGTATTGTGTCTGCTGCGCGGACAGTGAAAGTGTTAAAATGTCACTTACGGGATATCTTCCGTGATTGTTTTTGAATTTGAGTTCCCGATATTTCGACGCTGTTGCAAGCGCCATGATCGTGACATTTTAAGTTATGAAAAAAAAAATTTGTTAAAGAAAAAAATATCCGATTTGGTGCAGTCGTTCAAAAGCTCCGCGCGAACAGACAGTCTAAAGCAACTTCTATGTAAAGGTGAATGTGTTCTATAAAACTTTTTGTTTTTTTTTTTGCAGAAAAATCTCCAAAGTCGCCCAAACAGTCACCTCGCCTGAGGAAGGCGAAGCGGTCAGCCGGAGACGACTAATTTTTGTGTCGAGAAGTAGTCCTTAAAGTGCATCGAGTACATCAAGAACTCGCGGAGTGCTGAGACAACGACCGCGGAGGCTAAACTAACAATAGTCCTGGAAAACATCAAACCTTTTTTTATCTTACCTACACCTTATAAAAAAAAAAACTTCTTTTCCATAGACAATTTAGTAAGCCAGGCCTATTATTATTTTAGTCGATTTTTATATACAGACTGTGGTTTGTAGATACTAAGTTCAGTGTGTTGTGAGAGTAACTTATGGAACAAACAGTGTGAAAGCTTTTTAACAACGTGAGCGATAATATAAATGTGAGAATATTATTTAATAAAAATGTTAAATTTGTATTTTCTTGTTTTTATTTTTAATCTACAACTTTTGTAACATAAAGAGTACAATCGACAAAGGTGAATCATGACCCACTTTGTCGATAAATCGTTTGAATCTGTCAAATTGAAAAATATCAACGTCGTTACCATGGATATGTATGTTTACGCGAATGTGGACCTAATTGTATTTGAAAGTCTGTAAGAAAATATAAGCTTATGGTGGGTCATAATTCAACTTTGTCGATTGTACATTTTATTTTAGTTAGTATCATAGATACGGACGCCAGCTCGCTAACCTACCCCAATATATCAAAATATGCCTTTGATTGATTTTCAACTTTACACCACTGAGAAGTAGGTTCATTTCATGTTCCATTGAGAAAATTTTACAGTTAAAGGTAGGTTAATGTGCTGAAATCTGTACACACATTTAAAAAAAATCTAACATTCGCAAACAGATAGGTAGTACTGAAATAACTGTACAAATATTTGCACCATTCCGATATCGAACTCGCGACTTATAAATTTTAAGCTTGTATCAGCTTCGCAGTGGTAGACGCCTACGGGCATGGCTACGGACGACCAGATAATCTCCGGCCACCGTAGGCGCGGGCATGCGGGCGGCGAGTAATGGGCGACTCGCTGTCTGACCATAGACCATGCCCGGGTCGACGGTGCGTTATGCTCCACGAGCGCCTCAAAGAGTGTCAAGGAAGAAATCATATACATGGGGCCCCTTCAGGCGCGGTCGCAGCCTGAAATTTTGGGGGGGTCACTCATTACACTAAAAAAATAGGTATCTTGTCAGCAAACTATTTATCGCCGTTAGGGGATCGCCTGGGCCCCTTCATAGGGCTATGAAGGGGCCCCATGTAAATGATTTCTTAGAAATGTTGTAGGTATGAGGTACCTACTACTTATCATCGGAGGATTTGGTACCAAAGCGTTCCACATTTGTGACAAATCCTTCACCGTCTCGATTCATCTTTCCTTTTGCTTGCCCCAGTCACTTGTTGATTTTAAAAAGTGCACCCGAGCGACTATCCGATCTCCACAACCCAGTAGCTGGATAATACGATACCCCACTCTGTGCCACTGCTAACACTTTGAACTGAGCAATACGTTTTGATAAACGGTATTTGACACAACGTTTAATCACGTATCAGTAAAAAATATGTCTTTCTTCAAAGAACGTGTATAAACGGCTGAGGCTTATAACAAATTCCTTCAAGCTACGTCATCGCGCTGTATCAGTTTAAAATTTTGAGACTGCTAGCGCCACTCCAGGTATGTTTTTTTGTGCACTTTATAAGGCTACTCGCACACATACATTCAAATTACGCATACATTCGCAACGTTGTTATCTTCAGCCCACCGTGCGCCGCTGCCGTGAGCGGGAGTATTCAATTCCAGTGCTGCAGCCGTCGTTTTGCGAAAGAACACCTTCGAATTATCGTAAGTATATTTATTATTTACCTACTGTTACTTTGTGTAGGTCTTTATCGTAAAGTTATTTATGTTTATTGTTTGCGTCTATATTTGTAAAAAAAAAGAACAGTCGAATTGATAACCTCCTCCTTTTTATGAAATCGGTTAAAAGTAATAATTAGTAAAGGTTGGTAATCATGTTTTCATTACGATAAATAGGTATACCTAGGTGTAGGTGTAAGTATGTAAATCGTACGTTACCTTTGTATATTATAATCTACGTTATTGTTTTGGATGGATAAAAAACAAGGCAAACTGCAGGGATCGATGAGGCATCCTCGTCACGAGAAACAACTCCAGATACTTTCAGTGACGCTGGTGAACATGGATCTGATGCAGATTAAGGCCCGGAGCCAGGAGGGTCAGATAGGAGCGATAGTTCAGTAAGTAATGACTTACTATTTCACGGAAGACCACGAGCAAGAATCAAGGATAAGGGTTAAGATTCCGAGACTTCAGATCACAGTGAAGTTTTGACACAAGAAATCAAAACGGCCTAGAACTATATCAGAGCATTCATCCAATAGTGCTGATCGCGATACGGAAACAATGAGCTCACCTGAGCCACAGTCGCGTCAAGAGAACGAACCTGAAAGTCGTGACCCGCCATTTAAGCCACCACTACTAGATACAGGGGTAACCTCAAAATGCCTAACCCACTGCCGCTTCTAGATATGGGGAGAAACCCCGTAATTCTCGAGCTGTTGTCCCGTCTAGACATGGAAGGTAGATTTGGAAATCCCGAGCCACCACAGCTTTTAGACATAGAAGGCAACCCGGGAAATCCTGAGTAAATACCGCTTCTGGACATACAGAGAGCAACACCGGCAACCCAACAACTCCTAAACCACCATTGCCATCTCCTGTCTTCCGTCCACCTGCTACGATAGAGGACAAACCAACACCAGGCCCATCTCACGGTTGTGCTCGAGATACCGAACACCGTCCCCAGTAGCGTCTAGTTTTAAAACGTCGAATTGTTTAGACGTTCTAAAATATGGACAATTATGACGCATCGGTTATGGCCGGACGTCAACGTCCTTAGAGGCTGCCTGTGCTTTATTTATGTACTAATCGTGGATTGCATATGACACAACATGGTTATACGTCGATTATACTAACAGTTGTGTCACATTTCATATGGTTGTATAAAAAACAGAACTTCACTAATCGTCTGGTCATTTCTTTTGTAGGTGTGAGAAAATAGTAGAGAAATCCAGATGCTCAGCTAAAAGTTTTAATACTGACTTTTGAGCATCTGACGAAGAATAATGACTTTTATTAACAAACCCACCACACTATTCCCAAACCACTGCAACTCCTGAAAGCCAGAATCAACAGTGGCAACCACCAGAAAAGCGACGAGACAATGAAGCTCGACGTGTCCCGGAGAATGAATTTACATGTCTTGGATCCTGCAACGAAATTAATCAGAAAAGAATAGTGGAGGAGTAGGAAAAATAATGTTTCCATTTTCCTCCATGCAAGCAGGAGGCAGAACAAAACTGATGAATAATGACCGTCAAAGATCTACAAATGATAAGCCGGTACAAACGGCTTAGGTACTTGCTTTCCGAGGCATGCAGGAAATCAGGAAACTCGCTACGATAGATGGTGACCGATCCACACACCAACCTCGGAAAGAAGATTCGTTGGCTTTAGTAACTGGCTCCTCCTGTAATGTAGGTATATGTAGAAAACCTGACTGTACAATAAGGTTCACAAGTTAAACACGGCTATTCGGCGTATTTTCGTTGCACACATTCCAGGTCCAATGTCCTCATCAATGAGGACTCCCAAGCATATATTCAGCGTATTCCCACTCTCCCCATTATAAGTCTCCTTTGATGAAGACAGCGGAACTGGATTCAAATAATTTATAAGCTAGAAGATATAATAATATTATAAGTAGGTATTTACATTATTTACGTTGTTTCCCATAGCAGACGAAGGTGGCGGTTGACTTGCTTCAGTGTCTAGGTCTCCTCTGGGAGGAGATGAAGACCGGCTCGACTGACTCTGATATTGTTACATTGAGTATTGCCTTATACAGAGTCTGTCCCTGGATATATGGATCAAATTGAACAGGGGCATGGGCAACGTCAATTCCAATCTTTCTAGCTCTTATAGTTATAATACCTCCAAAGAAATGCCTTGAGAAAGTTTCAACAACAAGTCAACGTGATCAACTTTTAAAAAAAATCCCATGCAAAATTGAGATCACTCTTGGTGCAGAGATGAGTACCTATTGAAGGTAATTCACAAAATATTGCCTCTTTATTTATTTTTTAGTTTTGTTGGTTGCTAAAGTTCGAATCGAAGACATACGAATGAAAAGACAATGGTGTTGAAGAGGTATTTAACTCTTTGTACTTTCTTGATGTAAACGGATATCATATAATAGCAATACCACATACTCAATAAATTTTACAAATAACAAACAGGGTGAGCCACTATGATAAGATTAATGCACAATCATAAATGATTTGCAGTAGGTGCCGCCCAGGCACATACACTCCATGTCGACTCCGCCGCGGTATCATCGCTTTTACTGATTAAATGTAAGTAGTTTATTGGAAAATTCCACGAATAAATATTATAAATATGTATATTCCTATTTACTTAAATTAGACATATTTTTTTCTTTTTTTTTACGTGAATATGTGTGGGACTGAAAATCCTTCTGAATGTTCAAAATCTTATTCACAAAGAAATTAAATCGATAGTGTCATATATTTACCTAACTATACATAACACAGGGTGATTTGTAATTGGGTGCATTCCATGAAATGGATGAAACTAGACCTTATTTGCAACAATTTTGACGCCGTAGGCGTCTATACCACTGCGGCTGGGTTCTAAAGTAGACGCTATCCTCTCCCTCACGTACCCCGCCTCCATCTTCGCTAGCATGACTGCTTCGCAGAAGGAGGCGACCGCTTTCCACTCCGTCTCGCCCCTCAGCCTGGCCTCGAATGTCGGCCGCGAGAGGTCTCCGCCTATCGCCGTCGTGAGGACTCGGCGCGGCGGTGCTCAACCGGGGCAGTCTCCACCGTGTCCTCCGGGCGACCGGGCGATTCTCGCAGAGGTGACACCCAGCTTTCTTCCTTCCTCATCCGACACCGAAACTTCCGTTTCCGGTGAGGACCTGCGTCATGCGGTAGGTAGGTCAGGACACCGTGATGACTATCCACTATCCAGCCACCCTGTCAAAGAGGGTCTTACCGCCGCAATTGCGGCGTGACTTTTAGTGTCTGATAATTAGGGTTGTTTACTTATCTAAAAGATAAGCTACCTAAGTAAATTTTCATAATTTATTCATTTTATTTTTTAGCATCATAAAGCCGAGTGACAACATGTCTGACGAAGTGGCGAGAACGTCATCTCCACCCAGTGCAGACACTGAGGCGAGTCAACAGCCACCTTCGTCTGCTACGGGAAACGACTTAAATAATGTAAATATTTATAATTATTATGTCTTAAAGAACATAGTTTTAAATAATATAATTCCAGTTCTGCTGTCTTCATCACTGGAATCTTGTAATGGGGAAAGCGGGAATACGCCGAATGTACGCATGGGTGTCCCCATTGATGAGGACAGCAGAATTGGAAAGTGGACAACGGTAATACGCCGAATAGCCGTGTATAACTTGCGAACCTAAGAACCTTATAAAACACTCAGGTTTAATGAGGTTCATAGTAAGGCTATCATTTGTAGAGCTTTGAGATTCATTACTGATAGTCAGAAGCTTAAAAGTCTGACAACCAGTCTTACCAAAGGGTTTCGTATTTGCCAGTTCTTGTTTGTGAAGGTCATGTCAGTATCTGACCTACAGGTGCATCCGGTAATAATGGAAGCCGACCTAATATAGTTGGGAAAAGTCAGGCAGATGATGAAAGTGAAAGGAATAAGGGTGCACTAAGTTTTTGAAAGCAACAAGTGACTGTGGGGTAGCAATAAGAGGAGAACAACAAATGCAACGGGACAGTGAAGGATTGAATAAATGTGGAATGTTCTGGCACTAAATCCTTCAATGAAACATTACTACATGTTTTGAAATCATTTCCATAACATATCCGATTCCCAACATTTTTCGAGTTTCCTAACTTGTAACTTCCACAATAACATGTTTTACGTATTGTGTAACTTTGGGGCTCCCGATACCTATCACAACATAAAACTCAAGAAATAATAATGATTTTTACTTTATTTGCAGATAAAATGTGAAGACATGTTTTGTAAGTTAAAAGATGCCATAGAGAAACTAGACAAAAACGAAATCATAACATTATTGGATTCATTTGATAAAATGTGTGTATTTCTGAGAACTGAAGCTTTGAAATATGCTATAAAGTTTAATTTTTTTCCTATGGTTGAAATTTTATACAACTACTGGAGCGGTGATTGGCACTGGGTCGGACATGACATCAATAAACTGAGAATGCTTGGGCAGTTACTGGAAGACGCTAGAGTCGCATGCGATGTTAAAAATCAACAGTTGCTAATAGATATACATTCTCTTATCAAATTCAATGATTTTCAACAAAAACTTTACAACAAAATTTCCAATCTATCAGATACGATACCTATGATACTAGAAGTATTGCATTTTTATGATATATATTCAGATTTGGAAAAAGTAAGAATACCGCAAGAGGACGAAGAAAAAGAACAGATGTTTAAAGCTGACTTTGAAGAAAAGAGTAGTGAATATATGAAAGCCCATGCATATGTCATGTACGAAGTTTATTTTCATAAGTTAGACTTTCATGTAGCTTTGCTAATATTCGAGAATTTGTATGTTATTAGACAACATTTAAAAAAGAAACATTTAGTCTCACAAAAAGCGAAATCTTACAAAGACATTGAATGTGCAATATATTATTTCATGTATCGCACATGTGATGATTGGAGGTTGTACTTACCTCGAAACAGACAGTTAGTGACAGAAACACATCCTGGTATAGATAAAGATATGATTATAGATATAGTAACAACTTATGACGAACATAAGCTGAAAAATGCTATGCTACTATACTTAGAGAGAAAGAGTTTTTACGAAAACATAGAGAAGTTGAAAATAATTTTAGAAAAATGTAATTCTCCCGGTAAAAAGGGTCAGTCTTCAGAAAATATAATTAATTTAATAGACGAAAACTACCAAACACCAACTTTTCTTAGTGATTATTATTCACTTAGTAAAATTGTCTATTACTTACAGGCCCTCGAAAGCACAAATGATAATAATGTATTAATGGCTGAAAGAGTCCTTCAAGTTACTGGAGAAATGATAAAAAGTTCTCCAGAAACTAATCATCTACTTGCTTCTACAAAATCATTGCTACAGATAGGAATACCGTCAGAAACAGTAATATACTTACAGAAAATAAGGGAATCCTTCTCACACGTACGCGAAGGCCTTATAAAAAGAAGAATTAATATTGCGCACAACCATCCCCAAATATTTGTTAACGTAAAGGAAGACCTGAAAATAATAAAAAGGATTATTCAACCTGTACTTGATCTTTATAAGCATATTCTTGATAAATTGTTTCTTGAAAACGGTTTACGATTACTAGAAGATCGTATTAAAAATTTGCCTGCAGAAGCTTCACAAAATCTTGATTTAATTCATCGAAGTTTTAAAGAACATCACAATGGCACAGAAAGCTTATTTCAAAAACTAAGAACATCTACCGGTTTAACAACTCAACTTCTTAAAGAAATTATTCGCCTACTCGAAATTACAGATGACATATCATCAAAAATAATAGCATTTGAATCAAAAATTGATAAACAGGTTGTTCGCTTACTACCTAATTATACTCAAAATATGAGACGAACTCTACAACTTATAACAGATAATCAAAGCAATGTGAAACAATTAAACCTACAATTACTTAAATATAATAAAATCAAAACGTTGCCAGTTAATCCAAAATCGGAAGATATTGATGTATTAAAAAAAAAACTTTTCAGCATTGTTAAAAAAAATAAAAATATCAATGTAGATCCTCTACTGCAAAGTCTAAAGAATATAAAAGACTTTTCACGTCGTTGGGAAGCAATACACATAGTGTTGTCTTTTTTCCCCAACACCGGTAAGGTCTTTGCACCCGTAGCACCAAAGCCTGATTTACCAGAAGATTTTGATATCACTGCAATAGAAAACAAATTGTCACAGTTGGAAAAAACAAATGGAATTACTTCTTCGTGTAACAACGTTGAACACTCATTTGGTGGTATAAAAGAACTATATGACAAAATAAAACTATCAAGATCTACCCGGCCTGACATTTCTGCAGCACGGGAGGAATTAATATTATGTTTAATCAGCAGAGTCGATCTGTTAAAAGTCACTTTGCAGTATCCGCAACATTTATGTGTAATAAGTAACACACCTTCCAATGAGCTACTTCGAAGATACAAGGATGATCTGGAGTTTCGTTTTGTTTTAGAGATGATACTGTCTGATATAGCCAACATTTTGGTGGGCTGTGGAATAAACAAATTGATGAACAAGTCTTCTAAGCTGCTTCGAGAGATAAACTTACGCAAAGTGCTGGAACACGGTAATCCGATCCTTGAGGTGCTAGGTGATTTCTTCGATTGTAACGACCTTCCCACTGGATTGTTATCAAAAGCGATTATGTTTGCTAAAGACAGAGAATCAATCGACGCCCTCCATACATTAATGTTTAAACATAAGTTAGACAATAATACTTTTGTTAAGGAAAATCTAGGCGAAATGAATGAGGAACAGATAAAACACTTTAAACAATTCCAACAGTCCCCCAACTGGGAATACTATAAGAAGCTTATTCCTGATCCATCCAAGTCCACAGCAGTTAGGAAATAATGTTTCTTCGTAGCAGTATGCACGCCATTTTTTTTACTTATAATAATTTTTGTTTCCATTATTATATTATTATCTTCTTTATAAAACAGTGCTAATCATTTCTAAATAATATACTGTACACATTAAAATGTATAACGTATTTCAAAGATTTTCAATGGAAAGAAAAATTCGATCCGGGAGCAGTAATTTAAACGTCACCGTGAAGCGTGAATTGGATTGAAGAATTCGACGCTGGAGGAGGCAAAAATCTCGGTGACTCCGTTGGAAAGAGCGTATATATACTGAATTTGGAGGTCGCAGGTTCAAATTCTGATCAGTTCATTCCAGAGGAAGGTTTAATTGTATTTAAAATGCATAATATAGCAGAGATTGCACCCGTGCAGTGGCGGCCTTAGGGGGGGGCGAACCGGGCAACCGCCCGGGGCCTCGCGCTTGCAGGGGGCCTCGCGCAACAAACCAAGCAAAAGAAAAAAAACTAGTAGTTTTTATTAATTAAAAACTTTTGATTAATTAATTAATTAGGTAGTTATGTTATAGCCTTAATGAGTAGTTATTGTAATTATCATCTCAGTGTTGGTTAATTTTGTAAATATTTATTTAGTAAAATAATTTTGTCGCCTGAACGAACGGCTACTTTAGGTTAAATCCGGTAGATCAGACTTGTTTATGATGTTGACCCGATCAGTGACGTAGCGAGACCGAAGTTGGAGGGGCAAGATGCTTCTGCGAGGCCCTTTTCTTTGATGGAGGGTGAAAAATTGTGATTTTATTTAAGCCCGTCGTGTGTCGTCGGTCACCGCGTACGTGCGAGGCCTCCTTTTTTTGATGACTTGATGATAAAATCGCTTTGCGAGGCCTCTTTACCTCTTTCTGTTCACAGTTAGCAATAAAAAGTAAACAAGTTATCATGCAACTACGGGGCCTCGCGCGAGAAACGGAATTGCTAGCCCTAAATATGATCGTCGGCGCCAACAGCTTTTTCTCTATCAGTTCTCAGTTAGAAATAGTAGTAGAAGTTAAATTACTGCTTTACTGGGTGGTAACAAAGTTGAGATTGCCGTTGTCAATTTTATTTTATTTTATTAAATCTCTAAGCGCGAGGCCCCATCATGTGCGAGGCTAGCTAGGGTCCGCTAAGCCCGCGCCTAGCTACGCCACTGGGCCCAATGAATAATCAAAGTTTGAGACCTCAAACACCGAACGCTACTTTGTAAAAAATCTTTCTTTTAAGATTCATTAATCTCTCTATCTTTTTTGAAAATTTTGCGTTTATGACCGTAAAGGACCAGTTGTTGATAATAACTTCTCAGAACGGTTTCAAAGATGCCTTTTGCTTGCTTATGAGAACCGATTTATATCTGTAGACCCAGTAGTTTCAGAGTTGAGCTTTTCGATATTTATATTTTTGCAAACTTTGTAATTTCTTGCAATATTTAAGATACTACTAGTCTCTTTTTTTTTTACGTGGTAAAATCATCAAATGAGTCCTCCAACCCCGGGCAGGGCGGGAGGGACTGTCAGACTTGTACTGACTAAAATCCACGGTGTCCTTCGGTAGCCCTTTGTGTGCTGGAGTCGCGGTATACGTATGTCCCGCAACCCCGGCAGGACTGTGGCCCTCTATAGGGGGGCCCCGTCACTATGCTGACGCTCGTTGAGGCGCGCGTGGGACACAACGCGCCGTCGACCCGGGCATGGTCCATGGTCGGGCAGCGAGTTGCCCTTTACTCGCCGCCCGCATGCCCGCGCCTACGGTGGCCGGAGATCGTCCCGCGACATCCGTCGTACTACTAGACTCTAGAGTAACTCTGGCGGTATCTCGAATCAAAAACAAGTGTGGAAGAGGCAAAGCATCAGAGTTGGGATGTCTTAGAACTTTGTGACTTTTTCGAAAAAAATGAAAAAATGTTGGGAGGGTTTATCTCAGAGACTATTAGGTCTACTGAGGTATTTATATTCACTCTTCATCTTCATCAGCCTATAATGTTCCCACTGCTGGGATAAAGGCTTCCTTTCTGTAAGAGGGGACCATAATCCACCACGCAGGCCCCGTGCGGGTTGGTGATGTCACACGTCTTAAAAATTTTGGGAGGACATACCGGTTGCCTGACGATGTTTTTCTTCGTCGTTTTAAGAGCAATGGTGATAAAAAAAATACACAAACTAATCTGGGCTGGGTTTGATTCCGCGACCTACAACTCGTAAGTCGGGTCGATTAATCGCTAGCACCGCGAAACCGCTTGAGACGCACACACCCGCAGTTTGAAAATGGATTTTATAGTAAAAAAAAAAACGAAAATATTGGATCCATCCACGTACTGGGCCTAGATCTGAGAAAGTTTTTTTTTCAAATAATTATCAAAAACTTAAGAGACCATCCTAATAAATTCATGTTCTGGTTCGTTTAAAACAAACTCCGACTCGGTGGAAGACATGGTTGAAATTATGCGCCAGCGTTCTGCTCTGCAAGACGGTCTACCGAAAAACAGCCCGCGGTTAACGCCAGTGCGTACGCGTCAACTAAGTTCTATTGATGATGATGCCTCTTCCACATTTGTTGTAAAAAAACGTTGATTTGAGATACTTTTGAAAAGCGCTAACTTTTTGGTTCTACAGAAACCATTTTAGTCTCATATTGTAGTTTTATTCTACTTCAAAAGAACGTCGTGCTTAAGTTTCATCAAAGTAGTAAACTAAGACTTTAAGGTAATAATCGCCAAAAAGGCAAACAAAGTCTGCAAAAATCAGAACTA
Source organism: Agrotis segetum (assembly GCA_036375495.1). NCBI lineage: Eukaryota > Metazoa > Arthropoda > Insecta > Lepidoptera > Noctuidae > Agrotis > Agrotis segetum. Next base: position 1,061,944 of record JAQSVV010000280.1, on the reverse strand, counting down.
CTCCATTTTACGCAAACACGGATGTTCGAAGCTCCTGTATGAACTGCAAAATGTTTTAAATTCAAATTACAACTTTAGCTTAACCTCAAACATGACAACAAAACCTACTTTCGAATCACATACTTTATATAAAGGGCAAGGGGCCTCGCAGAGACTTGCCGCCCGGGGCCTCGCAATGGGTAAGGCCGCCTCTGCACCCGTGCGAAACCGGGGAGGGTCCTTAAAATGCAAATTAATATCTTCGAAAAACTGCATCTCTTTCCACAGCCTAAACTGGATCGCTAGTTCATGATAAGCCACCAGATATAAAATACTGTAAAGTTGAACATTTAAATAAATAAATAATTCCATTAAGAGGTGGTGTTGTCATTGAAATCCCCTACATCTACAGCAGTGGTTCTTAATCGTTGGTCCGGGGACTACTGTTGGTCCCTTGAAGGATCCCAAGTGGTCCGCGAAACCATTCTTTACAAAAGGCCTAACAGAAAAATAACTATATTAAAACGAATAAATCCAAATTTCTACCAGAATGGATTGACAGACACCAATCACCAATTTGTGTATCATAAAGAATTGAAGAATTTAAGGGCTGACGAAACTTGAATTCGGGGTGCCTGTGATCTTGCTAAAGCGAGTTTTATAATTATTCTCGGGTCGCGGTACTACCAAATTACCGTGACCCCGGAATATAAAGGGCTATTCAAGGACACCGTGGATTTAGTCAATACAAGTCTGTTAAAAAGTTATTATTCATAATAGCTGGTCGATATTAGTTAAAGTCAAAGAAATTTAAAAGAACTTATATAGATCGGGCATTGGGACAATTGTCATACAAAATTGTTGATGCCGTGCGTTAGCACTAACTAGCGTTGAATATTAATAGCAATGCGACTACTAGACTGAGCAACTTTTTACCTATTGGTAAAAAGTTTTGAATCACAACTTTCTTCGTGATGTCCTGTCTATTGCTCGTATATTGTAATGTCTTTGTTTAAGTATTGAATACGGTTCAATACTTGCTGAATATTATCATGTACATACAATCGACCCAGTGGAATTATGACCCACCATAAGGTTATTTTCCTACAGACATTCAAATACAATTAGGTCCACATTCGCGTAAACATACATATCCATGGTAACGACTTTGATCTTTGTCAATTTGACGGATTCAAACGATTTGTCGTCAAAATGGGTCATGATTCCACTTTGTCGATTGTACTTACACTATCTTTTTGTTATTCTCACAAGTTCACAACGACCTTGGTAGGTTTATTATTTCGATAAAACATATTATAATTGTTCTACTGTTATCTTTGACTACTTAAATAGACTAATGGTTATGTTCACACTGAATAAGTCGCATGTGCGACCTCTGAGTAGAGATATTTAGTCTTGAGTTCGATTCCTAGGAATAAATTGAATTAATTTTGATCGCGTTACTTGTCGTCGTGTTGACAGTAGAAACTGGCCAAAGTGATTAAGTGAATAAGGAAAATGTCGTGCATCATTGTCCCAAAAAGTTGCAGAGACAAAGGTATTAACACGTGAATGTTGAGCGATAATGGTGAACGGATAAACGCACATCTAGCCGCACCGCAGTCTCCGCAGTCCCCGCATTACGAATTCTTTGTATGAAGTTCTATGAAACCTCGCACAATTACTCGAATACCCGCATCGCAGTAGCCGCAGAATCGGTAAGAAAACGGACTGCGGAGACTGCGGTGCGGCTAGGTGTGCGTTCACTATAAGCCTGCTACTGCTAGTGAAAACGCGGCTTAAAATATTATCGAGACACGACGTAAAATGCCATTTACCTACACATATAGGTCACCATAGGTACACCGTCTTCATTATTACACACCATAGGTACACCGTATTCGACTGGCCTGTTGGTCTAGTGGTTAGTGACCCTGACTGCTATGCCGGAGGTCGTGGGTTCGATTCCCACTCAGGACAAATGTTTGTGTGATGAGCACGATCATTTGTTCTGTGTCTGGGTGTAATTTATCTATATATATAAAATTCAAAACTGACTGACTGATCTGACAACGCACAGCCCAAACCGCTGGGCCTAGAAACTTGAAATTTAGCATAAGCCCTCCTTATACCACGTAGGTGAGCACTAAGAACGGATTTTGCGAAATTCGGCCCCTAAGGGGTTGTTTTTGGGGTTGATATATTGTATGAAACTTCGCTACTACAAGTGCTAGGAAGTTTAAATTTTGAATACGAGTTCTTTTGAGGACGTAAGAGTTATCTGTGACAGGATTTTGCGAAATTCGACCCCCAAGGGGTTTGTTTTTGGGATTGACAGTTTGTATGAAACTTTGTTATTAGAAGTGCTAGGCGTCTCAAATCTTGCATGGCGGTTCTTTTTAAGACGTTAACGCTCACTAAGGCGGAAATTTTGTGATATTCGTCCCCTAAGGGGTTGTTTTTGGGGTTGATAGTTTGTATGAAACTTTGTTACTACATGTCCTAGGAGCCTCAAATTTTGCATCGGGTTCCTTTTTAGGACGTAAATGCTCACCATGACGGGATTTTGAGAAATTCGACCACTAAGGGGTTTGTTTTTCGGGTTGATCTTGATAGTTTGTACGCAACTCCATTAGGTACTACAGGACACTACAAATCTTGCATATTGGTTCTTTTAAAGACGTAAATGGTTACCAAGAGGTGGAAATTTTGTGAAATTCGTCCCGTAAGGGGTTATAATGGTAATCGTGCAATGGGGTCATTTGTATTAGGCGTGGGTGCCACCCAAGACGGGGTGATAGAATTTTTGTTAAATAGGTATTGATTTAGATTTTCTAAAAGTATCTCATAAAAAGTGGGGTGGGCTGGAAGTCAAAATACAAAAAAGGAAAGTTCGAAAATCACGCGGACGAAGTCGCGGGCGGAGTGCTAGTCTATAATATGTATGTATTTAGAAATATATAAGTATGTTTATCAGTTGTCTAGTACCCATAACACAAGCTCTGCTTAGCTTGGGACTAGATGGCGTTGTGTGATAGTTGTGGAATATTATTTTATTTTTATTTTATTTATTATATTACCATACTTTAATGTGTAACAAGTACCTACCTAGCTGTTTGAATGGGGTGTAAGGGGCAAATATGCAAGTGTGATGGGTCAGGTCATTGGCTTTATTCACAATGGAAGTCGCTAACTCGCCTACCTAACCTACTAATTAATTAAGGATATTCCGTAGTAAACAAGGAACCTATACTTCGTTATAAAAACTTGCAATGGTGCTCGTCGACCTGGAAAAGGCATACGACCGGGTGCCCCGTGAGGTGCTGTGGTGGGCCCTTAGGGAGAAAAGTGTGCCAGGAACGTATGTACATACAGTTGATCTGTGCTATGTATAGTCGATGCAGTACCCAAGTCCGGTCTACAGCGGGCACTTCAACAGCTTCAATGTCGCGGTTGGCTTGCACCAAGGGTCGGCTCTCAGCCCGTATCTCTTCGTGTTGATAATGGATGCTCTGACGTCGGACATCCAGGAAGAGGCCCCCTGGTGGATGCTCTTTGCCGATGACATTGTGCTGATTGCGGAGAGCGGCCTAGAGGCGGCCTGCAGAGCAGATTGGAGGTGTGGTGGCAAAGACTTTAGAACGTTGGCCTGAAATTAAGCAGAACCAAAACAGAATATTTGTTTTACGGTTTTGGCGGTCTCTCCAGTCCTGTGCCCATAACCCTTGCCGAAACGCCCATACCCAGTCTGTTCCGACTTTCGGTACCACGGCTCGCTTGTCCAAGGAAATGGCGATTATGTAGACCGGGACATAACGCACCGGATCAAATCGGGATAGATGAAATGACAACTGGTCACCGGAAAAACTTGCGACCCACGGGTGCTCCTCAAGTTAAAGGGGAAAATATACAAATCCGTGATTAGACCCTGTTGTATTGTTTGGATCGGAATGCTGGGCTGTGAAAAAGATGGATGAGAAACGATTGTCTGTAGCGGAGATGAGGATGTTGAGGTGGATTTGTGGAGTGACAAGAATGGATTAAATGGATAAAGTAAGGAATGAGTTTGTAAGAGAGAGTTCGAAAGTGGCGCCTGTTACAGATAAAATGAAAGGGAATCGTGTGTCTTGGTATGGACATGTGATTAGGAGGGATGAGACTTATGTGACTAAGAGAATGATGAGTATGAATGTTGACGGATGGAGACTTGGAGAGGAAAAAGAAGGCCAAAGAAAACATGGATGGATTGTGTAGGAAATTATAATTATGAATGAAAAAGGAGTGACCGATGCCGTGACGTCTGATAGGAGAGAATGAAAGAAGAAAACGTGATGCGTTATATGTTTTTGTTAGAATAACTATCTAATAAATACCATGCACACATCGAAATCGGTTAATGTGGTTTATTATGTTCCTATGTGAATAGGTCTTTACTAATAATTACTAGTGCAGATTTATTCAGCGGGGGGCATCGGTCGTAGCGACAAATTCAGTAACGTTTGAGCCGTGAGACGCGACGCGCGACGTACCGCTCAGACAATGGCTGATAAAGGTACAGTCAACAGCAAAAGTAGATGATGAAAATAAGAAACTCAATACTAATGAACGGAGTTCGCGTCAGAACTGTGTGGCGTCGAAGTGATTCAAAAGTATGTGATTGTAATTTACCAAACATTTATTACATCTACACTGTTCTTACGATGACGCGAACTCCGTTAGTATTGAATTTCTGATTTTGATCATCTGATCTACTTTTACTGTTGGCTGTACCTGCAATAAAAAAAATATCTAGTAGTGTCGAATCTAATAATTTACATTACGGTTCATTAACATACCTAAATCTGTGTTTTGTGAAAATATTATTTTTTCAGTTGCAAAGGTCAGCTGCAATTCTGTAATCAGACGGTATGTTACCGCTGTAGCTGCGGCGCCGGCTATTCCAAAATGTGATTTTACACCAAAACAATATACTGTGAGTATCTTTTTAGAAAGAGTAAGCTATCGTAGTAGGGTCCCGTCTTACTCTTAGGTAATAGGGAACCCTATTACTATGACCGTCTGCCTGTGTGCCCGTCCGTCTGTCACGGCTGTGTCTCAGCATGAACCGTGATAGTTAGACAGTTGAAATTATAATAACATAGTGTATTTCTGTTGCCTATAAGCAAATAATACAAAACAGAACAAAATAAACATAATAAGTACTCATATATATCAAACAAAGTTTGCGATAATTTTGAACAGTTGAAATCTTTTTTGTGACGGTAGATTATTATTTTACTTCTTTTTGGATTCTTTATTTAAAATATAAGATTTTTTGGAATATTAAACAATTCAATAGATTTTCCAAAAAAAAACCATCAGTTCACAGTTTTTGATGTGTAGAGTAATCATCATAATTAGGTATGTAATTAATAAAAGTTCGGATTCTGAAAAAGTAATGTTTTAGACTACTCCCTATCATTTTGTACAGTCAAAAGCCCATGGTTACAGTGTCTTTTCTAACAGTTCCAATTAAAGTGCTAAAGACGATCGTACCATAACACCATAACATCTACCAATATTTCAGGGTCCATCTTACCAGAAGACGGAACAGGTGAAGAACCAGCACCTGCCTCCCGCCATTTACAACATCTACAAGAAACCAGTGCTGCTTCATCAGGGTCGCATGCAGTGGCTTTACAACCATGAAGGAAACCGTTACTTAGACCTCTTCGGAGGCATCGTCACTGTTTCTGTTGGACATTGTCATCCGTAAGTATAATCTACTATATAAAAATATGTCGGGTTTTCCTTCCTGACGCTATAACTCCAGAACGCACGAAACGATTTCCACGGTTTTGCATTTGTTGGAAAGGTCTCGGGCTCCGTGAGGTTTATGTGGCGAAACGGAGTTCGCCGGGTTTGCTAGTAGGCTTATATCCATCATCTGCATCGGTGTTTCTAAACGCATATCAACCTTAATCTCTTCAAATTTTAATGCGCGACCCGCTGTTCGACCATGGACCATGCCGGGATCGACGGCACGTTATATTCCACGCGCGCCTCAATGAGTGTCAGCATAATGACGGGGGCACTAGAGGGCTAAAGCCTGCTAGGGTCGCGGGACTTATCGAATTACCGTGACACTGGAACTGGCTATTGAAGGACATTTTTAGGGTTCCGTAGTCAACAAGGAACCCTTATAGTTTCGCCATGTCCGTCCGTCCGTCCGTCTGTCCGCAGTTTAGCTCAGAGAAGCACAGTACTAGAGAGCTGTAATTTGGTGTAAATATACGGATTTATTGTGCCGAAAAAGTGGTAAAATAAAATCTCGTAAAATATATTTTTTTAGGGTACCTCCAGTACTTACACGTAAAGTGAGGATTTTTTTTTTCTCGCGTACCCCTTAGTGTGGGGTATCATTAAATAGGTCTTTAAAAAATAATGATAGTTTCCATTAACAATTTTTTGATGAAAAAAATCTTTTTTGAAATATTAAGCTTTAAAGTGCTAAATTTTGCTCGATTCGAGTGTCCCCCCCCTCTAGCAGCTAAACGGTTATGTTTGGGGGTGTGAAAAAATTCACAATAGTAGTATATGTAACGAAGTTTAAAAGAAAATTATCATGACTAAGTAGGCAAACGTCACGTCACGTCAAATCTTTGGCCCCGGCTGTCATTTGTAGATCTTTGACAGTCGTTACTGTTAGTCAGAAGCTCTTAAAGTCTGACACAGTCTTACCATAGGGTATCGTTTTGCTCTGCAGTCACTGGGTTGTGGAAGCCCGATAGGCAGACATCCTCAATGTAGTGTCGGGTCAGTTTAGCTCTTGCGTCTCGAGCTGTACCGAGTTACCGACACTGAGTTGTCGTGTTGATGTGCGCTATATGTAAAATACTGATATATATTCAGCTGCATCCGGATTGACCCCAATATAGTTGGAAAAAGGCTAGGCAGAATAGCAGATGATTTGTAGTGGTCATAGCGATTTCCGGTAAAAGGAAGGGTTACGAGCAAACAAGTCGTCCTAATTTTTTTTTGTGTTTTATTTATTTATTTGAACGAAGTAAATCTTTACCTACTTAGTTGGCCCCGGTTTTTAATTTTATTTTGTCGTTTTCTTACTTATTTTTATTTTCAGCAAGGTTGTTGGCGCTTTGCAAGATCAAATAAACACTCTTTGGCATTGTACGAACATTTACCGGCACCCGAAGATTTACGAGTATGTCGAACAACTGGTCTCGAAGATGCCCGGGGATCTCAAGGTACAGTACACCCCTTTTTTTTTTAAATTAGCCTATACTGTCCCACTGCTGAGCAAAGGTGTGGCCTACCTATTATTATTTTTAAGAGGATAATGCGAGTGGCCCTTTCCCCTTACAAATGTTTTCGCCTGTTTTCTTTATAGATATTGGCAATACAGCAATGAATTTTGACTTCTTCTACGCCTCTATGTTTTCCTTTTTGATGATACGTTATTTTCTGAAATGAAACTCTCAAAAAATTATCAAAATTGCTGTAAAAAATGCTCTCAAAACGGTGAACAAAAACATAATTACGAAACGCCTGTTCTAGAATTTCAATTCAAAGATGTTTTTTTTATACCAATAAGGCAGTAAAAAGCATAGAGCTCACAGCGACAGACAGTAGGTAGAAATAAAGACAATAATGACAGAAAATAAAAAAGATTCATAACGTTTTAAGCATAGCATTTTTGATTGAAAAATCGGGACGTCCCATCAGTCCCACCAAAATCGGGATGTCTGTCAACGCTGATTACAGACGACTCCTTTTCACAGAGGGGAGGCCTTACCTTAGTTTACGTGGAAACAAAATTATACCTAAACTTGAAATAGCATCATCGAATCAGTAAAATTTTTAATTATTCTATTGCTGATTCAATTGAGTAGGTAGGTGATAAAGAACATTATTTTATCGCAACTCTGTTGGCAATAATAAAAGTGCTAGGTATATTTTAAGATCCCCTGGCTTGTTTAATATTTGTATGAAGATAAAATATGCAAAGATGTAAAATCATTCTACAACTACAATTTATTGTGAGTTTATATTTACAATCCTCTTACTTATCACAGTCGACCTTGTTAATATGTCATGCTAAAAATGGCTAATATTTGCTCAGAATAAGTAATCTATTTTTACAGTACAATGACTGTAGGTACTTACAGTTATATCTTTTTTTTAATTACCTATTTATCAGTACTATTGAGGTTCAAAGGCACTAACAAAGATCGCAAAAACAAAATACATACAATTATCATTCCGAAGGCAAGACTTCTCGACACGGTTCACATTTAGGGGAGTTTCTTGGCTCTACCGCCCTCAAAAAAACTCCTAAATAATTTATTAAATATGACGTGAATTATTACAACCTCCTTTTTTTTAAGTCGGTAAAATTAAGTGCTTCTAGCTAGTGTGATGAAATGATTTTTCTTTCTTCATTTTTTCTATTATATGAACGATAGAGCTGTAAAAAACTTTGTCACAATTGTTACAAAAACGTGAAAAGTCGTGGGTAGGCCTCAGCTGCACCCACATCAGTGGCGGATACAAAGGGGGGGGGGGTCATGGGGGTCATGACCCCCCCCTAGGGCGACAGGCTGGGCATAGGTGGCCACTGCAATTATTGCGAGCGGTGTCAAAGATAGAATCCTGAGCGTAGCAAAGTTCCTCAAAGACAAAGCCACTCTTTGAGGCGCCACAGCCTGCCGGGGTCGCGGGACTCACGAATTACCTTTGGTGGACACACTCGCATGTTCTGAGCGCTCTATCTGCCTATTTCTTTGTTCTGAGTATGGTTCTATATTATTTATCTCTAGTGTCTCTATCGTCACATCTGTTTTAGCAACAAACACCAATACGCCACAACCCACAGCAAGGTCATGATAACAATCATTATTATTATGTTATTCTAATAATAACATTATTATATTACGTAGTAAAGGCCATCATGTAACATGATAAGAATTGGTTCAAACAGCGTATTTTCTTGTATTCAGTAAATTATGCTTAAGTACGTAATGGGCGTTTTTCCATTAGCCGGCCCGGCACCGGCACCGGCGACGGCGCCGGCGCCGTGCCGGTGCCGGGTAAGCAAGAATATATGAAAATCTATGGCTCGCTTTTCCACTTAACGGCGCCGGCGCCGGTCCGGCGATGAGTCCTGCCGGCGCCGTCGCCGGCGCCGGGGTAATAAGCTTCCTAGCCGGTGCTGGCCTGGCGTTTTTCAATTAGCCGGCGCCGGCACTGGCGCCGATGCCGGGGAAGCAAGAATATATGAAAATGTATGGCTCGCTTTTCCACTTACCGGCGCCGGCGTCGGCCCGGCGTTGAGTCCTGCCGGCGTCGTCGCCGTCGCCGGGGTAGCAAGCTTCCCAGTCGGTGCCGGTCGGCAAATGTGCATTATGTGTGTATGAATTGTAGCCGTGTGCGTTAGTGAGTGCGCAGGCGTGTAGGAGGACGCGGGGCGGAGGGCGTGAGACTCGGTTTGTGGCTCGTAATAAGGTTAATTTAGCCTCTTTACTTTTGAAAGTCTAATGATCATGTTATTTTGTTTTTTAGAAGAAATATATGTTCTTGTGTGTCATTCAATGAATTACATAAATGAAACATAACATTTTTATTTATTATTTATATCAACATACCTAATATTTTTTTATTTCATTAATTCATTTTTCATTCATTACTCTAATCCAGTAGCAATTGAATGGTACTGCCTTTGAACAACAGAGGGCGATCAAACACATCAAATATTCTTGAATTGTTATTCAGGCGAGAATTAGGCGCTTCGCACTAAAAAATACATTGTTAAATTCCGACATCCGCGCGAACGAAGTCGCGGGCACAGCTAGTAAGAAATAAAACCATGCTGAGGAACCGGCGCCGGTGTAGGAACCGGTGCAGTGGAAAAACGAAGCCCCGGCGCCGGTGCCGGTGCACGGCCATGCCGGTGCCGTGCCGGATGCCGTGCTCGTCTACATGGAGCATAGCAAGCAGTCCAATCGCTCAACGACTGCTAAATGGAAATAATTAACAATGTTGATGAAGTACTTTAGCTAGGTACTACTAAGACACGTGTACACGGGTTATAAACAGTTATAAATAATTTTATTAGGTATCTATTTATTGCAATCAAACCTTAATCCATCAAAAGTATAAAATGTCACTTAAATATCTTTGTGATTATTTATATTGTTTGAATTCCCTTGATATTTCGGGGAGGCCTTTGCCCAGAAGTGGGTCCATTTGTGGTTAATCTTTACCCTTCATAAGGGCCCCCTTAATTTACAAAGTTATGCCAAAGTAAAGCCAAAGAAATCTTATTCTAGTTTCGAAAGTACCTTTAACTTTCAAAACTTATTCCAGGTGGTTTACCTAGTGAACAGCGGTACTGAAGCCAATGACCTGGCAACCCTGCTGGCGAAAGCTTACACCGGCAACCTCGATGTGGTTTCACTTCAGAGCAGTTACCATGGATACTCCTCGGCGCTGATGGGACTTACCGCCACCCAGTCGTACAGAATGAAAGTACCTGTACCTCCTGGATTTTATCATGTAAGTTTTTACCAATCATCAACATCATCATCTGCTGCATATCAACAGTCCAATCGCTCCAGTCAAATGGAAAGATGCAGCTGAATATCAGTATTTAACATGGAGCGACTGCGCCTATCGGACCTCCACAACCCACTAACTGGGTAATACGATACCCCATGGTAATACTGGTTGTTAGAGCTTCTGACAAATAGTAACGACTGTCAAAGATCTACAAATGACAGCCGGGACCAACGGCTTTACGTACGTGAGGAAACTCGCTATGACAGATGGTCACCCATCCTAGTTTCAAAGTAGGCAAGCGCGGCTTAACCCGGAAGACTGTGCGGCTGTATTCCAGGTGGTTTACCCACGAGCTCCTCCAATCATCACCTTTAGGTGGAAAAAGGTTAAATCAATAGAGGAGGTAAAATTCCCAATCTGTTATTCTGTGCGTGATACTCAGTGCTATTCCATGTGACGCTCTCGTCACGTTGGGAGCCCTTTCGTACACTAGGCGACGCAATGTCTCCGATACCTTACGACTTTTGCATCTAGTGACGCGTGCCTGTGTACGAACTTACGAATTACGAACCTCTATGGATATAAAGTATTGCCATAGTCACCTGGAAACCGAAGTCGTAAGGTATCAGAGACTTGCGTCACCTTGTGTACGAAGGAAACTTACCATTCACTAAACTACTGACAGCGACACTATAAGGCCCGTCATCCACCAAAGCGGAGAGGAGAGATGTGTTTGAATAACCAATCAGATGTCCAAATCTCCTCTCTGCTTATTGACAGACGCTTATAACAGACATCTGATTGGTTATTTAAACACATCTCTTCTCCTCTCCGCTTTGGTGGATGACGGGCCTTTTCAAATCGTGCAGCGCGAGCGGTGAGCGCTCTCATAGCAGGATCGGGCGATCTCAAACCCGTCTAATTTGAATTAACTCTTCTCTACTATGTTTTCAGACCATGTTACCAGACCCTTACAGAGGTATTTGGGGTGGCTGTCGAGACTCGCTGTCTCAGGTGCCCGGAGCATGCGCCTGCCCAGGCGACTGCGTCACTTCAGACAAGTATATTCATCAACTTAACGAAGTAAGTTTTAGATGAAGAAGACAGCAAAAATATCTTACAGATGTGACACAGTTCGATCAAGAATAGATTCCCTGTTGTGTCATTCTCTAAGGTTTGCATATCATGCCCCAGCGTCGAAACTACACTTATTCACTAAGCTACTGACCGGGCCTATTGCGGCACTACATCAAGGTTCTGTCATTCATGGTTCGACTTGGGGTGCTACCACATCTATCGACGCGGAACCGGCTTTTTCCGTCGCCCTTTCTCTTTCTGTCGCTTAGAAATGCCATTTGATAGACCAAGACAATGCGATAGCACGCGGCCGCCTTGAGGATCCCGTCGCGTGCTATCGCGTTATGCTTTCTGTCTCGGTCTAGCAAATGGCAGTTCTAAGCGACAGAAAGAGAAAGAGCGACGGAAAAAGCCGATTCCGCGTCGATAGATGTGGGAGCACCCTTGCTCGTCGTAGCGTACATCCTAGGCATTGCCTATATGGAGTAGCTTTTTAACTAATCGGAGTCTTCCACATAGAATCGAGATCTTCCACCTCTTTATCTAATATCCACTTTTTTTGCATAATTTCTCACATTTTATTTATTTTTAAAAGCTTCTAGAAAACTCGATACCCAAGGGGCGTCTGGCAGCTTTGTTCGCGGAGTCGATCCAAGGAGTCAACGGGACCGTGCAGTTCCCCAAAGGATACTTGAAGAAAGCCCACCAGCTCGTTAAGAAATATGGTGGTTTATACGTGGCTGATGAAGTAAGTTGTGTTAGGTATTATTAGTTTTCCTTGTCCCCTTGGTCAAATTCAGATCTTGCATGTTCACGGTTTTCGATTGATTTGAAATTGCGTCGCGCATCGCGTGACAATGCAATATTAATATTGATCGAGATAATGTCTGGACTCTAAAAGAGACTGTGACCTCTGAGTTTATTTCGGCTGTTTCTTCTCAGAGTAGTCAGGTACGAAATACCGGCCTCATCTAGTTAGTAAAAAGACGACATGTAAAAGTGTTAATATTAACCTACTTGTAAGAATAAATCTCATTTCGAGAGGAAATGATCTGTTCATGTAGCTGGGAAGTTGGTCATAGGAGCTCCGTAATGAAACGATGCAACCCCATCACGAATTAGTGAAAGGGACTGTCAGACTATAGAGACCTGACTAAAAATCCACCTTATGCCTTCGGTTACCCGTCCAGCAGTCTGTAAATAGTCGCATCACTCGCATCGCTTGAGATCGTAAAAAGGAAGGTGTTGCAAAGAAACTTATTTGCAAAGAAAGATGCACGATTCTAGAACTAGAAATTCAAAGTTGACTTCCAATCCACGTATTGGGTAGATTGTCTACTACTATTACTAAGGCAGTGTGCTTAGTGCGAGTATTTTTACGTTAACGCGATAGTAACGTTTAACCGCGTTTGGCGCTCCTATTGGCCCGCTGCAAGGTCGTGAGAACTCTCAACCAATGAGAGCGCCAAACGCGGTTAAACGTTACTATCGCGTCAACGTAAAAAAAAACTCGCACTGAGCACACAGGTCTTATTATAGTCCATACTGTGTCTGTGTGTATATTATAAGCACACAGTCACTGCAACATTATAGTATATTAATTCTTTTTTTTTTTTTTTGTTAAGGTTCAAACCGGTTTTGGACGCACAGGTGACAAATTCTGGGGTTTCGAAAACCATGAAGTAGTTCCTGACATTGTGACGATGGCCAAAGGCATTGGCAACGGTTTCCCAATGGCTGCCGTTGTCACCACGAAGGAGATAGCCGCTGCACACGCTGGTACTACATACTTCAATACGTTTGGTGGCAACCCAATGGCTGGCGCTGTGGGTAAAGCAGTTTTGGATGTAAGTTTTCAATGCTATTACGAGTATTATTCCTTACTACAGTATTTACCGAAAACATTTGCAAAATAAAAATATGGCTCAAGTGAAAGTACGCAGGATTCCAAGAAAAAAAAAACTAAGATGTTACAAATTGTATCGCTACATGTTACGCACTGTAACGCTAGGTTCTCTTCATTTTCTTACGTTTGAATTATTGGCAGTGTGATTCTCTAAGGACACAGCATAGCATCGAAACTAAAGTTGATGCTATTAAGCATCAACTTTTAGCATCAACTGTAGTTTCGATGCTGTGTGTCCTTCGATGCTGTGTAGCACCAATTGTAGTTTCGAAGGTATGTTGTGTGTGCTATTAAAATAATACCTAAATTATTAAACTTATATTCTATTGAGGACCGGCTGTCTTTTCGACGCTGCGAGCGTGGCTGTGTTCTCAGAAAATAGCATTGGAGGGTACTGTCGCGAATGCTCGTAGTGTAGGAGTCCCTACATACCTATTTTTTTTAATATTATAATTATGGTTTCTTTGCCATAAAATAAACTTATAGCTGGAGTAACTAACTTATTGAGTTGCTCCTATAATATTCACTTTATTTCAGGTTATAGAGGAAGAAGAGTTACAAAAGAACTGCAAAGAAACCGGCAAGTACTTTATAGAACAACTGATGCAGTTGCAAAATATACACCCTGTGATCGGTGACGTGCGTGGTAAGGGCCTGATGCTGGGCTTTGAGTTCGTGGTACCGGGGACCAAGGAGCCCCTGAGTGTGGCCGACGTGAACAGCATCCACGAGGACATCAAGGACATGGGAATACTTATAGGACGTGGGGGAAGATGGAACAATGTAAGTTATCGTTAGACGGCGACATGCAGCCTTGTAGAATTTATTTAAAAAAAAAAGCTTTCTGTGATGTTCCGAACAAGGATTCCGACACCGCTAAGTATAATACTGGCCACTTTGGTTCTGAACTCAAACATTCCAGCCATTTCAATGTCGAGGAGCAGTGGTGGCCCAGTGGTATCGGTCCCGACTTACGAGTTGTAGGTCGTGGGTTCGGACCCCGCCAGGCGCATCACTTTGTGTAATTTATTTCTTTACCACTGCTCTCAAAACGGTGAAGGAAAACATCGTGAGGAAACCAGCATGTCCTAGAACCAAAAATTCGAAGACAATCATGTGACATCTGCCAACCCGCACTGGGCCCTCGTGGTGGATTATGGCCCACTACTTCTCACAGAAAGGAGGCCTGTGTCCCAGCAGTGAGAACGTTATAGGCTGATGATGAAATGCTGATATACAACACGAAAAAAAGAGGAATACGAAAGCAAAAAAATATTTTATTTTTCCAGGTAATGAGGATAAAACCGCCGATGTGTATCAACAAAGAAGACGTCGACTTCACTGTATCAGTAATAGATCAGGCCATCAAGAATTATTCACATAATAAAAAATAAATAAATGACTTTAATCAAAAGGAGGTTTTATTTTTTTTAAGTCTCTACACAACAAAAGGACTGACTGTGTTTGTCTGTGGCATCGTAGCTCCTAAACCAACAAACTTATTTTATGGCTCTCTTTTTGTTTGAAATCCAAGCTAAATAATTTGTGAAAATCATACTCAAGCTATATGAGCTGACAACATTCGTTGGGTGTTTTGTAATACATACAAAACGAAAAAATAGTCATAAAATAAAAACAACTGAACCAAAGTAATTTTTTTATGAGATCATATGGTAGGTACTGCATCAAACAAAAATAGTAATCGGGATAGATACATTAAAAAAGACTGAATTCAAAATCTGCTTCAAGTCTATAAAAAGTCCGGATATTGCATGGATATTGCTAGCTGGTATTCTAGATTTATTCTTGCTTCCAATTTCAAAACGGATTGGAAGGTGTCATCACTGTCATCTGTCACTTAGCTGTCATTGTCAGCTGTGAAGTTGCCGGGGTCAGGCTTTTTTTGTTATTATCGACTTTATTTTTAACTTGAAAACGAGTTAATAATAAATATCTTGCTACAGTAAATTATATTTTTAGGCAAAACGATTCGTCTTATGTAATTTAAATGCAATTTGACCTCCAGTTGGAAAATAACCTCTAAAGGGATTACCAAATATTTCATCATTTAGTTGGTGCTAGTCAAGAAGTAACTATGGTTTTCAAGTGCCAGGAAGATAGCTTCATAAAACAGGTAAATAGGCCAGACCATTATATACTATACTGTTTGTAAAAGCCACCTCACTTCTTTAATAAAGTTTAAATACATTGAATCTGGTGGTAATCTTATAGGATCTAGATAGTTCTTGAAACTCTACCGAACGTCTTAACACTAACTAAGTATCCACTTAATAATAGGTGTAATATTCAAAATAAGTCTAAGAAAAAAAAAAAGCCTCACAATAATAAAACATTATTATTTATTTGTATGTAAACAAATATGTTTCATTGATATTAATTGACTATTTTATCTCCCACAATTAAACAAGATCAGTTATATAAAATACAGTTTCAATGGCAATTTAAAATGAACCTAATTTGCAGCGGAATAGAGTGGCCACTTGTAAAGTGCCAGTAAAATTGATTGGATTCAGTTTTTTTTAATATCTACAAACAGATTTGAATGCGGTAGATAAATGAACTCCTGAATCTTTTCAGTATTCATCAGTAGTAATAAAATGTGAACCAACAACGGAGCCCGTGGTTGAGTATGGGAAGACCACACCATTTCAAGGATACCAAGTCACTTTGGAAGACACAATCCTGTTTCCTGCAGGTGGTGGCCAAGTAAGTTATATGTATATGCTTTTAATATAATAAAACAGAAGACACACTTCTAAAAAAACAATTCGCACCATACTAGGATTTCTCCTGTATTGAAGGTGCATTTACAATTACTAACATTTAAACTCACATTCACTGACACCCAAACCAAGAACAATCTGCAACTTACAATGCAGCAGTTCAATCGCTCAGTCACTGCATCAATCACATTAATGGCCGGTATACACGGCAACGATAAAACTGCGCAAACTAACTGCACAGTTCATTTGCGCAGTTTTATCGAACGTATGTACAAAAATCGGCGCAGTTTTTTTGGTTGGTGCAAGCCATCGGAGCAAGGATTCAAATCTATTCGATAAATCGTACACTGCGCAGTCAGATTGCTACGATAAATCGTGTATATCGGGCTTAAGAGTTTCTACAAGTCCAAATGCGAGAAAGGAAGCCCCTTACAATACAAATGGTTTCACTTTTTAAAAATTGTGCGAGTGTAATTTGACAGAGTGGGGCAGAATCTTTAAAAAAAAAATCAACAAAGTTTTGCAACAACTTTCTTAGAGATGATTACATTTTTATAGCCTCATGATGTTGGGCGGCTGAACGAGACAGAGGTAGTGCAGGTAGTGCGCAAAGGTGACGAGGCACTGCATTTTACCAAAGAACCCATTCCTGTGGGCACAGTGGTTTCTCAGGAGGTCGACTGGGAGAGACGATTTGATCATATGCAGCAGCATTCAGGTAATTATAACTTCTTCAATGTAATATATAAGCAGCACAGAACTCATCCGCTCATAGTCAGAAGACTGATCGCAGATATAATTAAAGGAACAAAAAAAAAAGAATGTAATACACAGTCAGAAAGGAGTTAGGTATGTAAGCAGCCATACAATGCACCAACACCAATGGACATAGCTAGCCATTGGCTCAGGGTGGGGCAGCAGTGTACAGTAAATATTTTTTTTTTTTTGATATGTCAAGTGTGAACTTTCTTACAGATATTAAGTATTGTAGAAAGAACCTACCTAGGTACTTTAATTTTCTAGGTTTGGTTACCTTTGGTAAGGTTACTTTACAGGTCACAGCCAGTGTGGGGCGATCGCCCCACTCTGTCCCACTGTCGCGTGGCTACGAACATGTATGCACCATGTATACTTTATGGTATTCCCTGTATTTTCACTCCCTGATCGGCTCCTTTTGGTTGTAGCATGATGTGATATTAGTTAGACTGGGTGCCCTCTATCTGGCAGAAACTTGTTGCTCCGAAACCT
This sequence comes from Agrotis segetum, assembly GCA_036375495.1. NCBI lineage: Eukaryota > Metazoa > Arthropoda > Insecta > Lepidoptera > Noctuidae > Agrotis > Agrotis segetum. Next base: position 1,044,436 of record JAQSVV010000280.1, on the reverse strand, counting down.
ATTTGGCAGAACTCACTTGGCAGAAACTTTTTTAACCCTAGAAAGATAGTCTGCGTAAAATTTACGCATGCGTTTTCGAAATATAGCTCTGTCTTTCTAAATAGCGCGAATCCATAGCAATGCGTTTAGGACATCTCATTAGTCATTGGGGGCTACCGTAATGTGCACGAATGAAGGTATGTGTAACCGATTTTGAAATATAACGACCAAGTGCGTCAAAATTACGCATGATTATCTTTTAAGTGACTTTCAAGATTTTGACTTGTCTATTCTTTTTATTTATTTTCATCTTTCTATAACTGTATTTCATTACTTATATTATCAGTTTGCTTATATAGATATTGAAGCAAAAATATAACATAATGGGGGTAGTAGAAACTTGGACGAAGACCATATCCTGGCCAGCCGTATGTTCGCTATGAGGAAATCGACTGTGAAGCAGCGGACCATGAAAGTGAAGATGACTTGCAGAGCGATACAGAAGAAGTTTTTATAGATGAGTCACAAAAAGAACAGCTCCTTATCCCTTTTATAATGAGAAATTGTAGAAAAAACCAATGTGTCGTAAGCCTTACGTTGAAATTTTCCAAAGTTAACAGATTTTCACACAATCTGTATGTTTCTAATATATCTTAGATATTGTAATTGTTGATTTTGTGCTATAAAAATGCTGATTATCATAGAAAAAAAGAAATGAAGACTAAGTGTAAGAAAATTGATCATTTGTAACAGAAGATTAAAATTATTTTTTTATTTAATAAATAAATAAATAAAAATAAATTATCTGCAGTCTCATTTTTTCTAATACATGTGCTAATATATATAACATACGATTTTAATGAAATATATTAATAAACCTCAATCTACAGCTAGTTATAGCACATGCGTCAATTTTACGCATGACTATCTTCTCCGTAGTACACAATATGATTATCTTTCTAGGGTTAAACGAACATTGTTATGGTATAAAAAATGTTTAGTATAATTGTTTTTTGGCCTAATCTTTTTATGTCCGAATTTAAATTGGGATACTTTTAAGATGGCAGAATTGTATTGGGCATAATTACCTTTGTCAGAATTACAATTTTGCATATTTTCATTATGCATAACGTTTATTTAGAGCGCCGATTATTTGGAATAATTTGACTTAGTATACTTCGAAAATCACAGAATTTCAGAATAGAAATAATTTAATAGGCATAATAAAAAGTAAAAAAATTGTTTTATAAAATCAATATGGTGTGCTACAAAAGTTAGTGACAGAAATGAATCGCTGTAAAACCGACTTCACGTAGTCTTGTTTGCCCTACCCCTAGAGTGTAATTTATAATCGCGTAGGCGCGGAGGGGCGAGGCGGCCCGCGAGCTGAGGAGCAGGTGGTTTTAACGCACACCGCTGCGGCTGAGGCTGGCCGGCTAGCCGGCCAGCAAGCCGAAGCTGCGGTGGTGTGCGTAAAATCATCTGCGACGATTAGCTCGCGTGGGACCGCCGGAGACCCGCAGCGCCGGAGCCGTGACAGAAGCCATGCCTGCTGCATGTTGCAACCTTGCATGCTGCATGCTTGTATGCTGCATGCTTACAGCATCATCTTATTGTCTGGGAAACAAAAACCACACAATTATGACAAAAGATGATTCTGGCTGTGAATTTTCTGCGATATGATGGTTATACTTAATGATTATTATGGAAATGAAATTTATGCCTAAAGATGATTCTGACTTACAAAATTATGGGTTTTGGTGTTATGGTAAATGAGTGTATGCCAAACGATTTTCTGCGAAAAGAGGTTTATGCTATCCGTTGCTATGCAAAATAAAATGATGACGTAAAAAGTTCTGCTATAAAGGGTGGACCCTAGTTAGACTATCCTACACAGCAATCATTTTTCAATTTGAACCAGGGAGTTTCTGAGATTTGCATGTTCAACCAAACTCACGAACTCTTCAGCTTAATAAGTAGTATTATAAATATATAGGTATTGTTCTTTTTTTTACAACTACTATTTAAAATATCATCACACTTTCAATGGTTTCGCTTTTTTCAACTATGTTGGGATTAGCTACCAGTTCAACTGGATGCATCTCTCAGTATTTTGTTTGGACATTACATTCAAAATTACAACTGAATTAGAAGTAATTAAAATTAATAAAAGTACCTCGCTATAAGCTCGATAGACGATATTGTGCCATATTCTCGCTATTAACGTTGCACCGAGTCAATATACAGGGTGTTTCTTTAAAATGGGACAAAAGAGAGAAATCCGAATCCATAAGAGATACGGGAAAACTATCTTAGAAACCTTTAGCTCTTTTTTGATGTTGACAATTTTGGCGTTTTTATTTTTTTGGTCAAGTGTGTGTTGTCCACAGAAATGAGTGAAATCGGTCAAAATTTTTTTTAGTGCCGTTCGACTCTGTTTCATGTAAGGATCATTTCATTGTATCACAAGAAAAAAATCCGGGACGGCGGAAGTTGGTCAAATTTGGCAAATATTTTTGAAGTGAAAACTTCTTTAGCGGCGTTGTACACTTTTTCTGTAATGGGTAAAAAATTTAAAACTCGCGTCAGGGTCACGTGACCAAAACTCGCGTCAGGGTCACGTGACCCTGATCGAAAATGAGTAAGACGTCATTCAAATTAAAAATAAAACATAGTAACAAAAAAGTTTTCACTTCTACCGGCACTCCTGGAGTGCAACCTTTTTTCATACAAATTGTTTGAACGAAAAAAATTATCACGTTTTTATGATGTTATTTGATTTAGTGTCTATTAAGGATCATTTCATTGTATGGGAAGAAAAATGTCTGGGCAATAGAAGTGGGTCAAAGGAACAGTAAAGTTTCTTCTAACAGCATAAAGTTTATCAGTAGTAGTCAGTATTTCATTAGATTTGACCCACTTCTGTTGCCCAGACATTTTCCTTCCCGTACAATGAAATGATCCTTAATAGACACTAAATCAAATAACATCATAAAAAAGTGATATTTTTTTTTCGTTCAAACAATTTGTATGAAAAAATATTTTGCAAAATTTGACCAACTTCCGCCGTCCCGATTTTTTTCTTGTGATACAATGAAATGATCCTTACATGAAACAGAGTCGAAGGGCACAAAAAAAAATTTTGACAGATTTCACTCATTTCTGTGGACAACTCACACTTGACCAAAAAAATAAAAACGCCAAAATTGTCAAAATCAAAAAAGAGCTAAAGGTTTCTAAGAAAGTTTTCCCGTATCTATTATGGATTCGGATTTCTTCCTTTTGTCCCATTTTAAAGAAACACTCTGTATATTTTTTTTATCATTAAATACGTTGTTAAAAATATTGGCTATGGTTTTAGTGCCTTTTGTTTTTATTTAACTAGGTGTTGCCCGCGGCTTCATACGTCTCGCCCCTTGATAATAATATGTCCAATACATATTATCGATGCTTCCGGCAACAAATGTCGTAAACGCCATTTTAGCGAAAATGAGTTAAGAATGCAGCCCTACTTAATTTTTGACGCTGCGTCGATCTAAAAATGTTAAAAAAATATTCGCCTAAAAAAAATACTTTTACACCCAAAATTTTTACTAGTTTAATCAAGATTTTTTAGAAAAGAGGGTATGTATAACTCATATTGCTTAGACCCGAATAACCGTGCAGGTCGTATAGTACAACGTACAAACAGCTGTCGGTCGTAAAAACATGAATACATAATTAATTGTAATTACACCCCACAATCATTTTTAAAACGTAAGCTCTGCTGAGAAACAATTGTCGTAATGTCACTTGGTCTTGGTGAAAATGGGCATTGTTTATTAAAATTATTAGAGCATTAAGCTTGGTAGAATGTTTACTTCATTATCAAAATTCGTTTTAAAAAAATGTCGTGATTATAATATCTTCTTGAAATCAATGAAACAAAATGATTACTTAACATTTTGATTTATGTCTGGCTGTTTAGGTACGCCGTTGGAGGTAGAACACTATAGGCATCTTGTAACAAACGCTTGATTACATTATATGGGACGATGCCTATAATATACTTACTTAAGTGTATTTTTATACCTTTAAGGCCTGGCCGTGACCCTGGAACGGTCAAGGTCTATTGAAGGATCATCGTGGATTTTAGTCAGTACAAGTCTGACTGTGCCTCTCGTAACGCCTTGGGTAGGAGGACTCATTTGATGATTTTACATGATAAAAAAGCTATGATGTTCTCATTATGATTATATTAGATTTTCATCATTATGCTCTAATAAAGACAGCATGATTTCGTCGCTGCTACCATCATGTCTATTGTCTGCCAGGTCCTAAAGGTATAAAATTTTCGACCCGCGACACAAACAATGATGATGAATGATGATTGATGTACAAGATCCTCTAATTGAAATTTAAGTGATTGGTTTAGAAATTTTTTTACTTTGAATTTGTATTAGTGCCTTGCTTAAGAGCGTATATTCCGAAAGTTGGCAACGTCGATAATGGTTGTCAAATATTAACAAGTTTTAATTAATTTAGCATTGTTACTGAATGAAAATAAGAAATATGGCTCTGTAGTGCACCAAAAAATTGATACGGCTGTGTCATAACACCGAATAATTATAGTTTTAGATGTAAAAAAAGCATTTGGAAGCTTTCCAAATGCCTTGTATACACCTGAAACGGTTACAACATTAAATTCAGTGTTTTAATTGCATTGCTGTATCATTTTTTTAGTGCATTACAGAGCGAAATTTCTTGTTTTCATACAGAAAAATTGCCAAATTAATTCAAACTTGTAAATATTTGACAGCTTTTTGCGACGTTGCCAACTTTCAGAATAAGCAGCCTTAGCCATTATTTTGATTAAACGATGACGGTCAATGACTAAAACCTTTTTTAATTATGTCAATTTGTGTTTTATTTTATTGTTTTTATTACAAGTAATGAAAACTCAACTTACAGTCTTAAATTCATTGATTTGCTTCAGATATTTTCATGTTTGTTACATACCATCGCATCAGATCGTGGTGTATACACTCATTTTTATTTCAGTATATGGTTTTTAAAACCAAACCCAGAACTATTGTATTTAAAAATTGGTGTATACTTCTAACTTCCGTTAGACAAATCGTTCTCCATTGATTTGTTAGTGGTCGTAAATACCAACTTCTTGTATTTTCTGGGGTGTATGTCCAAGCTAACTTTTAAAATAAGGCTTTGACATAAATAGCAATATTATATTATGAAACACCATCGTATTTTACGTGTTTCTTGTATAGAACACAATTTTACAACTTTTAAAGTTAAAAAGATATAAGCCAAAAACGAAATTATTTTTTGTTTTTCGTCGATTACCAAAAGTGCTATTTTGGTGTTTACGACCTTTGTTGTCGGAAGCATCGTTATTATCCTATGAGCTATGGCCGACTTTATGGATCCATATAACTGTACCAAAATTCATCAAAATGGGTTCAGTAGTTTTGTACATACGCACACTTTCGCATTTTAAATGAAAAGTAGGATTATCGTTGTATTAGTAAACATCGTATTCATATAACGTTAATTGTCATTAATTTATCTTCCTTCCGAAAACATACGCGTTTGGTTAAATACCAGCGGCCCAGCCCGACTACACACGAGTTCAAATCGCCCTAGTCGGTGAAATCTGTCGTACAAACAAATCTTATCTTGAAGTCTTTATAATACAAAAGAAAATAGTTTATTTGGTGCAGTCGCTCAGAAGTTATTACGTACAATGTACATACCTACCTACATTTCGCTGATTATTTTTTTATTTACATAATGTGTAGATTATATCTACAATGATTTTTTTTCTATGCTCGTTATTTCAGGCCAGCATTTACTATCAGCTATATTAGAGAAAGAACACAATCTACCCACAACAAGCTGGTGGCTAGGTTCGGACGAGAGCTACGTAGAGTTGGACACCGTCAAAGTAGACAGGGACGTCATAGCTGCCGCGGAAAAGAGATGCAACCAACTGATCCAGGAAGCGGTGCCTGTCAAAGTGAAATTTTGTAAAATCGACGATCCTGAGTTGGATGAGGTGAGAGAGTTAATTAAGCCGCCTTTGGGCCCCCCATAGGACTCTAACATGTCATACTTTCCAAGGGAACCTACCTCCCCCCCACCTTGTCCGTATAAGTCCAGGTGTCGTGCTCCGTTGGTCTTGTGCTCGATAAGCTCGACTGTTGAGCGTGGGGTCCTAAGCTTGATTCTCGGGTCGGCCAGAAAGTGCTATTAGGTTTTTCTATCCGAATTGCTTTTTTTTTAACGTGGTAAAAACATGAAATCAGTCCTCCCACCCCGGGCAGGGCGGGAGGGACTGTCAGACTCGTACTGACTAAAATCCACGGTGTCCTTCAATAGTCCTTTATGTTCCGTGGTCAGTGGTCACGGTGATGGAATAAGTCCCGCGACCCCGGCATGCAGGCTTTGTCCCTCTGAGAGGGGGGCCCCGTCATTATGCTGACGCTCTTTGAGGCGCGCGTGGGACACAATTGTCCATGGTCGGGCAGCGAGCTGCCCTTTACTCGCTGCCCGCATGCCCGCGATCCGAATTGCTTAGTAACTAGCAGTTCAGAGTTTCGAAGTTGGCGGTATGACACCCCGTACCTCGGAAAGCATGTTAAGCCGTTAGTCCTGCGCTGATCTCTCTCCGGGCGTGTCGGATTACCACCCCATCACTTCCATCGCCCTATGAGAGTAAGGGAACAGGGAGTACACCTGGTGGCCTAACATGAACTCTTAACGCGATCCATTAGGCTGTGGGAAAGAGATGGCGCTAGACGACTTGTATAGCTCTGTCTCTTTCTAATAGCCTAAACTGGATTAAGAGCTCGTGGTAAGGCCTCTGTGCCTGCGCACATACATACACACTTGTGCATGCTTGTGCACTATAATAATACTAGCACTTTGCCCGCGACTTCGTCTGCGCGTGTTTCTAACTTCGAACTTAGTGTATTTAATTCCCGCTCACCCTCCTTAAAGGATAAAGGAGGTGTTAATTTGTTCCCTACATTTAAGGCCAAGCCGTGTACCTCAAGGACAAAAATACGAAATTATAGGAAAAAAATCGTAGATTTTGAAAAAAAATATGTTGTATTTATTTGGGCATTTGTACCATATGAAATTGTCGATCCAAAATGTTAAAACTTGCAACCCAAGAATTGATTTTCAATCTAGCAATGTCATACGTCTCCGACATGATGCGTTTTGTTACTTCATTTATAAACGTGTGAAAACCCAAAAATGTACTTTACAGAATTTATTTATGTATTTCAAATAAGTTATAATTACTAGTACACATATTTTGTGAATAATCATGGGAATAAGAACTTTAAAAAATGCATTTATTTCACATTTCGTATTATTTTTTGCGTTTGGTTATCTGCCGGCCAAAAGCCAGGGTTCCCGACCTAGTTCGATAGTTTTTTTCTATTGTTGTTGATATTCATTACTGTCAAAAAGCTGTCAAATAATGAAACATCGATGTCATATTTTGACGTGATTTTGACAGATGAAACAGATTGAAGCTGTCATAAACGTTTCTTTGAACGCAGTTCCGTTGCGAAGTAGTGTTTTTTCATATACTTTTATTTCTTTTTCTATCTAGTATTGAAGTATTTTAAATACTGCTAAAAATACTAATTATTGGAAGGGATTTTAATAATAATTTGTACCTCGGTACATGGTTGGGCCGAAAAATGAACACCTCCTTTGGTAAATCTAAAAATGCTCTAGTAGTTTCGTAGCCTATTAATAATAATAAATAAATACGCATCCTTTACTCGATTGAGAGATAATTTACGCCCAGTTTTGAGTTTATCAGAGCAAGTACAAAATCCTTTCCTGAAAACTTAATCACCCCTTTTCACCAATTAAGGGATGATTTCGAAAAACCCATAAAAGGAGGGTAATTATAAAAAACTAATAATGCCAATCTTTTTTATTTACTCATACTCATATTCGTACCAAGTTTCAAGTTTATAAACCCAAGGAATAAGATTTTACATACAAAGGTTTTCACCCCTTTTCACCCCCATAAAGGTAGTTTCTCGCAAAATCCTTTCTTAATGTTCACCTACATTATAAATTGCAACTACCGTCCAAAATTCAAGTTTCTATGTTTAGTGGTTTAATACCTCCCCTTAAAACTTGAATACCCCTTTTCACCAACATGAGGGGTGATTTTCGAAAAATCCAAAAACACGTGTTTGATTAATTCTTATCTAGTATATAAATACATACATATTTTCAAATTCATCAGCTCACGCGTTATGATTTATCCATACAAACTTTAATAACCCCTAGATTACCAATGGAGGGTAGTTTTAAAAAAACAATGGTGCTAATCTTATTTATTTACTTGTGTTCTTATTCGTGGTAAGTTTCAAGGTTTATAAACATAAACCCAAGGAATAAGACTTTTCATACAAACGTTTTCACCCCTTTTCACCCCCTTAGAGGAGGATTTTCGCAAAATCCCGTCTTATTGCCAATCTACATGGTAGACTGCAAATGCTGTCCAAAATTCAATGTAGTCGTGTCAAAAGAAAAACCCCTGTTCTTTTATATATATAGATAATATCCCGCGCATATGGCTATTCTCCGTTGAGATTGGCCGTCGTGGCCGAATAAGTGCAGGTAGATGATGATGAGGCTTTGAAGGTAGACTGGTGTTTATGTACAATGGACAAAGTTGAATCATGACCCATTTTGACAATAAATCGTTTGAATCCGTCAAATTGACAAATATCAAAGTCGTTACCATGGGTATGTATTTTTACGCGAATGTGGACCTTATTGTATTTGAATGTCTGTAAGAAAATAAGCTTAAGGTGGGTCATTATTGAACTTTTTCGATTGTACTTAACATTCGTAAATATTTTTATTTATCATCTTTGTGCTTTTCAGGCACACACTAGGGGTTTACCAAAGGACTGCATGGACACAATTAGAATCATATCTATCGGTGATATTGACGAAAACATGTGCTGCGGTACTCACGTCACCAATCTGAGGTAAGTAGCAAACGTAACGTAACGTAACGCAACGTAACGTAATGCATCTGCGAATTCCAGGACGATAATATGATTTGCCTCCACTGCTGGCGCGAGGGCCTCTTGTTCTAAGATGGCTTGGTTCCTCCAAGCCATCCATACCAAATGTGATTGTCAGCAACTTCAGCTTTACGAGGCCATCTTGACCTGTGTGACGTCTGCTAAGATATCTCACTGGTGGTGGAGTCAAACAGTTTTTATTGTGTTTCATGATTCCATCGGTGCACAGGTTTTCGAGTTCGTACTGGGTTTACTTGGTCCATGTGCGAGGCCAGGAGCAAATCCATTTAAAAAAATAACGTCAGAATGGCTGAATGGAATGCTTGATGAAATATGGCTCAGAAATAGGTTATATCTGAAATAACACAGATAAATTATGTCCCCGTGAGATAATTTTCGAGTAAGGAACACGCGGGTGAACTTGCTAGCAACAACTAGTAACTCATAGTTTGTAAAACTCTCGTAAATGTTCTGGGAAATATTAGTGACAATAAAACATAGAACTAAATAAGATGAACCAAAATCGACCCACGGCCACGTACCAGTCACAAATAGGAAAAATGGTTGTCATTCTGTTTACCCGGGAGAATATAAAAAAATATAAAAAGAAACATACCGACCGAATTGAGAACCTCCTCCTTTTTTGAAGTCGGGTAAAAATGGTACTGCTCTTGACTTTAGGTCAGGGGTGATAAAGTTGACGATGGAGTGAGTTTACCCAAGTTACCCAGAAGAACCTTGTTCACTCTAACCTAACAGATTGCAAGGATTCAGTTTCATTTGAGCGTGCTGCATGCCTTGCACTCCAGTTAACGCTATACTGTATGCCCGTTGCACGCTATAAATATTTTATCGTTTTTCAGTCAACTGCAGATGATAAAGCTGACAGGAGTAGAGCCGGGCAAGAAAGGTAAAACTATCCTCAAGTTCCTGGTCGGCAACAGAGTCATCAAAACCTTCCAACAGATGACGGACCGAGAAAGGGCGCTGACTGGGCTGCTCAAGTAAGTTCATCATCATTTACATAGCCTTGACTCAGCTATGTTGGGGATCGCGGGCTTGCGGATGTCGATTAATGGGTGACTCGTAAAGTCTAATGTGAAAGTGCTCATTCAAGGCTCAACTTCGAAGATATAAAAAGCATCTAATAAAAAAGGTTTCTCGGAAGGTGGAAGGACCGGTGAAGGCCTATGCCCGAAAAGGGAAAAAACCGGCTAGATAGAAAAAAAAATTGTCCAACCCGGAAATTGAGGTTCAACTTTTTCTACTTTGTAATGGTGAGTGAGGCCAAACGAGCATAATTTTGTGAGTCGTAGAATTTCGGTCGTTTGCATAGAAATAGTCTTTCTCGACGCAAAATGAGTGGTCTGCACTGTACCAAAACTCGAAATTCTGCGACTCTCGACTTACAAAATTACGCTCGTTTGTCCTCACCCGAAAGAAGCTGGCATCATTTTATATCGAAATGAAAACACCCTACGAAGCTAAAGTCGAGTTTCTAATATATTTTTTCTCACAAAAACCCTATTTCAGAAACGAACCATCAAGACACGAAGAACTAATACAAAAACTGCAGAAGAACTTAAAAATAGCAAACAAGAACCTACAAAATGTTCTTCAAGAACTGGCTCAATTTGAAGTGGATAAAATAAAAAGTGCCGACCCGAAGCCTAAATACGTCACCATGTTTAAGAAAGAGGCCACTCCTGAATTCAACCGAGCAGTCCTCAAGGGCCTGGATGGAGAAGGTCTGTTCCTTTTCCTAGTTTCCGAAGAACCTGATAAGCCTAAAGAGGGGCAGATTATTATTCAAGGCCCTGAAGAACACTGCAACGTTTTGGGCACTCAGTAAGTACTTGATTTTTAAGTATGGCAATAGTAACTACCCTTTGTGTTTTTTTTTACCGTGGTAAAATCATCAATGAGTCCTCTCACCTCGGGCAGGGCAGGAGGGACTGTCAGAATCGTACAGACTAAAATCCACGTGTCCTTTATGTTCCGGGGTCACGGTAATGAGATAAGTCCCGCGACCCCGGCAGGCTTTGGCCCTCTGTAGGGGGCCCCGTCATTATGCTGACGCTCTTTGAGGCGCGCGTGGAACACAACGCGCCGTCGACCCGGGCATAGTCCATGGTCGAACAGGGAGTTGCCCTATACTCGCCGCCCACATGCCCTACCCTTTGTGCTTAGTGCGCGTTTTTAGGGTTCCGTAGTCAACAAGGAACCCTTATAGTTTCGCTATGTCCGTCCGTCCGTCTGTCCGCAGTTTAGCTCAGAGACGCACTGTACTAGAGAGCTGTAATTTGGTGTAAATATACGGATTTATTGTGCCGAAAAAGTGGTAAAATAAAATCTCGTAAAATATTTTTTTAGGGTACCTCCAGTACTTACACGTAAAGTGAGGATTTTTTTTTTCTCGCGTACCCCTTAGTGTGGGGTATCATTAAATAGGCCTTTAAAAAATAATGTGAGTTTCCATTAACAATTTTTTGATAAAAAAATTCGTTTGTGAAATATTAAGCTTTAAAGTGCTAAATTTTGCTCGACTCGAGTGTCCCCCCCCCTCTACCAGCTAAACGGTTATGTTTGGGGGTTTGAAAAAATTCACAATCTTAATATATACAACATGTAACATAATTAACGCACACCCTCAGACACCCCAATTAGAATATTATGTTATAATCATCATACATATGTTGAATTTTTAATTTAACATGTAAATGCATTTGTTATTAACTAAATTAGTTATTTTGCAGTAAGGTTTATTTTTCTTTATTTTGTGAATGAATGACGGAATTTGCATTTATACAAATAAAATTGCACTTTTAAGTCTTGTTGCCTTGATTTACGGTCTATCTTAGTTTGTTTTGACCGTACAGACGTTTATGGGGAATTTCCGTAGTTTAAATTATTTTTGAAAAAAAAAAATTACCTATATCAAAAATGATAGAAATCGATTCAGTAAACGATTCTGAACAAACTAATTTCAGGATGTGCGTTAATTATGTTACATGTTGTATAAATCTCGTGTCACAATGTTTGTCCTCAATGGACTCCTAAACCATTTAACCGATTATAATAAAATTCACACACCATGTGCAGTTCGATCCAACTTGAGAGATAGGATAGTTTAAATCTCAAATTATAGTCTCGAGTTGCAGCGGGTGGAGCCGCTGGCAACAGCTAGTAGTAGTATATATATCGAAATTTAAAAGAAAATTATCATGACTAAGAAGGCTTTACAACTTTACGAGTAATAGTCGACCAACTTATAAAATGTACTTGATATCATATTTTCTTAAACAAAATGTATCGGAGACAACTGCAAATGTAAGTTTGTCAACTTTATTTTTACAGCTTTTATAAGTATGTTTTTAGGGTATGTTTTTTGGGGATAGGTAGGTTTTTATCGTCAACTATTTTTAACTAAATTCAAAAAAAGGAGGAGGTTCTAAATTCGTTATAATCTTTTTTCTTATGTATTTTCCCCGATTTCTCAAAGACCTTTTTTTTTTTAGCGTGGTAAAATCATCAAATGAGTCCTCCAACCCCGGGCAGGGCGGCAGGGATTGTCAGACTTCTACTGACTAAAATCCACGGTGTCCTTCATAGCCTGTTAAGTTCCGGGGTTACGGTAAGGGAATAATCCCGCGACCCCGGCAGGCTTTGGCCCTCTGAGAGGGGGGCCCCGTCATTATGCTGACGCTCTTTGAGGCGCGCGTGGGACACAACGCGCCATCGACCCGGGCATGGTCCTTGGTCGGGCAGTGAGTTGCCCTTTACTCGCTGCCCGCATGCCCGCGCCTACGGTGGCCGGAGATCATCTAGCGACGTCCGTCGCCGTGGGCGCCTACCACTGCGGCTGGGGCGGAGGGAGGACGCTGTCCTCTCTCGCTCGCGGCCTGCCTCCTCCTTTACGATCATTACTGCCTCGCAGAAGGAGCTGACCGCTTCCCACTCCGTCTCGCCCCGCAGCATGGCCGCAACCAATGCCGGGCGCGAGAGGTCTCCGCCTATCGCAGCCGTGAGGACACGTCGGTGCTCCGCCCAAGCCGGGCAGTCTTGCACCGTATGCTCCACCGTGTCCTCCGGGCGATCTTCGCAGTGGTGACACCCAGGCGTCTCCTCCTTTCGCATCAGACACAGGTACCTCCCGAAACTTCCGTGTCCGGTGAGGACCTGCGTCAAGCGGTAGGTCAGGACGCCATGACTTCTCTCCAGCCACTCCTCAAAGAGGGGTCTTACCGCCGCAATTGCGGCGTGCCCGAATTTCTCAAAGACCTGGACCGATTTTGAAAATTCTTCTTTTTAAAATTAAATTCAGCGAATCAGTTTAGTTAGTTCGCATAAGTATTTTGATGGGCAACTACGGAACCCTACACTGTGCGTGGCCCGACACGCACTTGGCCGGTTTTTTTTACTACGACGCGATAGTAACGTTTAACTGCGTTTGATGCTCTCATAATAGCTCCAAACGCGCCGCTATTGCGTCTACCTAAAAAAAACTCGCACTGAACTCATTGCAGTCTCGACATTAGACAGCGATAAAAATCGGTCTGTAAGTCGTATCGATTTCAAATTCCTTTAATAGATTTTCAACTTTATTTCGAAAGCATAAGGTTGAAAATCTTTTAAAGAAATTTGACATTGATTAGACTTAACCGATTCGTTGCGATGTCTAATTTCGCTTACTTCTGCTGTGGCGACGAATAAAAATAAGGAGTTACCATCGCTTTTAAAATGACACACATCCGTGCCTAACGCCACACGCAAAAGAAAGGGCACTGAAACGTGCCATCCGCAACGAATCGGTTAACGACCGATTTTTGTCGTTATATTTGTCGAGACTTGCAGGGCTAGCCCTATAGCCAAACGGCAATCGATAAACAACGTAAACGCATAGGAGCCTTTTAATATATTTATCGCTAGCCGTTTGGCTATGGGCCTGAAGTGTAGTAAGAATAATGAAAAATGTAACGCTTTTTACTTTTCCAGAATAACAGAACTGTTAAAAGGCAAAGGTGCATTCAAAAACGGCAAGTTCCAAGGAAAGGCTGGCGATCTGAGTGGCATTAACAAATGCAAGAAATTGATAGAAGAATACTTTGAAAGTCTTTGAACACAAATAAATAGAAAGAAGTCATATTTGATGATATTTTATTGAAATAAATATATTTTACACAATCTTCCACAATAAGTTAAATGCTTAGAATATCAATGAACTAATTCGTTCACAGTACAAGAAAAAAAAAACAGATTTTGCGACACTAATAAAACTTCGTTTTATGAATGCCTTTTTGAACATTACCATGTAATGTAACAGAATAGCTTTTATATGGTAATATGGGTGGAACTTCCTCAATTAGGTCCTCTTATCCTAGGTGCAGCAATGGACTATCAGATTCCTATTGACTAAAAGGACCCTGTTGATTCAGTTGCCGTTTACGTTTCAGGGCCGCGATACCCTGAATACATGCCTTTTATTAACCTTTGTAAGACACCAAAGCGTAATACAAAAAAAATGATTTCCTACTTGTTAAAAGTAGTGTTTAATTATACACATAATAAAATTCACTTAAACTAAGGAATGAATTTAAATAACTGAATAACAATAACATAAAAGTTTCAAACACACAAAAAAAATATGGTTTACTGTCGGATTTTATAAATCGGACAACAGGGAAAATCAAATGCTTGAAAACTAAAACTGCATGGGTGAATTACTCAACAATAACTTGAAGTAATCTTTGCTAATTGCTAAATAAATCCATTTGTTTTGACATAAAATTTCAAAAGAAAATCACAATTACTTTTCTCATCTTCCAATTCTTATTTCTTCCAGAGATTTTAAAGTAAACATGCAAATAATTTAAACAGTAAATGCATGACTACAAAATAAATGCACCCTTTAACAATCCATAACATTATTTAATATAAAATGTCCTATATTCAAGTTACATAATATGTAATAAATTACTCTACTAACACCATAAAATAAACTACACTAACACATACACTATCGAACTTCCATCTAAGGCCAATCGCTCACTGGTGGATTTTTTGTTGTGGAGACTCTTTTTGTCCATTTAAATCTGGAGAGGGTTGCCCCTCTGGTCAGTTCATGCTCTATGACGACCATAGACTGGAATTATGCAATAATGCTTGTTCGTTGTACACTGTTAAGTATAGTTTACATGGTGTGCAATATTCCCTAAATATCCCCTTAACATTATCGGAAAAGTTTCTCGTCTTCCTTACAGTCAATTGTATTTGAAGCATTGATGCTAGCAATCAGCTTCTCAATGCCAAGGTTGGTCCAGTCTTGAGACAGGTCATCCAAATAGTTATCAAAGTCCACTAAATCTTTCTGGACACCACGCTGCAGTAAGTGTGATACAGTCTCCAAAACGTATGGGGATTCTGTAGAACAAAAGACAGAAAATTGGAAAAAGCTGGAGTGAATACTGTTTGCAAAATTTAAAATGATGAAATGAGTCCTCCCAGGCAGTGCGGGACGGGAGGGACTGTCAGAAGCAGAGACTTAAAGCCATATTTTTCCTTGAATAGCCCTTTACGTTCAAGGGTCACGTACCCGATAAGACAGTCCCGATGCTCCAGCAGGCTTGGGCTCTTTATGCGGCGTCAGCTGACAGTTGGCTGACAGCTCTTTTTTATTTATTTAAAGATTGGTTCGCGTTTGACCAATATCTCAAGTCTGTAAGCGAAGATATGGTCGACGGTGACGCGAATCTTTGAGGACTGCGTGGAACACCACGCGCCGTCGACGTCCATGATCGGACAGCGAGTAATGGGTGACTCTCATTACTCCCCGCCGGCATGCTCGCGATGCGAATTATATCTTACGTTCAGTTTGGCGGCATTCAAGACAATAATTACTATCGTATTTTCCCAGGCTAGATAAAAAATAATACCCAAAAAATGACGTCATAGACCGCGGGAAAGAGCGCTAGGAATAGGGTGGCTGAAGCGACGTGAAAGAGCCGCTCAATTAAATACCGCGACCTTAATTTCCACGACGATTTCTTTGGCAATCACAGAATTTTCGAAAAATTATAGTTTTCTCACAATGTTCCAATCTGCTTTACAATATTGTGTGTTCCTGTTTGATTATTATCCACATAGTATTATAATTTTATTCGTTCGTAAATTCATCCAAATGTATTGATTTAAAAACATACATAGATTTAAATACTAGGTACTTACGGAACATAACTTTGTTGGCATCCTTGAGCTTCCACCTTCCGTCGGAGTACTTGTGCAACTTGATGGCAGGGGTGTCCAGGTGCTGCATCATCCGCTTATTGTCCACCTGAGGAGCAAGCAGTTGTGTTAGATAAAAAATAGGTAAGTCTACTTGCAATCTGTTATTATTTGTGCAGTTGGAATAATTGTTGAGCCCACTGGTTACTTGGCAATATTGATGGTCCCATGTACAAAGTGAAGTTTCAGCAGAGATCACCTTAACATAGAAAATCCAACTGTCTTATACATGAATTTTTGCAATGACTGAAAAGGTTCTTACAACAATGAAGACAGCAGAAGGGAAGTGCTCTGCAATTTTCTCAGCAATCTTCTGGCCGGGACATTTCTCAACGGTGTTGTCTTTGAAGTTCTCACAGGCTGCATAGTAGCCGGCTATCACACGGTTGTCTGTTTGAGCTACAGTCTCTATCTGTGGAAATATTGGCAAAATAATTATATAATTAATACACACATAGGTTATATATCATTGGTTACTATGAGAAATTGGAATGCTATTTAATATTTACCTCTTGCATGGATAGGATAGGATTGCATTTCACCACTTTTTAGACAGCATAATGACAATATTGTAGAACAATGCATTCTAGTCGTGAATGACTAGATTGAACAACAAATGTTTACAAACAAGTTCTAATTTGTTTAAAACACAATAGGTTATTTGGTTATTTTGAAGACAGTACTTTCTGATGTTGCATTCTGGATCATAGGTGGTCAGGATGTATGATGAGATTTAATCAATATCAAACAGTTGTGTCCGCAGAGTAGATAATCTCCATTAACTGTACCAAATACTGAAATATATTTCACATACATTTTATTAACCAATTGTTTGCCATAATGATTACATACCTGCGTCAGGGCTATCTCTGCCATCGGCGACAGGTAATGGCTGTGGTGAAACAGAGGAATCGTGTCCACAATATCCAAATCCTGATTCTTAGCTCCATCTCGGATTTTTGTGGCATCCGCTAAAAGAACGCCGTTGACAGCGCAGTGCGGGTATTTAGCAGCGTGTAAGATGATTTTAGCGTAAGCTGCAGTTTCCAGTGATACTTCACCCATGGTTATATTAAATGTTTACGCAAAAATGAGAAAATAGGAACTAATTAAACACTTCACGTATCTCGCGGCACCTTGCAGCAAAAGGAAATCGGGAAATTGACAATTCATTTCCATGAATTGACAGACAATGTCAACCGTCAACAGCGTTGCCAGTATGATTTCCCAAAAAGCCCAAAAAGGTACGGTTGGCTTTCTGAAAAGGTACGGTTTTTCTCTTCAAGGTACGGTTGGGTCAGGAATGTCAGGATACTTCTGCAAGAACTAGATCAGTTTTTTTTTCTTCTTCGAGTTGGCTGTCTGTGATCATAGGTTGGTAAAAAAGCGATATGGAATCGAATATTCAAAGGGACATGGTGAAGTAGAACATTATTACCGATTGCCAATATTGAACAAATTCATTTGTAAATCAATTATAGAATGAACTCGGAGAAAAAAAAAACGAATCTAGTTCTTGCAGAAGAATTCCGACCCGTACGGTTTCGCTAGAATTTTGAAAAAACAAGATGTTTGTCAAAAAAAAAATGAAATACCTATAATGTTTTAGGAAGTAAGAAAATTCCATTTAGATAATGTAATTTGTGCCCATATTTTAATATCCAATGTATCAGAAAGTTGGAAAAAGTACGAGTCTCATTGTTTTCTATAAGTTTTAGTTTTATTAGTTGTTTTTTACCTTTGTAGTGAAAAATAAATCACAAGTATAGAAAAGGTACGAAAAAGGTACGGTCTAGCCAAGGTACGGTTGTGGTACGATTGTATGACAAATAGTACGGAAAACCGTACTTTTTGGTACGGTCTGGCAACGCTGACCGTCAACAAAAAAAGTGTGTGTTTTGTACAAAAAAAGTGTGTTAGGGCTATTTGCGGTGCAGGTCCTCTTGAGTCTTGCCGGCCTTTATTCAAAAAGCTTAAATTATTAACACTAACTGGTATGTATTTATTTGAGGTATCGGTGTTTGTAAGGAAACATAGTGAATTTTTTAGATTCAAAGGTGACAATTATACTAAGCAAAGACCGAGAGATCCCACCAAGATTTTAGTACCATTTTGTAATACAACGTTAAGCAAAAAAAATGTATTTCATATGTGTATCACTATTTTTAATAAGTTACCCAGAAACATTAGAGAACTACCATTTAAATATTTTAAAAATAAACTTCGTATCTGGTTAATTGAGAATTGTTTCTACAGTTTACAAGAATTTTTAGAACATAGATTTAAATGACATTGTGTTGTATTTAATTTAAAAATCTCAACATTAGCATAAGAACACCTTATTGTAACTCTAAATTTTAAAACGTTATGTACCTACCTTATTAAATGTGAAATTTGCATGCCCTAAACAGGCAAAATATGGTTTGTGCCTAAACCACCATTATAACACCTGGTAGTACCTGTATTTTAAGGGGGATGCTCCAACCAGCCCGCGAAATTCAAATTTTTTTACGTTTTTTGCAATTTGCAGGCCAGTGACATGTTGTAACTTTATAAATATTTGTGTTGCGCAAATAACAAGTATAATTTTAAATATAAAAAATATCAAAAAACTCGCTCCATCAGCTCTCACATAGAAAAGGTGCATCATGTTAAAATCTCCGAAATCTAACTACGATGCACCTTTTCTATGTGAGAGCTGATGGAGCGAGTTTTTTGATATTTTTTATATTTAAAATTATACTTGTTATTTGCGCAACACAAATATTTTTAAAGTTACAACATGTCACTGGCCTGCAAATTGCATAAAACGTAAAAAAAATTGAATTTCGCGGGCTACATCGAAGCAATCACCTTAAGCAAATAAATGATTCTTATTCTTATTCTTATTCTTAACGCATTGTCAATTTGTCAATGTTGTTTTTATGGAAAAATACTATAGCCTATTGCACTTTGAGACCACTTTCAAGAGTGTGATCACAGACTACATAGACACTAGTGTGATCAAACCTCACTTTTTCTCATATTGCGCACCTCTAGCAATCAGCTGGGGTGCGTTTAAATGGTGAACGCACATTGAGCCGCACGCAGTCTCCGCAGTACCCGCACTCATCGCATTTTGTTAATGGCCTCGCACACTGAGCCGCACCGCAGTCTCCGCAGTCACCGCACGCATTTTGTAGTGTTGCCAACTTAGTGGATTTTTCACTAATTAAAATTTTGGTTTTGACTCCTCTTTTAGTAACGTAATATTGCTTTTAGTGGCTGAGGCTTTTTTCTAGTTGTTTAGTAGAATTTACTTACAGTTATTAAAATGCTATCACTTAAACAAAGCTATTGAAACGTTACGAAGTATATTATTTTTACTTCATTTAATTGTCAGGAGAACATTTATTGATACATAAGCTGTAGTTTTTAAGAATTGAAGAAAAATACTGCAAAGATTATGAAATTCCAATAAAAGTTACAGACGTCGAGGCAGACAAAAAATGCGGATGACGTCATCCGCACCGCGCTAGCCGCAGCGTCCGCTGCGTGCGGGCCGACGTTGGTGACGTCATCAGCTGCGGCTGGGGAATTCGGTCGTCTCAAATGCGTGCGGCGACTGCGGAGACTGCGGTGCGGCTCAGTGTGCGAGGTTTCATAGAATTTCATACAAAGAATTCGAAATGCGGGGACTGCGGAGACTGCGGTGCGCCTCAATCTGCGTTCACCTTAAATCCTTCTGCGGTATTTCGCCGGAAAAAAATTAAACCGGTGAGGGTTCGCTGAACGGAGTCATAAGTTTCTGTCAATGTTAGTTGTCAAATTCAATTGACAGCTCAGTTTATTGAACAAATGTTCAATTTGCCGGTTTAATACAAATCCATAATCCACAAATAATATTTACTCTATAAAATAAAAATAATATTCGTTTTTACGGCGCGAATCGAGCAAAACAACAAAACTTAATGTCAATCTGACAGCAGGATAAAATTTTGCGTGGTAAAAAGGTCGCAAAAATTTATTCCATTTAGTAAAACCTAATACCAGCGGACGACCGTAAACGGGGCACATTAAATTTTAGTTAGCTTCATTTTTCTCCTCGCGGTGTACTTAAACGGGGTGTTTGACATTTAGTCAGTATAAATTTAAACTGGATAAAGGATTTAAACGCAGCCCTGACGCTGCTGGAATGGAATGTCATTGTTGTGTCAACTGTCAGTCAGTTGTTGACACTTAAGAATTTGCAAGCCAAAGCACAAAAACATTTCATTATTTTCAATGTTTTTCGTTAGAAATCCAACAATTATCTCCTGATTATGGATAAATATGACACATCCCAAATTACAGAATTCCCTCGTTACGAACCAGAGTCCGCTCAGAGTGGTGTCTCAACGTTCTTTAATAAATTATGGAAATTTCCAATATTTTCTCCAAACGAGGGTGCAGATAGTATGCAAAATAGAGCAATGAACGACGGCAAAGACGCCCCTCGGACTGACGGTGAGAAGCAGGATTACGATGAAGGGAAACCTGAAACGGGGTCGTATGCTGTTGAATTAGAGGGACGAAGTTTGCCCAACGTTCTCAGAAGAATAAGCAGTCTTATTGCCATGGGGTCTGGCGTAAGTAGAAAATAACTAATATAAATTGGTCCAGTAATTTAACTAATAGAACGTGTTGAATTTTGAATAATAAACTTATGTAGCTGAAACAAAAAACAGTGAATAATAATAACAAGAATCAACTAAAATTTTCAAATGTTAATGTCCTTGATAACTTAGATAACTTATCAATGCATTTACAACATTGACCTAGAATATGGTAATTTTAAACACTTTGTCTATAGAGTGTTTCCATATGTTGTTTAATGTTGTGTCCATGACCTTATAATTAAAATAATTATTTCTTTTGTTCATGATTCATGAACATTATAAATAATTATGATATAAACTAGTAATTCTTTACATCTGGTTGTGTATAGTATATTACAGTTCTATTATTGTAAGTTTCAGGACTGTGGCTTAACTTTATTTTATAAAACTCCAACACTTTACAGTACAATCAGCCTACCCAAATGGTCTTTCTTTAATAGATTTTCAACTTTATCACGAAACTTTAAGGTTTATTTTCAATTGCCAAAATGTTTAAGTTTGGGATAGGTTGTTGTACTCTAAATAACATATCTATTACAAACTATTTAAAATCCTAACTAGGTAGGTACTACTACCTATAAATGTGTGAGTTTTATTATACTTTCCCGCTAAAACCGCTGGACCTATTTTAATAAATTTTGGTACAGACATAGATGACCCAGGAGAAAATTATAGGCTATAATTAATGGGGAGCAAATAAAGGTACAGGCAGAAGCAAATATAAATTAATAGAACTACTAACAAATTTCAATTTAGATATTTTTCCAGGGCGGAACAAAGTATGCAGATACTGAGCTAGCTCGCTACTGGATGCCAGACGATATATCTCGTGAGTGCTATGAATGTGCCTCGCGGTTCAGTACCCTAAGACGAAGACATCACTGCCGTGTGTGCGGGCAGATCTTCTGCTCCAGATGCTGTAGTCAAAGAGTACCAGGTAAATAAAAAATAAAAATAAGTTTATTGACACAGATAACCTATGTTACTGAGTTATGTTAAATTAAGTACTAGTAGGTTACAAGTTCTGGTAAATGAACATAGCTTAAATTAAGGAAACCCTGCCTCCTAAACTAGGGGAAACCTGTGACTTAGGAGTCAGTCTTCTACTGTTACATCGAAAATTACAATTAACCTTTCTGTATGTGTTGTTTAAAATCACTTAAAGAAACCTAATTAAATATCATGGGTTGATAACATTAACAAAAAGCTATCCGTGTGAGGTAAGTAATGTAGTTGTATATGCACTTGTGTACGTGTAATAAATGAAGTCAGTATTGCTATTCAATCGAAGTTGGATTAAGAATACTTGATCCCTTAAGTAATTCAAGTCTAAGATGCCCCTCTATACACTGGTAAACTAGTTTCTGCCTTTTTTATTTGGCAACATAACATAAATATTCCAGGCAGTAAGTAAGATAAAGTATGATGTGTACCCAAAGCGAGTACATAACTATAAGTATGTCGGAGAGGCAACCAGTACTCTAAGGATCTGATGACTCGCCATCCGGTTCTTCAACACACATTTGACATTCCATTGCTTCAACTAATAGTGCTTTTTTTTGCGTGGTATATAAGGTCATCAGATGAATCCCGTGGATTTTTCCATGGATTTTAGTCAGTACGAGTCTGACAGTCCTTCCCACCCCGGGCAGGGCGATCCGGGCGGGTGTCCTTCAATAGCCCGTTATGTTCCGATGTCTCGGTAATGAGATAAGTCCCGTGACCCCGGCAGGCTTTGGCCCTCTAAAGGGAACCCCGCCATTATTTTGACGCACTTTGAGACGCGCGTTGAACACAGCGCCGTCGACCCTGGCATGGTCCCAGGTCGGACAGCGAGTTGCCCTTTACTCGCCGCTCGCATGCCCGCGCCTACGGTGGCTGGAGATCGTCTTGCGACGTCCGTCGCCGTGGGCGTCCACCACCGCGGGTGGAGCAGAAAGAGGACATTGTCCTCTCTCTCACACGGCCCGCCTTCTCCTTCGCGAGCATGACTGCTTCGCAGAAGGAGGCAACTAATATAGTGCTTACAAATAAAATTAATTACACAGGACACATATTCGGCTGTGCTGGTGGTCTGCGAGTTTGCAATTATTGTTGCAATGTGGTATTAAGTTACCTCAAGGAGAACGACATGACGGGCGAGATTCCCCCAGATCTGAGGACCTTACAGGAAAACTTACAGGTTTGTGGGACTACCTTTTTGATCATGGCATAACAAAACAAGTGCGTGTCGGGCCACGCACAGTGTAGGGTTCCGTAGTTGCCAATCAAAATACTTATGCGAACTAACTAAACTGATTCGCTGAATTTAATTTTAAAAAGAAGAATTTTCAAAATCGGTCCAAGAGTCTTTGAGAAATCGGGGAAAATACATAAGAAAAAAGATTACAACGAATTAAGAAACCTCCTCCTTTTTAGGGTTCCGTAGTCAACAAGGAACCCTTATAGTTTCGCTATGTCCGTCCGTCCGTCCGTCCGTCCGTCCGTCTGTCCGCAGTTTAGCTCAGAGACGCACAGTACTAGAGAGCTGTAATTTGGTGTAAATATACGGATTTGTTGTGCCGAAAAAGTGGTAAAATAAAATCTCGTAAAATATTTTTTTTTAGGGTACCTCCTGTACTTACACGTAAAGAGAGGATTTTTTTTTTCTCGCGTACCCCTTAGTGTGGGGTATCATTAAATAGGTCTTTTTTTTTTTTTTTTTTTTTTTTTTTTTTTAGGTGGTAAAATCATCAAATGAGTCCTCCCGCCCTGGGTGGGGCGGAAGGGACTGTCAGACTCTTACTGACTAAAATCCACGCGTGTTCCTTCCTATGCCCTTTATGTTCCGGGGCCACGGTAACCTGGGTTAAGAAAAACCCGCGACCCCAGCAGGCATTTGGCGCGAAACACGACGCGCAACCGACCCGGGCTTGGTCCTTGGTCGGACGGCGAGCTACCCATCACTCACCGTCCGCAAGCCCGCTCCGCCGCTGTGCCCTCTGCTGATCAGAGGGACACGCGTTGGAGCATCCACACGACAGGCTATTTGCATACGGGCAAAGAGACCACTTGGGCACACAGTGCCCAAGGAAGAGTTTTTGCCCGCATCCCAGGGTGCACCGGCCCGAAAAACTGGTCTTCCCCCTGGACGTATCCGAGAGGGAACTCCAGTCCACGGGCGCACGTGGAGGTTTCCTGTCATAGCACCCCATCATTAAATAGGTCTTTAAAAAATAATTTGAGTTTCCATTAACAATTTTTTGATAAAAAAATTCGTTTGAGAAATATTAAGCTTTAAAGTGCTAAATTTTGCTCGACTCGAGTGTCCCCCCCCCCTCTACCAGCTAAACGGTTATGTTTGGGGGTGTGAAAAAATTCGCAATAGTCTTTATCTTCTTTATCTTTACATATAATAAAATCGTAGAGCTGTCATTCCTGTACATTGAATATTTTTTTCTTTTTGTATTTTTTTCGAGATAAGGGATCGATTCTGATGCCAAATCAACTTTTTTTTTCTTTCGAAATTTTTTATGTTTTTTTGATTTGATCTATCTCATAAACTACTGTAAAGTTGTCGATCAAATTTTCCTCAAATACTCCTAATAATATGCTTCTGTTGATAGGCTATGTATCATTACGCTATTTTTCCTGGGAGATAAGCAATTTTAAATTTTGTTGTTTTTATCTGTTTGTTTTTAGTTGGAAGCTAAACCACTGGATATTATTTAGTCAATTTTTCCCCAAATATTCCTTAAACTGCTCTTCTATTAATAGGATATGTATAATTACGCTATTCCCTTTGGGGGATTAGCAATTTTATAATATGTTGATTTTCAGTCATTGTTGACATTTGTATAAGAACCGCTATTTGAAAACACTGACAGCGTACTAGCCAGTCTGGTTGGTATCCTGCTTGACTTTCGTGCAAGGGGTCTCTGGATCAAATCTCGTTGTTTCTTTTTTTCACTTTTTGAGTTTTCTTATATTTGTCCTGAGAGTTTTAAATATTTAAAAAAAATGTGTATACTTTTATTTCAATATTATTCGCGATTATAAATTATTACTATTTTCTTTTCAATAGTTTTCTAGGATATAAATATACACTGATTTAAATTGTAGGTAGTAAGTTGGATATTTTTTTAAATTGTAATTGTTTCGAGGTTTGGAATTTTAAAGATTAGAAAAAATTGTGTTTATTTATGTTTTGAATTGGTATTCAAACCAGTGCATAGATTCTGTTTTAAACGACGAGATAATTAGTTATTTTTTAGGTATCAAGCGGAATGCAAGGGAGAAGAGCAATGCTATCGTACGTTCAATTTGCAGCGATACTGTAAATCAACTCAAAAATTATAGTTTATGAAAACAACTACGTTCATATTTCAGATGGCGCCACACGATCCGTATTGTTTCTCAAATTCTAAAATAACGCAAGCGAAGCCGCGGGCAAACACTAGTAGTATATATAACGAAATTTAAAAGAAAATTATCATGACTAAGTAGGCTTTACAACTTTACGAGTAATAGTCGACCAACTTATAAAATGTACTTGATATCATATTTTTTTAAACAAAATGTATCGGAGAACATGCTAAAATTGCTAAAGTACTAAGTACTGGAGGTACCCTAAAAAAAATATTTTACGAGATTTTATTTTACCACTTTTTCGGCACAACAAATCCGTATATTTACACCAAATTACAGCTCTCTAGTACTGTGCGTCTCTGAGCTAAACTGCGGACAGACGGACGGACGGACGGACGGACGGACATGGCGAAACTATAAGGGTTCCTTGTTGACTACGGAACCCTAAAAAGAATTATCCAATTTGGTGAGCGCATTCACCAAATTGTTCATTGTTCAATTCACCAAATATAGACAGATTAGGGACCTATGCAGCGACAGAAGAACTATTAAGTGTTCTACATCGCGCAATCGAGGTTATCCGCGAGTCTAGAAGACACAGAATATTCCGGCAATGAATGTTGGGCACAAAGCCCACCAGACACGAGTCCTCTTCGCCGTAGTTTCTAGGAACCATCCACTCTGTTTCTCATGCCCCCAAAGATCTAAATTATAGTGTTGTCTTCACTGATGAAGTTGTTGTCCAGGTTGCGGTTATTGTCTAGTTGGGCAGTGTTTTTTGGTTATCTATAAAAAATTCTCAATGCAAAAACAATCAAATGAACGCGAAACGCAGCGTGTTGTCGAATATAAGTGTTTTCTGAAAAGGCAATTTGCACCGAAATTGTGATTTAACTGTCTTCCTAGCAATAACCTCACTTAAAACATAGCTAAAAGAAAAAGAAAGCAGTTGCTGCTAGTACACCTTCGTTGTACTCTCTTACCAGGTGAAGTTCCCTGAGAACAAGTCAGCTCAAGCGAACAAGTTGCGGGACAACTTCATGTTCGCACGCGAACAGGAGGAGCGTTGTGAGGCGCGAACGTCGCAAAAGGAGGTGTTACATGACGTGTTTCGTCAGTTGACCTTCACGCTGCCCACGCAGCAACACAGGTAACGCTTTGCAACACAAGTAACTTCAGAAGTGTAGGTATACAAGTAGCAATACAGGTATACGCAGCAACAAAGATTATACGAAACAATACAGGTAACATGCAACAACTCAAGCTACACGAAGCAATACAAGTAACGCCTTGCAACATAAGTAACATCAAAAGCGCAGGTAGTACGCAGCAACAAAAGTAACGTTTAGAAGCGTAGGCATACAGGTAGCAATACAGGTAATACGCAGCAACTAAGGTTACACGAAACAATACAGGTAACACGCAGCAATACACGTTACACGAAGCAACAAAGGTAGCACGCAGCAATACAAGGAATGTGGAGAAACAGCGTTATGAAGCAGTTTTAATTCCCATGCCAAGCTGGGAACAAAGTAACACTCTGTGGCTGTTACTGAAAATTCCTACAGCAGACTCAATGACACCTTTAGCAAATGTGAGAGTCTATCAAAGATTACGGATCGTTTTCGTTTGTTTCGTTCGCTATCGCTCAGCAGTCTTTATTAGATTTTCAACTTTAGGCGATGGGGTATAAAGTTGAAAATGTATAAGCGACTGCTGAACGTTAACGATTGTCGCTTGCCGTTTGGCTAAAGGCCCTGGGCCCTCATGTCTAGATCAACTTGGCGACACGATTGGCGCAGTGGCAGAGCAATCTACTGCTGCGGGTGTTGCGGGTTCGATCCCCGCCCGAAACAAATATTTGTATAATCTCTGAATAGTTGTTCCAGGTCGGGTTGTTTGTGCATATGAGTTTCTATGTTTGTAAACGCAACCAAAACCACGAAAGCCCTAGTGTGGGGCAACGTTGTTTAAAAAATAAAACCACTCAAACGTCCATATGATCTACTGGTACTACTACTGGAACATAAGGACGTTTGAGGGGTAATAATTATAATTTTCTCCAGGTACCGTCTTGTTCGCTACAACGGCGTCTGGCGCGGCTGTGATATTCTGCAGTGGGTTATGGATAACACCAACAATAAGACCAGGTGAATATGTTATAAAACTTTGATAAATAACTTTCTTTGAATATAAATTGAAACTTAATATTTTATTTTACACCAAATGAAACATACAAAACTCCTTTTCCGAAATTCGATTCGATTCAATTACGATTTTAATAAAACTAACTGGCATAAATAGGATGCTTATCTATGTAGGTAAATTAATTTATAAAAGTAAGTAATTATTTTTTTCGGAAAATAGTGCTAAATTAAATTCCGAAAATGTTTTCCACTAACTTTTAAGACTTTGGGCTCACGAGCCCAAGGTCTTGTTCCAGTGAGTGAACGAGATGGCGCTAGACGACTTGTATAGCTCTGTCACTTTCACTCGCCGGAAGAAGCCTGGTTTTAAGACGTTATAATACCCCACCTAGTTGCTCGGCCATGTTGTGAAACAGAGCTATAAGTGGTAAACCAAATCGACGGCCGCTAAAAAATAAAATGCACCAGTCTTTATACATTTTTGGCCTTTTGGAGTTATGCCGTCCTTGTCGCAAATGAACTTTATATAACCTGCTTTCATTAAAATTTCAGTATAACGGGATAAAAGACTTGAATTTTTAATGAAATGCCATATGGCATAAACGCTCAAATTGACTTCTTTGGTAAAATTGGCATCCTTTTCCCAGAGCGCAAGCAACATTGGTATGCCAGAATCTTCTAAGCGCGGGCTATATGGAGTGTATGACGGAACTGCCTCAGTTCGCCGACTACGCCTTATATAAGCCCATAGTGCTACCACCACGGGCCACCGATGACGATGAATCACGTGAGTAAAAAAAAAATATGTAAAAATATCTATACAACGTTAATAGCGCAAAACCTCTCGTGTGGTAACTCAGCCCATGTTACTGATCAATGTATGTACTAAAACTTTTGGAAAAAAATATTAAAATAAAATAAATAAATTTTCATACAAAATGAGAAATTGATCGAGCCTTTCAGTATGAAAAATCATTTTTTTTAAATTAATTTTTTTCCATAAGATTTAGGACAAACATTGTTCAGTAACATGGGCTGAGTTACGAGAGGTTTTGCGCTATTAACGTTACACGTTGTATAGACGAAAGAGACACGTCAACCCATTTTTTAAACCCCCCAAGCGAACATTAACCTTCCTCCTTTTGTAATGAAGTTGAAAATCGATTACAAAATTTCGTCTGTACAATCGTATACAAAAACAATCATGGTTATATTTTGTCTCCACCCGATCTGTACCTGACTGTACCGACAATCTACTTTATAAAAATACTTTTTTTTTTAAGGAGTTTAATTTACTTTTAATTTAAGGAACTTTTATATCGCACAGCGCATGTCAGTACCATCGTAACCTCGGCCCATAAAGTCGATCAACTTTCTTCCTTCGTCTGAAAAAAGTACTTACCTTTAAAAGCGTAAACTGTATACAAAAAAAAAAAAGATTATAATGATTGTACATTACAAGTACTCTAGAATCTTATAAATCATGACTTTTTAGTTAATTATCGGAGTGGGTGAATTATTGAGCGGGTGGACTATGTCGTCCGATTTGTCTCATATCATCAATTATCTCCGGTCTTGTTCAGTGAAACCCATACGCGTAGTAACTGGCATATTAAGGGGCAGGTCTTTTAAAATTCACTCGCGTCGAATTATTTGCGTAACTTTGTTTGTGATTTTTGAACAAAATAGTGCAATAGCTTGAAATATTATTACTGCACACAAATAACCATAATATAAGTAACAACTAGTTATTTTTTTTAAGTTGATTTAAGTGGATTATATAAGGTAAATCAAGCGTTCAAATCAGCTCTGTCCTGCCCAACGTCATTTCGAGCTACGTTGGCGCACTCAATCTGAGACAATGAAGAATTAATTTAAAAATCTGATCAGCGCATAATGACCGCAATATCCTCGTCTTCAAACTGCGCTGATTAGTTTTTTAGATTTATCTTTCATTTTCTAAATTAAGATGGCAGAACATCATCAAAATTCTCGGATTTCATCTCTTAATAAATGGTTTTTTTTCATAGGAACTATGCATCGTAGGTATGTAATATTACATTATCTTGATGTCAACAGATCAATAAAGCAAATTCAAAAAAAAAATTGTACCTACAGCGCTTTTTTTGAACAATAAAAAATATCTCAAATAACCTCTCAAAAAGTGTTTATAAACGAGAATTGCAACAGAAATTCCTTAGTGGCCGGTGGACGGCCGGAGCGATCGGACGTGAGGTCCACGACGAATTTTTGTTGGTCCCTCTCGCTCGCACCTTCTCTCGCTCTAACGGTGATGACGCGCAGTTACGCATCTCAGGTTGCTCTACTTTATTATGTTAAAATATATTTTTTAACCGACGGAAAAAAAGGAGGAGGTTCTCAATTCGACATGTATATATTTTTTATTTTTTTTTATATATGACCATTCTTTACTTTCTCTAAGGTGGTCCAATATCAAAAAATCTTTTTTTTTGTTGGACAGAGTTTATCTGAAAGTAGGTCCCATTTAAATAATATCAAAATTAAACTCGGCCTATAAGGGTAGAAAAAGAGGAATTAATTGTCAAATTTCCTACAGAATTTTCAGTTGTGAACCTATTCTGTTATGACATGGAGAAGTAACTAAACAAGTTCGAGCGAATTCCGACCTTATTGACATTTAAAATTTAGTTTGTTTTTTCTCACTTTCACGTTCGCTAACATTTCTCCTTCATTAAAATCCGGTGTTTGCATAAATGTCAGTAAGGTCGAAAATAGTTTGGACATGTTTTTTAAATTGCTTAACGATAGCAAGTTAAAAAAACAGCTTCAAGCGATTTTCGACCTTATTGACATTTAAAATTTAGTTTGTTTTTTCTCACTTTCACGTTCACTAACATTGCTCCTTCATTAAAATCCGGTTTTTGCATAAATGTCAATAAGGTCGAAAATCGCTTGAAGCGGTTTTTTTAACTTGCTATCGTTAAGCAATTTAAAAAACAGCTTCAAGCGATTTTCGACCTTATTGACATTTAAAATTTAGTTTGTTTTTTCTCACTTTCACGTTCACTAACATTGCTCCTTCATTAAAATCCGGTTTTTGCATTAATGTCAATAAGGTCGAAAATCGCTTGAAGCTGTTTTTTAAATTGCTTAACGATAGCAAGTTAAAAAAACAGCTTCAAGCGATTTTCGACCTTATTGACATTTAAAATTTAGTTTGTTTTTTCTCACTTTCACGTTCACTAACATTGCTCCTTCATTAAAATCCGGTTTTTGCATAAATGTCAATAAGGTCGAAAATCGCTTGAAGCGGTTTTTTTTAACTTGCTATCGTTAAGCAATTTAAAAAACAGCTTCAAGCGATTTTCGACCTTATTGACATTTAAAATTTAGTTTGTTTTTTCTCACTTTCACGTTCACTAACATTGCTCCTTCATTAAAATCCGGTTTTTGCATTAATGTCAATAAGGTCGAAAATCGCTTGAAGCTGTTTTTTTAACTTGCTATCGTTAAGCAATTTAAAAAACATGTTCAAACTATTTTCGACCTTATTGACATTTAAAATTTAGTTTGTTTCTTCTCACTTTAACGTTCGCTAACATTGCTCCTTCATTCAATTCCGGTTTTGTATAAATGTCAATAAGGTCGAAAATCGTTTGAACCTGTTTTTTAACTTGCTTAACGATATCAAAGTAAAAAAACAGCTTCAAGCGATTTTCGACCTTATTAACTTTTAAAATTCAGTTTGTTTTTTCTCACATTCACGTTCGCTACATTGCTCCTTCATTAAAATCCAGCAAGGAACAAAAGCGTTGGTTTCTCTGTCTCCCGGTGGTAATGGACTGTGCCTATGACAAGGAGTGCAGTCCTTGGATCCCCGGCCAGGGCGGGAGGGACTGTCAGATTTGTACTGACTAAAATCCACGGTGTCCTTCAAATAGCCCTTTTTGTTCCGTGGTCACGGTTATGAGTACCGCGACGCCAGTAGGCTTTAGCCCTCTAGAGCCCCCCGTCATCATGCTGACGCTATTTGGGGCGCTCGTAGGACACAACGCGCTGTCGACACGGGCATGGCCCATGACTTTTTTTTCATGCTAAAATCATCAAATGAGTCCTCCCCAGGCCAAGCGGGAGATACTGTCAGACTTGTACTGACTTAAATTCACGGCGTTCTTTAATAGCCTTCTATGTTCTGGGTTTACCACTGCGGCTGGGATGTAAGGTGTACGCTGTCCTCTCTCTCACGCGTGCCGCATCTTCCTTTGCCAACATGACTGCTGCACTGACCTTTTTTTAGGTTTAATTAGTTAAACACGACTGTGTTTAACAAATTAAACCTAACAGAATTTAACCTATGAGAATATTTAAATAGTATTAAAACACTTGTGTGATACTCGTATAAACTAACCAAGCAGGGTTGGCATGATTAAAACAAGTTGTTTTAAAACACCTGTTTAAAATAGTTTGAAATTAAACAGTGTTTTTTATTACCCGTTTCAACTACTTTTTAAGGCAGATGAATGCATAAAAAATGAAAACAAATTAATATTCAGGAGTTTAAATAGTTTGACATAAAACCTTTTGAATTTAATGCCATTGTTATGTCATATTTTTAACTTTTATTGGCACTGTAATGAAATAATGCTTAAAATTTTTAGAAAAAAAATCACATGTTTTTATTCCATTGATCATTTTTCGTAAAAAAATCATTACAAAAGGTGAATTTGAAAAGATGTAGTCTAGAAATGAAACATAATTGATATATACGTTTAGACATCAACAAACAAGTTGGAATTAATTTTAAAAAAGAACCAGAAACTAAAACACAAAAAACACTTATTTAAAACATTTTGAACTGTTACTGTTTGTTTTATAAATTTGATTTAAAACCCTGAAACCAAGTCATATTAAAACTCCTTATTAAGCAAAAATTCTATAACTCCTTTTAAATAATCCTTAGTAGAGCAATGTTCATACCGCATCAAAATTGTTTTATAATAATTCAGTGGGCAGGATGTATGCGGGGGATTGCGGGAAGGGAGCCCGAAATTTGACGTACGATCGACTGGCCGAACGCGATTCAATTTTGTGCAAAAGAAGACGGCAGCCTTAAATGCTTCAAGAATAAGGTAACAAAGTTAACTAAAGATATTTTTCAGTAAACTATGGTGAAAAATCAAATTCGTCCACAGCGGAAGAAGAAACTTCCAGATTAGTTGAGAGTGTCTCATCCTACTGCCTTGATCTCAACCTCGGTGAAAACTCAGCCAGACTGATCAAAACACCCAAAGCAGGTATTTATGCAATTTATTACCATAACTCCTAAAGTATAAGGTTTAAATTAAGTTGAAAAGTAAATGTGTGAATTATTTCAGAGAAGAAATCGTCATCTAGCGAGGAAGAGGCTCCTGTTTTAGAACAAAATGAAGGTGAGTTTTTTTTTAATTTCCATCAACTTTCTAGACAATTACGGTGACATACATCGTAATTTTCATCCTACTAATATTATAAATGCGAAAGTTTGTGAGGATGTATGTATGTTTATGTAGGTATGTTTGTTATTCTTTCACGCAAAAACCACTGAACGCGGATTTGGCTTAAGCCTCCTCTTCACAATCGGACATGATGGCCGTGTTTGCCGAACAGAAGGAGACGGCGCTATACTAAGAATCGAGATAGAAATATTTGCATCTTGTTTTCTGGTGTAGCGCCGTCTCCTTCTGTTCGGCAAACACGGCCATCATGGCCGATTGTCAAGAGGAGGCTTTAAATTTGGTACACAGGTAGTTAATAACCTGGATTAACACATAGGATAGTTTTTTTCTCGATTTTATGTTCCCTTGGGGCAATTTTCGAGTTGTAACGGGTGAAGCCGCTGGAAATACTGCTAGTATGCCATATTTTTATTTATTTATACGACTGTCTTCACAAATTATTGGAAACTTATTTATCTTAAAATTTATCTGCCTAGTATCGACAGAAGCCCGAAACATATGCAAGGCCATCATTGTATCGGGTGAAGATCACCTACGTCTACTGATGCGACAGTGTCTCGCGAGACACGCTCTCCCAGCCGCCTGGCTACAAGTGCTGTATCCACTGTGTGTGCACGCCGCCGATACCATCGTGCTAGGTACGTAAAATATCAGCTGCCTGTGTCTACTGATGCGACAGTGTCTACTGACGCGACCGTGTCTACTGATGCGACAGTGTCTACTGATGCGACAGTGTCTACTGACGCTATAGTGTCTACTGACGCGACAATGTCTCGCGAGACACACTTTCCCGTCCGCCTGGCTACAGGTGCTGTATCCACTCCTATCTATTGATGAAACAGTTTCTCGCCCTAGTGCTGCAATATCTCTATAAAAAAAATGCGACCCTATCTTAAGGACACCTAAATTGATTCTCCAGGACTTGATCCATTACTGGAAACTCTAAGGGACTTTATCCATGGCGTGTCGCGATAGCAATTCGACCGTTACCAACTACAAGTAAAAATCAACCTTACCGCTATGACATACGACATAAAACACGTTGTTATCTACGGGTCAATGAAAAACAAAACACGATCGCCACGTCGACGTCAAGTCAATCGAATTGCATCATTATTTCATAGTAGCAAGGTTGATTTTCACTTGTAGTTGGAATCGGTTGAAACACGTCGCATCGCGCTATGGTTAAAGTCCCTAATACTATTTATATTGTGTACAGACGTGAACAGCAATGACATTGATGTCCGAAACTATGTGCAAGTGAAGAAGGTGCCCGGAGGTACCATGAGGGACAGTTGCGTGGTGCAAGGAGTCGTGCTCACCAAGAATGTGGCTCACAGGTGAGGTTATAATGTAAAACGTTCGGTCCCACTTCTGGGATTGTGGTTTTCCGCTAAGTAACGACTTATTGATTATCTTTTTTGTACTTGCGAAATTAAGATTTGTAAAAATATAAAAAAAGAAGTTCGCGTTTGATTGAATTCGCTACAATATTCATTCTTTGGCATTTGAACCGTATTAGTGTTGATTTAGTTTATGTTTTTCTTTCTCCATTTGTCATTCTTGCGCAATACAAGGTTCACATTTATCAGCACAACCCTGCATAAAATTATTATCTTTCGTTTCAGTTTTTAATAAACGCTTGTTTTAAAAAAAGTTTTTATTTTTATGTTTTTTCCTCAGATCTAAGAATTATTTCTTTGATCTGAGGTTTTTTCATATTAGTTCAGATAACATTGGTAATGTAAACAAATACATATCGAATAATGTTTGCTTTGCTGCAGAGGCATGCCACAGCAGATATCAAACCCCACGATATTACTTCTGGACTGTTCTATCGCGTACCAGCGAGTTGAGGGCAAACTTACTTCGTTGGAACCAGTGTTGATGCAGGTTAGTTCAGAGGCTAAGGGGGAAGAAGTGGGCGAAGAATGGACATTAATGTAGTCAGTGGTGTAGAAGGGGCCTCATATCAATACTTGTTTGGGCTCCTTCTAATATAAGTTTTACAGAATAAAGACAGTAACCTTTTGACTCGTGTAATTAATGTTATTAAGATAATTTTGAAGGGAGCTAGTATATAGGTCGCGCTGTGCCGCGCGGGGCTGTAGCATGTCCATTGTGTGTAGGAGCGCGAGTACCTGATGCGGTGTGCGGCCCGCATCAGCGCGCTGCGGCCGCGCGTGGTGCTGGTGCGGGGCGCGGCCGCGCGCGCCGTGCAGGACGCGCTGCGCCGCGCGGGGCTGTAGCATGTCCATTGTGTGTAGGAGCGCGAGTACTGATGCGGTGTGCGGCCCGCATCAGCGCGCTGCGGCCGCGCGTGCTGGTGCGGGGCGCGGCCGCGCGCGCCGTGCAGGACGCGCTGCGCCGCGCGGGGCTGTAGCATGTCCATTGTGTGTAGGAGCGCGAGTACCTGATGCGGTGTGCGGCCCGCATCAGCGCGCTGCGGCCGCGCGTGGTGCTGGTGCGGGGCGCGGCCGCGCGCGCCGTGCAGGACGCGCTGCGCCGCGCGGGGCTGTAGCATGTCCATTGTGTGTAGGAGCGCGAGTACCTGATGCGGTGTGCGGCCCGCATCAGCGCGCTGCGGCCGCGCGTGGTGCTGGTGCGGGGCGCGGCCGCGCGCGCCGTGCAGGACGCGCTGCGCCGCGCGGGGCTGTAGCATGTCCATTGTGTGTAGGAGCGCGAGTACCTGATGCGGTGTGCGGCCCGCATCAGCGCGCTGCGGCCGCGCGTGGTGCTGGTGCGGGGCGCGGCCGCGCGCGCCGTGCAGGACGCGCTGCGCCGCGCGGGGCTGTAGCATGTCCATTGTGTGTAGGAGCGCGAGTACCTGATGCGGTGTGCGGCCCGCATCAGCGCGCTGCGGCCGCGCGTGGTGCTGGTGCGGGGCGCGGCCGCGCGCGCCGTGCAGGACGCGCTGCGCCGCGCGGGGCTGTAGCATGTCCATTGTGTGTAGGAGCGCGAGTACCTGATGCGGTGTGCGGCCCGCATCAGCGCGCTGCGGCCGCGCGTGGTGCTGGTGCGGGGCGCGGCCGCGCGCGCCGTGCAGGACGCGCTGCGCCGCGCTGGTCTGGCTCTGGCGGCGCACGTGCCCGCGCGTGCACTCGCTCGTGCTGCACGTGCTACACGCGCGGACGCGCTGACCTCCATAGACGCGCGCGTCGGCATGCCGCGCCTCGGGACCTGCGCTAACTTCTATGTCAAGAATTGTGAGTCTACCCATTCAAACGTCCATGGATAGTACAGTATCCAAAAAAAAAGTTGCGTTGTACGAATTAGATACTGTACTATCCATTGCTTCATATTTTATAAATCCAATACTAACTTTCTACACAGTCTTGTGTTTCTTTTTTTTGTACTTTTTTCGTTGCAAAATTATTATTAGACCAGGAGCAACGATTGTTAACATGACCTTGATAGCCTGGTTAACAAGGAACGTCGCAGATTGACTGACTGTTGAATTTTTGTTTACCCAAAAAAGGTTTACTTCAAAAATATATATTTATTCACTAAACATGTCAACAAAAATGATTTTCCTTCTACAGATTCCAGTAAAACACTTATGGTACTAGAAGGATGTGCCGAACCCAACCTAGCCTGCAGCATACTGTTACGAGGCGCATCTCTACAGGAGCTTATCAAAGTGAAGAAAGTTGTCAAATTCATGTTGTTAGCGTGCTACAACTGGAAACTGGAAAAAGCATTCCTCGGAGACATCGGAGCGGTTCTTCCTGAACCAGGAATGACATTCGATGATGATCTCAATGAAACCGACACAGCAAAAGATGACAATGTCAAAAATGATATTACAAATATAGATCCTCAAATGAATGACACTGGAAAAGAAATTGCTGAGCGCAAAGATTCCCTGAACGAAGAATCGAGGAAGAGTAATGAGACTGATAGCAATGAATCTTCTAGATCTGATAACATATTTACCAATTCAAGTATTAAAGAGACAGCTAAAAGTGAGGATAAAAATTTAAATGGCAAAATTACGAATGATGAAAAGAAAAATGAAGTAAATCAAAAGAAGTCCGTTTTAGAAGATCCTTTACAGAGTACAAAGCAATTTGTTCGTAAAACAGATAGTGATAAGACGTTAAGTTGTGGTGTCCCCATCAGAGACTTCAGTGATCCATTGCGCGCCACGTTGTCTGTGGATGACGATGTTTTCTTACCGAAGGAGGAAGCTAAACTGAAAGCGGACCCGCATACTGATCGGTAAGTTGTTTTAATTTCATTCTGGCCGTTTATGTGTGAAAGTTTAATTTTTTGTTGATGCACCTACTATACAAGACGCTAGCACTCCGTCCGCGACTTCGTTTGTACGTGTTTCTAACTTCGATTTTAAATGCCTACTTGCCCAGTCACCCTCCTTATTTTGAAAATCTAAAACTGTATCCAACTAAAAATTGTAACTTTCAAAAATCTTTAATATTGAAGAAACCCTCCAAGATCAAATTCCTCTAAATCTGTACCACGACGGTACAGATTTTGAAGAATTTGATCTTGGAGGGTTGGACTTCATTTGCAGAATTTTGTAATTAAGCCCAATAACCACCCATCTACAACGCTTTTCAAGGGAAAAATAATTATTTAACCACCTTTATCAGTTACCTACTAAAAGAGAGACAGTTCTGGCTTTAACTGTCAGATTATCTAAGTAAACAGAACGGATAAATTAAGAAAAAAAGTTTCATCAAAACTAATTTTCCGATTTTCACCCCTTCTAGAGGT
Source organism: Agrotis segetum (assembly GCA_036375495.1). Lineage (NCBI taxonomy): Eukaryota > Metazoa > Arthropoda > Insecta > Lepidoptera > Noctuidae > Agrotis > Agrotis segetum. The sequence goes on along the minus strand of JAQSVV010000280.1, from coordinate 1,006,760 downwards.
TGATTTTCGAAATTATAGAAAATTATTTATATCCTGTATTTGAATGAAAGTTTTATTTGCCAAGTTTTGTGTTTATCGAAGCAATCAGTAAAATCCTTCCCTAAAAACTTAATCGCCCCTTTTCACAGGGGGTGATTTTTGAAAAACCCAAAAACACCTGTTTCATTGTTTTTGACCTAATTTCTAAATACTAAGTTTCAAATTCATCAGTTAGCGCTTTATGACTTTCCTATACAACCTTTAACAAACATCGTCTAGATTACCAACTTACTTACACTCATATTCGCACCAAGTCTAAAGTTTTATAAAGCCAAAGAATAAGATTTTACATGTACAAAGGTTCTCACCCCTTAAAAATTAGATTTCTGCAAAATCCTTTCTTAGTGCTGACCAACATAATAAATTGCAGCTTGGTGGTCGAGTCTTAATACCAAATCCTGTTTTTTTATATTACAACGTAAAATATAAATTGCCAGAGACAAGCATCGCTGAAAAAGAGAAAAGAAGTCTGTGTCCAACCAGTGGCAACGTTAGGTATACTATAAATGCATTTATCTTTTCTAGATGGTCGACAGACGACGTAGTCCTATCCATGTCTCCGAATATGATTATTCCTGCGCCATACCTAGAAACTGAAGCAGGACGGCGCTGTGCGCTGCGAGGACAGTTCCCCGTGCCGCTGCTGGCCGCGCCCCCCGCGCCCCCGCACACTCCCCGCGCCCCCCGACACTCGACGCGAGCTGCGCACACGCAGCAAGAGCTCAAGGTACCGCACACAGTTCCCCGTGCCGCTGCCCACCCTGCACCCATTATTAGCTGTGTTTCGAGTTCGACCTATTCTTTCTTAAAAAGTACTCATCTGTAATTACAGATAGTTTTATTCCAATTAAATAAATAAATAAATAACTCTTATAGGAGCTCCACCCATTTGCAAAGATGGCTATAGCAGCGCCAGCAGATGACCCGGCTATAAAGACAGCGCTTGCGCACTACAGGGCAACAGGTTGCAGGCTCATTAACGACAAACATAGACGTAAGTTTTTATCAATTGTCATTTTTTTTTTCGTTCAGAATGTGACCAACTTCTGGCTTTTAGAGATTTTACCTGTTTGAGATTATTTCCTTTTGCACGGTTGTCATTTTGGGAATTAGGCTTTCTGTGCTCGGGCATGCGGACAGTGAGTAACAGGTGAATCGCCGTCCAATCATGGACCATGCCCGGAGCGACAGACGGCGCTTCCTGTTCCACATGCTCCTCAAAGAGCTGTCAGCAATCTGATGGCCCTCTAAGGGGGCCCGTGAGGGCCAAAGTCTATCGGGGTCGTGGGACTGTCGCATCAGGAAACCATGACCCTAACGTAAAGGGCTACTGGAGAATCACCGTGGATTTTAGTCAGTAGAAGTCCGACAGCAATAGGTAACAGGACTCATTTGATGATTTTACCACGATAAAAAGCCTACCTGTGCCTTAACCCTTAAATTATCCTGTCTGTCTCTTTCATAACAAGTCTATTTCAGCTCAATGTCCGATGTACAAGCCATCCGTAGTGAAAAAGCCGAAAGAACCCGAAGTGGACCCGAACGAGAAGCCGAATGAAAACGAGCCGCTTGATCCCCTAGCGCCGGAAAACCATCAGCAGTTGAGTCTGTTGCTATACAGCTACAGTAACAAGTCAGCTAATGTTCCTGACTTCTGTATCAATCCATGGTAAGTGACTATTTAAAAAACAAACCAAAATTGACGAAGATAGGACCCTTTTACAGTTTTTACTTGCTTGTGACGTACACTTTCGAAGTTTGATGAGTTGTATCTTTGTAAATCCACTTATGCGTCTCTGGATACTATGGTGTCCAAAAAGTTAATCACTGTTGTATCCGGGACGTAATAGGGTTATTACGTCCCGGATACAACAGTGATTAACTACTATTGTAAACTACTGTTCGTTAAGGTGATTGCGTCAATGTAGCCCGCGAAATTCAAATTTTTTACGTTTTTTGCAATTTGCAGGCCAGGGACATGTTGTAACTTTATCAAAATATGAATTGCGGTAATAACAAGTAAATTTTAAATATAAAAATTATCAAAAAATTAAAAATAGAAAAGGTGCATCATGTTAAAATCTCCGAAATCTAACTACGATGCACCTTTTCTATGTGAGAGCTGATAGAGCGAATTTTTTGATAATTTTTATATTTAAAATTATACTTGTTATTACCGCAATTCATATTTTGATAAAGTTACTCGTACAACATGTCACTGGCCTGCAAATTGCAAAAAAGTAAAAAAAAAAAAAATTCACGGGCTGGTTGGAGCAATCACCTTAAGTCGATAGCTGATGAACTAGTTTATGTAACAAACACGAGATTGCACTGTAATAAGCCCAGACGAATAAATAAAAGATATCTAACTTCATGTTAAACAAATAAACACATATTTCCCCCAGGATAGTAACAATGGAGATGTATGGCCGTCACGACATATCTCTGGGCGCATTCCTGGAGAAGTATTGCTTCAATGGGGACTACAAATGTACTTCACCAAACTGCAACGTACCTATGAACCAGCATGTACGAAGGTATGTATTGAAGACTACTAACTAAGATATTTACTTTATTTACTTAAAAAAAGAATCTGATGACTATAAAGAATAGTTTAGGAGAAGTGGATCAGTTTTAACTATTTTATATGGATATTTTTTTCCTAGTTATAACCGAAAATTTCAGAAGTTTTAAAATTAATTTTAAATTTATCCAAATCGTCAAGACACCCGCGGTGGTAGACGCCCACGGCTACGGACGTCGCAAGACGATCTCCGGCCACCGTAGGCGCGGGCATGCGGGCAGCGAGTAAAGGGCAACTCGCTGCCCGACCAAGGACCATGCCCGGGTCGACGGCGCGTTGTGTCCCACGCGCGCCTCAAAGTGCGTCAGCATAATGACGGGGGCCTCTCAGAGAGCCAAAGCCTGACGGGGTCGCGGGACTTATTCTATCACCGTGACCCCGGAACATAAAAGGCTATTGAAGGACACCGTGGATTTTAGTCAGTACGAGTCTGATAGTCCCTCCCGCCCTGCCCGGGGTGGGAGGACTCATTTAATGATTTTACCACGTTAAAAAAAATTGTCAAGACAATTTCAGTGACACGAATTTCAGAACTTTTTAACTGAGCATGAAGGGCTTTTTTTATAGTAACTTTAAAATTAAAAATGAATCCTCCCACGCGATACGGGATGGGAGAAATTGTCAGATTTTAATCCACGTTGTTCTTCAATAGCCCTTTATATTCGAGGTTTACGGTTAACTAATGAGACTGTCCCGCGAAGAATAGATGACTAAATCCGAAACTGAGAAATATAGAAGTATTTATCGCTATTACTCACAGTTTATTAATAAACTAGCTGTGCCCGCGACTTCGTTCGCGTGGAAATTGACAAAGTAACAAACAAACTTTCATCCCCGATTTCATCCCCTTGGGGGAAGAATTGATAAAAGTCCTTTCTTAGCGGATGTCTACGTCATAACGTCTACCTGCATGCCAAATTTCAGCCCGATCCGTCCAGTGGTTTGGGCTGTGCGTTGATAGATCACTATGTCAGTCAGTCACCTTTGAGTTTTATATATTTAGATAAACTGTGAGTAATAGCGACAATATGTAATAACAATATGTGAGAAACGTTTAGGAATACCTGAACGTTTCTCACATATTGTTGACACTTTAATTGATATTACAGTCGACACCTTAATTTATATTATATACTTATTTTATTTGACCTCATAGTTTCAGATTTAGCCAACCACGGCCAGTTGAAAAATTAACCCTGTATACAAGAAATGTTTTTTAAAGTTGTTCAATTTATTGTCATGAAGGTTCGTGCACGGAGACGTGTGTATCACAATAACGTGCAACACGATCGGACACAGCAACGTCGACAAAGTCAAGGAGGAACAGAGCAAACAGGTCAGCAACCCGCTTTTCTTCTTTTACTGTGGAGGTTGTGTGCAACCTCTGATTTCAGAGTTAGAGCCGCCTCTGGGAACCCCGCAGACCTCTGACGTGGCTTTAAAAAGGCTATATTTTGCCTATTTGACTGCACGGTTGGCGCAGTGGCTATGCAGCGTGTCGCGGGTTCGCGCAATGGCGGGACGCCTACATTGCTCGGCTCCTTATAAACTCACACACACAAACGCCCAGACCCGAAACAAATACTTGTAGACCATACAAATATTTGCTCTGTGCGGAAGTTGAATCCACGACTCGCAGTGCTACAGTCCAATAGCTCAGCTGCTGCGCTAACCGTGCCGCCAATTGCAGGGGTGTTGTTATGTTATGGTAGAAGAAGTTGTAGCGTGTAGGTTTTTCATACGGCGTAGTAGCTGTGAAGGCTTCATGTCGCCGAGTTCCATTTCTGATAGCAACTTTTGCACCTGAGAAGAACCGTTACGAAGCATTAAAGAGTAGATTGTTCCAAGTCTACGAGGAATCCGAGCAACGGCAGGTGCAAAGGTTGCTATCAGAATTGGAACTCGGCGACATGAAGCCTTCACAGCTACTACGCCGTATGAAAAACCTCTCCGCTGACCATATCTCCGACTCAGCCCACATACAAGCACCTGTCAACGCGTTCCTGCACAATTCCAAGAAACGCGATAAGACAAAGATCGACTGGAACACAGAAGCGACACAAGCATTCGAGTTGTGTAAAGTTAGCATACAAAACGCAGCTTTACTCGGTCACCCATCTCCATCAACTTCTGGTCGACATAGCCGGCCGATGTCAGTCGACAAAGCTACAAAGTAATTATCTTCATGTCCAGGTGATGTTCTGGTCGCGCTGCGAGACGTGCGGCTTCTCGGGCGCGGCGCGGCGCGTGTCGGGCCTGTCGCTGTGCGTGTCGCTGGCCACGTACGTGCGGGCGCGTGCCGCCGCGCCGCGGTACGTGCGCGCCGGCACGTGCCCGCACCCGCTGCACGCGCACGCACACGCCTTCGTGCACCACCTCACCACTGCCTGCTTCAGGTAACATTATAACACAAGGGAAAGATGCTCTCCCGGCCGGACTCGGCGGCATTTTATAATGCGGTAAAGAACATTGAAATCTATCAACAGTAAATACAGTTCATATTTGCATGCAACTTCAGGACACTTCGCTACGTGTCGCAGAATGACGACGGAGATAATTTTGCAAACAAATATGAACTGTATTTACTGTTGATAGATTTTAATGTTCTTTACCGCATTGTAAAATGCCGCCGGGACAGGCCGATTGGTGGGAATCGTATCTCTGTCTCAATCTAGCAAACAAGCAAGGTTGTTTAGTAGTATAAGGAACAGAGTGGAAAGTTCCTCGATACCCCGGTGAAGGTATGACTTGCGACCAGACAGGTATTTTTTGGTCTGGTGAACTATCTGCCCAACATTAATTCTCAAATATTCTACGACTTCTAAACTCGTGGATAACTTCGATTGCACGATGTAGAACACTCAATTCCTCCATTCCTAGTGAAACACAGTAAACACCATTTGTCGCCGGACTGTAAGGGACTGTACTCATGGCGCGATGCAACGAATTCCAACTACAAGAGAAAATCAACCTTGCCACTAAGAAATAAAGATGCAATTCGATTGACTTGACGTTGTCATGGCCATCGTGTTTTGTTTTTCATCTACCCATAGATAACAACGTATTTGATGTGTTATGTCATAGTGATAAGGTTGATTTTCACTTGTAGTTGGAATTCGTTCGATTCGCGTCGCATCGTGCCATGAGTGATCGCTCATCCGTCGACGTCGGTTACAAGAAGCCTAAACTATGATGCAGTTACCCGGGTTGAAGTGTTGGTAATGTGAATCCCACCCACACCAAAAATAATATTATAATAAACATTCTGTGTCGTCGGGATGGGATGTCCCCTTGTTGAGTCTGTCCTCTCTCTCTCCTGGCAGAGATAGCGGAACGTCAATGGTACGCGCATCATGGCGATTGGGCGGAGGTGGTCTCTACCCCTTCGGGGGTACCCTTCCCTATCCCTTTTTTTTTTTTAGGTGGTAAATTCATCAAATGAGTCCTCCCGCCCTGGGTGCGGCGGAAGGGACTGTCAGACTCTTACTGACTAAAATCCACCCGTGTTCCTTCCTATGCCCTTTACGTTCCGGGGCCACGGTATCCAGGGTTAAGAAAAAACCCGCGACCCCAGCAGGCATTTGGCGCGAAACACGACGCGCCACCGACCCGGGCTTGGTCCTTGGTCGGACGGCGAGCTACCCATCACTCACCGTCCGCAAGCCCGCTCCGCCGCTGTGCCCTCTGCTGATCAGAGGGACACGCGTTGGAGCATCCACACGACAAGCTATTCGCATACGGGCAAAGAGACTACTTAGGTACACAGTGCTTATGGAAGAGTTTTTGCCCGCATCCCAGGGTGCACCGGCCCGAAAAACTGGTCTTCCCCCCGGACGTATCCGAGAGGGAACTCCAGTCCACGGGCGCACGTGGTGGTTTCCTGTCATAACACCCCACCCTTCCCTACCCCTTGGGGAAATGGTACCCCCAAAGGGGTAGACAAGGGCTACCCTTCTCTACCCTTTCGGGGATACCATTTCCTCATTTTCCACGAACATTTTAACAGCCTAGGGTAATTTGGAAACGTCACATGATAGCTACAACCTTCAGGTCGGCAAAGAAAGAGTGTATAGGTTAATTCTAGGCTAGCGTGCTTCACAGTCGACCACATCTTCTTTTACCATCAGACGAGATATTGGTCAAACACAAGCCTATCGTTAAAAAGAAAAACAATAAGTTATAATACCCACAGGTATAGCAAGATAACTCCGTACGAGATCCAGTTACCTCCCGACATGATATCTATAAACTACGACACCAAACAAATGCGGGACTCACTCATCTCACAGCTCAACGAACTGGTTCAAAAAGGTATGTATCCTTTATTAAGCCGGATTTACATGTGCACGAAACTAGTGTCATGCATGATAAAACTAGTTTCAGTACATGTGAAAGTACTTTCGTTTAAATCGTTTAAATCAATGTCGTGAAATTACCAGTATCGCGGAAATACTGGCCCTGTCAAGATCAAAGCTGTATTTCATTTATGATGCAAAATGTCGTTGTATAAAATGATAAAAAATAAAATAAATATAAAAGTTTTCTTGGAGAAAAGACGTTGATAAATCAACCAACGTCTTTAGTTCCATTGTCTAGTCCCATTATGGAATTACTCGAGGCAAAAACTTGAAAAAAAGCATCGCAAAAGCTATGCCAATTACTATCGTATGGGTAAAAATCATTTTGATTTCAAATACCACACGTCCACCCAGCGCAAGTGCTGTCGCGCGCGACACTAGTTTCGTGTCGTATTTACATGATGAAATTAGTTGCATGAAATTAGTTTCACAAAAAATATGCTCATAGCACGAAACTAATTCAGTGTCACGAAATAATGGATACATTGTAAAACTGAACGTTTACACGTGAAATTACTGGTGAAATTAGTGTCATAAAACTAATTTCATGCAACTAGTTTCGTAATGTATATAAATCCGGCTTTAAAGTAAAAAAAATGGTAGTCCATGTCAGTGTCCATGGAGTTTGCCCATTCTTTGCCATAGAGATCTATGACTTGAAATGGGCAACTACAGTACTTTAATGGTAAGCGTCCACAGGTCCGCATCGTACGGACGGCTCATGGGCAATGCCTACATGCGATGCGTACCGATGACGTCATACGGAATGCCGATCAGTGGAAGCGATGAAGGTGGCATCGGCATTCCGATTGCTGATACTCGCGTCGGCTATCCGATCGCTGCCGATACAGAAATCCGTTTGATGCGATGCGTCCGATACGTACGATGCGGACCTGTGGACGCTTACAAGTGTTCAACATTATGTTTATCTTTCTTATGTATTACTAGACGGTTTGTATTTAATACATTTCTCAGGGCACGAGATATTCAGCGGCCTTTCGGATGGCGACGCAGAGAAAGACTACGCAGCGTTCAAACAGCACATGGAACAAATACACTTGGCGCTCACATCGGCTAGCTTGCATGAGAAAAATACTACGGCTGGTGAGCGATTTTTTAAATCTATATTTTCCCACTACTGGACAATAGTCTGCGCCGTTACCCTTCCGCGCTTTTTTTTCTTTTTTTTTGTGCTAATTAGGTTTATTTTTTTATGATAATATGTTCTCCGATTTCTCAATGACGCTTTTTTTTAACGTGGTAAAATCATCAAATGAGTCAGCCCACACAGGCTAGGGCGGACGGGACTGTCAGACTCGTACTGACTAAAATCCACGGTGTCCTTCAATAGCTCTTTATGTTTCGGGGTCACGGTGATGGAATAAATCCCGCGACCCCGGCAGGCTTCTCAATGACGCTTGGAGCGATTCTGCATTGTACACATAATCACACAATAAAATATTACGCCTGTATACACTAAAAATGGTGATAAAAAAGTTAAAAAAATAATAAAGTCATCGACTTCCAATAATAAGATTTCATTCAAAAATTTTCGCCGGTGTGTGGTGCCACGGTTTTTATACGCCTTTATTTATTTATACTTCATGTACAAAGCAATGGTACATAGGCGGAATTCAAGGCATTCTCTACCAATCAACCTTTGGGTGTAAAACAACACTGTGGTAGGGTACAACAAAATAAATTTAAACTAGTACAAAAAGTAAAATAAGCTATACAAACTAAAAAATAATAATAATATTATTACATAAATACAAATAAAATAAACTTAACAATATTATAACAAATAAAATACTTAAATATAAAGAAAATCCTAATAATTTATGACATGACTCGACTTTTAATTGAGAGATAATTTATTTTGACGAATAGAAGTTTCGTACTTTTCACTTGAAAGTTTCCTTTGTTGGTTGTTCCAGCCGTGGTACGTAGCCTGTGGAGCGTCTCAGATCGAATCATCTCGGGAGAGAAGATGCTGCGCGACGCACAGGACAAGTGGTCCAGTCCCCCCGCTAAGAACAAGTCACAACCTGAATGTACAGGTAAAAAACAAACATGTTTCCCCAGGGTCGCTGGTTTGTCTTAGAAGGTTTTTGCTAACCTGGAACGAACGGGGCAACTGAAGGACCTAACACAGCTGATCAGAGGGACACGCGTTGGAGCATCCACACGACAGGCTATTCGAGTTTTTGCCCGCATCCCAGGGTGCACCGGCCTGAAAAGCTGGTCTTCCCCCCGGACGTATCCGAGAGGGAACTCCAGTCCACGGGCGCACGTGGAGGTTTCCTGTCGTAGCACCCCAACAAAACCAAGCTATCAACTGAATCAACGAGGAACACAAACAAATCTAAAAAAAGTTTTAGTGTGTTTTAATTCATTTTTATCAAGATTTTCAATAGAATTTTGAAATATTTTATGGTTAATTATGTTTTTTTTCTCTAGAATAATATTGAATTACAATTTATTTATTTTTTTACTACAGTTGAAGAGAAATCTGACCTGGACGATTCTTCAGGCGATGATGGCAGTAAAGAAAACTCAGGTATTTTATTTATTTGTTTTAATAAACTTTCTTTTTCACTAATACAGTTTTTTAAGCGTTGCACGTTTATAAAATAACACAAACACCCACACTCGAAACAACTAGTTTTTGTTCATACAAATATTTGTTTAGTTCGGAAATCGAACCCTCGACAGGCAGTCGATCTTTCCACCACAACGCCAATCGTATCGTTTTCACCTATTGCACAGATTTTCATATGACATGTATAAGGTGAAACCTCGTATCGTCGTGATTGCGAAATTTTCTAACTCGTGAAAACTTCGGGTTTTCACTCTTTCATGATAACAAATAATTTTTATAATGGGAGCAAAGCCGAAATCGTGAAAAAAAATATGCTGTTCATTTAGGTTTGCCTTATGTACTGAATGTTATCATGAGCACAATCACGTGTTTATGTATGGTACACTAATTGCCAGTCACCCTATATTTTAGCTGAAGCGGTGCGACGGGCAGCGTGAATAAGACATTAATTACTTTGTAATCCGCGAATTTGTCACTGGCGGCGTCTCGTGGTGTGTTTCAAACATTTCTGTACATTTGATCTTACCGTTCGCCGCACCGCTTACAGCGACAATATCGTGAATGGGCCGTAAAGCGATGATAAACGCAAAAGTTTGCAGCACACCATCGCAAATTCCACAAAGCTTGTTACTCACCTTAATTTATTTAATTTTCGTTTTTAGGTACAACTTATGTATTCACAGCAGATAATAACAAGGAGTCTGAGAAAGAACACACAGGTATAGTACTGTTTTACCTTTTTTGTATACAGGGGGAAATTTTATATCTTAGGCCTCCTTTAAGTCCACGTGAGGTGTCTATCTATTTTGGTACTTGCATCTAAATGTTGATATTAGTATGGATCTTCCCGGGATTTCTAACAGACAGTCTTCGTGTGGAAACCAGTATTACAAATAAATAATAATAAAGACTAAAATTATTTGAAACTAAATTACATTTCATATAATAAATCACGGGATTTTTCTGCTCTTATGTAATTCCGGGATTTTGGGCATATTCACTTTATTCTTTCGCAGCGTAAGCACATGAATAAATGTATAATCTCATTCCGACCTGTGATTATTAGTTAGAATCGGTAGTGAGGATTGAATTCTGGGAGAAAGTACTAAAATATGATATTCTACTATATAAAAATAAATCGGGTTTTCCTTCCTGACGCTATAACTCCAGAACGCACGAACCGATTTCCACGGTTTTACATTCGTTGGAAAGGTCTCGGGCTCCGTGAGGTTTATAACAAAGAAAACGAAGCCATCTGGTAGCGAAACGGAGTTCGCCGGGTTTACTAGTGTTTATTATAAATATCTACGTATATTTGTTAGGTACAGAAGAAGATGAAGAGAAAGGAGACAAGAAGACTGTTCGTCAGATATTGTCGCAGCTGCTGTCGAACAACCAACCAGCCAACCAGGTAAATGACACTATTTTGACTTCAGGCCCACAACGTGGTTATTCAGGGCTGTGTTTTTTTATCGAAATCAAACTAATTTGACATCACCTTATTTAACGGAATTGTGATTTAAATGTAGATTTTAGGGTTACAATAAAAAAAAAAGTGTAATTAAAAGATAATCAAATAAAAAATAGACGAAAAATTACCAATTCCCCTCTCCCCCTCTTATCACTAAAACTACTAAATCTACAATTTTGAAAAAAATACAACTAATAGTCCTTTGACTACATACGTTACAGTATAATTATACAGAAGTCCATGGTCTTAGAGCCTATGCACCAAGCGCGTTTTAGAAACGGGCGTCGACGGCGAGTTTTCATCTGAGCAGTTTGTTGTCATTTGTTCTAGGCTGCGTTTGACTTGCGTGCGTATCGCGTCAAACGTGGTGTGCATAGGTTCTTAAAGTAACATGGTGATTGGGAAGGCATAATGGAAAATTTAAAAACAATTTGCGATCTTCTGATTGCGTTGATTCATTGGCAGAATTCGTCTACCTACCTACATTGAATATTACGTCCATTTACAGAGCGGCATCATCTTGTGCGGTGGCGTGGTGCCGGTGGTGGTGCTGGCGGGCGAGCTGGGCTCCGTCATCGCCGCCACGCTCGCGTCCGTCACCTACCGCCGCACGCGCACACACTTGCGACACAGGTACACATGTCACACACGCACACACATCATCTTGTGCGGTGGCGTGGTGCCGGTGGTGGTGCTGGCGGGCGAGCTGGGCTCCGTCATCGCCGCCACGCTCGCGTCCGTCACCTACCGCCGCACGCGCACACACTTGCGACACAGGTACACATGTCACACACGCACACACATCATCTTGTGCGGTGGCGTGGTGCCGGTGGTGGTGCTGGCGGGCGAGCTGGGCTCCGTCATCGCCGCCACGCTCGCGTCCGTCACCTACCGCCGCACGCGCACACACTTGCGACACAGGTACACATGTCACACACGCACACACATCATCTTGTGCGGTGGCGTGGTGCCGGTGGTGGTGCTGGCGGGCGAGCTGGGCTCCGTCATCGCCGCCACGCTCGCGTCCGTCACCTACCGCCGCACGCGCACACACTTGCGACACAGGTACACATGTCACACACGCACACACATCATCTTGTGCGGTGGCGTGGTGCCGGTGGTGGTGCTGGCGGGCGAGCTGGGCTCCGTCATCGCCGCCACGCTCGCGTCCGTCACCTACCGCCGCACGCGCACACACTTGCGACACAGGTACACATGTCACACACGCACACACATCATCTTGTGCGGTGGCGTGGTGCCGGTGGTGGTGCTGGCGGGCGAGCTGGGCTCCGTCATCGCCGCCACGCTCGCGTCCGTCACCTACCGCCGCACGCGCACACACTTGCGACACAGGTACACATGTCACACACGCACACACATCATCTTGTGCGGTGGCGTGGTGCCGGTGGTGGTGCTGGCGGGCGAGCTGGGCTCCGTCATCGCCGCCACGCTCGCGTCCGTCACCTACCGCCGCACGCGCACACACTTGCGACACAGGTACACATGTCACACACGCACACACATCATCTTGTGCGGTGGCGTGGTGCCGGTGGTGGTGCTGGCGGGCGAGCTGGGCTCCGTCATCGCCGCCACGCTCGCGTCCGTCACCTACCGCCGCACGCGCACACACTTGCGACACAGGTACACATGTCACACACGCACACACATCATCTGTGATTATTAGTTAGAATCGGTAGTGCGGTGGCGTGGTGCGGTGGTGGTGCTGGCGGGCGAGCTGGGCTCCGTCATCGCCGCCACGCTCGCGTCCGTCACCTACCGCCGCACGCGCACACACTTGCGACACAGGTACACATGTCACACACGCACACACATCATCTTGTGCGGTGGCGTGGTGCCGGTGGTGGTGCTGGCGGGCGAGCTGGGCTCCGTCATCGCCGCCACGCTCGCGTCCGTCACCTACCGCCGCACGCGCACACACTTGCGACACAGGTACACATGTCACACACGCACACACATCATCTTGTGCGGTGGCGTGGTGCCGGTGGTGGTGCTGGCGGGCGAGCTGGGCTCCGTCATCGCCGCCACGCTCGCGTCCGTCACCTACCGCCGCACGCGCACACACTTGCGACACAGGTACACATGTCACACACGCACACACATCATCTTGTGCGGTGGCGTGGTGCCGGTGGTGGTGCTGGCGGGCGAGCTGGGCTCCGTCATCGCCGCCACGCTCGCGTCCGTCACCTACCGCCGCACGCGCACACACTTGCGACACAGGTACACATGTCACACACGCACACACATCATCTTGTGCGGTGGCGTGGTGCCGGTGGTGGTGCTGGCGGGCGAGCTGGGCTCCGTCATCGCCGCCACGCTCGCGTCCGTCACCTACCGCCGCACGCGCACACACTTGCGACACAGGTACACATGTCACACACGCACACACATCATCTTGTGCGGTGGCGTGGTGCCGGTGGTGGTGCTGGCGGGCGAGCTGGGCTCCGTCATCGCCGCCACGCTCGCGTCCGTCACCTACCGCCGCACGCGCACACACTTGCGACACAGGTACACATGTCACACACGCACACACATCATCTTGTGCGGTGGCGTGGTGCCGGTGGTGGTGCTGGCGGGCGAGCTGGGCTCCGTCATCGCCGCCACGCTCGCGTCCGTCACCTACCGCCGCACGCGCACACACTTGCGACACAGGTACACATGTCACACACGCACACACATCATCTTGTGCGGTGGCGTGGTGCCGGTGGTGGTGCTGGCGGGCGAGCTGGGCTCCGTCATCGCCGCCACGCTCGCGTCCGTCACCTACCGCCGCACGCGCACACACTTGCGACACAGGTACACATGTCACACACGCACACACATCATCTTGTGCGGTGGCGTGGTGCCGGTGGTGGTGCTGGCGGGCGAGCTGGGCTCCGTCATCGCCGCCACGCTCGCGTCCGTCACCTACCGCCGCACGCGCACACACTTGCGACACAGGTACACATGTCACACACGCACACACATCATCTTGTGCGGTGGCGTGGTGCCGGTGGTGGTGCTGGCGGGCGAGCTGGGCTCCGTCATCGCCGCCACGCTCGCGTCCGTCACCTACCGCCGCACGCGCACACACTTGCGACACAGGTACACATTTCACACACGCACACGCCCATACACCCCCACACACACACACACATACACCCACACAAACACACACACACATACACCCACATACACCCGCGCATTCATGTTTCATTTAATTTTTGTTTTTTAATGTTTAGTGTTCATAACTTGACTATATGTGAACGGATACTCTTTCCCAAGATACAGACAGTTTTTCTGCCTCGTTTGGGAAGGGAGTCCTATAACCCATTTTATATGTGTTGTACTGGTTGTATTTATTTACCATTAAGACAGCTTTGTATACAATGTACAAACTGCTTATTGAATAAATTATTATTATTACACACATAATCCACCACGCAGCGCACGCGACACCAGTCAACGAAACACGACGCCGCTTCTTCGTGTGCTATAGTCATTAAGTCTAGTTTTATAGTGATTCTTAAGTATTAGTTTATAATTTTTGGAACGAAATTCCTTATCGCGCGTTGTGAAAGGGGGCTAGACGGAAAAAATTCTTACGAAAAGTTGTCACGACACTTTTTGGAACGAAGTTCCTTATCGCGCGTTGCGAAAGGGTGCTAGAGCTCAAAGAGTGGAGTGGAGTGGATTCGCGACGATTATTTTTGTTGAGGTATAAATAAATAAAAATAATATTCAAACGACAAAATCCACCTGATATTAAGGTTCAAATTCTTGATGGGTAAACTCAGTGTGACTTTGGCAGACTTGGCCATCTTGGTATAATTTTTTTACCAGGCTGTAGTACGCACTATTAAACCAGGAAAAGTATACTCCTCAACAGAGTTTCTTCGTCTCTCTTTGTCTTTTTTTTTTCTATTAAAAAGGTTCTAATTCGTCAGTAAGTAGTATTATCAAAAAATATACTATCCGTTTTTTTCTTTTGGTACGTATGCAATACCTACATCACAATTTGGTACGTTAAATCTTAATAAATATTCATTGATTTTACAAAATAAATGTGCCTTCTTTTTCTAAACTTATAATGACAGACCAATTACGTTTGTAAATTCGTTGATACTGTCAAATAGCCAATTCTTCTTTGACAACAATTTATTAAAATGATTGTGTATTTTTGTAGCACCCAATCGGAGCAGGAAGATAATGAGAATACAAACTCAACGGGCAAGGACAAAGTGGACGGAGACAAGTCCAAACTAGCCAAGTCCAATGACCACGTGGAAGTACTGCTCAAGGTAGGATTGTATGCTTGTTCCCTCAGATCAAAGAAATAGGCAGATAGAGCGCTCTGATACACGCGAGTGGGTCCACCAAAGTTAATACAAAATCAAATAGAATTACATTCCATAATGTTTTCTTTGTTTTTGAGAACAACTTTTAATGAAAGAAAGAAAGAAAATTGCGTTTATTGGCACTTGTGCTAAAACTTAAAACTATAACAATAAAAATTAATGCCAAAGGGCCTCAGCTCAGCATAAACTTCGCCACCTGACGCCGATTTTCAGCTGCAGCCCAATGAGACTAAACTTCGTGAAGAAACAACTGAAACTAACTCTGAGGTCACAGTCTCTTTTAAAGTCCAGACATTGTTTTGTTCAGGTCATACGAGGACCATGCGGGTGTCTGAGATGGTCTTTTGACAGATGGACAGATTTTCAGTCAGTGCAAGCATTTGTTAGTTATCGTGTAGCTCGACTCATAACTCAAGAAGCTGCTATGATAGGATGGTCATCCATCCACAGACCCACCTCGGCAAGACTTTTTTTTTTTGATCGATTGTGAAACACGCTTGCCTACAAGTAACCTACTCACTCTTGACTTGTAAAGCCCGAGGTTTTAGTTATCAGGAAACACGGACTCGGGCAGGGAATTCTACTCCATAGCTGTGCATATTAAAAGTATTAGCAAATAAATTTGAAAAGATTATTTTCGAGGAAAGAAAAATTCAGGTGCGAGTGGGATTTGAACCCGCGTCATATAAGTAGTTGGAAAGTAGTCCATGAGTGGCGCAAGTTACCGTAAAACGTTCAAATGAGGGAATAAAAGATTCAGCTTCTGAGTGTGAGTTGCGATAGCTTGATTAGTAAAGCGTCTGCAGTAGGTACTTATCCAGAAGACGCGGGTTCAAATCCCACTCGACCCTGAATTTTTCTTTCCGCAAAAAATCATTCGGATGTGCGTCGCATGCGTTTAAAAGTAAATAAAATCCTTTGTGCTTGTGTGTTGTGTTCATTTGTGTCGAATACATTTATTTCTATACTTATTTCGTATCATTCCTGTTCCCAGGACGGTCTGGTCTGCCGCGTGTACTACGCGTCTCAGTTCCAGCGCCTGCGCCACCTGCTGCTGTGTCCGCTCAGTGCGGCCGAGCGACCCGGGGGGGACACGTGTGGCTGCTACGACGAGAGGGACCGGACTGATGGTACCATGGCTTTTTATATAAAGGATGATTTTTTTAGTCACCATCCATGTTTTGATATATATCTTTGGAGAATATCATTGAACATAACAATACGTGTTTTTTCTTTTTGTATCATCATCATCTTCCTGCCCTTATCCCATTTTACTTGGGGTCGACGCAACACGTTTTTTTCTTCCATTCTCCCCTATCACACGTCATAGTATCATCTACTCCTTTTTCTTTCATATCATTCCTTAGACAATCCATCCATCTCTTCTTTAGCCTTCCTCTTCCTCTCCATCCATCAACATTCATACTCATCACTCTCTTAGTAACATGACTGTCATCCTTCCTCATCACTGAATACAAAAATATCGAGATATCACGTCTCAATGTTATCTATAAAAAGTAGATGAATCTGGACACCGCGCTGTGTTCAAAGATTTAAAAAAAAAACAATAGTACTTTTTATTTGAACCGGAAGTCTTAGTAATAACTTCCCGCTTTGCCCTTTACTAGAAAACGCTAACAATAAATTGGCTTAATTATTACGTTATAAATTTCACAATGACAGCGGTGACCAACTTCTTAACGCGCTTTCCGTGAATGAAATTCGTTTCATAACTAATACCCATCTTCGGGCTGACCTAGTAAAGCACGGCTTAACCTTAACATGTCCTGCTATATACAGGGTGTTTGTTTGCAGCGCTGTGTGAGATAGAGGAGGGTTTCATCCGTTCTCTGGCGCACTGTGTGCCCTGGGCCGCGCGAGGTGGGAAGTCTGGATCTACTTTCTGCAAGACTAAAGGTACACATATGCACTCACACCGTACACAAAATAATTAACGAATTAGTTAATAAGTTTTTTAGTTTAAAATAAATAAATCTATTCTAATGAGAATCAGTACATTTAATTACTAATAAATTACAAGACAAAACCATACTAAACCATACATAACTAGTTAGCTAATTTAATGACGATTCCATTGATATAACTGCCAGCGAGGTAACTAACGGAATTTCGGAGATATCGTCGTTTTAATCAGACGCGCCGAAATTGCATGCGGCCCCCCAGAATGACCCCATAGGAAGACGATAGGGGACGTTTTTGTCGAGCCACATAACACAGGTTAAGTAATAGAAAATTAAATTTATTTGCGAATTAGCTCGAGGGCAGATAACTACAAAGTACAAATCTATTCAAAAAAGAAAAAGAAAATATTCATAAAATTGAGAATGTTATTGAATTGTGATATTCACGATTTTAGACTAGTGCATCCGTCTCCTGTAGGTTGCCATACATCCTTAGTATTTCATTAACTTGTCTTGTATTAAAAGATTGCATAGTTCATTAATAAATATTGTATAATTTATAATAACCAGATGACAGATACGTGTTAAAAGAGATGACGAAGCCTGAATGGCAGCAGTTCCTCGACTTCGCGCCGCATTACTTTGGTTACGTCACAAATTGCAGGCAAAACAAACTGCCTAGCTTGTTAGGTAAGTACCGGAGTCTCGGAAATAACTATGTTTCGTTCTACGAAAGCAGATTTATTACAATTATTTGCCCCTTCTTTCCCTAAATCTACAAATAAGAAAATCAACTTAGAATAGAAAACTTCTATGCATAATATTAATTTAAACAATTTTTGGGAATCTTTTCAAAAAGTCTTTCGTTTTCAAGCATGGAAAATAATTATGTGGTAAGCAATATAAATAATTAAAAAAACGATAAATAACTTATTGCTGAACTATCACCCCCTTAGTGCTTACAGCCTTACTACTTGGAAACTTACCCCTTAATACTTGGAACTGTAAGATCGAATTGTCTATACAGGGTAAAATTAATACTGAGGCATTAAATTGAACACTGTCCTAGAACGCAATGGGCAATTGAAAAAACAGGGTAGGTTTTGATCAGGTACAAGTCTTGATAGTCTCTTCCGCTCACCTAGGGACGAAGGGCTCTTTTCATAATTATATCCTCTAAAAGAAAACGGCGAACGTTGACAAAAAAGTTTGATTTTTGTGACCCAAGAGAATGCAGACCTGAAAATTTGAATTTTAGCTTGACGCTTTGAAAAGGGTCTTTACAGACAGACAACAATGGGATCCTATAAGTGTTCCATTTTTTCTTTTGATTTACGGAATCCAGAAAAGACCGCGTTATATACTTTTTTTTCGTTGTATCGTCCAGCACGTATCCTGGGCGTGTACAGTGTGGGCGGCGCGGGCAACGGAGTGCTGGTGATGGAGAACGTGTGGTACAGCTGTGCGCGCGCCACCAGGTTCGACCTCAAGGGCTCCTCGCGACACCGCCTCACGCCAGACACCACGCCGCTCGCCGTGCTCATGGATGAGAACCTGCTTAACTGTAAGTATATTAGGTTATGAGGTTTTTTTTTTACATTTCCCGCTAGAAATATCGTAGTTTTAAAAACTTTTATTCTGATGCTAAAAATAAATAATTATGTACAGATCACCTAGCAACCGTATGCGGATATATCGATATTTGGATATATTAGACACGCTATTAGGAGCGGAATCTTATCAAAATATTGTTCAATATGCGACACTAACTTCCTCACGTCGTGATATGTTACTATGTAACACTCATGTAACACATTCCCAGTGCGCTGGGAGAGCCCGCTGTACATACAGTCGCACACGGCCAGCGTGCTGTTCGCGTGTGTGGAGCGCGACACTAACTTCCTCACGTCGTGATATGTTACTATGTAACACTCATGTAACACATTCCCAGTGCGCTGGGAGAGCCCGCTGTACATACAGTCGCACACGGCCAGCGTGCTGTTCGCGTGTGTGGAGCGCGACACTAACTTCCTCACGTCGTGATATGTTACTATGTAACACTCATGTAACACATTCCCAGTGCGCTGGGAGAGCCCGCTGTACATACAGTCGCACACGGCCAGCGTGCTGTTCGCGTGTGTGGAGCGCGACACTAACTTCCTCACGTCGTGATATGTTACTATGTAACACTCATGTAACACATTCCCAGTGCGCTGGGAGAGCCCGCTGTACATACAGTCGCACACGGCCAGCGTGCTGTTCGCGTGTGTGGAGCGCGACACTATCTTCCTCACGTCGTGATATGTTACTATGTAACACTCATGTAACACATTCCCAGTGCGCTGGGAGAGCCCGCTGTACATACAGTCGCACACGGCCAGCGTGCTGTTCGCGTGTGTGGAGCGCGACACTAACTTCCTCACGTCGTGATATGTTACTATGTAACACTCATGTAACACATTCCCAGTGCGCTGGGAGAGCCCGCTGTACATACAGTCGCACACGGCCAGCGTGCTGTTCGCGTGTGTGGAGCGCGACACTAACTTCCTCACGTCGTGATATGTTACTATGTAACACTCATGTAACACATTCCCAGTGCGCTGGGAGAGCCCGCTGTACATACAGTCGCACACGGCCAGCGTGCTGTTCGCGTGTGTGGAGCGCGACACTAACTTCCTCACGTCGTGATATGTTACTATGTAACACTCATGTAACACATTCCCAGTGCGCTGGGAGAGCCCGCTGTACATACAGTCGCACACGGCCAGCGTGCTGTTCGCGTGTGTGGAGCGCGACACTAACTTCCTCACGTCGTGATATGTTACTATGTAACACTCATGTAACACATTCCCAGTGCGCTGGGAGAGCCCGCTGTACATACAGTCGCACACGGCCAGCGTGCTGTTCGCGTGTGTGGAGCGCGACACTAACTTCCTCACGTCGTGATATGTTACTATGTAACACTCATGTAACACATTCCCAGTGCGCTGGGAGAGCCCGCTGTACATACAGTCGCACACGGCCAGCGTGCTGTTCGCGTGTGTGGAGCGCGACACTAACTTCCTCACGTCTCACACCGTCATGGACTACTCTCTGCTGCTCGGCGTTGAAGACAACACGCTCGTGCTTGGTATTATTGGTAAGAATATCTTTTTATTTCCTATTCGCAATAATATTCGGTAATTGTTGTTTGGTATAAGGGGAACGCTTTTGTTCATCAGTGGATTTCTTCCGGCTGATGATGGTTCACGATATACAGGGTGAATTTTTCAAGTGGGCGTGGATGGCTATTTTCAAAACTATGAGGAATATCGAAAAACGTTGAAAGGAGTCTCGAGGCCGATTTTGACGAAAACTAAAACTGCATCATTGGATTAAAAAAAAAAAAATATTGCCGTACATGATTACTTCCCAGTATTTGATCCTTATTAGCAACACTATCGAATGGTGTAATAATACAGGGTGTGATTTTTTTTCCAAAATCAGCGGGTTCGATTCCTGGCCAGGATAATAGACTTTTCTGAAATCCAATGATGCAGTTATAGTTTTCATCAAAATCGGCCTCGAGAGTCCTTTCAACGTTTTTCGATATTCCTCATAGTTTCGAAAATAGCCATCCCTGCCCACTTGAAAAATTCACCCTGTATATAGTACCAACCTCAAACTGTGTTTCAAAAATTATAGCATATTTTACTCAATGATGTTTTATATGGTACTTATGTAATGATACTGTAAAATAGGTAATCATTATGATCGGCCCAGTAATTGTTGAGATTTTCCAATTCAAATAAAACACTACACTAGTTTAACATCACAACAATTTTTTAGACAAGTGTTTAACAGATGTTTAACTATTTTGTAGTAAGAACTGAAATTTTGAATAAATGGGTGATATATTTCAAAATAAACTCCAACTTTCAACAGATTACATCCGCACGTTCACTTGGGACAAAAAATTGGAGCATCTTGTGAAGAAAAACCTCGGTTCGGGTCAGCCAACAGTAGTATCCCCGGAACAGTACAAGTCCCGGTTCTGTAGCGCGATCAGGAAGTACTTCCTGCAGTGCCCGGCGCACTGGGACCATCTCTACAGCACTATACATGGGTAGCATTGCGCCGGCACTCGCCGGAGGACTAGGCAGAGGTGATATACGTATCGCCGATAGACGGCGAGTCTATTAGATATATCGAGTCGATTATTAGACTTTGGACTACTAAGTTCCTAAAAATAATCGACTAGCAATGCCTTTACAGAGGTAGGGGTTACATCAACGACGATATAATACTAGACTCCGCATGCACGATCTAAGGAACAAAAATTATTCTGCCAACTCGCTGAGATACCACGTCAGCGAGGGGGACGGGGTACTGCGTTGTGATTGGCTAACTCAAGGTCTGTTCTGTCTCAACGTATGTTTACGGCTCACAGGATTGGTCGAAATGAGACGAATATAAGACTTTTTTGCCTTATGTATTGGCAGACATCGGTCGTCTGTTATTAGGAGTCTAGTATTATATCGTCGTTGGGTTACATCGATAATCTTATAGTTGGATTTAGACCAAATAATTGAGTACGTAACCATTCTATTCTTCTCCACAAAATGTTCTTTTTATACCGAAACAATATTCAGATAGTATAGTCATGAATAATAAAATAAACCTCTACTGGTTCAACTATATTTGTTTGGTCTAAATCCACCTTTTAAATAATATTTCGCACGGACTATTTACTTACAAGTTACAACTGCATTGTACAGAAACACATTTTTGGTAGTTCCCGCCAGGATTGAAGTTTTTGACGCGCACGCAATGTATTATGTCATTACATTAATCTACTATATAAAAATAAACCGGGTTTTCCTTCCTGACGCTATAACTCCAGAACGCACGAACCGATTTCCACGGTTTTGCATTCGTGGGAAAGGTCTCGGGCTCCGTGAGGTTTATAGCAAACAAAACGAAGCCATCTGGTGGCGAAACGGAGTTCGCCGGATTTGCTAGTTTGCATTAAAAATGTATTTCCACACACACATTTTTGTGCAGTAATAATTTAGTCGTGGCGTGGACTCTAGGTGAAGTTTGTACAAGTTTTTTACAGTTTTTTGTATAAGTCTAATGGTGTTAAAATACGTGTTGCTAGCTTACTTAAATTCTCGATTATATGAAGTACAATTTTGATAACTGTCTGATGTAGCAAACTTAAAACGCCCTGTCTGCATCATTTGTATTAAAATGAAAACAATTTGTTAATAAGCCTACACTTTCCTTACCATGTTCTTTCGTTTTTTTTTTTTTGTTTTTGCCCAAATATCAAGAAAAGTAACTGCCTTACCACAAAAAAATAAACATTTGTTGAACGGTTGTCTAAAAAGTGTTACTGCAAAACGACCCTTATATCAACGTCAAATGTGTTAACAGTTTTTTTTACACAAGTGTTCAACGAATGTTTATCTTTTTTTTTGTGGTAACACAGTAAATGTCTCCGTTTAAGGTGATTGCTTCGATGTAGCCCACGAAATTCAATTTTTTTTTATGTTTTTTGCAATTTGCAGGCCAGTGACTTGTTGTAACTTTATAAATATTTGTGTTGCGGTAATAACAAGTATAATTTTAAATATAAAAAATATCAAAAAACTCGCTCCATCAGTTCTCACATAGAAAAGGTGCATCGTAGTTAGATTTCGGAGATTTTAACATGATGCACCTTTTCTATGTGAGAACTGATGGAGCGAATTTTTTGACAATTTTTATATTTAAAATTATACTTGTTATTTGCGCAACACAAATATTTATAAAGTTACAACATGTCACTGGCCTGCAAATTGCAAAAAACATAAAAAAATTTGAATTTCGCGGGCTGGTTGGAGCATCCCCCTTAAACTAAATTGATCTCAACCTTGAACTTCAAAATTGTAAGATTGTTCGCTCACACATTCGTCCTGACTAAGAGAGTTTTTTTTTTTACAAAACCTAGAAACTTTTTGCCAGAAGGTCAAGTGTCAACAATAAAATTAATAAGAAGACAAGCATTTCGAAGGGTGATGAAAATTTCATTATGCATGATATCCTTTTGAAGTTTAAATATTAGAGGAAAAGTAAATCTAAAAAAATGGGGGTGATTTTAACACGTAGAGAAATATACTCACAGGTGTAGTTGTTTAATCAATCGTTAAACTATTATTTAAATTCCATACATTTTTTTAACAACTGATTAAAAGATATAATTATTTAACAAATAGTTTAAGAGCTGATTTTTCAATAGTCAGATAACTTTTATCTGAGGAATAAAAATGGCGGTTTGTCAGCTTACCTATGGAAAATATGTCAAACCGTTTAAAATCAGCCCTAAGTACTGATTATACAACAACAACTCGTCCTTAGTAACGTAGTTTCTTTAGGGTTGAACCACATCTGGCAGCACGAAATCGCCTTCTCCCCGGTATAGCAAATGTCAGTTCTAAGCGACAGAAAGAGAAAGGGCGACGGATTCCGTGCTGCCAGATATGGTGCAACCCTTAGAAAACTTTGTTCTTGATCTGAACTAATATTTACTAATGCAAATGTGCAAATAAAAGTGTAAACTCACAATCAAAGATATTATTTAGCTAAATCTTATTTCATTTTTAAGCTTATACTTACTTATTATTTAAGAAATATTTAATGTTATATTTATACACCCCACATTCCTGTTGAGAATTTATAATAAATTAGATTTGATTGAAATTGTATTGTATTATGGAATGATATGTAAGACTTTACTGCCTTTCTTTTAGAAAATTTTAAATCTACTTAAGGCTAATTTTTTTATAGTCAGATAAGTTTTATCTGAGGAATAAAAATTGCTGTTTGACACGACATATTTTCTATAGATAAGCTGTCAAACCGCCATTTTTATTCCTCAGATAAAAGTCATCTGACTATTGAAAAATCAGCCCTTAGCCTCTGTCAGACACGGCGGGAACCGCGCGATTTCAGAATCGCATGGAAATCGCACGAGTCTTATTTGTATGAGTTATTAAGTAATCGTTCAGACATAACCGCGCGATTCCCGCGCGGGAAACGCGCGGTTCCCGCCGTGTCTGAACAGAGGCTTAGTCCGACGCGTCGGTTAGAGTATTGAAGCAAAAAAATGGCTACGAAGTTTTTTTTTTTTAATTGCCCTTTCACGATACTGAAGGAGTGGAGGGGGGCCTTTGCCCAGGAGTGTACAAACAATAGGGTCTTTAAAAACAAAAATGCCCTTTTATATTTTGACAAATATAAAACGCTTCAAAATATGGGTTCTCTCAAAAGTGAGAAGATTTCGTTCGTCCAAAGTGAAAAAGCGGTTATTCGTCCAATATTCATAGACAACTACTGCTCAATATTAAGTTGTCACTTTCACATTTATGTGGCTGTTTTCTTTCTACGCTTGCATCGCAAAAGGAGAGTAAAACAACGTTCTAAAATAATGAATCACAGTTTAATGTACAATAACATTTGTTGAACAAGCACAAATTAGTTTTTAATTATTAAGAGAGTATCGGACTTTACACGAAACACATATTATTTATAATTGAGATAAGAAATTGATTGAAGACGGCAGGAAGAACATTCGTTCGGAAATCAAGCAACTTTTGTCCACTACGTAAATGAATACAGCCTCAATGGCACACAAAAATATATTTGTTCGTATTTACAATTTTAGCGAAGGTTTCTTTTACATCACCTCTAATAATTATTATTAATCAAGTA
This sequence comes from Agrotis segetum, assembly GCA_036375495.1. Lineage (NCBI taxonomy): Eukaryota > Metazoa > Arthropoda > Insecta > Lepidoptera > Noctuidae > Agrotis > Agrotis segetum. The sequence goes on along the minus strand of JAQSVV010000280.1, from coordinate 981,695 downwards.
TTCGATTCAGGATACATAATTTTTTTCATAGTGGGCTTTTCCTTTGTGATACCGAAGGCCTATTATTTATGGGCGTATTTTCGAAAATGGAATATTGACAAACTTTTTTTTATGATCCTGCTTTATCTATATAAACTAATTGCTTAGGTTGCACTAATCTGGTAATTACAAGCAATAACTTAATACGTGTACACTTTTATAAATTACAGCTGTACAAGGATCTTTTGGCGGGCAGCCAAAATGGAAAGTAACGACGCCATTTTGTTTTTCCAACACAGTTTTTTTTAAACAATACTGGTCAAAATATCCTTGTAACATTGTAATTTAGATACTGAATACCAGTTTCAGAAAATAAACACATATTGCTTATATTATCGGATACATTTCACAATGTTCATTTCTAAAAAGTAAAACATGTATTTAGCCTTTTTTTCTCACCACTGTATTAGTACAGTCACGAACAATATAAAACAAATGTATACATGAGAAAACTTTTTAAAGTGTTCTCAATTACGGTCAATTCACACCGAGACGCAACGCGGCGCGACGTGACGCAACGATACTTCAACTACTGTTCTTGTAGTAATTAAAGTTAGATTTTGAGTCGCTTTTCAAATGCAGCGCGGCGTCGCGCCGTGTTGCGAAAGGCGTATCTTTTCGTGTAGGAAAAAGAGTTAAATTTTGAGTAGCTCTATTGAAATGTGCGCGCGGCGTCACGTCTCGGTCTGATCTGACCCTTGGGTCCGTTGTTTTTGGACCCGAAGCTATACAAGTTTTCTCAAAGCCACAATGGATATTCCACAATATTGCTACATGTATACAATATAACAGTGATGTGCTCGTAGTGACTGTACATAAAGGTCTGGCTAAACTGTAGCGAATACCGTGCGCGATGAAACTCATCGGTTACTCAAACGCGGCGAAGATTCTCCACAGTGTGACTAAGCCTTTACCCATGGCGCGATGCGACGCGATTCCAAAAATTCCAACTACAAGTGAAAAACAACCTTGCTTCCAAGAAATAATGATGCAATTCGATTGACTTGACGTCGTCGTGGCGATCGTCGTTCTTTTTCATTTACCCGTAGATAACAACGTGTTTTATGTCATATTTCGTAGTGGTAAGGTTGATTTTCACTTGTAGTTGGAATCGGTCGACTTGCAGTCGCGTCGCGCCATGAGTATAGTACCTAAAGCTTAAGACTTAATAAAAACGATAATCTTAGAATACATCAGACCTCTTTTACCATAAATATAATACTTATATCCCCCCCATTACGGAAAATCTGAGGCTTCACGAGTGAATAAAAAAAAGGTTGCACTCCAGGAGTGCCGGTAGAAGTGAAAACTTTTTTGTTACTATGTTTTATTTTTAATTTGAATGACGTCTTACTCATTTTCGATCAGGGTCACGTGACCCTGACGCGAGTTTTGGTCACGTGACCCTGACGCGAGTTTTAAATTTTTTACCCATTACAGAAAAAGTGTACAACGCCGCTAAAGAAGTTTTCACTTCAAAAATAAAAACCTCGATAATAACATTGAAAATGCACGTTTCCTTTAAAATATTCACTCAATGGTATAAATAGATTTATGTAGTGTATTTTTCAGGAATACTAATTGCTTTTCGGCAATAATAATTCGGCTTAAACGATAAAGGATAGTTTTATTTTCGATTTAAAATATCGGAGTATTGTCTTTACGTCACGCGTTCGAGCGCCTCTGAAGTTTTGTAAAACGGCCATAAAATTAAATTAGTACTAGAAACCTGCTTCCCATGAAACAAAATTACCCCCATATTTCAACATGGACATTTCACAATTTTTTTTTAACGTTATAAAATATAGGTAAGTTGACCTATATTTTATAACGTTAAAAAAAATTGAAACCGTTAGCGTGTTTTATGTGATGAACTTAACGAAATGTGATTAAGGTAATGGTTTATTTTATTATAAAAAATATAGAACACTCTGTAAATCTTCGGATGAAGCACGACTGAGCTTAATTTACGACAAAATTCGCTCCATAAAAATCTATGAAGCCAACTTACGGTGAGTTCACACCGTGACGTAACGCGACGTGACGCAACGATACTGCAAATGAGTATCTTCTCGTGTAGGAAATAGAGTTAGATTTTGAGTAGCTCCATTAAAATGTGGTAGCTTTAGTCGCCATTATTTTCCTTCAACTCCCACCTTCGGATATTTAGTTAATCCAATGATCTATTTAAAAAAAAATCGTTAAAAATAACTAAAACCCGACTACGACAAAAACGTGCACTGAAAAGTATAAAACAAGAACAATATTAATTTGACCGATATTGTGCTAGCCGTGGTCGTGTGCCACCTGCGGTTGTGTCACACAATCTTCATTATGTAGGTGGCACACGACCAGCGGTCAGCTGAGACGCTTCTAACGACACCCCATTTGTCATGTAATGATAAGTAGTTTATAAGATATGAGGGAACAGACAAACATACATACCGGTCAAAATCATAACCCTCCTTTTGGCTTTGCCGTAGTCGGGTAAAAAAGCCACATAAATTGAGGTAAGATGTGTTCTAAAACCCACGCGAAAATCATAATTATTCAGTTCTTCGACAACCAGTTGCAAATAATATGCTAGATTTGGGCCGGGCATACACAGACTTGAAGAGGTCGGTATCGACTGCTCGAGCAGGCGGTCAGACAACCAAGTAGTCTCCAGGCATACACTGACTGCTCGACCAGTCGCAGTTGTTACGCTGACTGCTTCAAGCAATCCGTGTATCCCGGCTTTTACCCAAAATTTAATAAACAACTAACAAATTAATGGAAGGTGTTTAATACTATACACAGTTTTATTTCTCGATGATCAATTATTTAGTATTCACTTTATTCAATGCGTTATATTCCGACTGGATTTTTGAATGCGTAATGCTAACTTGTCCCGTTGCTATATGCTTAGGCATAATTATCTACTAATTGTTTTGTTCTTTGGGATTCGGTACACAATTCCACATTCACAAAATTATATAGGTACATATTGAGGCAAAATGATATTCGCTAAATATTTTTTTTCAAAATTATTACATTCGCCTTATAAATTATATAATTACATCCAATATCAAAAGACAAATGCGAAGTTTTCATTTTCATATGCGGAGACAACAATTATCAAATTTCGCGGTATAATGGACATTGACTGTGCCCGAATTGAAATTTTGCAAATGTGAATTGGCGATTCCAGAACATTATAACAATTTGAAAATGTGACATTTTGCGAAATTCACATTGCGAATGTGGCATTGTGCTCCGAATCAGTTCTCGTTTTGAAGTATTCTCTACTAATTTTAGAGATAAAGCAAGCTATCAACGGTAAGGCTAGCTAAGGTATCAGTCATCTTGGAACCTTATATGACATCTAGGATACCATTTTGCTTGTCTGTGAGAGAGATAGCGCTATGCGCCTTGTGTAGCTGCTATTTCTTTTTCACAATAGAACAATATGTTAGTGAACATATAACTTTTTTTTAGATTTTGTATGGCAATAGCTCCTTGCCTGAACTACTTATTGATTTCAATGCAACAAAAAGTCAAATTTTACAGTTCACTAGGATAAAAACAGGTTTTCAGATCCAAGTCTTAAAGATGTTCAGTCAGAAGTTGCCATCATCTATCGGGATAATGGATTGAAATGGAATATTTAATTTCAGGCGTTAGAAAAGTTTTTCGTGTTTCATCGGATAATATGTGTAGTGTATCTTATCACAAAATTCTTCACTTTTAAGAATCCATGTTCAATAGGCGAACAATATTGCCCGATACAATTTAAAGGGCAATAATTAAGAAAAAAGGGAAGCCCAATATTACTTAAAATATAAATCATACAACCAACACGATATTGCTTCGAATTTCATCGCTTATAATAAACTGAGTTAAAGCCTAAGTTTAAATCCAATCGGAATACAACTTAGCGCGTTTGCTCATGATGCGATGCAATTCACTCATTAACTACAAGTGATAATCATCTTTATTACTACCACTTAAAGACGCTGCCAATTTAAAACGTGCGGTTGTCTATAGTACATAGTTTTACAAAAAAAGGCTGGCCACGACGACGTAACATCGAATTTGTACGTAAAAAAATGTAATTAATTAGTACGAAAAACAGTCAATAAAAAAAATATTTGACCAGTATTTTTTCTTCTGTAGAGTAAACCATAATTTACAAAGAACGCTTCTAAACATCAAAAACGTCACTCAGTCGGTATAATTTTACAGGCGTTATGACGTCACAAGCGGACTCCCGATTTTCAAAGCGTCGAATTTAATATTTGTCAATATTCAACGATAAAAAAACAATTACAATACGTGTTCCTGTTATTTCAATACTTGACGGATTAAACAGATTTTCAATTTATGCAGTAAAATACCTTAATGTCGTAACAACAAGGACGATTTTCATTTTTTGACAAAATTGCACGCATCCCGTCATGAGCAAGAACGCTTATAAAACGCGTGTAGGAAACAAATGGATTACTACTTTAATAAATACTAACTTCTGCCCCGACTTTGTTCGAGTTCAGTTTTGGCCCCGACCCACCATCTCGCCTTTTAGCGCTTTTTTTTTACCGACTTTCTAGCTAAAAATTGTAACAGCTCTACTAATTTATACGTAAGGTAAAGGGAGATTATTTGGTAAGACAGACAACTCAGTGATAGAGTCTTAAAAGTCTCTCAAAACGTTACATATGCATGCTGTAATGCGAAATGATGTCACTACATCTTATCCACTTTAGTGGTGAACTAGTTGCATCATTTCGCATTACTACATGCATAGGTAAAGTTTTGAGAGACTTTTAAGACTATCACTGAGTTGCCTGTCTCACCATTTATAATCTCCCTTCACCCTACATAGTGTAAATATAATTTATAGCCTTCAATGAATGGCTTCATATCAGATATTTTTTTAGAATTGGATCATTAGTTCCGGAGATTACTTCCTACAAACAAACAAATACCTGTATCTGCCTGTAAATAGTCTGGAGTACCTATCCAGAAGACGCGGGTTCGAATCCCACTTGCAATCTAATTTTTCTTTCCTCAAATCATCTTTACGAAGCGCGTCGCATGCGTTAATGCGTTTAAAATAATTAATAAACAAACAAATATTATCTCTTTATGATTTTTTTTTACATTGTCATCATCATCTTCCTGCCCATAACCCATTTTACTTGAGGCAAGCGCAACACGATTTTTTCCTCTTATTATTTTATATTGTATCGAATGACATCTAAAATGTTGAAAATAATGAACATTTTCGTTTTAACGTGTCGGGGGTCAAACCCCGCACGAAACAAATTTATGTGAGATATGCAAGTCAACTAATTTCACATCCAGGCCTGAGTGTTTGTGTATGTGAGTTTCTATCATTGTAAACGTACCCACGATACAGGAAGAAATTCCTAGTGAATAATAAAGTTCGCTATAGTATTCCATTTGTTTCCTACAGTGCCAGTCTGTGGCTCATTCGAGGGGGAGCAGAGCGAGGAGGGGGGGAGGGGGGGGGAAGTACTTCAGCATCATGTCGGATCCAGATTCGTGCTTAGTGTCTTCAGTTGCTCTAGTCCAGCTAGTAGCTCTCTGTAACCAAGAAGATAATAAAACATAAATTTTAATACAGATTATTGAAAATACATAGAATTACTAGCTGACCCCGCGAACTTCGTAGCGACACAGAATCAATACTACTACCACGGTAATAATATCTACAGTACTCCAACTTCATACAAACGGACGAAACGCGAGCTATGCTTACGCGCCTCGATGTCGGGGTGCACTCGGGGCGCAGACAGTCACGACAATTCAATTCAATATACAAAGTATTTTATCTACTCTCATATCGTAAACTTCGAAATACAAAACTCAAAACGAGTTTATAATGACATACTTTATACCGTAGAGTATCGTAATGAAATTAAAAAATTAAATTATAACACTGTTTGTTTAACAAAACAATGTTATAATTTATTTTTTTTTCATTATGATACAGATTACTGATCATAGATACATTTTTTTACTTTTTTATCTGTGGCTGCGCGCGCTTTCTAAGGGAATGTTGGGATTTTGACGTTTGTGTTTCGGTGGATGACATGGTGGATGATTATTAGTGTTTATTAATTTTTATCTTTTATTTGTTAAGTTCGTGTTCAATGAGAGTAGATAAAGTAGTGTATGAAACTGTACATAACTAGGTATTATACCACTCGTGTGATACTATTATAAAACTCGCTTCGCTCGTTTTATAAACTCACACTCGTGTATAATACCCCTCATTATGTACCAGTTACATAAACTACTATTATTTGTTTATATAAAAAAGTATACCGATTTACAATCACAAAACTAAATAGAAACAGAAAGTAGCAAATATAATTAAAATGCTGGAGACGGGCAACCCTAATGCATGTTATACAGAATAGAGTAAACGTCAAATCCGATAATTCAAATTCTTAGCCAGACTTGTTTTTGATGTTGGCCTAAGGAGATTGCAAAACGACGAAGTGAATGGGATTATACTGTTTTTTTTTTCAAAATAAGTGTTTTTTTTGTATTTACTTGTATTGATGAATAATTGTTGTTAGTTACCTGAGCGACGTCTCCGCCATGTGCGTGGCCCTCCTGAGTCCGGCCGCGGCCCCCCCCTGCACCCCCCGCAGCGCCCTCACCTGCGCCTGCGACGCGGATAGCTCCTCCTGCACACAGTTCATGCAGCTTGTAAGGGAGCTATAACTTACTACAAATAAAAATAGTCCTTGCTACTACGATATAATGATGCAATTCGAATGACGTCGTCCTGGCGAGTGTGTTTTGTTTTTCACCAACCCGTAGGGAGGAGTGACAGTGTAAAACTTTAACTTACCTTTAATTTCTTAATTTGACTCTTTAATTTAGCTATCGTTGCTTCAGCCTCCGCCGCTCGTGTCTGAAATCATTTATATTTGCTTAAAAAACCTATAGATTGGAGTCGGCTCATATTATGCTAGTCCAGAGCATTTTTAATGTACAGACGCCAGCAGGTCAACCTACCCGAATCTGTCAGATTTTACCATTCAAACCTTAACCTTCTACTCTTGTGATAAGGTTGAAATTTTATTTAAGAAATCTGACAGATTGTGGTAGCTTGATGTGCTGGCGTCTGTACAATCGACAAAGTGGAATCATCCATTTTGACAACAAATCGTTTGAATCCGTCAAATTGACAAAGATCAAAGTCATTACCATGGATGTGTATGTTTACGCGAATGTGGACCTAATTGTATTTGAATGTCAATAAGCGTATGGTGGGTCATAATTCAACTTTGTCGCTTGTACTATAACGAATTATCGATATTGTCCTTTAATAATTATATACTCTTGATTTAATTGTTTAGCTATACGACATAAACATCTGTATTGTACGATTGGGCAGAGCCATATTTCCCCCGTTTTGACTTTTTGGAACAATCCCACCACACCATTCCTAAACCACTGCAACTCCTGTTAGCCAGAATCAATAGCGTCAACCACCAGAAAAGCGCCGAGACAATGAAGCTTGACGGAGATCCGGAAAATGAGTTTATCTGTTTTGTATCGTGCAACGAAATTAATCAGAAAATAGGGAGGAGTAGGAAAATTTACAGAATGATTTTTAATTCGATGCGATCCTTGAAATGGGTGATACTAGATCGTATTTGCAATCATTTTAACCCTGACAACATGGGGTCCAACATGCTGGGCTGTAAAAAGATGGATGAGAAACAATTGCATGTAGCGGAGATGAGGATGTTAAGATGAATGTTGGCAGTTTGAAAGTGGAACCTGTTACAGAAAAAATGAAAGGGAATCGTCTATCTTGGTATGGACATGTGATGAGGAGGGATGAAAATCATGTGACTAAGAGAGTGATGAGTATGAATGTTGATGGATGGAGAGGAAGAGGAAGGCCAAAGAAGAGATGGATGGATTGTCTAAGGAATGATATGAAAGAAAAAGGAGTAGATGATACTAGGACGTGTGATAGGGGAGAATGGAAGAAAAAAACGTGTTGCGCCGACCCCAAGTAAAATGGGATAAGGGCAGGAAGATGATGATGATGAACATGGGGTCCAAACTGACTGATTTTGAAAATATCGAATTTATTCGAAAAATCTTTAAAGTTCGACATCTCCAAAACTAGTCAATTTATATTATAGTTTCTATTGAGTATTGTTTCGTGACTATTACGACTTACCGCAGCATCAGTAAGACTGCTCTCTGCCCTGTCCGCGGCCGCGTCCAGCTGCCCCGTGTACTCCCGCTCTGCCCGTCTGGCCTCCCCCCTGCGCTGCACCTCAGCAGCGCGCGCGGCCGCTGCCTCGGCCTGTAGGAGCGCGTTGCTGGCGCGAGCAGCCGACAGCTCCTGTTCCACGTGCGAGCGACGGGAGCGCTCCGCGAATAGCTCGCATCTATAGGCAATCATAGAGACTAACGCCGGATCCACACGTTGGCCGTGTTTGCCGAACAGAAGGAGACGGCGCTATATCAGAAAGCAAGACGCAAATAATTCTATCTTGTTTCTTAGTATAACGTCGTCTCCTGCTGTTCGGCAAACACGGTCAAGGTGTGGATCCGGCGTAAAGCTGCGAACAAATTATCGGACGGATTAATTTATAAAATGTGTCTTTTGTTAATTTTATGTTGAATTAAATTTAAATGTTACTTCATTGTAAGTAAACATAAATATTCGTATGCCGCTTTATGCGGTGAATATGCTGTACTAACTATTTATAACACCTGTAAACCCTACCTTAGTCTACGAATAAATGTCTTTGTCTTTGACGCGTCCGGTAGCCGCGGCTGAGAGACGCAGCTTATTCATTATCTAGCCAGTATAATACTACACTGTGCAAACTGTCGGTCGTAAGACGTGGACGTGACCTTGAGCGTTCGGACGTCCGAACAGAATCTGGCCGGCTGACGGACGCGTCCGATAATATGTTCCCAGCTTAATAATTTCATATATCACACCCTCAGACTTCACGGGACTTTCTCATCATATAACCATATCCGTGGTAAAGAGCTATTGAAGAAATACCGAGGATTTTAGTCAGTAGGAGACTGACAGACTAATTTGATGATTTTACCCGATAAAAAAAATTGTAGCGCCATCCAGCTCCTTAATTAAAAAAACAGTTTGAACTACTAACGGTTTATTGGAAACGTCACCTCACAATCGTTAGTCCAGAAGCTCGATTCGTAAAGTTATTCTGTTCTTATACGCAATATTTATTCGAGACATGACGCCGCCATTTCCTAACCACGTGTTATGATTGCTAATGACTGTCGTAAGCACGTGTTAATTATGTTAAATGCTTTCTTATTAAGTAAACTTTAGGTAGTATTAAAGATCGGAATACGTTCTCACTAATTCCATGGATAAACTACGGTGAAACTAGTGAAACGAGTTCGATTAAGGGTGCTCCCACAGACTGAGACAATGCGATAACACGCGGCCGCCTCGAGGATTCCGCCGCGTGCTATCGCATTATGCTTTCTGTCTCGGTCTAGCAAATGGCAGTTCTAAGCGACAGAAAGAGAAAGGGCGACGGAAAAAGCCGATTCCGCGTCGATAGATGTGGGAGCACCCTAAGTTTTGTTTCATTTGTTCCATTGTCAAAGTCCATGGAACTACCGAGAAAAATTCCATGGAACTAATTGATGGTGGAACTAGTGGGAATGATCCGAGTTTATTTAACCAAAGCTGAAAGTAACATGTGAAAGGAGGGCCACGGGTTTATCGCATCTCAATGGCATCCATCAACACTCCTGTAACCTTCAGACATTAAGATGGCGGCACAAACCTGGTCTGTTCGAGCTCAGCAATGATCTGGCGCATCTGCTCGTCCTGATGCTCCGGCTCCGGCGACGTCCGGCCCGGATGCACCGGCAGGAAGTCCGGCAGACACATGGACTCTGCTCCTGAAATGCATTCCAACTACATTACACCACATCTATTTTTTTTAAGAAGGTGTAAGTCTAATTTTTTTGTTTTTGTCTAGATTTTAGACTTTCTTTTATTTTTCCTTTATTTTGTCTTCGAAGCTTTTTCTCGTGGCTTATATTAATGTTAATACGAGTCTTGTCTTTTCCTTTCTTAAGCGCAATTTAGACGGAGCAAGAACTCGTATGCGAGTTTCACTACATTGCGGCATTTGTTTCATTAACTGAATTTGATTCACTCATAAATTCCGCAATGTAACGCAACTCGCGTTCGAGTTCTTGCATCGTCTAAATGAGGCTTTATTCTCCTACGGGTGGTCGCTTTCTGTAGTCTAATTCTAAAGCGTGCTGACTATAACCACCCTTTTGTTCCATGCGTCAGGGGGCATCGGGACCTAATCTTGGTGGACTGGTGTCATTCCGCCCATGCTTCCTTTGCGTCTATGTGATGCGTACGTGAGTTCTACGCGCCGCCGTGTTGGAAACATTTTGATGGTAATTTCCCCAAATGAGTTTATCTGAATTTTTAACACAAGACTTGAAGACAAAGTCCTTTAAAGCTGCAAGAAATAATCTGTCATCTGGTGTGTAAGTTTATGTCCTTTTTTTCTATTTTAGAAACTTCTGGTAAAAAAAAGTCAGTGAGGGGAGATAGACGGGATCGTTTGAGCTTAATGGTCCGTCTATCCTATCTTGAAACACGTCACTCGGTACTGCACAATTATAGCCGAGTCCCCTAGTTCAGACCATCCTAATTATTGCATTCCGTACAATTTGATCGCAACCACATGTTTTAAAGACACTTTTTCTTGTTGTTATGAGTATTGAATTCGTTGGTTCCAATCTTGGAAGTACCAATATGAGTTTTTCGATTCGTATGATCTTTCAAAAATTATCGTAGTCATCTCTGAAATTGGTGAACCTTTTGAGGAAACCTGGAAAAATCTGCCTAATCTTTTCCCAGTCGTCTGCTTCCAATCGCACCTGATGCAACTGAATATATCAGTATTTTACATGGAGCGACTGCCTATCGGACCTCCAGTAACTGGGTAATGCGAAACCTCTTGGAAGACCGGTTCCTAGTATTTCGAGCTTCTGTCTAACAGTCGTCATCTGCCTAGCCTTTTCCCAACTATATTGGGGTCGGAATGTCGGATTCCAGTCAAACCAGATGCTTATGTCCATCAGTAACGACTGTAAAAGACATCAGCCATCTATAAATGACAGCCATGACCAACGCATGAATGCTTTACGTGCTTTTCGAGGAACTTCGGTATGATCGATGGCCACACAACCACAGAACAACCTCGGTAACAGCAGCTTTACCTTGAAGGTTGAGTCGCAAGGAAATCTGGACGTGTAGATCTAAAATTACCAATCCACCTTGAGAAATTATGCTGTGTAAGGCTAGGGACTTCTGTAGAGACCGTTTTCTGGTTGGAAAGTCATCTAATGAGTTCTGTGGCCCTGTTGACCTGTTCCTTCAGTTGGAATTTGCGTTGAAAGGCCACGGTGCTTCGCAGGACTGTTTTAAAATCACCAGCGACCTGAAGCGAGCACGATACACTACATACATATTGATAGAAGAACACCTTTGCCTGGTTTTTTAAAGAGTACAAGCGTGCTAATTGTACCACGTGCTGATATTTCTTTAGCGATATTAGCATTTCGATTTGTTTATGTTTTTGTAAACCATTGACAGCACTAGAGCCAGAGGTAACAGCCCTGACTTACGTGTCGTAGGTCGTGGGTTCGATTACGACAAACAATACCGGTCCGATTTGTGTGATTATTTTTTTGTTTGATGCAATATACTTTTCATTATACCCATAAAAAAATATTCATTTTGGTTCAGTACTTTTTATTTTATGAACATTTTTTTGGAGAAATGTGTGTAGTTTTCTGCAGCAAATATAGGTGGAGTTGTATTCGATACTTATGTCAGGCATTGTGTTGCTCGATTTTTCTATATGGAATTCGAATTTATTAGTAACTATCAGTCACTTCTGCCTTACCCTTTGGGGATAACAGGCGCGATGTTGTTTACAATGGTGCCGGTCAAGAAACATCTATGATTTATGTACAAAATAAAGTTATTAGCCATGTTAATTTATTTGTAAGTACTGTAGGAATAGTAACAGAAGTTCAAGTGAAACGAACCACTATTTAATGAATATAGATAAACCGTATTATGTGCTAATTGATCTATTACAATAATGTTTGTTTGGCACAGTTTGAAACATGTGACCGAATTATAACAGGGTTATCAAACTACCACTGGAAAGTTTGTTTCACTACTTCTTCTTCCTAAACAAAACACTAGGAATTCGGAAAAGGATTACTTTGGTGGATTGTCTTATGTAAAATTGGCCTAAAATAGTGCTGATTATATCAGTAATACTGACTTTCGAAATTTAATTGTGATGATGTGTGATACAATTTTGTATCCATATTAAAATTCACTGGCACACTTATTATAAATTAATGAATTTCATACTGACAAGAAGATCCCTCAGAAAAAATGGAGAAAGTTTGTTAACAAAAGAAAAACTTTCATCAAACAACTTCTCTCTCATCAACTTTAAGTAATTTCCATCATCATAACTATAGCATACTAAAACAGATGTCAGCGGACACTACTGCTTATGTGCAAAGAATTAATTATCAATTCATAATGAACAATTTTAATTAATATGTGAAATACACACTTATTGATATTGTCTAAGCTCATCCTTCCATTTGACAGGAGAATATTTCCCCTGGGTTCCAAGATCAGAACTTTTTGTACAATACTTCCTTGAATTTTAATATGTAACTACTAAAATGTAGTTTTTAGCAGAAACTCATTACTGGAATACTAATGTGTATATCTGACTTTGCTTGCAAACACTTATACTCCCCTTTTGAACAATAACAAGCATCAGCTGTTCAATGCATTGTGTGTTTTCTTATTTGACTCGGCCATTATAGCTACTAAATTGGTTACATTTGAATTTAGCAGTGGCGCAGGGTAAAAATTCTTGAAAGGGAATCCGGACCAAAACGTAATGAAAAAACTTACAAACATACTAATCGCCCCTACGATTTTTGAAAGTTTCACTCGATTTCTCTGGTCTTCTATCATCAAACCCTGATTGCCACATATCAAGTTTCCACTAGGGATGGGCGTTGAATCAACGAACTAGTTGAATCAACCGTTGAGCTCCTGTCAACGTATTAACGTTAACTGAATATGAATCAACTAGTTGAATTCGTCAACGAAGTTTATGAGTTGAACTCGTTCGTTCGTTCGTTTTCGTTAATTCAACGAGTGAATCAACTAGTTGAATTCGTCAACGACGTTTATGAGTTGAACTCGTTCGTTCGTTCGTTCTCGTTAATTCAACGAGTGAATCAACTAGTTGAATTCGTCAACGACGTTTATGAGTTGAACTCGTTCGTTCGTTCGTTCTCGTTAATTCAACGAGTTGAATGTTGTTGTTGAACGTTATCTTCAACGTTGAGTGTTATGGTTCGATATCTTTAACGTCATAGATTGCGAGCGGTTGAATGAGTTGATTTTCGAAATATTTATTTTAAGAATAGTACATAAATATTGGTGGAGTTTGTTTAATTTTCCCAATGTATTCTTTGAAATGTACTATTTTTTGAGCCCTCTGTGAAAAATGTAATAATAATATTTTTATTTCACACAATTTATGATGTTAGTTTGTACATAAAACGTTTCCTATACAAAAATTGAATCAAATTTTAATGAATCAGCGGTTTACGTTGCAAGTTGACAGTTAAATTCGTCAACGAGATGAACACGTTAACTCATTCAACTCGTTGACGAATTTAACTAGTTAACAAACGTGAATCAACGTTAACGTTTCGTTGACGGAAAAACCGTCAACGACCCGCCGACCGTCAACCCACTCGCTAGTTTCCACCACTAAAACATCTTCTATCCAACGAAAAAAGAATCATCAAAATCGGTTCATAAACGATGAAGTTATAACACGAACAAAAAATAAACGAATTAAATGTATTATAAGGACGAATAAATTGAGTAACCGGAGTAACCTCCTTGATATTTGTAGTCGGTTAATCAATTATTAGCAACTTCCGAAAAATCATGGTATAATAATACCAGGTATGGCACTCCGAGACACAGTGGTCACGTGGGTGACACAAGCCTACGTCATCATCGCTATCTGCTGGTTCTCAAACTTTACAGTTTGGGGAAATTTAACCTAATAAAACATTGACCTAATTATTACATTACTGCTAACTTTTGCACGTGGCTTCCATCCCTTACCTCAGCGTAGTAGATTTTCAGTGACAAAAAGCATTATTTATCCATCCTAGGATAAAAGATAACAAAGAAACTTTTCGACGTTCACAAATAAAAATGTTTGAGTGCCGCTGGTTCCACAGTCGCTGAGCGAGACAGGCATACGCATAAAACAAGGATAGCGCTATACGACAAAATGGCGGCATGACAATGACACAGCCCGTTCCTGTGTTACCAGTAGTGTGTGGTTATAACTCCCTAAGCGCATTTATTACATAAGCGAATACGATAAAACGCTGTGGTTTTATTAAACAATTCTGTTGGTATACGTATTGAATTGTTTCGTTTGCTATGCTAAATACAATTTAAATGTTTTATTTATTCTTTTAAACAAAATAATGGGTGAAAATGTTTCCTTATTTTCGTATCTTGTTGCAATTAATTGGCAACTGGAAAGTGACGTCAACATGTGTCACTTCGGGAGTGCCAGACCTTGTTTTTAGACTATGCGAAAAATCATGTTCACAAAACCTTATACTAATCGCCTACACACCTTAACACCGCGATTCAGGATCGTGACGTAAATGCACAACGCCATCTAGTTAAAACTTCGAAACTAACATTACGGTGAACACTAAAAACAATACCATTGAACCGAACTAACTTTGTTTTTAATGCGCTAACTACTCAAAACTTAAATTTCAACAATAATACCAAATCAAATGCAAATGGACAGGTGAAAACAATAAATGCAAAAAAAATAAGCACGAAACAAAACTAATGTGAATCTGTCATCCAAAGAATACTATCTAAACGAATTACGAAGTCCAGTATCATTCCGTCTCGTTCTGGCGTAAGCATTTCATATTTCTATCCTTATCATAAGCCGGTAATGTTCGGCTTCCGAGCGTCCTTAAACTAGCGGTGTTATGTGGCCTCAAGCTCACGATCGCTACAAGAGAAACTTTGAATTTTGTGAACTGAATTCCGGATTCGCCTTGCGGCTTACAAACTTTGTCTGTTTGGCGCGAGTTGAAATTGCGCGGAAAAAATTTGTAGGCGTTTATTTTTTTGTTTTTTTTTTTTTCATATTTTGTTTATGATAAATGAAAATAATAGATACTAGTATTGGCTATATTTCGAAAGGCAAGCCGATAGGAATCGGCTTGTTAGGTGGCTTCGGGCCTGGAATTTAGTATATTTATCTAAACTATAAATAAAATAATAAAGAGTACTCACCAGCATTAGGAGGGAGATCCAAGGGGAAGGTACTTCTTGGAGACACATTTCTCCTGTCTGCAGGGTTTACAGACTCCGTCAGATCTAGGCTCAAGTGTGGCGGCAGGTCCAGGGGCAGGGCAGGTCCAGCTGCCTCAGCGCCCGCCGGCAAGTCCAGTGGCATCCCGCTGCCAGACTGTCCAGCATCAGAAGTGGATGCTGCTCCCATATATGCTTCATAGTCATACCCCCTTCCACCATAATTACTATTATTTCTCCTACCCAAAGAGGAAGAGGATCCCGCATTGAAACTAGTATTAAACGTAAAGTCCGGTAGGTTATCCAAATCCACAGATATTGGACCATTAAAGTTCAAATATGCCTGCTCCACTAATATGTGATCTTGCACAAAATCTGGCAATGAAGGCATCCCTAGAGGCTCTGAAGCCAAATTTGGTCTGTGATAAAAGGGCACGTCATTATTGTCCGTGTAAAAGTTATGCTTAGAATCAGAGTTATCCACTACACTAAAAGGTACTTCTACAGAACTACTTGAGGATGTGTTGTCACTTATACGATGGCTGCTGCCCTCGCTAGTCTTGTCTTTGGCTTGGGAGTCGGTCGAGCGAGGCTTGTCCCGCCTCGAGTCCGCGTGCACGTCTATCTTGGTCGGCGAGTGCTGCACCGTGTTTGCGTACACTTTCGGACGGGCGCCTGTGTTTTCATACGTCGAGTTACCCGGCAACGAAAGATCCCGCTTCAAAAAATGCCGAAACGAGAACGGATTCTCATCTTTCCGCGTCGCCCCCGTAGACTCTGCAAGAAAAACGAACAGTCGACGAGGAATGCCTTTATATTTAGGACAAAAAACAACTTCGTAAACTCACTGGAAGAAGAACTTTTGGCCTCCGTATGCGATGCGTCACCATTTTCATTACTATTGTACTTTGCTTCTTCAATTCCTAAGTCTGGTTTCGCTGCATTTTGTTCGTTTTCCTGCAAAGGTTCTCCGTTATTCGTATTTTGAGGGGAATTTTTATTCGAAACACCATCCTCGTCCTCCGCCATGATAATGAAAAATGACAGTTAATGAACACGATCGGAAACGAGAACGAGATTTAAATTTTCCGTTCAGAAATTTTTCGAGTGACTTGCTAGAATAAAAAATTGTTTTAGCTATTATTGTTTTCGACTCTTTACTAGTCTTTTATTTTAATTGAAATATATGTTATTTTAAAAAATATATATATCTTTTGAAACTCACACCTATGAATATTATCGACCTAAAAAAAAGTCCTTTTTTTAGGTCCATGACTAAACATACAGACAGACTATTCTTTGTATGTAGCTTTTGAAAAATTTAGTCGCACGCAACTGCTACCAGCTGTCGTCACTTCGCTTAGCCTGAGCCTGAGACGTTACTTAAATCTTACACTTGCTTAGTCATGGTCTCCACTCACAAATCCACGCGTCACTCCCACAGGGAGAATCCAAGATAGCCTGTTGTTTAGCAGACGTAAGGGCGTGGCCCCATGTCCACGGTGCGGTGCCGCTCGCCGCGCAACGGCACGGCACCGCCGCCGGCGGCCGGCACGGCGACGCACTGCGTGCCCAATATTGCGTTATGTACCCAATATTTTCTTTAATTTTGTTTTTTCTTCATTTCTCGTCGTCTTAACAGCAACAGGAGCAGGATATGTCTTTCGCGGCCCATATCAAACCAAATCTGTAATTTTTATTTTTGGATACACTTGCTGAGCGGGTAGGAATATGCCGCACGTGGCGCGGCACGGCACCGCGCCGTAGACATGGGTCCACCGTCCACGCCCTAACGTCAAAATCAGTTTCAGCCTATAAACTTTACTGTCCTCTGGTATGCTTACATAAAGATACACCTTAGTGGCTCTATAGAATGAGAGACCGCGCCACCACCTTCTGAACTGCTGAAACTTCAAGGTACTAATTTTCCTATTCCAATTTTATGTAATGACGACACTAGCGCCGGAAGGTCACGAGTGGTGGACGTGGTGGTGCGGTGAGCGGTGTCTAAATTCGTGTAATACCTAGTATTTTTCCTTTACATACGGAATGCGTACGTATCGCATACGCATTCTTGAATTTATTCGAGATTGCCATCATTGACAAACATCGGGGGTTTTCTTTGAAATAAACTTAGTCCTTGAACAACTACTTGTAGAATTTTATTCCAAGCATTAAGCGGGAATCGAACCCATGACGTGCATCGTAGCAGCAGATTAGCTACTGCGCCAACCTCGTCGTTGAATTAACAAGTTTTTGTCCGAATTACAGCGATTCAGACTTGGCACGATGGGTTAATTTACATCGTTTCGTTTTTATTGAAACAAAAGACGATCTTATAGCAATACAAATAAGGATTATTTTGATTTAGACCACTCCTCAAATGAAACCACACATTTTAAAGAGAATGTTTTATTACATCTAGTATAAGGCTCCTTTTTAACCATTTCATATTGTACAATATCGAAGTAACTCGCTACGTACTTTACAACAAGTATTATTAAAAATAATAACAGTGGGATTTATTAATAAAATAACACAAAATAAATTCGTTAACAATAAATGCATTATTTTTTAGACTATAATAATAAGTATTAAGTTTTTTTATTACAAAAATAGTGAAATAATTTCAAAGATTCTGAGCATAGGTATAGTTCTTTAAGCATCACACCTTTATAAAGATTTATTAATACAGTATAAAATGTTTTGATGAATTTATTACGTAGTATTATTTCAGTTAGACCGAAAGTTTGAGTAACTAGAATGATATTACTGGTAAGGTTCATAGATCGCCTTAATTCTTATGACAATAAGGTTTATAATTGTGTGAAACGGTTGCTCACATACTAACATAAACTTTGATTTGTTCCCTTTACGTCGAGTCCCGTTACGTCGAGTCTGAAAGTCTATTGTTCTCCAAAGAATTGATATTTTACGCTTTCTATTACCTTTATGTCGAGTTTGGTGAACAAGTACAGTCACAGCCCTTTCACACGGCAGTCCAGTTTTGCAGAACCGTCTTTTTACTAGATCCTGCAAAAACGGACGCTGTGTTCACACGGTAGTTCAGTTTTACAGGATCCAGTAAAAAACCGGTCCCGCAATACTGGACTGCCGTGTGAATACAGTTGCATCCTGTTTTTTGACGATTCCTACGCGGCTATGATCAGGCGAAATGGACGTGAATACTTTGATAATATTCTATTGGTATTACCGGCGTCGTCGGCAGCGAAATAGAAGATTCTGGGTTCATCCTATCGTGATACAACGGTCGAATTTAGGTATTTTTGTGAATCTAATGAACGATAAGAGAAGAGAGAGAAGCGCGACGCGGGGGCTGCCACCACTTCACTATCCCGTAAAAAACAGTGTCCAGCAAAAAACCGCACGCAGGAAGCCGTGTGAACATTGCTATAGAAATGTAAGTGTCATTAAACGGGATCCCGCTTTTTACTGGACTACGAATCCAGTTTCCGGTGACAAAACCGAACTGCACAAATCGACGGGAGCAGCATTTTGCAGGATCCTGCATGCGGTTTGCTCGTGTGAACACTAGCATATAATCTCTTGTGCGATCAAACGGGATCCTGCAGAAAACGGGATCCTGCAAAAAACTGGACAGCCGTGTGAAAGGGCTGTCAGGGATGTTTAAAACCCAATGACATAAAAACATTTTTTTTTTACAAGTACAGTTGAAGATTACCTAAAAAGGAAGCTCAACGGAGCCCCACTTCGCGGGTCTCATATTTCTGCGTGCATGGTTTACCTTTGGTAACCTAACCTAACCTGTCCGTGTCGGGGTGCCCACAAGTCCCAAGCTCGCTTCGCTCGCTCTTGCATCCCAAGGTTATACAGGTTCTAACTAAGAGAGGATGATACGAAATTCAACCCCTAAAAGTTTGTATTGCGTACTGCGGTTGATAGTTAGGAGTCTTGAATTTTTAGGACCTAGTTGTTACCTAAGACGCAATATTGCGGGTTGATAGAATTTTTGTTGAATATTGATTTCGTTTTTCCAACAGTATCCCATATAGAGGGTGGCCGGGACTAGAAATTCACAAAGGCAAAGTTCGGAAATCACGCGGACGAAGTCGCGGGCGTAGTGCTAGTTCTTAATAATATTTATCCTTAAAACTAATCTATCCTTGTCGGGGTACCTTTTTTGTGTAAAAAATGATTCTAAATTATGTGCATGTAAACATTTCATTGCACGTAACTGTACTTCAAAAATATAATAAATTAAACTCGACGTATCGGTAATAAAAGCGTGGCTTATAAACTCGACATAAAGGGAATAGAAGCGGGATAGAAAGCCAAGCTCGACATAGGGGTAATAGAAGCGAGACAAGGTTTTCGACTCGACATAACGGGACTCGACGTAAAGGGAACAAATCAAACTTTATACACTAAAAAATAAAGTTCATATTCGTATAAAACACTTTCTTAGCTTAGTCCAGCTGAAGTACTATCTATGAATCTTACCCTTTGACTGATTAAAAATAAATAAGTTATTTTCGATCTAACCAAACGTATTTTTTTATAAATAGGGAAATCGTAATACTAATGGAGAATGGAAATATGAACCGGTAAACAATGTTTTACATTTCTTACATCCACTATAAATTATTTAATGGAATCCTTGAAATATTTTGGCTAAGACCCAAGTTACTACAATAAAGAGAAATTACTACAAAAATATTAGCCAAAATAAATTTTAAAAATAATTTGGCACAGGTTTTGAAAATGGTAGCAACGAAAAAAAGAAAAGAGACATGTAAAAACTTTATACTTTAAAATATGGTTTTATTTTTTAAAGTTAGCTTAAAAAACGAATTTTCAGGCTTGAAGGTGTTCATTTAGAGAAAAAAAACTTAGAATTATTAGTATATGGTGTACTATATTTTTAGTACAGGTTTAAAGTGAATGGGGGGAAACCGATGTAATATTTATTTTTCAAATAAATAAATGGCACTTTTCGATGTTAGGAGAAAAAAAAAAAACAAATTGTTCTAAGTTTTATAGAATACAAGTAAGCTGAATAATGAATATGACATTAAGCATGGTTACAAAAAGCATATTATTAGGCTATCCTCGAACGGTTCGACACAGGTATACCGAATATGTACACACATATTTTACCAGTTACGTTTAAATCGCTGATCGCGCATTTATCAGCACCGTACGTGTCGTACGCGCAGCATTTTAGTTTTTAATGGTGCCATTATCCGAATATTGCTGATGACGTCATAATTTCATATAATGCTGAATATATGGGCGAACACCATAATAGGGCGAGCATATTGCCAACAAGTTTACAAAAAAAAATACAGTGTTATTACGACATTAGTCACAGTAAGTTATATTACATTACATGTATTTCTACATTATGGGTGTTACTAATAAATAAAGTTAACAAAATAATGAAAATACAAAATTAAACAAAAAAAAAAACTAATAATTTAATTATTTACAGTAGAAACATTGTGATACAAAATAATCTGAATTTAAAATCTAGAATTTTTTTACTAAATTTTTCAAATTTTATAAAACAGAAAACAAATTGAAACTATAAGTCAGTCTTTAGGTTATTTAGGAAGAATATAATTTATATTGGATTATATTTTCGTACAAAATATTAATTACTTTAAAAACCTGAATTTTAGTTTTAATGCGGATTGAAAAATGTAGCATTTACAGTAGAACAGGAATATGATTAAAAAAATGTTATTTTTACATGTATAGTCAACAAAACAGATATGTATGCCAGTAATATAGCCAGTAAGTTTTAAACTGTTCTCCAACACTGTGCTATAGTTTCAATGTGTCTGCGTAACAAACTATTGTGTACTTTTTGGCTGTATGTCATGTAGCATACAGCAAAACAGTACATAAATAGAGGACAAATTATCCATATCATATAGCATATTATGCTATTTCCTATTCACATGCATTTTTTCATATTTATTTTTCCCTATAGGAAAACAGTTCAAAACATTCTATCTTCATACATGTTTGTTGACTATACCAAGGGTGATAAAAAGTTGATTTGTAAAAAAAAAAATAATGAACACAAAAATATCACAAGATACACAATTTAGCCAAAAGAAGTAAAAAAAATGTTCTGAAACACCTTCAAAACATTTTTTTTTCTAAAACAACACTAAAAGTTCGAGATCATAATCTCATTTGATTGCTGCACAAGCAAATCATATATAAATCATAAATAGTTAATTCATTTTTATTCAAAAAGGTGCTTCGTATAATGGGAATTGTCATCATAATCGACGAGGAATCGGCTTGAGCCAGTCAAAAAATTATAAAAAGTTCATATTGTCTATGGACCATAATTATTATTATGACAAAAAAATAGGTCTAGCGACATCTATGGAGTAATAGACGGAATAAAGACAAAAATCCTGCATCGAAATATGTAATGAATTTCTCCGTTTTTAACATACTTAGTAAAAGAAAAAAAAATAAGCTTCTATTAGTCCTGCACTAAAAGATTCCGAGCCTACATGAGGCTGCGGCGGTGAATGACTTTTATTGCATAGTCTTATAGTACATTTTGACATAACAATCGATTCCACGCCGACAACTTTACCCCTTAGAGATACTTCTTAGGCCAGCCATACACGGAGTGCTTGAAGCAATTAGTAGCGACTGCTACTGCACTACTGCACTGCAGTTGAACTGCTTCAGGAGCAGTTGACACCGACTGCTGCAGCAGTTGGGAATAGCAGCTTCAAAGTTGATTTTGACAGCTCGAGCAATCCGAGTATGAAAAATATGCGCATATGACGTGGAGTTGCGGATACCAGCCCGTTATACAATACAATACAATGAGCGATTTTAGATGAAAACGGTAACGACACGACACTGGCATATCGTCTGCTGTCGCTCATTTGTTCAAAAATGTATGGTACGTTATGGACGCAAAATTGGTGGGTGGTTAGTTATCGAAGTTTTTTAAACGTAAAATCTGATTTGCGCGAACATACACCCGGGCGTTGAAAGCCTGTCTTTCAACCAGAATAGTGAGACTCGGGGTAGATGGGTAGTAGACAAATCTTGCTAAAGGATCTGCGAAGCAGGCCACTCAAGGTTACTACCCATCTCATCCCACCAATTTTGCGTCGATATCGTTATACGGTGGCCGTATTATGGCCGGCCTTACATAAAATCAAAGTTTAATGTGGTTACAATATTAATGGTAGCTTGATTATAAACATAGAAACTAAATAATAAGGTAACTACCTATTTATATTCATAATATGAAATAAACACGCTACCGACAATGTGACATACATGTTCATAACAATATACATATAATTATGTACAGTCGTACACTAATACTTTACATTCAACATCGCTGTTAGCGATGATACTTTAGTCTCGACATCATAAGAATTAAATGCCAAATACTTTTTTTTTAGTAATACATTGTATTGGCATCAAAAGAATGCGTACTGTCACGAGCAAAAGAGTTCAGCGTTTATTTTGTTAAGTTGAATCAATATAAGTTTCTTAAAAAAATACATAGGGACATAATATCTTGCCTGTAATCCCGCATATTTAGCCAATTATGTTTATAGTCTAGCACCTATTATTATCAACCGTGTATAAATCCAGGATCCATGGTTTTCAGTAATATTAACAAATTCATGAGGGATTCGTGATATCAAAACGTAATTCAAATATACTAGTTTTTGACGTACCTACTTTGAAAGAGTTGTATTTTCGTCAATTTTGGCTTACGTAACAAAAGAAAAGGTATGAGATTTCACCATTTACATTTCTCAGTTAAATTGCCTATATAGCTCGATTTATGACTTTTACGAAACACCAAAATAAACTGGCATTATTAAAACTTTTTCTATAAAAATTGACTAATTGAGTCTAAAAATTTAAAATAACAAAAATAGAAAGAGCTATTAAGTTTATTCGTGAACACTTAAAAGGTTTATTATGAAGTGAAATAATGCAAATTGTTATGTTGTTACAATATAGTGGTTGGACGCACGCAAGTCACGCTAACACTTAGATCCACGAAACAGATCGGCGAAAATAAACTGGCGGTTACCTACGCGTGTTAATGATATTTTTCCCTTGTTAAAAGAACCTCACGCCATTTTCCTGTGTGTAGGCAGAAAATACGTCTCAATACGATCCATAAAGTATCAGTTTTCCTTATTCTATGTTCAAATAAAAAACAAAGCATTTATTTCAAGTAGGCCATTACAGGCACTTATGAATTGACAAAAAAAAAACTAAAATAATTATGGTGCTACAATCCCAGTCTCAAGACATAAAACTGTGAAAGTACTGTAGATGCCCATTCCAAAGCATAGATCTCTATGGAGAAGAACGGGCAAGAAACTCTTTTTCAATCTTACTTTTTTATGTTGTTCATAGACAATGTTTCTTCTACCCAGAAGGCTATCTCCATCGCCGATTTTGTCTCTGTCATTTCAGATTTCGACTAGACTCAAGAGCACACCCATCTCAAACAAAAATCATTAATTTTGTGTTCTCTTACTCTAATTTAGTGTCTCTACCCAACCCTACGGGGATAACAGGCGTGTTATTTGTAAAAGTAATAACAATAAAGAGGCTAATTAAAGAGGGAATAACTTGAAATTTCAATGATTAAAGTCCGCAATTAATTATAGTTTCACAGAACACAATAATAATAATGCATTATTGCACTGACATTGCGCACACAACGATGTATCTATTCACTCCATTGCTTTAATTGACCACTCCTTCAAAGTTATTACACATAAAAGCATTTAAAAGTCAATTTCATTTTAAATTCATTTTTGATTCCGCCAGGCCCTTTGCATAATCTGCTTCAATGCGCGATTCATTCCAACCACACGTACAAAGCTTTTTGCCAATCTTAATTGTTCGCACAGCTAAGGCGTGGAAGTCCCTGTCGGGGATTTGTTTCCTGGTAGTTACCAACCTTGAAGTTTTGAAAAGAGTGAATAGATTACTTCTAGGCAAGCGTGCTTCACCATCAACCACATTATCGCTTACAATCAGGAGAAATAGTGGTCAAAAGCGAACCAATCGCTAAATAAATAAATGCTAAACTCGATTGCTTGTGAATACAATTTGGCAACAACTTTAATACTCATTACCAATATAAATTCCGAAAAGTATTGTTATTTGCTGAAAAAAGTCGTTGAAAAATAAATCGTCTGGAAAATCTACGGACTATGTACAGTTTTTTACATTATTTGTTTTTCCTTAAAATATTGTTGTGTATAGAAAGATAAATGGATATATTTTGTTGCGCGCATGAATTCATTAGATTCTATAAAACAACACTGTGTCGCTGACAGAAGTGGCCAGAAATACGTTGCTTTTTGTAACTAAAATACGCAACTGACCGTACGCGACTGAAGTTAGCGTAACAGCATTTCGGGCCTTTGTGTTAGTAGTGTAACGGCAAATACAGTACCGCTTCTTAGGTGTTTGCGAGGCGAAACGCTGCATGCCTAACGCTGAAACTAACATTGGAAGAATCCGGTAGTTAGGACTCGATGTGGCGCTGCACAAAACAGAGGCCATAAGCTTTCATGGCCATCTGAATGCGCCACCGTCAGATTCCCACAAAACGATGGGGGGTGGTTTCGCAGGACTCCACCGAAATACTAAATTCACGGTGATAAATTATGCCATGTATGTTTTGGGTCGATTTTAAGTAAGTATAATAAAATGATTATCGGCGCAATGTTTTTGCCTTTATTATATCATATCAATTTCAATACCAAAACAACAAACAAACCACACCTTTCTACGCAAAATCACGCGGAATAAAATATCTCCATTAATCAATCTAGCTAGCGTTTTACTTTAAAGTGGACTCTAAATAGACACCGTAGAGTACATAATTAAATGTGCAACTCACTTAAGCTATTTGGTTCGCAAACAGACCTTGTCCTGACCTTCGCGCTTCTTATTAGAACAATTATTATCAGTTGATAATGTTGGTACAAGTGCTTGTGACATAACTGAATATTTTAAATATTCTTTTATGATGAATATTGCGGATTGAGCATTTTTTTTGAGAATTTATTTGTTTAGAAATTATCACTGTAGTATTTTTGAACGCGATTGTACCCAAGACCAAATCACTGAGAATAGTGAATAATAAAAGATTTTTAGAGAAACTTCTTCTGATTTTTGAATGATAAAAGTTTTTTAGAGAAACAACTTCTGATTTTTTAATTGTAAAAGTTTTTTAGAGAAACAACTTCTGATTTTTAAATGAATACTATTTGTGTAAGCTCTTAGCATGTGTATTATTTTTTGTGCATTGTGAGGCCACCTCTGTTGGGTTGAGTTAAGGCCCCCTATGAAACCCACATACCTCTGACTGACACGGTTTTAAGACTCGTATTTTGATTTTAAGTCCAGGTTTTCACTAACAGACACTTCAGTTTATTTTTATAGAAATGGGACATCCAAGTCAAGCAAGAGAAACCTCTCTCATTTCCGGACCGGCTTGTCTAAACTTTTTAGTTTTTTTTATTGATCCAAAAAGAATGTACTGAGGACTCAGTAGCAATTTTCATCACTTTGATACGTCCAAAATTAAATTCACCTTGTTTACAATAAGCTGAATTTATTGGATTCATTCCAACTGTTTTATATCGGACACATTGTGGTTTTAAATTTTTTTTGGAGTGCATCATTTAGAGCCTGGATAAAATGATATAATAAATTACATGGACCGGGAAAAAAGCTATTTCAAACTATTACACATGCTGAAAACCCACCCAAGCATTACTTTGTGTAATTAAACTCAAAGTTATGCACCTGACCTGGGTTCGAACCCACGACCTACAAACTCGCAAGTCGGATAAGAATGTAGGCCGAAAAATTAAAAATCTGAATTTTAAGACGTTGCATGTGGGTAATACTGCCGCAGTACTACAATATTAGAGTTCGGCGCCATTTTGTTCTTAAGGTTGGTATCCACCCGTCCCATAGACAAACAGAACTTTCGTTTTATGACTTGTCAGTGACGCTCAACCTTGTAGTGATAAACTAATTAAAGAGCACGATAATAAACTCGTAAAGTTTATGGACGCACATTACCGCATTATTACAATTACACGCGGAATTTGTGACTTGTCTGAGAAAAATCAACTAGCCTCGGTTCCAGCGAAGCGTATCTTCAAATATACGTCACTTGACATTGACACTGACAGCCGTGTCAAATGTCAAACGTTAATCATCAGTCATAAACCTTACTAAGAACGTACCAAACACCAGTATTATTTTTATTTTATCGAGAGAGAGGGACGGAGGTATTTTCACTGTCTCCTTCCCTCATCAATTGAAATAATACTGGTTGAGATGTTGGCCATCCCCTGAGCGAGATTCATTATAGTTATACTACCCACTTATACAAAGTATCCATTACAATACAAGGAAAGTCTTATAAATATAAACATCTACATTCAGTGAAACAGTTTAAACTAATCCTCTTGGAGGTAACATGGCGTTTAAATATAATATCACAGGGTTTTACTAACCCTTTTTATTTCATACTTGACTTTCTTCGCGGGCTTCGGATGACGAGGGCGTCGGCATGGCGAAGCCCTAGCTGCAGGGTTCTTCAGAGACGCTGTCCACGTCGGTGGAAGCCCTGGCTGTGGGCTAGCTGATGGATGAGCTGCTGGAGGTGGATATCGTCTCCCTGCCAAGTTCTGCAGCCATGATGGCTATCGTCAGCTCCTTCTTGGCTTTTTGCACCACCCACACCATTAGTGTGATTCCGATCAGGATCTGGAAATGTTTAATGGTTTATAAGTTTTTAAGATTAGAATAGTGATTTAGGGAGAATGTTATCTGTACGAAACCAGACATGTCTGTTACCACCGGCTAAAAGGGCGAGTGTTCTCAGCCACGAAATTCGTCGCTTGTGAGAATGTTTAAAAAGACGAATTCAGTAAACATTGTTATAACACTGAGTTGCCGTGTCTGGCCATTCCGATGTTAGACCGACACACGATGGTTTTTGCCGTATGTTTTTACTAACTAATGTTTGTAAAAACTTGGAAAATAATCTTAAAAAAGACGCAAAGGACAATCTGGGTTTTCAATACTAACATTATATTGAAGTATGTATTTATGAGGTTACCTTCGGAACTGATAATCACATAGGGTAAAGTACCCAACTGCTGACCTCCCACCAACTATTGACCGCTTAACAGTTTTTATCGAAAATAATAATAAATCTTCTTGCAGTGCTGCATAAAGAATACAGAAAATGAAATATAATTTATCTTGTAATATATTGGCGTCACAGAAAATTTAAATAAAGCAATAATGCGTCCGTAAACCTATGATAACAAAATACCCTCCTAAAATCATCAAGAAATTTAACAATTTGCTAAGCTGACGGTTGTTTTCAATGTCATTTTATTTCAGTTTTACACGATAGATTCCTTTGAGTTTGGTATTTTTTGATTATTTAAGACAGACACAATGCTTTTCCGCATGATTTTCAAGTTTTAATGAGCGTTAACTTGTTAAAATGATGAGGTCAATATCTGGTACACTCAAATGTATGAATAACCATTTTATTAACATGACATGTCAATAGCTGGTAATTTACCAAATGTACGAGAATACCAGTTACTGACACCACGGTGTGTACGTATGGTTCATTTTTAATGGTGAGGTAGCTTAACTTTAATGCATCTGTATTAAGCCCATGGGCGTTGGCACCCCTAAAGGTGTGTATCTGCATAATCACAAACATAAAAAATACCTTACGTAGTAACCTGACTACCTAGCATAATTTGAGTGAGGTACTTAAATTTTCGGTCTACTTTCACATTCTGGATCCTCCTGAATATTTTAGACTTTTAGACTTACTAATATTATAAGAAAAGTGAACGGCTGAATGGATTTTGACACAATTTGGCAAGCAGATTATTTTAAAACCTGGTTAAGTGGGTGTACCTGGACGCAGGATACTTTTTATGTCGATATTTTTATATCTGCTGCATAATACAGAACAGTGAAATTAATAACTACTAATAAAGAAGAAATATTGGACAAAAAGTGATAAAAACTACAACAAAAAGT
Organism: Agrotis segetum; assembly: GCA_036375495.1. Classification (NCBI taxonomy): domain Eukaryota; kingdom Metazoa; phylum Arthropoda; class Insecta; order Lepidoptera; family Noctuidae; genus Agrotis; species Agrotis segetum. The sequence goes on along the minus strand of JAQSVV010000280.1, from coordinate 953,047 downwards.
GAGAAAAACTACAAAATTTCAAAATTAAGTGCAAGAATATTATTAACGGCGTTTGAAGACTGAAGACCTAAATAGTGTGAAAAAAGAAAATGAGAAGGGCTATAAGACTAGCTTTGTTTGTTTTTTGTCAAATAAAACCTCCTATCACATTCATAATAAAAAATATTTGAGTTTATTCTTATACTACAGGAGGTCAAAAATTGGTCATTTGCATGATGAAAATTTGGTACAAGCATGTTAATAACTGGTCAAATGGCCTGTTCTTGCTAAACTAGAGAAAAAAAAACACTTTTTACCTTTGTATGCCTGGAAATAATGTTTTAGTTACATTCTCCAATGTTTATTTTATCTTCCAAAAACATTCATTTCCACTTGCAACTCGTACATTAGTTTATTTTGCGAAAGAAGCAAGGAAAACCGCTTAAGGGGTCAATAGTTGGGTGTTTTACCCTACTTTTTTTTTATCAAAGTTAAAAGTGCTCTTACTCAAAAGTAACCTGTATCCTGTATGCTCAGATAAAACAAATAGGCAGATAGAGCGCTCAGAACACGCGAGTGGTTCCACCAAAGTTAATACAAAATCAAAAGTTGCTACGAACTCGCGACAGTACCAAGCTACGCATCGTCTCGCTCACACGTCACTAGTGATTTGCCATTTTATGTCAAAACATGCCGTCTTGTGTGTTTAAACACTGCAAAAGTTGTTCACAAAAAGAAAGAAAACAAGATGGAATATCTTTCCACAGGTAACTCTTGTTATTTTTATTGTTTTGGTATTTATTTTCCATAAAATATTTTCGGCTCACTTGAAACACAAAACCTTAACAGTAAATCGTCTGTGTTGCTAGTTTATGACGGGTAAATTACCCTGAATTAGAGGAATGTGTATTGTGCATTAAAAATATCGATCAAATTCGTCAAAACAACTGCACAGTCGTAATCTATAGTACCTATACAACATTAGTTTTTGGTTATGCGAAACCTGAAACACGTATCTAGTATTTTTATGTAAAGAATCCATGTACAGTCGACAAAGTGGAATCATGACCCATTTTGACAATAAATCGTTTGAATCTGTCAAATTGACAAAGATCAAAGTTGTTACCATGGATATGTATGTTTACGCGAATGTGGACCTAATTGTATTTGAATGTCTCTGGGAAAATAAGCTTATGGTGGGTCATAATTCAACTTGTGATGGTACATGGTACATTATTGTGAGAATTAAATAGGTAAGGAGTAATTAAATAGGTAGTAGGTAATTACGCATATTAACTTTTATTCCTTATTATTATTCTGATAAATAATAAATACTACACGCTTATGCTCTCTAGGTATAATCATAAAGCAAAATAGCGTTCCCAATTTAAAAAAAAATGTAGTACAGTATTTCAGAGCAATGTAACTGAACAAAAATGTGGGAGTATTTCTCAATATCTGGCAACCGTAAACGCACACAGATGCACGTGTCCGTACACGGCGCCACTTATCTGCCGCGCACACATAAATAAAAACTGTGGTCGCTTTGTTGTTCGCGCACGTTCTATCTGCCTATTCCTTCATCTGAGCCTGTATGATGTAAATTCTGAAAGAAAGCTACACCATAATACCATAGAAAAATCTATATGGTTCACATAAATGTCACAGCTAGTTTAAATACACCGTGTTTCTCATAAATATTACATACAAACCTTCTGAACGGGGTGGACTAATACATATTAAAATCAAGGTAAGTCGTAGGTGAAGGGCGTTTTAAGTAAACTGACTATGAAAAATAACTGTAAGAACTGCACGCAACCCTTTAGTTGGACCCTGGAATATTTAGAGATTGATGATAACCTACTATTGGATATCGTATTACCCAGTTACTGGGTTGTGGAGGTCCGATAGGCAGTCGCTCCATGTAAAATACTGATATTCAGCTGCATCTGGTTTGACTGGAAGCCGACCCCAATATAGTTGGGTTAGGCATATGATGATGGTGGTAACCTTCTTCGAAGGCTTTCAATTGTGATGGCTCAGATATTATCACCTCGCCTTTCATGAATGTTGTTAGAAGTTCAAACTCGGGCAAGTACCAATGTACTATTTTTTTTTAATGCATGCATGCAATGACATCATATCCCTTGGTAAGACCGGCAGTCAGATTTTTGGGTTCTCTTTATACCAGTAACTGTCAAAGATCTAAGAATGACAGCCGGGGGTTTTTAGTTCCGCAAGGGTTAACGTGGTTTTCGTCTACGGAGGAATCTTTAAATTTTTCATCTACCGAGGCAGTAATAATAAATAGAAAAAAGTAGAATAGGTACCTATTGAATCATATAAGGATGAAGCTGTTTGACTTGAAAAACAAAAACCCGACGATGTATGAGTAGCATAGTAATGTTTTGAGGAAAAAAGCAGCAGAATAACTATTATAGCCTCACAGTAATTTTCCTTCCTTCATCAGAACATCACATAGTTATCCATGAGTTTTCACTAGTTATTGTCCTCTTTCCCTCTTATCAATTCGGTATGACCATCAAGTTCGATACAACTATTCTATTTCTATTAGGTAATAAATTAACACAACTTATTAATAAAACCACGTAATCTCACTATCGATTGTACAAAAGGCCGTCGAGACGTCTTCAGGCTGATAAAATCTACCACACTTGAGGCGGTCGATTGCTTATTGATCAATAGAAGGTCGATCGAAGGCTTCTCAATTTGAATTTATCGTGTTCCAAAACCAGCATGAAGGGTTTTGGTCTGAAGTAAGATTGACCGAGTCTTTGGTGTCCTACCACGAGAGTAAGGCCCCCCGCGCATCATAATATGACGCTGTATTGGAGCCCGCGCATTAGGCTGCCTTCACATTTGGGCGACAGTCGCGTGACAGACGCTGCTTATGCGCGGCTGTTCATATAAAATGTAATGTAAAGGAATGTGCTTCTGTCACGCTCGTGTCGCGCGACTGTCGCCCAAATGAGAAGGCAGCGTTAGGCTGTCACGAATTCCCTAATGAGCGGAGGGCCTAATTTCAGTGTGGGAACGAGATGGCACTAGACGACTTCTATAGCTCTGTCTCTTTCCCACACTGGAACTACTCTCGCTTCAAAACGTCGTGGTAGGCCACCTGGGCGAGTCTGCACCATGTGTAGACTAGAGACTTTCAGCCAGAGGCCCATTTTTCCTACAGTGCCATTGGATTTACGGAGGCCAGCCATAATAAAGATACATGTCGAATTGGGAACCTCCCCCTTTTTTTTTTCGCCGGATAAAAAGGTGGCAAGACGAACTACCGTGATGACTGTTCGAAGACGCACAGAATAACAACTTCTGGTGCATATTGGGGGTTAGGGTTTTGCCCAGCACTGGGACAAAGTTTAGTTTAAAAATATCAACTTATTACGTTGTAAGACCAAACGAAACAATGACCTTGATCAATTGCACCGATGCGATCGCGATAATATGTCGATGACGCATTTGTGTTTAAACCTAAACTCAGTAGAGCTAGTGGGTGCTACATTACCTAATGTAAAGTTGTTTTGTGTTTCGTGAGACAGAGATGATGCTCTATGAAACCGATCATCTCCTTCTAAAGGTCGACGAAGAGGTTTACTGCGGGAAAGAGATGGCGCTAGACGGCTTGTATAGCTCTGTCTCTTTTCCACACTGGAACTATTCTCGCTTTATGATGTCATGGTCAAAAAGTAACATGTAAAAACAGTGCTTTAAGTAAAGCCCGAAATTACTTTGCGAGATACATTACTGTAAGTGCGTGTAAAGTAATGATTAATTTTGCAAAAAGCGTTAGTTTGGGATTCGCCATAGTTGGGTTGAAGAGTCCTAATTTTTCTGAGGATCACTTAGAAGGTTAGAACTAGCTACACACTGTTCTAACCATCGTTTAAGAGGCGCTTTTTAAATGGCAATAGACATTTAATCTGAACTGAATATACCTTCACAAATTCACTTTAAAAGTTCATTTGCAAGGTCTCAACAAAACAAATTAGCGTTGCGATAGATAGTTATCGCAAACGCGATAAGAGTCAAGTATATTTTCTGTCGATTCGCCAAAGTCATACACCATTGATAACGTGTACAAGGAAAATCTTGTTGCTTAAGATTACCATGACTTTGTCAAGGTTCTTGACATTACCTCATATCGTTAAAGGTGCTTGTACACGGTGCATGTAACCCGCGCAAGTAAAGGTGCGTGTTACCCGTGACAAGTATCAATACGGAGCTTACTTGATCAAGGGCTTAAAGCGGGTTGCTTGTACACGGCGCAGTAGCAATAGCGCAGGTAATGGTGCCAGTTTGCGGTTGCACTCGAATATCGCGGAGTAACATGCGCAAGCTATTTGATCAAGCTATGGCGAGGAGCTGGTAAGGGTGGCATGTAGCTTGAATTTAAGTGCTTGAGGCACTTGCCAAGATGGAATATACATATGCGCCGTGTATAAGCCCCAACCGGTGATTTTTGTACACTAGCTTAACGTAAGCCTCCTATACCTTACGACTTTAGTATCCATTGACGCGTGCCTGTGTACCAATCTTTATGGATTTGTATTGCGTATAAAGTCGTATGGTATCGGAGACCTGGAGGATATTACAACGTCTTAAACCAGGCTTGTTCCAGTAAGTGAACGAGATGGCGCTAGACGACTTGTTTAGCTCTGTCACTTTCACTAGCCGGTTTAAAGACGTTGTAATACCTCGTCGCCTTGATTACGACTTATCAGTTGATTAGCCTTTTACCAAGCCTTGTGGGGGTCGGCTTCCAGTGTTAGCCGTATGCTGAATGAATATCAGTATTTCATATGGAGGAACTGCTTCGAGCTAAGACTGTTTGTACTAGGAATGGGAAGATCCTGGTAAGGGTGGTTGTCAACTTCAGAAATTTGTACTTTGTACTGTAAGAACTCAAAAAACAAAAGGTACCAAGATGGATAAAAGGTTAAGAAAACAGTTACCGCCGTCAACACAATTATTTCTTTTACATGCTTAATTGTTCATCATCATAATCATATTAGCCATAAGACATCCACTGTTGAACATAGGCATCGCCTATAGACTTCCAATAGAACCGGTTGGAAGCGGCTTGCATCCAGCGTGATCCTGTGGTCTTCATAAGATCGTCTGCCCACCTTGTTGATGGACGTCCTACGCTGGTTGTAATACGTTGAAATATTTCAGTCAGTTTTCCGTCAACCAAATGACGATTGAAGTATTTTAAATTAGTACCTTCACATTTGTCAATCATTAGGGTTCCGTAGTCAACAAGGAACCCTTATAGTTTCGCCATGTCCGTCCGTCCGTCCGTCCGTCTGTCCGCAGTTTAGCTCAGAGACGTACAGTACTAGAGAGCTGTAATTTGGTGTAAATATACGGATTCGTTGTGCCGAAAAAGTGGTAAAATAAAATCTCGTAAAATATTTTTTTTTAGGGTACCTCCAGTACTTACACGTAAAGTGAGGATTTTTTTTTTTTAAGTATCTCGCGTACCCCTTAGTGTGGGGTATCATTAAATAGGCCTTTAAAAAATAATGATAGTTTCCATTAACAATTTTTTGATAAAAAAATTCGTTTGTGAAATATTAAGCTTTAAAGTGCTAAATTTTGCTCGATTCGAGTGTCCCCCCCCTCTACCAGCTAAACGGTTATGTTTGGGGGTGTGAAAAAATTCACAATAGTAGTACATATAACGAAGTTTAAAAGAAAATTATCATGACTAAGTAGGCTTTACAACTTCACGAGTAATAGTCGACCAACTTATAAAATGTACTTGATATCATATCATCATCATATTCTTAAACAAAATGTATCGGAGACAACTGCAAATGTAAGTTTGTCAACTTTATTTTTACAGCTTTTATAGGTATGTTTTTGGGGATAGGTAGGTTTTTATCGTCAACTATTTTTAACTAAATTCAAAAAAAAGAGGAGGTTCTAAATTCGTTGTACCTAATCTTTTTTCTTATGTATTTTCCCCGATTTCTCAAAGACTCCTGGACCGATTTTGAAAATTCTTCTTTTTAAAATTAAATTCAGCGAATCAGTTTAGTTAGTTCGCATAAGTATTTTGATGGGCAACTACGGAACCCTACACTGTGCGTGGCCCGACACGCACTTGGCCGGTTTTTTTTTTCCAAATGTCTCAAGCTCATACGTATACGATTACGTATAGTAAGAAGCCCTATTAGGGTTGCACTACTACTACTACTAGATAGAAAGCATAATGCGATAGCACGCGGCGGCATCCTGAAGCCGGCCGCGTGCTATCGCATTGTCTCGGTCTAGCAAATGGCAGTTCTAAGCGGCAGAAAGAGAAAGGGCGACGGAAAAATGCGATTCCGTGCTGCCAGATGTGTTTCAACCCTTTAAGCCTATAGGTTCCTCACAACAACAAAGATAAAACAATAAAGCAGGAAGACATATTATTATTTAGTGGAGCGTAACGAGCAATCGCGAAATCTTCGACGACATTGACTCAGTCTCAAGACACGAGGCCTAGTGATATAAATAGTACATGGTATCTCCGTTGCAAGTTCACGCTATATCTTTATTTATATGTTACCGGCAAAACTAGAATTCAGAATTAAATTGTTTTTCATAAGGACAAAAAGATTTAGCAAATACTTAACGAGGTTATTCCATGCTTCCGAATCTACATGAATAGGAAAGAAAATAAAATTCCCGGTTTTTGTAGAACCACGAAATTGCGACTTTCACGGACACTCGCGACACGCATCTCAGAGGCCTTACCACGAGCTCTTAACGCGATCCAGTTTAGGCTGTGAGAAAGAGACAAAGCTATAGAAGTCGTCTAGCGCCATCTCTTTCCCACAGCCTAAACTGGATCGCGTTAAGAGTTCATGGTAGGCTACCAGGTGGCCTACCATGACGTTTTAAGTCGAGAGTAATTCCAGTGTGGGAAAGAGATAGAGCTATACAAGTCGTCTAACTTCACCTCGTTCCCACAGTGGAATAACTGGCGCTAGACAGGCCAACAGTTCTAACTTGACAGTTCGAGTAATTACTTCATATTTTTGTGGTGAGTTCGAACCTGAGGCCTTACCACGACCTCTTAACGCGATCCAGTTTAGGCTGTCGGAAAGAGACAGAACTATACAAGTCGTCTAGGGCCATCTCTTTCCCACAGCCTAAACTGGATCGCGTTAAGAGCTCGTGGTAAGGCCTCTGGTAGTTAGGCCTAGAAACAACAAGTTTGTCTTGAAGTTAGGTCTGGCCATTATCAAATACAGTAACCTTTATAAATATCACTGTTGTTTTGAACAACGAGTTTGCGTGAATCAGATTGGCACGCGGTTATATTTATCCTTTTCCTTTCACAAAAATGTTTTTCTCAACTTTCGTCAGTAGGTACGGTAATGTGGGATTGTCCCACGCGAATATCATTAATTTAATTGCGTCACGAACTGCACATATAAAGCAGTTAATAAAAATATTGAAAAACAACGCATTCAAAAGTATAGTTTTGAGAAAACTGCTTTACAGAACTTAAAAAATGCAATGAGAAACTTTGGTCGTCCAGAGGTGGAGAGCAGACAAAATACTTGCCATTGTTGTAGTTAAATCTGAATAAGACTGGAACAGAAGCGTGGTGATTGGCACAAGTAAAGATCGGTCTATACCCAGGAATGGGTCATATTGGGCTGTGGATGACGATAACTCATGGGTGGGATCCAACTCTAGTAATCCACCCAGGGCAACGACACCACAGTCTACCTGAGATCCTACTGGCGAAGGCGGTGGCATTCTTCAACTTGGCCTCCTGACTCCTGACCTCCATATTATTGTCGGAAACAGGCCGTCAGACAGTTTATACCAAGTTCCTCCTATCGTTAAATTTCCCAATAAAAACCTTTTCTTTCTTTTCTCCTGGGAAGCTGGCTCCATTATAGGTCTCATCATTGCTTCTGAGCTAGATTGAGGATTTTTTTTAAATTGGGACAAACCCACTACACTATTCCCAAACCACTGCAACTCCTGAAGGCCAGAATCAACAGTGGCAATTACCAGAAAAGAGCCGAGACAATGAAGCTCGACGTGTCCCGGAGAATGAATTTACCTGTCTGTGTATGAATAGTGGAAGAGTAGGAAAAATATGTTTCCACTTCCCTCCATGCAAGCAGGAGACAGAACAAAACAAGGTCAATAGGCACAAAGGGACATAACAACTGGGAGAAGTCCTGTTGCCTAGCACCACGGATAAAACTGACCACTAATTTTAATGGGTCCTAAATTGTGAGCTGCTATATTTGTTTCCAATAATAGGTATGTAGATTGAATATGTGAACAAACCCATCCTTCTATTATAATGTTACGTCGATCGAATTGCGAGACCTATCTATAAGGTTCTCGAAAGTTCCACAAGGTTCTCGACAATTCTACTCAAGTTCGGTCAGGAAATTTCTAGAAAGTTCTACCCTGTTCTAGATGTTTCGAGATGGTTCTAGAATGTTCCAGAAGGTATGGGTTTACATCGAAGTCAAAGGATGTTTCCAGAACATTCGACCACCTTCTAGAAACATCTAGTGGGTCCGGCCGAGGTATAAAAAAGGGCGTCGATCGCCAACCTGAGTCAGTCTAGTTTTGACTACGATCGAGGCGACTCGAAGTGAAATACAAGCGATATCTAAGTGAGTTCTACGTGTGATTAAGAGTGTGTATAAGTGTTAAAGTGTTGAGTAGTGTTTTGTGATTGTTTTAATTTGTGATTTGTCTGTGAATAAAGTTGTATTTGGTTTTAATTGGTGTTAATTAATTTATCCCAATACCCAGCTCGTAACAATAATTAAAAAATATGTTAAAGTAGCAGTTATTGATTGCTATGTAAACCAGTACACGTAAACCGGTTGACTCGGTCATCATGATATGCATTTTGGAACGAACTTCACGCTAGATTCCGGTTGATAAGTAATTAAGCCGATTAGCGTTTAATTATTTTACGAGATACGATAACATGATACGGTTGAATCATAATCACTTAGAAACAGAATTAAAGCGACAATGATTCAGAGTTTCTCCTGCTGGAAATGGAGAAGAAGGAATGGAGGATAGCCTTTGCCCAGCAGTGGGACTATACAGACTAGTAATAATAATAATGCTGGAAATGGTTAACTAAGAGAAGACAGTTCTTAAACCATCTGCTGAGGATGTTAAAAAAGATTGTTCAGAAATATGCAAACGATTACTTTCAGATCCAACAAAAACAAGAGGGCTTATTGGAATATTTGACGAAGGAAAGTCTTTGAATGAGTATGTGATAATTTTGAGGAGAGATTACAAATATAATGGATTATTGATGACTAAAAGAGTGATGAAATCAATATAAATATTGGCTGAAGTAAAGGGAGTGGAAGACTAATTAAAAGATGGAAGTATGTATTGTGTATTTTTTTTCTATCCTGGGGACGGGAGGCCCTGACAGACTCGTACTGACTAAAATCCACGGCTATTCTATTCTATAAAGACAAAGAGTAACTAATAGCGTAACACTTGACAAAGCAGAATGACAGTGAAACAACTCACGCTAAATCCGAGTAACATAACACAAGGGAAAGAAGAAGACAGTAAGAAACATTTATCAACATACAAACATAAAATGAAGTCTATAAATGCAAGTCTAGTATAAAACCAACCCTTCTACGGAACTTGTAGACACCTAGCTTGTTAAATTCATAATTTATTCACCGCTGACCTTTGTGGCTCACCTTTGGCCACATATAGCACCCCGGTTCCGATAAATACACCTTTCTCTTCTAAGAGTTGAGGCTACCTATGGACTAGGTAATCGGTTTATGCAGTTATAAGGTCAACTGTATCATGTAGTAATGGAAATAGGTAGCTTTGTTCTGGTTTTAAGGGCATGCTGTTGTATTATCAACATTATTTCCGAGGCTAGTTCGAGCCAGTTCTAGGACCTTTATCATAATGGGTTGAAAAACACACATGATAAATCAACAGCAGCTTCTAATGAAGATTTGTAAATGTTCATGATCGATAAAGACCACAGTACTTTAATTTAGACAGAAATGGCACAAAATAAACAAACTGCTTTTTGAGATTGGAAGATTGTCTCTGATAAGGACTTCTCAAAAATACCATTAAGAGGAATGTAAGAAACCAAAGCAGCAGAATTCATTGCAACAGCATTAGAATACGACAAGAACTTTCCAGTTATAACTCAAATTTTAAGGGGGAGTACAGATCTCCCCAGTTGAAACGGCAGATAAACGCAACACAGACATTGCGAATGCTTATAGTATGTGCAATAAAGTAGGTACCGTTGATATCAGTTTGTTAGGCAATAATCCAGCGGATGTGGAGGGGCCTGTTTATATGACCCTAGTTCCCTATTGCGTTGACGATATGCGCTGCATACCTATATGAATTGTTGCGTCACTCATCTCATCACTGAGGTAAAGTACCTAGACATAACGAATAAATATCCCAATGTGTTCATCACGCTTTTTTGTTGATAAATTCATGAAATGAGTCCTGTCGCCCTGTGGGAGTCCTGTCTGGCAGTCTTTTTCTTCCAGAAAAATCTGTCATAATCAATGTCCACCCTGTGCCAATACACTAGGAAGCAGAAGGTCTGAAGCCGCCTTTAAGAACGCCCAGTACAGGACTGCGACTGACGAACTTAATTGTTGGGCCTTATTTGAACTTTCTGCTATTGTTGTACTCGTATAAAAAAGTGAGGGATTTTTGTTTCTCTTTCTATGTTCTCAACATAATCTAATATCTTTAAACGAGCAATACTTGTATATTTATATATAATCAGGATCTCGCAAACGGCTCCAAGGATTTTCATGAAAGTTACAGATTATGGGTTTTTCGGCTCAAGGAATCGATTTATCAAGGTCCCAGGTTCGAGAAAAGCTCGGTTCCTAAGATATAGACTTTTTGAAAAACCGAGCGAAGCTCGGTAGACCAGATATTTATTTTTAATATCACGCATAAATTGAATCTTTCTTCAAACAAATGTTTTATCTCTGGTTTTCACACGTGTCAGTCTTGTTGTAATAACTAGCAGAGACATCTCACACACAGGAAGTCAGATAAAATGTTTGAATTACAATCTTTATCTGCTTTGTTTAAAATTTAGATACTGCAATGGCGATGCTATTTTCAAACCTAAATTTTAAAGTAGACCCCTTGAAACTTAGTCAAACAGATGGTCACCCATCCACAGAGCAACTTCTGCGCGGCTTAACGCGGCTTAGCCACGAGTCTTCTTCTCCCTTTATAGAAATTGAAAGCCCCTATGAACACCAAAAATACAAGGCAATGCTGATCCCATTCTATGCTTATATGTGTAGCTTTCTAAACAAAAATCGCGTTCATTTACATGTCTACATTGTCGAAGCTATACGCTTGTGGTGAAATATCTATTTTGGGCCGCCATTGTATACGCTTGGTTCGTTCGACACAATAAGTAACTCCTTGGTGTTTTAACCTAGAACTCGTTAGAGAAACGTGTACATGTATAACGAGAATAACAAGGTCTTCATTTGTAGTGCCATAGTTTATAGGTAGACTACCTGTGTACACGCGGGTACACATTTAGCTATGCAAGCCAGTTAATCTTGGCCTCGCTTTACTGGATCATTTTGCCCAATGAACGATCAGTTTATATTGGTTTTGCGTTTTCCGTGTGTACTTACTAATAACGTCATGTAGGTAGGACGTCTGGCTAGCCATTAGTGAATAAAAAACAATTCATTTAAGGACATGTAGGTACTTATTAAAACTAATATTATAAATAAGTAAGTTTTTTGATTATTATTTTCTTTGTGGCGCTTTCACGTTTGAACTGCTGGATACATTTTGATGAATTTTGATATAGAGAACTCAGGCTACATGCTTATTTTTCAACAAGTCGTTTTTGGAAAATCCAACGTAGAAGGTAGAAAATTTGATTCACATAGGTTCAAATTTTCTACCTCCTTTGTGGATTTCCGCCAGCCGGGCCTGGCCGTAATTACTTCATCTTTCGATTGCTTCTGAGGGAAAACCAAAGACCAAATAACTACAGGAAATAAATACTAGCGCACTAAGACCTCGATATATTATTCTAGAACTTTCGATTTCCATCGGTATCGACGCGAAATGCTTTCTATATCTCGATAGGAACCGCTCCAATTTATGACACATCATAAAGAATTTCCGGATGCATTGCTATAGGGTTACCATTCATTTTACCGGACATGTCCTACTTTTAGGCACGCTACCCACATGCCTTCAGGAAATTGTCCAGGTTTGTCATTTTGTCGTTCGCCATTCAAGGTCAAGGTATTTCATCACAATGGAAAAAAAGAAAAATTCGAAAGCAAAATATCCAGAATTTTTTTGCAATATAACGGATTTTTGTAGTGGAAACTGTAGTCTGTAATTGCAACAGCAGTGTGTGCCCAAATTATTCTTATACGATAGACGAAATATAGAAGTATGAGTAGGTACTATGTTTGTATAAGTATAGTGTGTATTGATGAACAAACATCCGCGCGACATAATACTTAATTCAATTAGTGGTCACGGACGATGCGCTCGGGCAAACAAACGAACACACTACTTACTTTACGGATTATAAAGTATTGGGATGATGGATATTAACGGCTTTGCAAAAACAGACAGACGTAGTTTACAGGTGTCAAAAAGGAAAATGAGGTCGACCATGAACTGGTCAATGTTTCAACATCTGTAGAACTTCGGAGATAGAGACAGAATCTCGTCAAAAGCTGATTTTGTTGCATAAAGCATGTTTGTAAACTGTAAAAACAGTTTTCGCTCCCAAAAAAGAATAAGATTTGAATTTAAGAGCTGTTACGTTGATTTACATTGATCCAATAGCCAGTGCCACTAGATTCCAGCGTTCAATGGGGATGGCAACTGGGAAACGAATGGCGCCAGTATAGCTAATTCCAAGCATCGTCATTGGTTCAATGCTTATAGGTACTTCGAAATAGTACTACCTCATTGGACGGATCAGGATCGGAAAGATGGTCGCGCCATCTAGAGTTAGCTTTGACCGGCTTTCCCCATTGGTCCAGTATCAAGCGCTGGATCAGAATAGAGCACATTCTCATTTTATAATCCAACTGATGGATCCACCCAGTGGATCTCATTTTATAATCCAACTGATGGATCCACCCAGTGGATCAACGTTACTCAGCCTATAAAAGACATCAGATAGCGAATCTTCTACAGAGATTTTGAAAAGTTTCTCAATAACTAATAATCACCTGGCACACGAACACGATGTATCCTGTGACGTGGGACTCATGTAACACGTCATGCATGGACCGCAGCGTCGAGCCGAGGTACACGTTGATCAGCTGAGCTGGCAGCAGACCCAGCATCGTCGCCAAGTGGTAGCCGCAGCCTCGGACGTCGCTTACCTGCGCAATAGAAACATAACATTAGGGTTTATGGTGAAAAGCCTGAGATTAATAAAATTACGGAGTAAATAAACAAAGACATACGATCATCATTTATTGATAGCTATAATTTACAATCTTGGGGTGAAGAGTGAATAATTGAATATATAATTTCTAGGCAAGCGTGCTTCACCGTCGACCAGGCGAAATAGAGATCAAACGCGAAACAATTAATGTTAAAAAAGAGAACTGCCGCAGGACGTCCACTGCTGAAAATAGACTTCCCCCATACCACAGAATATATAATAGTACCTACCCATACAAAGGTCTCCTGAGACGAACGATAAGAAGTACTAAAACCACTAACTTACAATACTAGGGAGTTAAAAAGGTCGAACGTAAATGTCGAACGGGAATCCCCCTGTTGACAACAATCAAAATGAGATTTGTGAGCTGTGGAATTCTCCGAAGAAAATCTTATTAAAATCAGAACAGTACAGAAATCCTACAACTGCTTCAAAAATGTAGGTTAAGTAAACGCTAAGGGAATTACTGTCTAAGGTCTAACATTCAATACGACCAAACAATAGTAATTTTCATAAATTACTATCATTATGAAATCTCTTCTATACTTTCAGTAAAATTTGCGTGCAGTGAATACATTAAACTTATGTTAAACAATGTAGATTTGGAACACGTCAATCCTATTACCATTTGTCATCCAGATTATAAAGCTGTACGGTTAGCGGTTGAAGGCAAATGTGAACAATTATATTTTAGTGGCTAAGCATTTGCTAAGCACGGAGTCACGACAGCCACGTGGATTGCTTTGAAAATTAACGCCATACCTTCGGCGCCTAGTAAATTAAACAACTATTTTTACGTACGGTTTTAGAATGAACGTCAGTAAACGATGCCAAGCACGCAATATTTAAAAGCCCCAGTAACCTAATCTTGAAATTTTTACATGTCACCGCAGATCCAATCATTCCGGGAATCGTCAAGTTCTATTTTGTAAATGCGTTCATTTGGCGACTAATGCTAATGCCACAGTAAATACCAGTGAGACAGTCTTAAAAACACAAGATGGATTGATTGTTTTTCTTAAGATAAACAAGTTGACCGATCTACGGCGGCCTTGGGACTTGGCGACGCCGGACGCACGATGAGTCCAAGTAGGCCAATTACCGACCGTATGAAAGTCGGTGTAGTGGAAAAATTCCTGTAGTGTGAGATGCGACACGTCTTACTTGTGCTCATCCTCATTAGTACCTAATTGAACGTAAGATTTGAATAGCACCAGATGAAAAAGTGCTTAACTTAAACTTAAAAGAGAGAGCTGTTCCATAAAGGAACGACTAATACGGAATAGCAAGAGTAGAACAACAATTTTTAAAAGTAATGGTCAATAGATCAGAAAAGAGAAGATTGTTTGATAAGACAGGGTCAATCCCACTATAAATTTGATTCATAAACAAAGAACCAAATCTTTAAATGGAACCCAATAATGTATCTTCTCAATGAGTTCCATAAATACTGAACGTGACGATATTCCGAATGTCCCCGAACGATCGCATATCTGATATTCAAATTATATTTTTAGATTATTACTGTGCCGTTGTAATAAAATTGCTGAAGAAATGTAAATACTCCCTGATGTAATGTGAACGTTTTACGAGATGAAATTCTGGTGCCTCTGGTATATTCGGATTGGACGTCGAGATGTTTACAGCAATCCCCAGTTAAAATATGGATGCTGTTTTCGATGCAGCTACTGCTAATGCTAGCTTTAAACAAAAATCAAGTTGTTTTTGTTCGAGCATTGTTTCGCTATCATGTTCCCGTATCGTGCCTACACTTGCAGGTTTTTCCTCAAGCTGTTTATAAATAAATACGCACCAGACCGATTAATATATTGAATCGAATGAGACATTGAAACGGAATCTTTAACTACAATGTTTGCCCTATGCCGGAGATGACACCAAACGCGCCAGATATTCGAACGACAGACAAAGACCACATAAAAAGACTGTGCACATCTATGTGTAGTTTTCAAATAATAAATGTAAATACTGTTGGCAGCGGACCAGGAAAGATGGCGGCAAAAGTTTACTGCCCTGCACCAGATAAAAACAGGTCTCAGTTATGATAACAGCGGGTGATATTATCGTGAACATTACACCACTTAACGCTGTAGTAGCCACAAATGCTAGACGATAAGGAGATAACTCGTAGACTGAAGTTTAAATTAAACATGGAGGAGCAGTCCTAATCTTTAAAAAGTATAATTTTCCTCAAATTAAAGATTTTTAATCTTATTACGTTTCAATATTATGACAATTCATATTGATAAGCATATTGACTACTGTCCTTGGCCGACCTGTTATAAGTTATCATGATTCCGGTGACATATTTAGAACAAGAAGCGCCACCAATATTTTAAGAGATAAACATTTTTGCATAACTCTTTGATATTGTCATACCTGGTTCACTGTCTCCAAGATTTCAAAAACCTTACTGACGCAGCACGAACAAGATGTACAGAATCTTAATGAGCAAGCCACGTGTTGCATAGCCAAGTTTATATTGATAGCTATCATTTGCGTATTGATGAGTGCAGACAATAACGACTGACGCTCTGTAATAAAACCGATGACCGTTATAGAATCTTAACACGTCGAGAAACATGTCACATGACACTTTTGTAAAATTCCAAGAATTTTAGAACGCATATGAACAAAAATATTAAAGGATCAACAAATACTGTGCTTGAAGTGTGTGTGTGTATGCGTTTTAGTTTATTATAATTAAGGGGTAGAAGACAGTTGGGTCAGAGACGTGAGCAAGCGGAAAGTACCGGCACTTTACCAGTTTGCATGATGATCAGTCCTGAGTCTAGAACCGTAGCAGATATTTTCGGGCATTGCAACTTCAAAGTCACGGGTCAAATTGTGGCCAGGATCAAGTGAATATCCTAAGAGGTTATCAGGACCTTGATGCGTAAAAAAGAATTTGAAAGAACAGAGTGGTTCTTAGTTAGTCAAGTCTGGCAGTCAAAATAATTCCGAGGAGTTTCTATTACTCGGACCGTTTCCCCCAGTTTAGGTCTCAGACCATTATTCCAAGAACGGCGTCTAATTTTGGCTCATGGACTGTCCTGCGTGGGCGATTCACACAATAACAATCAATACAAACACCATTGCGGTGGATTGTAACGCATACGTAATAGAAAATGTCGCCAGTCCGACAGAGCGGCGCGTAGTGAAAGCGAAACGGGCCAAGTAGGTGGTTAAAACGCGATCGTGCCAGATACCAAGCCAAGAACAATGGTTTAATGTTATCGTACTAGGGGCATGTACGATAGTGGAGTTCGCAATCACGAATGCTAAGCAATCAACTCAAGTTCTTAGGCAATACACTTGGTGACTAAATGGGTTTAGAACGTCTGAGAATATCTGTAACGTATGCTATGATTAACAAGGGTCTACGACTTTACGAAGTCCCAGGATTTGCTTCTATTATGGTCATAATTTATCCCAAAGGAACGATGAGAATGAACGATGCTCAAATAATGTAGGTTCCCAGTGATAACGTAGAGAATTTTCTTTGTATCAGGATTATGATTATTTTATATCCGAACTGTACCTCTTTGTAATTTTACTAAAAAGTATTATAAAGTTGGGATGGATGGTTGTTTTGCAACTTATTCACGGCGGATCTTGATGTTTGGTCCATGAATAGATTATAGTTTGGGATCTTTGTTCCTGAGAAGCAAGCAGACAAAGCTATGTTCCCAAAATGTAAATCATATGCTGTGCCCGACGAAACAAATTCTGGTTATAAAAGATGGCGGAACACAAGTCGCCAAGAATAGCATTGGCTTATAACTACCGGTAATAGGCAGGCCTTTGTGAACCAGAACGGTTATGAGTGTGAAACAGGGAAAAAACCGGCTGAAAGTAATGCGAATTGAGAAATACCACAGTGTCCAGACTCCAGATGTAGACAAACACCAATAAAATTCTAATCACTCAGTGCAAAAACTGTACAGATTAAAGAACACTCAGCCGCATTATTAATCGGCTTTACGGCATCAAAATATTGAGAAACTACTTGGACAGTTGGTATTTAAATCGCTGTAGAAACGAATCCGAAACAATCCAGCTTGGATTCAGACAGGCCAAGATAATAAACTCTCGACTATAATATCAAACTACTTCAATGCCAACACTTTTAATACTTTAACCTATTTTCGGGGATGATCTAGTGTAATATCGTCGGGTGTGATATAACGTGGAAGGTCTGGACTAATGCAAGTTACTGCACAAACATGTTTTTAAGCATATGGAACATTCTAATTTAGTATCCATAACTAGTTCACCGCTGAATTTGCGAACAAGTTATTTAATAAAAGTGATTGCTGATGTTACTTTCAAAAGACAATAATCAGTTATAGAGAGAGACCTCTCTCGAGACTCGTTGTCGTCATACCTACCGCCATTAAAGGAAACTGAATCCTTGCCCGTGGGGTTACACCTGTACCCCATGGACGAGGACTTGGCAGAAGAACGAGGACAAAAGGAACCGAGACAAGACTCAATAAAGCAGTCAGTCTATAGCAGCGATTCCCGAATTTGGAAGGCCCGGCCTTCCAAATTAAACTGCGTGGGGTTGTTATTGGCCACGAACTCCAGCCTTAAAAATTTTGTTAGAAGAAAGAAAATGATGTCCGTGCAAGAAAATCTTAATCAAATCAACTCGGGCACCTCAACTATCCTCCGTCTCAAAATGACAGATTTTGGGACAACAGGCGCTCTACTAATGGGGTCAATTGGCTAGGACAAATTATCTCTTCACTCAATTATCTGTTTAGTTTCGTGTCTATAGCGCATTCGGGGCACAATGTTTTACTTTAAATTATCATCATAATTAACGTTGTTTATTTTAATATGCCATAATTGTGCCATTCCGGTAAAATTATCATAGACTCACAATCTGCCCCGACTTCGCCCGGATACCTAGGATTTGATGAGGTGGTGTCTTGTATAATTTTGACGTTCAGAAACTGCAGGTCCTTACCCTAATTTGAACATTTAAATGAATTTGTTACACCGGAAGACCCCGTCAAAGATTCAGGGTGATTTTTTTGAAGTAAGTAAGTATGCAGATATGCAGAATTTTCCGGCGAGTAAGTAAAACCACGGACAGCAACTAGTTTATATTATCTTCGTAAACAAGCAGCAAGGTATTTGCGGTTTACTAAATATTAAGCGCGATATTTGCATAAATAAAACTTGTTTGAAAATAGAACTTTAATTCGAATGAATGTATGAAATGGGTGGAACGTAAAAACAATGTGTTTTCACGTGCGCGTGAGCACGAAACTAGATTATTGTTGGTTTACAAGATTCCTGATTTAAATTTAGCTGATTCGAGTTGAGTAATTGTTAAATATGGAGATGACAAAAAGAATAATATCCATATGTTTGAATATTTAAATAATTCTCATTATTCTAATCTACACACATGTGGGATTGTTGGAGTCGGCCCGAATCGGCAGGTTTGGTGGCAAAATTGAATCTTTATTTTGTCAGAGGAGGCTTGTGACCCAACAGTGAGAACATTATTGGATGATGATGATAATTTAACGTTCATTGTTAAGTCCGGAGGTCACAAACGATCTTTTCCCAATACCAAAGTAATTATAGCCTTTTCTCCCAATGTAACGAATATAGTAATTTCTACATTATTCAAAACGAAAACATAATAATATATCTCCGAGATCTATTATATATATATATAATAGATCTCGGAGATATCTTCTTCAAGATCCGAATAGCCGTTCTCTAAGTTTAACATAAGAACTTCCATATAGATCTCTAAGTTTAACATAAGAACTTTCATACATTTAGAAAAGTAAGTAAAATTTATCTTACGCGCCTTTATTTTTAGTTGCATAGAATCCAATTCATAAATCAATCCATAAAATAATGATTTATTAGATGGTCATGAATTCATTAGTCATCAGTATCTGCCATCACGAGGCAAAGTCAAGGTGTAAAAAACCAAGATAAGACTGTCATTAAAACAACCAGCATAATTACGAACACAAGTTGAGTGAACAACTTAATTAGTATTAATGACCTTTGAGGCAATAGAGAAAAGCCCTCTTACGATACAACGATAAATCTTAAGCAGGCTTTTAAGAAAGATTACAAGCTTCGTTGAAGATCCTCTCATGCACGAAGAGTTTCGGCCAAAGCTTCCAAATCGCTGATTCGAGATCATTCACAATCGCTCACGATTTTGATCCCAGTTACATCTTGGAGTTTGGAACCGTGCCCAATAAAAATGAGAACTGGCGAATAGAGTGAATAATAGTTTCCATTGGATCTTCAAATATTTATGTTGTTTTTGATTTTTGGACTTTCATGTGTCGTGAAAGGCACGTCACGTTTAATTATTTCAAGAGGTATTGATTTCTGATTAGTGCGTCTGATCAAATATATCTATACTAATATTATAAAGTTGAAAAGCTTCTGACCGACCGATGACTTGAAGATAGGTGGCTGGCAGTGGCTGGATTAAAAAAGCGGAAGATCGTGTGCTGTGGCGCTCCCTGGGAGAGGCCTATGTCCAGCAGTGGACTGCAATAGGCTGAAATGATGAAAAGCTTCTCAGGAACTACTGGCTCGAATTAAATAATTTTGTGTAGGATAGAGTTTTTATCGAGGAATGCTTTAGGGTAAATAATATCACGTTACGACCTACAAGAGACGAGCAACAGGGATTAAATCGCGAGGAACATCTAGTTTACCTATTAAGGGCAAAAAAAGGCATTCTGCTTTTATCATATTCACAGGCGGCAGTAAATTCAGCATATCTTAGGACAACGTCCATGTAGTTCAAATATATCTAATATCTTTAAACGAGCAATTCTTGTATATTTATTTATATACAATCAGGATCTCGGAAACGACTCCAAGAATCTTCATGAAAGTTACAGATTAGGGGTTTTTCGGCTCAAGGAATCGATTTATCAAGATCCCAGGTCCGAGAAAAGCTCGGTTCCCAAGATAATTATAGACATTTTAAAAACCGCGTTTTAAGAAGCGCCATCTATAACGCCATGACCGATGAGGGCCAAAAACAAAAAACCGAGCGAAGCTCGGTCAACCAGATATTGTAGTATATTTGAACTAAATGGACATTGTTCGTAGTAAAAGATATTTATCAAAGGAGTACGTTAATTTGGTGTCCAGGAAACCAAGAAGATTACAAAGCGCCGGCCATATAATTTCTGCTTGAATCAGTCTGTTCCGACTGCATTCAGCTGCAACTGCATAGCAAACTAGTCTTCTCGTACCCACATACACGGAACCGCTCTAACAGTCGAACTGCTTTAGGCCCGTCATCCACCAAAGCGGAGAGATGTGTTTGAATAACCAATCAGATGTCTGTAATAAGCGTCTGTCAATAAGCGGAGAGGAGATGTGGACATCTGATTAGTTATTCAAACACATCTCCTCTTCGCTTTGGTGGATGACAGGACTTAGGACATTACAGACATCTGATTGGTTATTCAAACGTTGAACATTGGCTAATTGCTCGAACGGTCTGGGTATGTTGATCACTGGCTAACTGCTCGAGCAGTCCGTTTTATTTTATAAGTTGTGCTAAGTGTTTTCTGATGTCTACAACTTTGGGGTCAACGATTCAAGAGTGACCATGACCATGGTTACTTCTAGGCAAGTGCTTCACCGTCGACCACATCACCAGGAGAAATAGTGGTCAAACGCGTAACTATCGCTATTTTTTTTAAATCGGCTGCCTCAGTCTATCAATGGAATAACAAATGAAAACCTAACTTAAAAATAGCTGCATTTCCATGAAACGTATCGCAGTTGCGGCCAAATCGCAAACATGACGGCTAAATGATAGTGCTAACAAGGAAACAATTTGATCGCACAGATCTAATGTAATCAGAACCAGTTTGTTTGCCGTTTGAGATAACAGACGAACGTCAGAAACCAGTCCCGTTGCGCGCGAATATAAATGATTAGACTTCGTTCTTGAAATACATGAAACATAATTGTGTTTTTTCTTCTTGTAGTTAGTGTACTAATAACCGTTACAATGAGTGGTCATAAAACAAGCGGCAATAAAAAAATTAAAGTATATTTGGATATATATTGCAATGTAATTTTGTTTAAGGGCCTTCACGCCTTTTAAGCCGTAAAAACGTTACATTCTAAAGCATATTCCTGATTAACGGCTGGGTGTAAATATTGAAAAAAAAAATATGTTGAATGTATATTCATGTACAACAATGTGAGTAAATTTTATTTTCTTATGACAAATAGTTGAACTGTAAAAAAATATTTAACAACACGCTATTTTGTTCAAATAAATGCTCACTCCTTCTAAACGGCTTCGTTTATCTAAAATATTTTTGAATAGATCAATCGGTGTTAAAATTTACTACAAAGTGAGTAACGCTCATGTAAATCAGTCAATATTTTACAAAGAATATGTTGAAAATTGAGATTTCCACATATAAAAACCGGGCGAAGGCGAGTTTTTGCAGCTGTTTCTGCCTCGCTGCATAGTCTATGATATCATTTTGAGGTATCGCGGTACGCTGGGGACATATTAATATGTGCGGTGCAGATATAAAAATGTGCGTTTAGCTCCGCCTGGATGCTCAAGGTTATTGAGGGTACTATGCGCCTTAAGACCACAAGAGCATAATAATAATTATAATCAAGACCGGTTTGTTTGCCGTTCTAGATAAAAGAAAAACGTCAGAAACCTCTCCCAAATTGCATGCGGAGACTTCGTTCTGAAATCTATGCTAATAGGTATTATACAGCTTATGAGTTTGTTTGAATACGCTAATTCGAAAAGTTATCTTTGTGTCGGATACTCCATTTATCGAGGAAGGCTACGGCTACATCATCATCAGCCTATAATGTTCCCACTACTGGGACACAGGCCTCCTCTCTGTGAGAGGGAGTTGGCCAATATCAACCACGCGGGCTCAGTGCGAGTTGGCGAAAATCACAATGTCTTCGAATTTTTGGCCGCTCTTTAGCCGCGTGTGGTCTGTGGTCTTTGTCGATGCCTATTCAAATAAATATTACCGATAAAAAACATGCTGGATACATGAATACTGATTCCCGCTACGCCATTGCACCGTTAGAATAAACCACATACCTAGTTCATTACGATACAAGTTTTTTTTTTTTTTTTTTACGTGGTAAAATCATTAAATGAGTCCTCCAACCCCGGGCAGGGCGGGAGGGACTGTCAGACTTGTACTGACTAAAATCCACGGTGTCCTTCGGTAGACGATACAAGTTTCACAGTGATGTTAAAAAGAAAGTAACTTAGTTTCGCTTATAATCAACTGCTTATATCGAAATTAGAATATTTTATTACTGAATTGATTAGTCTCGGTCAGGTATTTCTAAGGCAATTTTTTTTAGTACTTAGAGGTGCTTTAATATTTTTATCTACTCTTTATTGTCCTAAAGTCCTACTCAAATAGATTACGTCAATTCAAATTCTCATACGAAGACATCCACCATATACTTTTACCTTACGAATACATTTCGTAAATAGATTACTTATGCCTGTTCCATCCATCTAATAGTAATAATGCATTGCAAATATATTTGTCTAAAGGCCATAGCCTTCCTTTTGTGTGTTCTATCTTTAAATATTAACGTCTACACTGCCCAAGGCACTATGGGTAGATTATGTTTCTTTTTTATGGTCACCATAAAGTTGCCAGCCTTGAAAATAAGGCATAAAGGATTAACAATGCTGATATTTTATGTGGCCTTGGCCCCTACACCCCTACGCTGGGGCGGTTGTTTGTATGTTAGGTCAGGGGTTTCCAAACTTTTTCAGCTTGCGGCGGACATACTAGGTGTCGAGTCTGCTAATTATTAGTAAGAATGGCGCCACAATGGCGTTTCAATTGTAGTGCTTATTCGAACCATTTTTACTGCTGAGTAAAAAATGGTTCGAAAATTGAAACGCCATTGTGGCGCCATTCTGACTAATAATTAGCAGACTCGACACCCTGGTTTAGAACTTTTCTCAGCGCTTTAGCTAGTTGATTTGATGTCAGGGGGTGCTTATTCCGGCGAGTGAAAGTGATATAGCTATACGAGTCGTCTAGTGCGATCTCGTTCAGTCACTGAAATAGGTAAGGTTTTAAGACGTTGTTATACCTTCCCAGGTGTATAATAAAACAATAATACCTGGTTCCGAAATCCACGAAATCAGAGCACTTGAATCTGGGTTTGTAGCTGCAAAAGAAATCAATGAGACTACCCTGTTCTTTCTGATGGATATTTAGTAAATTATAGAATTAGCGGTTGGCACAGTGGTTGAGCGGTCGACTGCTGGCCAGCATGTCACGGGTTCGATCCCCGCACGGAACATTTATTTTGTATGACCTACAAATAGTTGTTTCGGGTCTGGGTGTTCGTGTTCGTGTATGTGACTTTCTATGTTTGTAAACGCACCCACGACACAGGAGAAATTCCAGGTGTGGGGCAACGTTTAAAAAAAAAAGAAAAGAAAGAAAAAGAAGAATCTTGGTTCCACACGATTTAAATCCGGAGAATGGTCGATTCTCGCGTCTCAAGGCGCGCCTCTCTACTCTACGACGCGACGCACCAGGGCGTTGGGGCGCACAGTTTGGGAACCCCTGTGTTAGGTACAAGACTATTTTTTGTTATTATCTTACCTTGAATATAAGGAATTTATGTGTGGCATAAAGACTTAAGTATGTTATAAATATAAAAAGAGTTTCATTGTTAAGCTGACTGATACTTTTTTGTTGTTTCATAATTATGTTAATTACTTTAAGTATTCAGTAGAATAAGTGTAATCTAATAAGAGTTTTTTTTATGTGGTAAAATCATCAAATTAGTCCCTCCCACCCAGAGAGGGACTGTCAGACTCGTACTGACTAAAATCCACAGTGTCCTTCAATAGCCCTTTACGTTCCAGGGTCATGGTAATTTGAAAAGTCCCCAACAGGCTCTAGACCTCTAGAGGGATCTAATAAGACCTTGTGTTGTTTTATAAGATCAGGAATAAAATGCTAAAGTTAGATAAATACTTCTGACCTTCACAATGACACACTTAGACATAAATTGACTGGAGATAAAAATATGAAGTCATATTTTTTGCAAATACAAAATGTTATGTTAATCAATGTACCAAGTAGGTACAAACTGAGAAACCTTGGTAATAACTTGGTAACAAAAACTTGAATGCATGACATTATACCAGCATTATACAGACTCCAGCAGTTCAACCTACCTGAATATGTCAAGTTTTTCCAATAGAGTGTGAATCTTATATCTTGGTGATATAGTTGAAAATATAATACAGAAATCTGACTGATTGTAGTAGCTTAATATGCTGGCGTCTGTACAAGATACAATACAGCAATAACATGGGAATATTTCTCACACAATGCCACAGCATTTTCAAATAATTTATTACTTAATGTTATTTAATACTTTTAGAATATTTATAAAGATAATAGGTACTTTGAATGAACCTTGCTTCCAATTTCAAACAGATATCAGAGATAAGAATATGTTTTTTTCAATCAAAGATAATAATAATCTATTTATCCTATCTATGACAGTGCACTGATAAAATATAATTATATTTTGGTGATGGTTTTTTATGAATCATGAACAAATTAGGATAAGGGGTGTGTTAAGTGTGGAGCAACATTTTTTAACATTAATATATACTTTTGACAAGTATACTTAATGGATTTTGATGTGAATAATGGGATTGCAAGAAACAACCCAAGATATTAAAAAGAAACTCTAAATAAATAAAATTTAGCTTGCAATAGGTTGACACAAAATAGAAACAGGAAAATGTAGCTAACTGTGACTAAAGTGTTATAATTATGTAGCATGTTATTTGTAATTCAATATCAATAACTTTATTAATGATAATGTTGGTTATTTATATACCTGATACTTATTATTATCATTAGCATAGTAGAATATATAATAGTACTTCATTAGATTGTTTGAATTATTAGCATTTTGTTATATATTTGTATTTTTTTTTGTATTATTTAAGAATTAAAATACTAGTCTACAAATAAATATAACTAGCTGTTGCCAGCGGTTTCACCCGCTACAACTCGAAAATTATCCCACGGGAACATAAAATCGGGATAAAAACTATCCTATGTGTTAATCCAGGTTATAAACTATCTGTGTACCAAATTTTAGCCAAATCCGTTCAGTGGTTTTTGCGTGAAAGAGTAACAAACATCCATACATCCATACTTACAAATTTTCGCCTTTATAATAGTTGTAGGATTAGCCAGGGGCTAATTAATTAATTATTGCTTTTCCTCTCACATAGATGCCTGTGTCCTAGCAGTCTATAGTATACAAAAAAAAACAATGTAAGAGGTAATTATTGAGAACTATTGGGAAACCATAAGCTATAAGTGAGACCCTACAGGTTAAAAATATCACTTATGTTATACCTATTTAAATAATTAACAAAAACTTACAGCAAATATTGTGTTCTGCAATCCAAAAGGTATTGGCGTCAGTCTCGCAAAAAATACAATTTTAAAGGCTTGCGGCCCCGAGATCACTTTCAGCAGAGCCCGCGCCGTCTCGTTCTTGAGCAACCGGTCTAGCGGCAGGTAGCTCCGCAACGCTTTCAGGGTGAAGTGGGCTACCGCCACACCAAAGTTCGCACTCACCAACACCGTTAACATACCCCTAAGAATCCCGAACAAATATCCACTAGTTATTATTAACACCAAATAACCTATCGTCACTGGAAAACTCACGATCAAAAATAAACCCATAAATAACAAAAATATTATCCACGGATCCTGTGAGTCTACCCAATACAAAATCGTCTTCAAATATTCTTTGAAAAAATAAAGCACCAGAACCAAACATGTGAGCAACAGTATTGATACTACAATGTTAAATAAATAGCTGTATGTTGTCCTAGTGTTAATTTTAGCCCATAAACTTTTCTTTCTTGTGGCCGCTGTAGGGTCAGGCTGGCATTCTTCAACGTCGACAATTTCCATGGTGACTTTCGTTGATGAAAATATGCACAGTCTATTTATCTTTACATTCTTTAATTTTCCACGGTATATTGTTCGCCATGGCCTAATTTAGGCGAGTGTTTATTTCACGTTTACGCACGGCAGAGACCAAAATTCAACGAACAATCAACCACTTTGATCGCTTTTCACAGACTACAAAATAAAATTCTGACTGAAAAAAGAATTTCATCAATATGTCAAAATTGACATTTAAGCTTTCAGGGTTGTCATTTAATCGCGAAATCCGAAATAAAAATAAGATTGTTGTTGTGATTGTGATGGATTACGTTGTGAAACAATTTTTATGAGTGGATTCTTGCCACGGAGTTCTTGGCTGACACGTGTGTTTAGAGTTTTTTTTAATTTTGAACAGTTTTGAGTGATTGTTGTCTCTTTTGTGACTTGTTTTGTGTCTAAGTGTGTTGTCCTTGTGTTCGTTACCAGGTTGGTCTTGTGTTTGTCTTGTAATAAGCCCAGTTTCATCAGAAATGGAAAGAAATAAACCCCCAGACCCCGATCCCCCCGATATCCCTGTCTCGTTATCCCCCTTGTCCCCGAATCCCCTATCACAATTAGCGGACGTTGTTTGCAATTTGCCAGAGATGGATATTTCACAATCACAAAATAACTCACGCAAGCGTTCCGTTGAGAATGAAGACCTAACTCCTCCTAGCAAACAACCAAAAACCCAAATAGGTCGCACGAAGTACTCGGTACTGGACAAAGCCCCTTACGTTGTGCATGTCTCTCGAATAGAGACTCAACCAAATGCTGGATCCACCCTTCATCCTGTTAATTTTGGTAAGTTCCTTATGGCTAATAACATCAGTAACGTTGTTCGTGGAGGCGTGAACAAAGTCGGCAGAAATCGAGTCTCAGTGGAGTTTGCTTCACCGCAAGATGCTAACTCCTTTCTAACAAACAGTCTGTTGACAAAATTCAGTTTTACCGCATCAATCCCCACTTTTAATATTACACGGATGGGTGTTGTAACAGGTGTCCCAACAGACCTGACTGAAGAAGAAGCCTTAGTTTACCTTTCTGTGCCCCCAGGCTGTGGGAAAATATTGAAAATCCGCCGCATCAACAGAAAAATTCAAAAAGATGGCATTAATGAGTGGAAACCCACTGAGACTTGTGTTCTGACGTTTGACGGACAAGTTTTACCAAAAAGGATTTACTGCTGCTATACATCCCTCCCTGTTGAGCAGTACATATACCCGACAATTCAATGCCGCAAATGTTGTAGATTTGGGCATGTAGCTAACTTATGCCGGTCTAAACCTCGCTGCAGTAAATGTGGCCACGATCACCCAGGTGATGGTTGCAGCATTTCTGAGGGTGAGGCTTTCTGCGTGCTATGCTCGGGGAATCATTTTGCCTATAGCAAGTCATGCCCTGAGTATGGTAGGCAGAGGGCAATTAAAACTGTCATGGCTGAGAAGAATATCCCTTATGCTGAGGCTACTAAGGCTATACCTATTGTCTCCCGTAATTATGCCAATATTGTTAAGTCCCCAGTTTCTCAGTCTTACCGTAAGACCGTTCAACTCAAACCTAAGACACATGCCCCCCTTTCCCCATCATATGATAGAGTTGCTCATCAGCAAATTACTAGTTCTCCCCCATCCACACAGCCTAATGGCTGTTCTCTCAATAACAATATTATCTCTACCAGCAATATTTCTTCTTCTTCTACTATTGATCTTCTCATTAAACTTATCCCTATTATTATCTCTTCTTCCACTTCAAATAATCAATTACCGTCCAACGTTGCCAACCACATTATTTCACTTCTTTTAAACATCAAAAATGGCGTCCCGCCTAGTATTCCTTCAATGGAATGTGAGGAGCGTGTGGCATAAGAAACACGACCTCATATTTCTATTGAATAAATACAAGCCACTGGCTTGTTCCATAGCTGAGACCTGGCTGACCCCAAGTCTCAGTTTTCGTATGCCCCATTTTAACATTCTCAGATGTGACAGATCTGATGGCTATGGAGGATCGGCTCTCCTAGTCAATAATCGGGTCCCCCTTTTACCTTTCCCTTTACCTTCGCTCACAGGTAACATGAGTATAGTGGCAGGAAGGATGGAAGGCATCACAGTGTTTTCGGTTTACATTGCCCACCCTCAACATGATTTTCTGGACACCTTACGAAACATTCTTTCCAATGTCCATGGACCTATTTTGGTCATGGGTGATTTCAACTGCCACCATTTCAGATGGGGGTCCGAACGCTGTGATGCCTACGGTGTAGCTTTGGTCGAGATCTTGGATGATCTGGACCTATGCATTCTCAACAATGGTTGCCCTACACGCAGACCTTCTCCCGGTCAACAAAAAAGCTGTGTTGATTTAACATTTTGTTCGGCTGAGTTGGCCGCTTCAACCAATTGGGAATGTACGTCCTTGTCGCATGGTAGTGACCATTATCCTATTGTCATTTCTTTGTTAAATAAAACATTTTTAGAGAAAACTTGCCCTCCACTTCTGAAATATAACCTGTCCAAGCCTGATTGGCCAAAATATGTTTCATTATTGGAGGATAAGATTGATTCACTTCCAAATTTAAATTCATCTTTTATAGATACATCTGGTCACTCCCACGCCAAGATCTGTTACGAGGGACTTGTTACAGCCATCACTTCCAGCGCAGATGCCACCTTTCCTCTTAAAAATAGTGCCCGTAATAAAATTCCGTCCCCCCCATGGTGGGATTCAGAGTGCACTGCTGCTATCAAGGAAAGAAAAGAGGCCGAGCGGCGGTATAATGTAGATATGAGTACCGAAAACCTTCTCACATATTTGAGGATTAACGCCAAAACTAAACGTCTCCTTCGCAAGAAGAAACGGTCAGGGTGGGTTACGTTTTGTAACTCATTATCTCCCGCTACCCCCATCTCGAAGGTCTGGAAAAGCGTAAATCGGTACAGACGTGGATGCTCTCCTTCCGTCTCTTCCCCGATTACTAGGGAAACAGCCGAACTTTTTTTTGATAAAATTGCTCCACCATATGTTCCTCTTTTTTCTGAATGTTCAATTGCGCCTCTTCAAAATTTTTCAGATGATCCTCTCGATGTGCCATTCACTTTGAAAGAATTGAATGTGGTGCTCGGTCATGTCCGGGATTCAGCCCCTGGAACTGACGGAATACCATATTCTTTTATGATTCATTCTGGAGATAAGGCCAAATTATATTTCCTCGAGATTATTAACTTTTGCTACATCCATGGTTGGGTTCCTGATCAGTGGAGGTTGCAAACCATTATCCCCTTATTGAAACCTGGAAAACACATAGATGATCCGAATGGCCTTAGACCAATTGCTCTGTCCTCAGTACTGGCGAAACTAATGGAACACCTCATTAAAAACCGACTCGAATGGTTGGTTGAATCGAGAGAATTACTGCCGAACTATCAATTTGGTTTCAGGAAAGGGCTTGGCACTATAGACAGCGTCGGCGTTTTAATCGCAGATATACGCTTAGCATTCTCTAAGAACGAATCCGTTGTTGCCGCCTTTCTTGACATATCTTCCGCATATGACAGTGTTCTTCTTCCCGTACTCAGGCAAAAACTGCACCAGCTGAGGCTACCGGCCAAGATGATCGACTGCATATGTGGACTGCTAATGTCTCGCTCCTTGGTTCTGAGGGTCCAGGGTGAGCAATTTGATAGCAGGCAGACTTGGAAGGGTCTCCCGCAGGGCTTCGTTCTCAGTCCAATTTTATACAATCTGTATACTGCGGATATCGGCTCCTGCATAAACAGTAATTGTCGCATATTGCAATACGCGGACGACCTTGCTTTATATGTGACAGATCTTTCCATCACAGACGCTGCGTCATCCCTCTGTATCTCTCTGGACTCTTTGAACCAATGGCTTTTAAGCCACGGCCTGGCATTATCAGCTCCAAAAAGTTCGGCAGTAATTTTCTCTCGTAAAAGACTGATCCCACAAATATCAGTGGACATTTCAGGTCATGATATTCCCATAGTTAGCAAGGTAAAATTTTTAGGCGTCTTTCTAGACAATAAATTAACAGGCATACACCATATAAATTTTTTAACTAAAAAATGTGAAAGAGTCGTAACAATATTAAAAGCTCTCGCGGGTGTCTGGTGGGGTGCTCACCCCTACACTATGAAATTAGTTTATAACGCCTTAATCCGAAGCGTTTTAGATTATGGTTCGTTCCATCTAGTTCCTTGCAACAAGGGTGCCTTGGCTGGGTTTGATAGGCTTCAGTCAAAATGTCTTCGAATCATCTCTGGGTGCATGAAGTCGTCTCCCATCAACGCGTTGCAGGTCGAATGTGCTGAACCGCCACTTTCACTAAGACGGAAGTATCTGGCTTCTCGTTTTATAGCTAGATTAATTCCCAGATCCTCTCACCCCCTTTTACCTAAATTGCATGAACTAAATGCCTTATGCAATAGTTCAAACTACTGGACAAATAAAGAAATTCCCCTTATTGTGCAAGCATTTCGACAAACTCAAAATTTAGATAGCTCAGTAGAACAAAGTTCCAGACTTGCTCTTTTTAATTTTCCGTATGATGTCTTACATTTTAGTCCAAATATTTGCTTTGACATCGGCATCTCGAAAAAGTCTCCTGCAGCGGACTCGGCCTTCAATGCGGTGGTGGGAGACCGATGGACAGGTTTTCAAAGGTTCTTTACAGATGCTTCAAAATTTAATAATCACAGCAACACAGGCGCCGCGGTTTATTACCAAAACTCCAGAATAATCTTGCAATATAAGTGTCCCAAAGAGTCTTCGGTTTTCACTGGCGAGTGTGTGGCTTTATTAGAAGCATGCCTTTTTATAGAGTCACATCATAACATAGATAAAGCCGTAATATTTACAGACTCTCTTAGTTGTCTACAAGCCATAGATCAAAATCCTTTTAAAAGTAAATCGCATAGTCCTTTAGTCCTCAAAATTAAAAATTCTTTATTTTCTTGTGCTGGCAGTCAAAAAGAAGTTCAACTGGTCTGGATTCCTAGTCATTGTGGCATAAAGGGTAATGAGTATGTCGATACTTTGGCAAAAGATGCTTGTTCATCAGCAACAGCTGATCTTAGACACAATCGCCTCCAGGGTTATGACCTGCTGGGCCTTCCAAAAGTTTGGCTTCAGTCTGCTTGGCAGGAACAGTGGGATATCTCTGGGACAAAAAAGGGAAGATTTTATAAAGCTGTCCAACCAAATATAAAAACAAAACCCTGGTTCTACAGCTTCAAAAAAGTATCGAAGCCTATAATTTCCACTCTCTGTCGTATCAGATTGGGTTTTTGTTGTACTCCCGTGTTTATGCATAAAATTCATGCACGTGACACTTCTCTTTGTGAGTGTGGTTTAGAAGAAGGTACCCTGGATCACATCTTTTTTGAATGTCCAAACAACGTCCCTCCTTTAGACTTAAATAGCCGCCTCCCTAAATTTAAAATCCCCCTCCCCATTAATTTCCCTTCCCTGTTGACCTACTCTTCCTCAAAGTTACTTGTGGCGCTGATGACGTTCATCCGCCACAATAACATCAAATTATGAAATGTGTTGTGATCGTCATATTTGTTTATTTCATGTTTTAACAATTATATAATATATACTTACCATATATTTTCTGTTTGTTTCAGTCCTCTACTAACCCAACAAGATCTACATTGAGTTCAACTATATCAATCAAAGTTTTTTTTTTTTAATTTTACTGTAACATCTTTTTTAATTTTTATTACCATACACACTTGTTTTTCCAGTTCGCTGTCATTGGCAGAATAGTTGATAAGCGAATATCGACTTGGTTGCCATACACCAAAAATAGAATAGAATAGAAATAAAAATAACATATTTCAGAACGAAAATATATCTACAGAAAGTATTGATATCGTGAATAACCTACGATTTCTATTTATTCAAAGAATATTGAATTTCACACAGAAAAAAACAGTCAGAGTGACAGCGCAGCGTGGACATCTTTATGTTGCCAGTACAATTTTTGCTTTTGACTCTGTGAAAATTAACTGTCAGAACGTCAGGACTTCCTCGTTCCGTAGCAGCGTAATAAATATAGTAGACATTAGAAAAGGATAGCTAAAGCACAGCCTCACAAGAAAAAGCAAGAACAAAAAGCTTATGCTAAAAGTGAAAAGTATTCAATTTGGAACAAAAATCTTCCACAAATTCACGTCTTGGTGCACCGTGGAAGATATTTACTTCTTTGAAAAACACGTAAATTATCGATAAATACATTATTAATGGTGTAAAGTCTTTCATAAGAATCGGTTTAGATTAAGGGGAAGGATTTTTGGTTGTTGTTTATTCATTTGAAGTTTCAAGACACGACATAACCATGCCGCCGAAGAAGGCACCAAGTGGTGGTGGCGGTGCTAGCAAAAAGACTGAGGCGAAGAAGAAGGATAAAGTCATCGAGGTAATCCATAAATTATTGCTTACTTAGATTATAAATTTTCATGGAGCAAAGGAATCTGATTCCGGCTAGATTCCACTCTTGGCACTGATGACAACAGTAATTTAGGGCACACGTTATCTGGTAATGTTCTAGAATACTTAACAGTCTCTGCGTTATATATTTTGCAATCATTCGACACATCACTACTGATATCTAGGAGTAAGAGCAGCTGTTTCGCAAAAACAAACCCACATACTTACCCATAATGGACACCTGATACTTTTCCCTTGGCAGGACAAGACCTTCGGCCTTAAAAACAAAAAAGGAGCCAAGCAGCAGAAGTTTATCCAACAAGTAGAGAAACAGGTCAAAAGTGGCGGCATCCATCCCGCCAAGCCCATGGAGGATAAGAAAAAAGAAAAGGAGGCCAAAATGAAGGAACAGAAGGAATTAGCAGCATTGTTCAAACCTGTGCAGACACAAAAGGTTGAGAAAGGTTGTATAAAGGAAATATCTCTTTTTGTTCATTGATAGACTCACAGTTTACCAGAATCTTCCAGTCTTTAGACCGCATAATGCTGAAGAGTTTAGACAGAAGTGACCTTTATAATAGTACACCCATGTTTTGTTTGATAAGTACTCCCATGTAGAGTCACGCATATTGCTGTTCGGTTACAAATACTGACACCTTGGCTGCTACTGAGAAATTTTCTCAGGAAAAACCCAATAACATTGATGGCCCATCATCACTGTTAGCTTAGTCTTTTTAATTCTAAAAATTGCTAGTTTTTACCAATCTTAGTAAATCTACCAACCCGCACTGGACCCGCTTGGTGGATTATGGCCCACTCCCTCTCACAGAGAGGAGGCCCGTGTCTCAGCAATGGGAACATTATAGGCTGATGATGAAGTAAATCTAGTATGACGATTGCTTAATTACACGAAATTCAGCCTCTATTTGATTCTTTTCTAATTTTTCGGTAACCAGGCAATCTATAAAACATTTTGTAACATTAAGTACACCATTTTTGTCATAGTATAACTTCAATCTGTAATACAGGTACGGACCCCAAATCTGTGGTTTGTGCTTTCTTCAAGCAAGGCCAGTGTACAAAAGGAGATAGGTGCAAGTTCTCCCACGACTTGACTATTGAGAGAAAGGTATGTTTTGTTTCGCAAGTTTTTTTCAGATGCGCAATGCATTCAATTTTAACATTGTAAAAGCAAATATTTTAAAAGAGTAACCATGGAGTTTCTTGCCAGTTCTTCTCCATGGAAATGACCAACCCAAACCGTGCCAATTTTTTTTCTCATCTCGACGTTTTATAAGTGCCCACTGAGGCCCATGTAAAATAAAAAGATTTTGATTTTCTTAAGTTCAGTTGTTGACTACTATGGAATGCACACTAACTTTTAAAGGATGAGTTTTTTTCTGGAATATTACTTTAAAACATTTTCTTATTTGTCAGGCTGAGAAACGATCTCTTTATGTGGACATGCGTGATGATGAGGACACTATGGACAATTGGGATGAAGACAAGTTGAAGGAAGTCGTGGAGAAGAAGCACGGAGAAGGAGATAAACAACGGCCCACTACTGATATTGTGAGTTATCAATACATCTTACATTTGTTATTTTAATGAGGGCTGACTTATTCTGCCCCTAATAAATATTTTTATGACTCACATTAATAGGCAAGCTTAAGTTTCTTACTAATTGAAATTAATAATTTATCTCAGGTGCAATCTTGATCCGATCTCTGTCTTCAACTAATCAACAGCCAACTTAACAAAGTAGATCATGGATCAGGGCTTGGATTGAAATACATTATGAATTTCAGGTGTATGTCCCAACTAAAAAAACATATCATGAAATCTTGGTTACCACAATGACAGCATGCCCCTAAAAATGCACCTACAAAACAAATGTAATCAACTAATTTTTCACAAATTCCAGATT
Source organism: Agrotis segetum (assembly GCA_036375495.1). Lineage (NCBI taxonomy): Eukaryota > Metazoa > Arthropoda > Insecta > Lepidoptera > Noctuidae > Agrotis > Agrotis segetum. The sequence continues at coordinate 918,138 of JAQSVV010000280.1, read as the reverse complement.
TGCAAACATTTCTTAGAAGCAGTAGAAAGATCAAAGTATGGTTGGTTTTGGGAATGTCCTTCTGGTTCCAAATGCATATACAGGCATGCGCTACCAGCAGGCTTTGTTCTCAAGAGAGACAAGAAGAAAATGGAGGAAAAGAAGAATGAGATCTCCTTGGTGGACCTGATTGAGAGGGAGAGGGCCGCACTGGGACCTAATCAGACCAAGATCACACTGGAAACCTTCCTTGCATGGAAAAAGAAGAAGATTAAGGATAAGCAGGTTTGTGGATGTTGATTTTAAAATGTCTGTGTGTAAGTGTTAATTATCTGAAATTATTGATTCAATTGTACTTTATTTTTTGGTGGTCAACTATAAATTATTCACCTGAGTGAAATTTATACTATTCATATTAGCCAAGCTATGATAATTTTTGCCTAGCAAATCAGAAAAAGTAACCGGAGAAAAAAAAGTAGCTAATGCGATCCATCGAAGTTGAACAAAGTCACAGGCAGAAACTAGTCTATCAAAATGATTGTACTGTCTCTATCCATCTAAAGTACATTAATGCTGGTTCGAAAGTATGGAAGTGACTTCCTCAAAACAGGTTGTTGTTTTAGGATTGGGGGTGTATGTTATTTTTTATTGTTTATAAATTAATCCATGTTAAAGAAATAATACTTAGTGTTGCCACCGTCTTCCTTTTAAATGTATAACAAGGAATTCTTGCAATCCACAGGAAGCACTAACGAAAGCCGAAGACCAGCGTCGTACCGACTTCAAAGCTGGTCGTGCGGTCGGTCTATCTGGCCGAGAGATGTTCTCCTTCGACCCGGCGCTCGCGGCTGACGCTGATGATGATGATGATGAGGCCGTCGACCTCGCCACGTATGGTGCTGATGAAGACCAGGACAATACGGAGTATAGGGAGGTGCAGTTCGACCTTATTGGAATGGAAGCTTCGGAGGTGAGATTATTTTTTATGCTTAAGAGTTTTGGCTTAGGAATTATTTTGATATCTTGGGAAAAAGTTGCACTATTGAAAGTTGAGCATGTATGTATTAATGAAACATCCTGAGGGAACAGATATTAGAGTTATTAAATCACTAAGGTATTTTTTTAAATAAGTAATAAAGTTAGAGAATATATTTGTTAGACAACAGTTGCCTAGAGATTAATAAAATAATAATAATAATAATAATAATAATAATAATATTCCACAACTATCACACAACGCCACCTAGTCCCAAGCTAAGCAGAGCTTGTGTTATGGGTACTAGACAACTGATAAACATACTTATATATTTCTAAATACATACATGTTATAGATAAATCACACCCAGACACAGAACAAATGATCGTGCTCATCACACAAACATTTGTCCTGGGTGGGAATCGAACCCACGACCTCCGGCATAGCAGTCAGGGTCTCTAACCACTAGACCAACAGGCCAGTCAAATCTAGTGAAAAAGTATAAAGATAGGCATCTGAACACTATAAGTGATCATAACTTTTGAAACGTAAGCAATAGCACCGTTTGCCTTACCGGTAAAACGGTTGGAAATTACCTCATCCATGACCCTGCTCAATTTGATCCATTCTTCGTATAATACAAGATCAATCATTGTTCACAGGCGGACGACACGGGCACGAAAGCGCAAGAAGATCGATTACAGCAGCTTAACCAAGGACTGGAGAACGGCAACGGCGATGGTCCGGAGGCCCAGGGCTCCAGTGACGCCTCACCTTCCGACGAAGCCGCTGCTGCGGTTCCTATCAATGAAAACCTGTTCCTTGATGAAGATTTAGATGAAGAACTTCAAAACCTCGATTTAGAAGACTAGGATTTAAAATTTTTCTTTTTTTTTTCATGTATTGCCAACGCATAGATATAGAGAATGGACTGATTGTTCCATGAGGAGTAGTGGAAGGGAGAAGAAGTGATTGTGTGGCTTACAGTACGCGCCGCGTAATCGCTTCATCTCTTTCTAGAGAGTGATCAGTTTCATACAGATATTGCTCAGTCCATGCTCTATATCTATATATGCCATTGCGCGCTCTCTCAATACACTCATACAGTACATTATATACTTTTTGGTATAGAACATAATCTGAACGGTGTGAATCGCGAAACGAACTGTTATCAAGGTACATTGCAATTATTAAAAAAATGTACATAATTGTTAACCCGACTGTAGGTTGGAATTTATCATTGTTAATAAATCTGCTGCTCTATATAAAAGTTGAAATGTATAGAATAGCAGTTTTTTTAGTTGTTGTATCTCACACCGTGTTTACACTCATAGCTAATTCTACAGAATGTTGACCATTTTAGAAGAAAATCTGACAAATATAAGACTTACTTATTTATGAAAAACTATCTTAGTTAATTATTGCATTTTTCAAGCGCGAGTTAACCTTTGAAAAATAGACCTTACAACAAAGGAATTAAGTCACAAAACGCGCTATCATGATTTTTGCGATTCCATGTTTATGAAACGATCAACTTATTCTTCAAGTATTGGTAAAAATATTGCATCGGCTGTTATGAAAAGATAGTCGTCAGTTTCGGTTTTATAGAGCGCTATCCCTGTCACACACTACCTTTGTGACATTTGTCGCTGGTTCTTCGAAGCTGAAACTAGCCGAATATCAGTCTACAAGTCGAAGAGCAATATTTATTGTTTCTAATACCTAAGTATTTGCTTTTGATAAGATAGTCATGAAAGATAATAATTGAAGAGTGTGGCACAACTTGTAAATGTATAAAATACGAACTTCATCGAAATAGGATCCACATTATGCTGTCTCATAATTAAATTATAAATATTTGTTCAGAAACGAAAGTAATGTATTTGTAAATAAAATAACGTATTTTTAATTTGCGTTTGTTTTATTATTAATTTATTCTCTATCAAAAATATAGCTTTAAGAAAAAAATTGAAATAGTAATTTATCATTACAATGACTTATTTTCAATCGTCAGCCATTTTGCCGGGTTACCAATAGTAATATTATCGATTTGTTCTTGAGTGAAACCTTTGGATCTCATCTTGGGAAGCACGTTGTTGATAATGTGAGCGTAGCCGTGGCCACCAAAAGTTGTCTAAAACAGAAGAAAGTGGGCTAATGATCATCAAAAATCTCAACAGGATCGTCATTCGAGATTCATTGAGCCTTTCATCTTTTTGGAGCTTTGAAATTACCATAGATATAACATATATGTTGCATTTTTTTTTCCAGAGATGCTTTATGTGTATGAAACTGCATTGTACCGAACAAAATATGGTTAAAGAATGCTTAGTCCATTATCTAGGTGGTGTATTCCCGTTCGTCCACTTGACTTCGTCCCCCGAGAGGGACGAACGGGAATTTACAAAAATAATATTTCATTTGTTCCCGATCGTCCCCACTAAAAAGATTTGTGCTGAAATAATATGTTTGACAAGATTTAACGTTTTACATTATGTAAGTGTTAGAAAAGTTTACTCATTATTTTAACACTTAAATAGGGTCAGTAAATTTTATCAACAACGAATAAACATATTTCAGCACAAATCTTTTTAGTGGGACTATCGGGAACAAATGAAATATTATTTTGTAAATTCCCGTTCGTCCTCTCGGGGGACGAAGTCAAGTGGACGAACGGGAATACACCATCTAGGTCTAAATCTCACCAGCCGATGTTTCGTATGGATATCATGCGACATGAGGATCTTATCCTCTCGACCTTCGTCAACCAGTAAGGATATCTTCTGGATCCTCTGCGCATCACTCAGCATGTCCGTGGTTACCTCCAGTTGATAATATGACACTTCTGTACCAAATAAGTCGAACTGGCAATACGTGCCTAGCTCAGCGAATTCTAGCAAAATGTCATCTTCAACCAGAGTGCCTGAAAAAGAGATAATTTTAATAAGCTTAAGGTATTAAAGGCCACGGGACTGTCTAAACAGGTAACCGTGACCCTGGAACGCAAAAGACTATTGAATTTGAATTGGGACACCGTGGATTTTACTCTGTGCGAGTCTGGCAGTCCACCGCGTACGGCGGCCGGAGGACTCATTATGATTATTTTACAACGCTAAAAAAAAGGATAAATCAGAAAGTTACTTACGGTCTAAATGTGACATGACTACTTTGTCGACGGAGCCCCCGGCCTCCAGGTAAAGACGGATGATCTCGAAGGGAGCCTCCCTCGTTCTGTGCGGGTGAAAGCTCACTCCACAACCGACTTGCGGTTGTAACTCTCCAGCAGCCCGAATGACTTTACGTTCGAAATCTATGACAAAACAATCAAAAAATCTCACCACGCCTCTAAATCTCTCCAAAGGGCATTAAAGTGTATCTGATAACTATAGTACACCCACACCAAAGACTCGGTTGCGATGACGGTGCGAGCATATTTCATGCCCCCCCGGGGCATGGAAATTGCTCGCATGGTTTTCGGGTACGTTCGTATTATATCTACTCACCTCTTATGGGCCACACACTGGCAATCTCTCCCATAAAACCAGCTTTAATTTCAGGGTTTTTGACGCAACCTTTCGTTAGCTCTTCCAGCATATGGTTGTACACATCCTCAGTGGACTGTTTCAGGGTGTCTCCGCTCTGAAGGTCTGCGATGTAATGACCTGTGCCGGCTACAATGTGGACCTTACTTGCTTGAGATACGTTCTGGTAAAAGGAGAGGTGGCGGTTTATCCCTTCTGTTGTGTTTTCCACTATGGTACCTGGTGGAAAAACGAATTGTTGATATGAATTCGTTATCAAGTGCATTGAACATCATTGCTACGGTATTCACATCAAATCAGCTCGAAAAATGGTGTTAATTCAAGAATCAGTGGTGTTCGGAAATCGTACTGAAACAGAATAACCCGGGTTATAAATTTAATCATCTACTTAGAAAAGAAGGTTTTCACACTTTTCACTACCCTCCATAACAAGTAGGAGATAGGAGGGCCTTCCAATAAAAAACCATAAAAATTAACTTACCTCCCCCAGCTTTCTTATACTCGATGACATCGTAAATCACAGCTTGTTGACCATGGTAGTCATCCAGCTTCAAGTTATATCTTGAACTGTAAGGGTACTGTCTCACGTAGCCAATAGTTTTCAGCTCCAACTCAGGGGTGAATTTATCAGCTAGTGCTGTTGGTGGTTGCCTGTAGAAGTGCTCAAAGTTCATGCCCAGATGTTCGTGGGTTAAGGTGCGCCCTAGTTCTGAAGGTTGCACTTCTCCGAGCACTGAAAGACAATTTTAAAAGGACAATAGGTGTGAAGAACCATTTTGTTTTTTTAACAATACCTGTGTTATCTTGAAAAACTCAATGTCTGCCAGAGGAAGTCACTCGAATTCATCTAGTTAAATAGCTAGTCAACTTCGCAAGGGATTCTTTAAAATGTTAGACTGATTTAAAAAAAAATATTGTTATGTAAAAACAAAAAGAAATAAAAACTGTGCCCGCCACGCTCCTTTCTTCGGATCGTACCTACTTATCAATCAAAATTTTTCTTCATCGGTATGGGTTCAGCCATTTAGGCGTGAAAGAGCAACAAAAAGTAAACAAATTCACTTTCACATCTATTGTAATTGTTTTTTATCTTAAAAGTTAGTAGCATAATAATTATAAAAAAATTAGCTTACCGGTTTGCACTTTGGAAGTCATTTTGATGAGAAAATTATCTGCTGTTCGTTTGATTAGGGTTCGGCCGACACTGAACTGATTCTGCTAGCTACCTATATTGTTTAATTGTTTACTTTCCCGTTACCTTATCAATGTGACTACAGACTACATTAATTATTTAACTGTTGATAAATGACGATACATTTCAATGTGTTTGTGTGTGTTTTATCATGTACTAACTCATCCTTTATTTACGAGCGTGACTGTTTATTTAGCAACATCGCATCGTGTTGAATATTAGTAGGTACCTACTATGGAATGCACACTAACATTTAATAAATTACTTACTTAAAAATAAAATGTTTTTTGTCAGGCTGAGAAACGATCTCTGTATGTGGACATGCGTGATGATGAGGACACTGGACAATTGCGATGAAGACAAGTTGAAGGAAGTCGTGGAGAAGAAGCATTTTTTTAGCATGGCAAAATCATCAAATGAGTCCTCCCACCCCGGGCAGGTCGGGAGGGACTGTCAGACTTCTACTGACTAAAATCCACGGTGTCCTTCAATAGCCTGTTATGTTCCGGGGTCACGGTAAGAGAATAATCCCGCGACCCCGGCAGGCTTTGGCCCTCTGAGAGGGGGGTCCCGTCAGTAGACAACAAGAAAAGAGATCATAACTTTTGAACCGTAAACATAAGTCTCAGAGGTAAAAATGATGAAAATAAACACTTCTATGACCCTCTTCAATTTGATCCATGTTTTATAACGTTTTGGCGATTAGCAGTACTGAATTAAACACGTTGGTTTTTGGATTAAAAGTAAGTGTATTATCAGAAACAACATGAAATAAAGTTTTACAATACTTTTGTACAAAGTTCAACCTTTTGGCGGGCGTCGAGTGTCAAGCTCAAGCACGTGTCAACCACAGACTAAGTAGAGAGTATACACTCGTGTCAAGTCAAACATGTGTCAAAAACATCTGTTTCCCCGGTGTTGCTACCTCTAATAATTCTTTTAGGTGGTGCCTGACACATGGACCTAAAAAAAAGGCGGACGGAACTTCACTAAGAAACGATTGAAGCACCAAAATGGCGACCGTGTTTATATGTGTGAGTTTGTATAGGGATGCCAGATGAAGGAAAAAATTACCCATTTTTGAACAATATTTAATTAAGATCTCCCTTGAAAGGGTACTGTTCACGTAGCTTAAGTTTAATTACAATTTTTTTGTGACATATACCTATTTTTAAAATAAAGGTAAAATAATTTATGCACATTGGATATAAAATATTTACAACTCGTTTAATATTAATAAAGTTTTACATTCCCATTTGGTTATTCAAATTTTTGTAGACTTGTCTTTTGCTATTGACACATCTAGAAATCCCTTCTAATTTACTTAAATGGTGAAAACGAATGTTTAAGTATTTTTCGCCTATAAATATTTAATTAAAGCTATTTTATGTTTCATTCCTACACGTCTACATTCCCTTATTATTTTTATACAATCATTTTTCCATGCATCATTTGCCGTGGGGAAACTTGTAAAAATACAGAAGAATACAATAACGATAAATAGTAACAAAATATAAATCTCCCAATTTTAAAATAATTTGAACCTTGAAATAGTTGCAACACTGATTGATTTCGAGATGTTTATAAAATTTATTGACGTAAAATCGAGAAATAAGCTTCAAAATGACATGTTTAACTATGAAAAGTGATCCCCTGGCTTTTTTAATTGAACTACTATGGTTTAGACAACTTTTTGCAACACATGACGGCATACTTTGATTTTTATTAGACAAAATAACACCGTATGAAACCGCGAGTGTCGTTCGAAGCGTAATGGCCGACGGCTGACTTACTATGGTGTGAATGTGTGTGTGCCGGCTTGTGTGGACAAGCGCACTGACTTACTATGGGTGCTTCAATTCTTTCTTAGTGAAGTTCCGTCCGCCTTTTTTTTTAGGTCCATGGCCTGACACATATAATAGGGTATTTTACTGTATAAGAAAAAAAATCTTTTAATGAATAAATACGATAGTTTAGGCAAGAAGAAGTCGGAAAATGTTAGTATCAGTACATAAAATGATGAAATTAATTTTAAAATCCATTTTAAAGTTTTCACTTTTTTAATCTGTCCTTTTACTAAGCGAAACGGTAGCCGCCATGTTATTGCGTCATGTTGTAGTAAACAATGTTTTGTCAATGCTATTATCATATTAACGTTATTTAGCATTGATGCTATTGTATTTTATTCTTCATTATTTAATCATTACGGCTATCATGGAAGACGGATTCGTTAAAGGAGACATCACAAACCTAGTTACCAAGAATAAATTCCCTAATGGTCGGAAAAGCCGAGTTACGGAATGTTAAAACAACGATGTAAGTACTGTTCTCTTCAAATAAATACAAAAAAAAACCTATCTAATTGTATTATAGAGGTGCTTAAAAAGGTGATTGTTTGTTTTCAGGTCTAAAAGAGAATCTTATGGCGACGACGCCGTAGGTTATGTTCAAGTGAAACGCCAAGAAAATGTTCGTGTTGTGAAATGTATAATGTGCCCAGAACACGAAGTGCCATCAAGAACATAATATATGCAGTTACAATAATAGTGGATGAACAAGAAGGATTGGTGACAAGTGTTAAATGCCATGATTGTCCAGCATCTGAAGGTGGTTGTAAACATGGAGTAACATTTTTTGATGTGGTTCCATCGTCACAGTGAAGAGCCCTCCTGCACGTCTGTGGAATGTTATTGAAAAAGGGCCAATCTCGCCAAAGTTGGGATATCAGTAAAAATATTGAATACCTACAATAGAAATTGATAACCGGAAACCTAAAGAATTGGAACCAGCGCGCTGATGAGTGAATTAGTGTCAGAATGCAAGAAGTGAAAAATAACATCATGCCAGTTCATAAAGCATGAACCTGATTTTATTGATATAAGATATATTCTGTCTTTGCATAAAGTTATGATTAAATTAATATGGTGATGAAAACTATGAAAGATTTTTAAATGCTAGGTACATCACCGCAGCTTAGTAACGTTAATATCAGACATGTAGATCAACATGCTTAAAATCAACAAAACAGTGGCTTATGGCATGATCTTAGATATGCAAGGATTACAGTTTCAAAATGTTATGAAGGTAGCTGCTGTAAAACTACTGATGGAACTTTAGTAGCTGTCATTCTTGGTGCAAGGACTCCAAAAACACCATCTGGGGCCGAAAGTTGGAAGCCAATGTGAGAAAGTTTGTTGAAAAAAATGTTAAGGATAAAAATCCATGAACCAAAATGTGGTTTACATTTTTATTTATCTAAGGATTTTCCTATGGTAGCTGCGACACCAGATGGAATAATAAGTGGAAGAACCACTTTTGAAATTAAGTGTCCTACTAGCGAAGAAACCTCAAAAATTATATAGGTAGACGGCACAGTAACAAAAAAATATTATGCACAAATACTATGCAGATGTGTTATGCTCAGGCAGAAGAAAGTTATTTTTGTATTGCCAATAGTGATTTTGAGAAGAGTATTATGTTAGAAAGTATAGCATCATTCCGGAAAGAACATAATTATTTTACTTGTTTTGTACAAAAGTGTTAAGTAAATAAATTACTTATAATATTCTGATAAAGCCTTTTTATATTTTATTACTTTCTATCTAATTAAAGATAGTTATATCCCATTGTTGCTTGCCACATGTGAGGATTGGAAATAAATTAAAAAAAAATCAAAACAATAGTTACAAAATCAGTATTGTGTTCAGTAATACCCAATAAGTGTTCTTTCACATTTGATTGGCTTTCTATGTGGTATAACAGTGAGAGACTGTATTTTCAATGGGGGTATTAACAATAAAGAAAAGAAACATTATTATTCTATTATGTATTTATTTAAACCATGTTGTAATCTAATCAAATCACATGCTGCTTATAAGCATTAATTTAACATTCCAATCAAATTGGAATTTATAAAAGAACATAGGTAGTTTTAAAATGCCAAATTCTCCGAGTCTTCAAATAACTCTCTCCACATTGTATTCTAAGACTGGCAATTTGTTTTGTTTGTTTACTTCTGCCTTCGATAATTTCATTCAAGTACCATCCACTGCTATTGGTGAATCTGTAATAACAAAACAATGATAAGCATTAAACAAAAAAAAGAAAACGGAATGTTGTGAGTTTAACAAGTGAGTTTAAAAGAGGCCTCGGTGATTGGCAGATTTGTTTACATGATATAATTAATGTAAGATTACCTTCAATGCAAGATGATGATGCCTTGGGATTGTAATTATCTGTAGGATCTTCTTTCTCTTCTGTTTTTGACTTTTTCGCTTTTTATTTGCAATAAAACGAGATTCATCAGAAGGTGATTTCTGGCAATCGAATATCGAAGACGGTTTCAATCGGTTTCTTTTTTAGATTTTTTTGATCGCGAGTTTTCTATATCATTTTCCAACTGAAACAAAGTATATATACATATAAGCAACTGAATAACCTCAATGTTTCAAAAATAAAATACTCTTCTGTTTTACAGTGACAACTTATTATAGATAAGTAATATGTAAGGGTAAGTTACTAGGTACTTACATCGAAGTGATATTCACAAAAATGCAAACGAGTTCGAGACAGTAACATTGGATCCCTTCTCGCAAGTTTTGTGCAACTTTCTCTCCAGTTTGCACTTGAATCTACAACTTGAAACAACAAAATAGTATTCTTGCATTATGGAACAGCACACCAATGATGAGGATATTATCACAGACTACTAAGAGATACTACGTATGATATTATCTCATTTTAAAATCAAAATTAAACTCTACTTGTAGCAAAACACTACATAAATTGACACCCGCGTTGCCAGAGTATGATTTCCCAAAAAGGTACGGTTGGCTTTCTGAAAAGGTACGGTTTTTAACTTCAAGGTACGGTTGGGTCAGGATACTTCTGCAAGAACTAGATCAGTTTTTTTTCTTCTTCGAGTTGACTGTCTGTGATCATAAGTTCGAAAACAAGCGATATGAAATCGAATATTCACAGGGACATGGTGAAGTAAAATTATTACCGATTGCCAATATTGAACAAATTCATTTGTAAATCAATTTATAGAATGAACTCGAAGAAAAAAAACTGATCTAGTACTTGCAGAAGAATTCCGACCCGTACGGTTGCGCTAGAATTTTGAAAAATGCTATAGTAAAATAATATTCAACTCATATTCTACAGAAAAAAAGAGGTGTTTCTCAAAAAAAAAACTTGAGAGGTGTCAAGGGACACCCGGATGGAACGAAGTTACTGTATACACTCAACAAAAATAATCGTCGCGACTCCACTCCACTTCACTCCGCTCCGCTCCACTCCACTCCACTCTTTGAGCTCTAGCACTCTTTCGCAACGCGAGATAAGGAACTTCGTTCCAAAAAAAAAATGATATTTAATGTTTAAGGAACTAAGAAAATTCCATTTATGTAATTTGTGCCCATATTTTAGTATCAAATGTGTCAGAAAGTTGAAAAAGTACGAGTCTCATTATTTTCTGTTAGTTTTATTAGTTGTTTTTTACCTTTGTAGCAAAAATAAATCACAATTATAGAAAAGGTACGAAAAAGGTACGGTCTAGCCAAGGTACGGTTGTAGTAAGATTGTTGTATGACGAATACTCGAATAGTACGGAAAACCGTACTTTTTGGTACGGTCTGGCAACGCTGATTGACACTATTGACAGCCTGACAGCTGAACAGCTGTCACAGAGTACCAACTTTACACACGCACTCACAAAGTTTACTACGATACTGACGTCATCAAAATGGCGTGATGCGTTTGCCTCAACTTACGCGCGAAATTTGAAAATCATAATTTTAAATGTATTTTTATGGCACTTACGGGTTAAAGAAAAATTTTGTAATTTTTTTGGTAGTTTATTATGACCTAAATATTCGATTGAGACACTTTTTGAAAAAGGGTAAAATACCCTATTATGTAGAATGTAAAGGCTTGTCGTCACAACGTGTTAAAATCGTCGAAATATTACTTTTATTACTGTTGGCGGTTGCATGTAGAAGTGCTCAAGGTTCATGCCCAGGTGTTCGTGGGTTAAGGTGCGCCCTAGTTCTGAAGGTTGCACTTCTCCGAGCACTGAAATACAAACATTTTTTAGTTAAAAACATTTTTTTTTATTATGCCAGCCGCGCGGGTCTTCAGGATCACTTTCACATCTACTGTAATTGTTTTTTATCTTAAAAAGTTAGTAGCATAATAATAATAAAAAATTGGCTTACCGGTTTGCACTTTGGAAGTCATTTTGATGAGAAAACTATCTGCTGTTCGATTGATTAGGGTTCAGCCGGCACTGAACTAATTCTGCTAGCTACCTATATATGTATACTTTCCCGTTACCTTATCAATGTGACTACATTGATTATTTATCTGTTGATAAATAACAATAATTTCAACCAGTCCCGGATCTACGATTTTTTCGAACCGGGGAAATTAAGAGAATTAAAAAACCCTTCAGTGTTTGAGAAAAACTGACAAATGAATAGCATTTTTTGTGACCATTTGTGATAAACATAAAATAATAATCCTCTTATTTTAAACTTTTTATCATCTAAATTAGCTCTAGCTATTATAATAACATTATTATAAATAATTATAAAAAAAATATTATAATAACTTTCATTTGTGATATAAAACAGAAACACAGAAATATACATCTAAGTAGGAAGGACTACAACTTTACATGGCGTGTTTTCTTTTCTGTGCCCCGGTTTGCCCCCCTATATCCGGGGCTGATTTCAATATGTTTGTGTGTGTTTTATCCATTGAGATAAAGTTATATGGAGGAGCCCCAATGTTCTACACTAGCGAAATATTTGCATTTGCATAATATTTCGAATTGCCACATAACAAAATAATGAGTCTTGGCTCGTGCCGTTAACGTTGAACGGAACGCATTGACCGCTAAATTCAAGTTTCGTCCATTTCTATAGCAACGAGAATTGTTATATTGGAAAGTTTTGCGCTCACATCGACGTGTTCGTAGTGTTTATCTCAACAAAATAATGCCTATTATAGTAAAAGATTACACTTGGTCTCAATCTAGTAATACGGTTCACATAAGGGTACCCTTAAATCCTGTCCGGCATGAAAAAGTTGATCTATTTCCTACAGATAGATACATCAAGGCGCATTTCAGTCCATTCTTGTTCGAAGTTTTTCTACTACATGATGTCAATATAAAGAAAAGCAAATGCTTGGTCGTAGACGATTTAATTGTTTTAGACCTCATGAAGATTGAGGAGATTACTTGGGAATGTTTGGAAAAAGAATTAACAAAGGAGGAGAAAATGAAGATAAGACAAGAAGTTCTAGAAAAATGTCAGGAAGAAGCGAAGCAGGAGTCGGAAGATAAACGTATAAGAAAGAGTCAATTAGACAGGTACACTGTCCAACAAGCGATGGAGATAGATAATCAACAGCACAACCTGATGGACTCACGAAGGGATTCAGAAAGGAAGAAGGCAATGGATCAGTTGGAAGGCTGGAGAGTTGGCCAAGTCAACGACAAGGAAATAATACAGATTCCAGCCATTAAGGATAAAGATGAAACAATCATACCACCTCCGCAGCAAGAACGGAGAGGCGTGGAAATTATCGAACTACCTCCATCAGACGATGAAAATGAGACAGTAAAAACAGAAGTAGCTCAAGCAAAGCCCTTTACGCCCGTGCAGAAACATCCAAGGAAACCAATTAAGACTCCCGTCAAGTCTGAGTATGTTGAGAAGAAGAAAAAGGAGCAGGCCAAGAGAGTATTACCAAGATTGAGGGAGACGATGGAGTTAGAGATTACGCACACGCCTCGGACGTTTCCCACACCCAGTAGAGAGTCTACAGCTGCCGAGGAACAGGCTTGGTTGAAGAATGTTACTCTGGCTAGACGAGCTACTGGTAAGGAGATTTATAATAACTAAAACTTTTTCGTTTCAACCAATCTACCGTCAGTTGAACATTTTACTTTTTAAATAATTTTATAGGTTTCATGCATGAAGATCTTAGGCCCGAGGAGCAGGATCCTCAATGGTGCAAAGCGAAGGGTGACGAGTTTTTCAAAAACGGGAACTTCCTCGGTGCTATAAGCGCTTACACTCACGGCATCTCATTGTCTGACAAACTGCCGAGCTTGTATGCTAATAGATCCGCTACACATTTCGCGCTTGGCAATTTTAGTAAATGTGTAAGTATTAAGGTTTTACAGTACATAACTACCTACATTTACGTAAGCGATGAAAATGCATTCAGAAAATTCACCCTGAATTTAATAAATACATCTTGAGCAGCCAGATAGCTAATTTTTTTCCACTGTTAGGTTGTAGGGTTATTAAGTACCTTCTTAATTGCTGAAGGAAAAGAAAGAAGGTACCTAGTTTTAAATACCGATACTTGATGTTTCCGGAGATAAACCCAATTTTTTGGGGACCACAGCTGCATCACCCTGAGCTAACTTTTGGTATAATTATGCATGTCTTATACAATCAACGGCATTTTAGATGAACGACTGCTCCACTGCCTTGGACCTCATGAAGCCTGCATGTGAAAGCAACCGACGCAGTCGTGCAAAGTGCATCGCTCGCCGCGCAGCCGCTCTCGCTCGGGTAGGGTACCTCAGCAAAGCCATCGACGAAATGAAAGCGGCCGGGAAACTGCTCCCCGACGATGAAACTATCAAGAAAGATATCTACGACATGGAAAAAGCTTGGGAACAAAATCCCGATTCTGATTAATTAAATGAATATAGTTTGTCTGACCTCAGAGAAGGCGAAAAAAACACCAACATTTTACAATAGAAACATTATAATATTAGGAATAAAATAAAATTATAATACATTATCTGAATGCATATTTCTACTCTAACTCAAGAGTTACTTTTTTGGGCAGACCAAGATTCTTAAGTAAAGCATGTGGTGAGGGGTCCCTTCCACGGAACCTCCTGAACACCTCACTGGGGTGACAACTGCCTCCTACTGCCAAGAATGTATCTCTATACCTCTTCCCCACTTCAAGAATATCCTGATCATCAGCTTTCCTGGCTTCTTCAAATGCACTGTAGATATCAGCAGCTATCATCCTAGACCACAAACGACAATAGTATGCACTACCCCATTCCTCAGAGAAGATCTTGGTAAATGAAAGAGGATGGGAATCATACTTGTCAAAAGGTAATGCATGGTATTTTGGCCACATTTCTCTAACAATGTCTCTCCAGAAAGCTTTTTTGGTATGTAGTTCCAGGTCAAGTTTGGATAGGTACAGTTCTTTGCACAAATTATAGCCTGACATGTGACCTCTGATGTTTTGAAGGTTCCTCACTATTTCCTCTGGTAAAGGCTCATCTGTTTCACAATGGCCACTCACTAATCTGATAGTGTTTGGGTCATACAGCCAGTGAGTCATCACTTGGCCACAAACTTCAGCAGCATCCCATTCTACATTAGAGAGACCAGCCACCTCAGAATAGTTAGCTCTGGTCAATAAATGACGAAGAGAGTGACCAAATCTTTGGAAAAGTATACTGACCTCATTGAAGGACAGTAATGATGGTTTGTCTTCAGTTGGAGCTTGGAAATTAAATATCAACGCAGACAATGGAGTGGTGGCAGTGGATGTGCATTTGTTTCTGATTGCGATATGCCATCCGGCATCATCATAAATGCGTATTTTCTGGTCCTGACGTGCATATGGGTCGAGGTAGAAGTTAGCAATGGGATCTCCACCAGATTCATCAAACACATCATAGAATTTAACATCCTTGTGCCAAGTATGAGGGCCTGTTCGCTCCACAATCTGAATATTAAACAACTGGTTGCACAAACTGAAGAGACTAGTAATTACTTTAGGTAGGGGGAAATATTCACGAATTTTTTCTTCATCAAAACCATACAGAGACCACTTTTGTTTTCTTTGCCAATAAGGTATGTCCCAGTGTTCTAACTTGACATCAAAGCCTCTTTCCTGTGCATATCTTTGTAGCAATTCAATTTCTGCATCTTGCATTGATCGGGCACTTTCTAGCAAGGTGTCAAGGACATTGTTGACATTTTCGACTGAGCCAGCCATCTTAGTTTCCATGCTCATATCTGCATAAGTTTCATAGCCTAGTATGGTGGCTTGTTCTCTTCTTAGACTTCTTATATTTTCTAGATTTGAAGCGGTTTCAATTTCCTTGTTAACATAGTTGGAGCATCGTTGCACATGTGCCTGCCAAGTGTTCCAGCGTAGCTCTCTGTCAGAACAGTACTGCATGAATGGCTCATAGATATGTGGCTGTAAAGTTACTTTCCAGGGCCCTTTGCTAGGGTCTGCACCCATTGCCATAGAGAACAGTAAACCCTCCGGGAATTCTCTCATAACACTGGGATCTTCGATTGTGCTTGTGAAAACTTTATTTGCTATATTGACTTTATCTCTGAACATCTGCCTCTCTTTCTGTAAGCCTGACAAGATGTTATTTAATCTTTCTCTTTTGATGCCCTTTACATCCAAACCATTTAGTTTACCTTCTAGAATGTACTTGTCAAGAAGCCTTGTCTCTTCATCAGTTAGTTTCTTGAGGCGGTTCTTCTCTGTTACGGCTGCTTGGAAGATAGGAACACTGTTGAATTTGGCAGAGCGAGCTTTGTGAGCTCTCTCGTGTATTTGGATATATGTTTTAGTAGGCATGAGTGAACTATTTCCAAGGTACAATGTCTTTGCCATACCCCATGTGAGTTCAAGCTGTGAGTCTAGCTTCTCCAATGGCTTAAATACTTCAGTGAAAGCATTTTTACAGTCAGTTGAGGCATGTTCAACCTGTCTGACTCCATTTTCATACTCCAAACTTTGTTTACTGATAGTTGCTATACATTTTTCAATTGAGATGTCATTGAACTCTGGTAATCCATTTTCTGACAGTAAAGTATTTTCTGCATCTTCACCTATTTCTGGAATACTGTAAAAAAAACATAAATTAGAAAGGAATTACCAAAAAAACTATGTTTTCATTTATAACACACCCTCAAAAAATGTGAATATTTATGAATAATGAAGATTTCTTGGTTATATTTTTAGACAAATTTATTTCAAATAATGTGTTAGTCTGCTTATCTATCCACACCCTGGATTTAAATGTTACGTAAATATAAAGTTTTTAGAGTATTTAAAACTGAGGGGACTGACAAAAGTAATATTAAAATACATTTGTCCTGAGGCATCTATAACTTTCTGAAAAGATGCAGAAAATACAGATTCCGTAATTTAACACAATTTAATTCATTAACCTGTTCGTTATTTCTAAGAGAGAGATATTATTGTGAAGTAAAAATGAAATTACTTACAGAACAACGTATCCAGCGTTGCGTTTATTTTGATAAAGTTGACGCTTGACATTTCGTGCAATTACACTACTACGTAAAAACGATAAAGCCATACTTAAATAAATATTTTAACAGAGTTTTTTACATCAAATAATGTTTATTTCTTAGTCCAAAAGCCGCACATTAATTTAGATTTTTGACATTTATGACAGCTGATTTCATTTCACATTTTCATAGACAAGAATGGAAAGTTTGGCGAGTGTCTATGACTTGCTATGACTTCACGTTTGGATACACAATATTTATTGATTTATTTTTCCAAACTGACGGACGATAAAATAAATAAACCAATAAGTTTCCTGAGTGGCAGAAAACAAAAAGCCAAGTTCAATAAGGCCAAGTTGCTAACTGATACACTGTTATAAATTATTTCGCTAATTATTAGGTCCTAAGCAAATAACAATGCTGAAGAGAAGTTGTCTCATCACCACAGGTTATCTTGACGAGAACTTTTAAAATAAAACAAAAGAGTGATATGCTTACAATATAATATCGCACACCTAGCAGTATAATGGCACAATTGCAAAAAAAGCGAAATTGAGTTTTTGCGGCCTAAGTGTTTAAAAGTGCATAATTTATAAAGTGGTAAAACGACACGGTGATAGTTTTACTACTTGTCGAGAGAGGGCGTTTAGTGTCATTGTACTACTTGGTATGTTTCCCCCGCTTCCGAGTATAACAACGGCATAATTGTCAGATGTGCCGAACTATGACATTTTATTAACTTAGTAAATAAGTAGAAATGGCACATTTGACATCGCAAGGGTCAATTTGACCGCTCTACCATGGCCTCTCTCAAGAAAAATTTCATCACCTGTGGTTTTTGCACTGAACAAGTATGTCTCTGAAATCGTACTGTTATATGCATACCCAACAATACCAGATTGAAGTAGGTTATTGATGTGCAGCAGGATAATAGTTGCAGAGAGAACAGCCCCCTGAGGAACACGGAACGGCATCAATAGCCATGAGATCAGAGAAGCAGCCATTTAGCCGACCAGGAAGTCTGATATCCAGCTACAAAAGTCATCTGGCATGCCATAAGCAGGAAGCTTGCTGAGTAGACCAGCGTGCCAGACCCTATCAAATGCCTTCGAGATATCTAGCGAAACCGCAAGTGCTTCATCGTGTTTCTCGATAATTTCGCCCCAGCCAGCAGTCCGTGACATACACAAGAAGATCACTAGTTGACCGTCTCCGACGAAAGCCAAATTGACGGCCACTGAGAAGATCATTGTATTCGAGATAGGTCAGCAGCTTACTGTTCAGTACCTTTTCCATGCCTTGCAGAATGCTGCATGCTTGAGAATGGAGGTAATGGCAATCAGACGGTAACGAGCAGGGTCTGCACTGTCGCCCTTTTCTGGCACAGGTGCTACATTGACAGCATCCGGACGGTGAGTAATGGGCTATTCACTTACCATGCTCGGGTCGAAAGAGCTCTCAGGCCTCAGCATAATGACGGGCCATTCTTAGAGGGCCAAAGCCTGCCGAGGAATGGGGCTATTAAAGGACACCGTGGAATTTATTCAGTACAAGTCTGACAGTCCCTTCTACTCTGCCCTGGGACCCATTTTATGATTTTACAACGTTTAAAAAAATGTGGCACATTCGCAAGATTCCAAGATTTTGGCACCATTCTTTTATCAAGAGAGAGGCTGAACCGGTATGTCGACGCAGGAGACAGTTCAATCACTCACTGCCTCAACACTCTTGCTGGTATGCAGGCCCGCTGGCCTTGTTCACATGCAGATGGGCCAGCGACAGCGACCCATCAGGTTTAAGCATTGGAGGCAAAGTGGGGCGACCGAAATTTGTTACGACCGTTTTTTTTTTACAGGAACCAAAACTGTTTACTACCCGAAGGGTATACTAGTTTTACCCCAATACATCCGACGTCTCAAAACGAGCCCTACGCAGAACCCTCTTGCAAGTCTTGCAGAATTTGGCCGCAGAATTAAATGCGCTTTTACTCGTGCGAACTTACGTGCCTTAGCTTTTCGGTTACGGGCCTTGACTCATGCTTGGTAGGCAGATTCTCTTTATGGACCTCATTCCATTCTGCATTGTACCATATTTGAGATTTATGACCAAGCTGGATGTCCGAAAATGGAATAAAATACTCCATCCCTTGCCTAATCACGTTCGAAGGCACGTCAGCACAGCACGAGGTATACTACAGTTGATAATTATTATGTTCAAATAAGGGTTGTACGTGGACAACATTTAGGGGTTGTACATAGACGAGGCTAGAAATTATAGGAGCTGTACTGGCTTAAACCAGAAAAGATCCGTGATTTTACTTTATTTTAGTTTTGACATAGTTAAATGATGTCCATTTCTCAACGAGTATGAGCCAAATATAGGTTATCATAATTTGTTACAGTTAAACTTTTTCATGTATGTTAGTTTCATACATTTTCTATTAACTAATTGCCTTTATTTCTTGGTTTTCACATCCTGTATAATTATGGCTTTAGGGGCATAAATGTCATTTTTGGAAAATTTTAAAAGTATAACGGCACAATTGCATGACTCTTCTTCTTCTTTGACTGTTATGAAGTAATTCCTGGAGACCTGAAGTGGATTTTTTTTCCCTAAGTATCTATTAGGGTCTATACTAGTTGCCAAAACCATAAAATCCATGAAAAAATGTAAAATAAACCCATAACTTCGTTTCAAACATTTGTAAAATCTTTAATCCTCATTTCTGTAAAATTAGAAAAATGTAATTGTGTCATTATACTGCTAGGTGTGCGATATATTTAAATAATAACAATATTATTGTTTAACAAGAATAAAATCTACTTTTTCACTGTCTTTCTCAATAACAGGTGCAATATTATCTGCTACGGACACGCTAACCATTTGACAGGAACACAAAGTATTGCATGTACTACAATTATGCTGTTCTACATTATTTTCATTGCTTTCCTTCATAGTGGTTTCTTTGACCGGTGGATTGCAACAGAAATCTGTATCAAGGCCCATTTTTTCACCGTCTTCCAAAGTTTGCGGTAGATGTTGATTCAGAGTTTCCGGTAGCAGTAAGCTAGCTATACCTCCTGCTACTAGTAAAGCGCCCATTATAATTAATGGAAGAACCATTATGTCAGAACCCTGAAAATATGAAACTTTATTAGTGCATCATGTGGGTTGAGCTTGACTATGATGCCATAAACAGTACAGTACCCGGGCGTTAAATGGCTCATCGCATAACAAAAAAAGAGTCTGTCTCACTGCGGTATCCAGATAAAAACTGGATTATTTTTAAAATTGACGACTACGCCATATTAACGACCGTGCACTGCAATTAACGAATAGGTACCTCATTATATTTTGTTTGATACATTACCAAATAATTGACGAGTGGAATAAATATAGGGCCCAACATGCCGAGTACGGAACTTAGACTCATGCCAAGGCCTCTGACCACCGTTGGATATAATTCCGAGGCCATGAGGGGCAGTACAACAAAAGAGGAGGATATGCCCATCTTGCCGACGCAATACAAGGCTAGCGTTACATAGGTTTCTGAAACATAAATACTCGTATTATAAAATTAATTAGGCCCTTTTTTTTTTTAATTTGTCGTTCTCTTTATAGAAATATCTTTTTGTCTAAGCTGTCAATTCTACGTGTCCTCACGGCGGCGATAGGCGGTGATATCTCGCGCCCGGCATTAGTCGCGGCCATGCTGCGGGGTGAGACGGACTGGGAAGCGGTCGCTTCCTTCTGCGAAGCAGTCATGCTTGCGAAGGAGGAGCCGGGCCGTGAAAGTAAGGACAGTGTCCTCCCTCCGCCGCACCCGCGGTGGTGGACACCCACGGCGACGGACGTAGCAAGACGATCTCCGGCCACCGTAGGCGCGGGCATGCGGAGAGCGAGTAAAGGGCAACTCGTTGCTCGTCGACCATGGACCATGCCTGGGTCGACAGCGCGTTGTGTTCCACATGCGCCTCAAAGAGCGTCAGCATAGTGACAAGGCCCCCCTCTCAGAGGGCCAAAGCCTGCCGGGGTCGCGGGACTTATATCCATCACCGTGACCCCGGAACATAAAGGGCTATTGAAGGACACCGTGGATTTTAGTCAGTACAAGTCTGACAGTCCCTCCCGCCCTGCACGGGGTAGGAGGACTCATTTGATGATTTTGCCACGTTAAAAAAAAGCAGTCAATCCTGCTCAAGAATTTTTCCTTCAGTCGATGCAAATTTAATCCCCACTTATTGCTGAAGATGTAATGAAACGGAGAGCAGACATTCTATTTATAACCACTTAAAATAAAAATGACCACAATGACGCTACAAAAAAGTCACTCACCGTGTTGCACCAAAAACGTGGTCAAACACGCAACACCTCCGACCACCATACTCATACACAAGGTCCACCTTCTTCCAAGCCTCTCCATGGAGGGCCACAGAAACAAATAAGTGGGTAGCTCCACAATCCCGGCTAAAAAGAAGTTCAGGAATTCGTCACCACCCAAAACAGGCGCGTAGTAAGACAGGCCAACATACACACTTGTGTTTGTGAACCATATAAATGTTATTATGATGGTTTTCTTCCTCAAGTTGGGTGTTCGGAACAAGTCTAAGATGCCATATTTCCTCATTTTCGTCTTTTCTATGTCATGTTTCTGTTTGTCTGTTTGGTATTTTCGGTGGAGCTGCACCATGTAGTTTGCTGGTAATGATTTACCGTTTATTCTGGAAATTAAAATATTTTTACTGAATGACGTTTAGGTACTGCAGTAGCTAAGGGTTGTAACCATGAAATTAACTTTCTTATTGATCAGGGCATTTCATAGTAACCAAAACTAACCTGGCCATATTTTTTAAAATAACTTCAGCTTTCTCGAATTCTCCTCTGGCTAACAGCCATCGAGGGCTTTCCGGCATTGGCCATAGATACAGGAAGAAGCAGACGAATGGTAGCGTGGTGGCCAACGCTAGGTGTCGCCAGTCTCGCACCAGATAGACCACACCAGCGAGCAAGATCAGGCCCGTAGAATATGCGATGTTGGATAGAATTGTGCAGAGCGTTCGACTTCGTGGTCCCACCAATTCTATCGCTGGAAGAGGAATCGAAGGTTTAATTAAACCATTCAACTGTCTATAAAAGAGTATAATAATTTGTAATGCTCAAGCTGATATGGTTAGAGGCGGAGGTTCTTGTTTACAAATGAGTCCAGCCAACTTGGCAACTTTTTGTTAAGGTAACTGAGACATCGCTAGATGATCTCCGGTCGCTAGATGATCTCCGGTCACCGTAGGCGCGGGCATGCGGGCAGCGAGTAAAGGGCAACTCGCTGCCCGACCAAGGACCATACCCGGTCGACGGACTCGACGGCGCGTAGTTGTGTCCCACGTGCGCCTCAAAGAGCGTCAGCATAATGACGGGGCCCCCCTCTCAGAGGGCCAAAGCCTGCCGGGGTCGCGGGATTATTTCCTTACCGTGACCCCGGAACAGAAAGGGCTATTGAAGGACACCGTGGATTTTAGTCAGTAGAAGTCTGACAGTCCCTCCCGCCCTGCCCGGGGTGGGAGGACTCATTTGATGATTTTACCACGCTAAAAAAAAAAAAAGGTAACTGAGACATTGGTTTACATGTTTAAAGAATTGTGTTGCATAAATTACCTAAAACATAAGGCGTAGTCATAATAGCAGGTACGGTGAAACCCACACCGAATCTATATATGCACCAGATCACGTAGTTCTGAGAGAAGGCGGTGGCTACTCCGAAGATGCACTCAATAAGAAGGTAGATGAAGAAGGAGGGTTTTCTCCCGATGGTGTCTTGAAGGTAGCCGAAGATATAGTTGCCAATGATGCCCCCAACAGCTAGGAGAACTAAGCCAAGGGTTGGGTAGAAGTCGCCGTTGCATACCAGGTTCCACTGTTAAAAATATCCAAGTCTCATTAATAATTAAGTCTCATTTCCTTATAAACGGCAGTACCTATATTATTATTATTAGAAATAGTTGCAAGACCTACCTCAGTGACCACAGTACTCTTATAGACACTCTTCTCATACGTCCAGCCGTTGGTGCAAGGAATGACTTCAGCTGTATGACTTTTCAGAGAAGTTAGTCCTCCTTCGATACCCTGATAATTCTTCGCAATATCGCTGTAGTTCAGTTTGTACATTGTACACTCGGAATACTGTAGTTGACCATTCTTCAATTCCATTGGGATACTAAAAGAAAAAATAGGATTGAATTGGTTGCAGAAAAAAAAGGACAAGGATATAAGTAGTCGTAAGCGCAGCTGGGACATACCATATTTTCTATAAACACAGCTTTACGCTTGCCAAGCTGTGACTAAAGTTTGCTATTCACTAAGCTACTGACAGCAACCAGTGGTAGGCGCCCGCGGCGTCGGACGTCAGCAGACGATCTCCGGCCACCGTAGGCGCGGGCATGCGGGTAGCGAATAAAGGGCAACTCGCTGCCCGACCATGGACCATGCCCGGGTCGACGTCGCGTAGTTGTGTCCCACGCGCGCCTCAAAGAGCGTCAGCATAATGACGGGGCCCCCCTCTCAGAGGGCCAAAGCCTGCCGGGGGGATTATTTCCTTACCGTGACCCCGGAACATAACAGGCTACTGAAGGACACCGTGGATTTTAGTCAGTAGAAGTCTGACAGTCCCTCCCGCACTGCCCGGGGCGGGAGGACTCATTTGATGATTTTACCACGCTAAAAAAAAAAAAAAAGCTACTGACAGCGACACTATATAATGCTCACCGCTGGCGCTGTACGATACGATCTGACGATCTCAAAGTCGTCTCGTGGAAGAGCACATCGTAGAGTCCAGCGATGAGTTTTCTTATAGGTAGGGAATAAATAGCATATCAGTAACTGGTTCGGTTCTAGGTGTCAAGCAAAGAGTTACTGAGTTTTCCATTAGGAATTTCTAAGTAGCAGCCATGGAGTCTGAAATTGTGCCCGTTAGCCCCATAACATGGGACTTTAATAACTGGTGGACTTACTGGCGAAAGAATGCACTATTCGGTATATCTCTGCCATCCTTAGGTAATTAAGGGCGTGATGATCTTATGTTTGAATAGTAGAACAACCCAAATGGTTACCAAATCTAGTGAAGTGGTTGAAGTAATATAATGAATATCGTCTTTTTTGCCAACTTGCGTGACACCAGTTACGAAAAAGCTCTGTTTCTCGAATTGGGTAAATGAAAATGGCTAAGGGATCGACTGATGCGCCAAGTAGATTTTTGTAAATGCACTCACTCTATACAGGTCTTTATTATGTGGCAACGTTTAAATAGTAAAATGTAACTGTTTCTTTTTGTTTCAGAAGTCCTCAAGTATAAATAAATTCAGACTAGTGGGATACCACCTCATCCACGGTTAACTAGGATGAAGGTTTTATATAGGAAAAGTATTTCTTTTAGTAGCTGATGTACAGCAAACCTTGAGAGAACTAATCAAAGACTTTGGTTCCTTTATCTAGGTTTCATAGATTACGGGGATTTCCCCCTGAGACGTGATGCTCTCATCAATTGCTTAATTTGTTTATGGATGAATCCGAAACTGGTCATACTACTCACCTCAAATTCTTGACAAGACCAACATCCGAAATTATGTCCAATTCTGGCACCCTGCACCAATGTTCAACCTGTGCGGCCATGAACAGCTGCGCGTACGCATGGAAGCCGCAGGGAATTACCGCTGGGAGTAAGATCAGGTAGATCACCATCTTTTGGTACCTTCCGAACTGGCCCACGTCCTCTAAGATGGCGTCGAAGTCCATTCTAGTAGATACTCCTTCTTTCAGTATGAAGTTGAATATCACCTACTTAAAGTAAGTTTGGTATCAGGTGCTGTACTTTGAGGAAATCCTTGAATTTAAAACTTACATTTGCAGTTGAGGTTCTCCGATACATTTTGTTTAAGAAAAATTTTATCCAAGTACATTTTATAAGTTGGTCGACTAGTACTCGTAAAGTTGTAACGCCTACTTAGTCATGATAATTTTCTTTTAAAATTCGTTATATATACTACTGTTGTGAATTTTTTCACACCCCCAAACACAACCGTTTAGCTGGTAGAGGGGGGGGACACTCGAGTCGTTGCACTT
Source organism: Agrotis segetum (assembly GCA_036375495.1). Taxonomy (NCBI): domain Eukaryota; kingdom Metazoa; phylum Arthropoda; class Insecta; order Lepidoptera; family Noctuidae; genus Agrotis; species Agrotis segetum. The sequence goes on along the minus strand of JAQSVV010000280.1, from coordinate 893,001 downwards.
TAAAGCTCACAAACGAATTTTTTAATCAAAAAATTGTTAATGAAAAAATTACTTCAGGAAAAGGTAAAATATTTTAGTTTCATGCATGTGGCTTGGATGAGGCTCATCTAAGTCAGGATAAAAATGTTAGGCCGAGATAAACAGTCGTTGCTAATCATCTGTTGAAAATAATAATATGACTTCAGGAAGTAGATTAAAAAAGAGTTTCCCATGTGGCTTGGATGAGGCTCATCTAAGCTAGGATTTTAGTCGTCTAGCATTTAACATTTAATTTTACCTACTTAGATACCAAAATTATTAATTTAGATTTAAAGGAAAATGGATAAGAATAATAATAGCCAAAATTTTTGAATTTTTTTTACCTACCTTATTTCAGTTAATGAGTATTTTCAAAACTTACCTTATTTTATAATATGCAATTTATCTTAGAACTGCACAATATTCATAGACTCCTCTTTGACGACTGGTAGATTGTGCAAACGTTCTGACAAACCAAGTTCTTGTATTTAGGGACCCTAAACACTGCCGCCAATACAGAGTGATGCCAAATTGGAAAAAAGAAATGATTTAGACAGAGTTATTAAATCGATATGCTATCGTAACATGCTCTCTTCAGATTTATGACAGTCATCATCATATCATCAGCCTATATAGGGTGACTGGTAATTAGTGAACGATACTTAAACACGTGATTGTGCTCATGATAACCAACAACTTTTACTATGGCAACAAACCCGAAATCGTGAAAAAAATATCAGCTGTTCAGTACATTTATGTTTGTTTAATGTACTGAACAGCTGATATTTTTTTCACGATTTCGGGTTTGTTCCCATAGTAAAAGTTGTTGGTTATCATGAGCACAATCACGTGTTTAAGTATCGTTCACTAATTACCAGTCACCCTATATAATGTTTCCACCAGTTTCCTCACGATGTTTTCCTTCTTCGTTTTGAGAGCACTGGTGATGAAATAAGTTTCACACAATGTATCGCCTCTAGCTTGGTTCGAACCACTGGGACACCGAGAGGTATCGTAGGTATTTCCCAGTACTTTTTTTATCGTGGTCATATCATCAAATGAGTCCTCCGACCCAGGGCAGGGCAGGAGGGATGCCAGACTTGTACTTGACTTGTTGGGAGTCGATTACCCAGCACTAACAGGATTGTGGCAGTCGGATAGGAATAGTCGCTTCAAAAGTAAAAGAACTGGTTTTTCTACATACAGTCAGACTGGAAGCCGACCCCTACTTAATTGGGAAAGTTGGTTCACTGAGTGCCGCGCTATGTGACGGGGGTTCAATTTCTGCATGGAACAAATAAAAACTTTTTAAAAAAAGGTAGGTACCGACTTCAAAAACAAATACAAAAAAGTTTAAAATAACCTTTTCACTTCAGTAGCTCAAACATGTAGGTTTTGCTGCCTGAAATCAGTGAGCAAAATCGCATTTTGCTCACTGAGTGAGACAAAGTAACTTTTTAATTTTTGTTTTCAAAAAGCCGCGAATATCTTATTCAGCCTTGAGTTAATCATACAATTCGAGACATTAACACTCTATCTCTTTCTTGCCTATAGAAAGAGAGAGAGACAAAGACCAGCCCTTTCGGAGTTCCGATTTTGAATTCGGTCTCAAAGACAAACACGTTCGGAAATTTCTGCATAAAATAAGAATTTACTGTAAATATTTATTTCTAGTTTCAATAACGTTAGTAAATACATATTTTGAATAATAAAATATCATGGGTGCTATTTCCGAACACGCCTTAATTTAAAAATAAAAGAGCGGGATTTTTTCATGGCTGGCGTAAAGAGTTAAATAAGTTAAAAAATATTAAAATATAAGTAAAACTAGTGACGAGAACAGTACTTATTTTAACACCGGAAGAGTTGAAACAACAAGTTACGTGTATTAATGCAGAATTAAATTTCCTACCTCAGAAGTCTCGCGAGAAATATCTGAATCCATACCATGTCTTCAATCAATGGAGACTTACGTGGTGTCCTGCGTGAGCGACGAATACGACGCGACGCGACGCGATTCGAACTAATTCAACTACTATTGTACTATTATTTTAAAATTTACTTCGTGTCGCGTCGCGTCGCGTCGTATTTGTCGCTCACGCAGGACACTGCCTTACAAAGGGCGCAAGCAGTTTTATCACAGACGAGGCGATTATCTACAATGTGGAGTATTTACTTATTGTAGAAAGCTACTTTAAAAAAAAGTTGTTTCAATCTATTCCTGTTTATTATTATATCTCCTAAAGTGTTCTCGCTGCTGAAGTGAAAAGTTATGTGTGTTACACGAGAGCAAAGTTTTTTGCATCTCGTGCTTTTGAATCTCTCGCCACACTCAGGATTCAACTTTAGAATCACTCGCTACGCTCGTGATTCAATCCTTGAATCCTTCGCTTGCTCAAGATTCAAAATCAGCACTCGCAGCAAAAAACGACTTTGCTCTCTTGTTGCACAAATAACTATTCTTTCGGAAGTCGGTGGCTTTGATTTTCATTATTTCATTGACTATTGCCACCGACTTCCAGAAGAAAGGTTATTTTAATCTTTTTTGTATTTGTTTTTGAAGTCGGTACCTTTTTTTTATTTAAAAAGTTTTTATTATATCCTTTTTAGTTTATTTATTAAATATTCAACCCAAATTCTTCTAAAATACAAAGTTGTCTTACATGATGTGCACTTATCTTGTAATCCGTCACAACGAGAAAATCCATATCTCTAAAACTACTGAACCGATTTTGGTGAAACTTGCAGTGTACCCTAAGTTGAACAATACCTAGTACAACAAAAAAAGAATTACTTAAATCGGACTTGTAGTTCCGGAGATATGCGTGCACAAACATAAAAACATACATACATACATACACTTATGAAATTTGGTACATTTGTTCAGACGCTGATATAGACTAACATATACGAAAACTGGGCAGTTCTGATAATATTACATACATACGGGTCGAATTGATAACCTCCTTTTTTTGAAGTCGGTAACAAGTCGGTAAAAAGTATTTTATGATCTGCAATAGTAATTCCGGGTCTGAGTGTTAGTGTAAATATTATTGTAAACGCAACCACGAGAAATTCCTGGCGTGAAGCATCTTTATTATATACATTTTTTTTAGGTGGTAAAATCATCAAATGAGTCCTCCCACCCTGAGTGGGGCGGAAGGGACTGTCAGAGTCTTACTGACTAAAATCCACCCGTGTTCCTTCCTATGCCCTTTACGTTCCGGGGCCACGGTATCCTGGGTTAAGAAAATACCCGCGACCCCAGTAGGGCATTTAGCGCGAAACACGACGCGCCACCAACCCAGGCTTGGTCCTTGGTCGGACGGCGAGCTACCCATCACTCACCGGCCCTCTGCTAATCAGAGGGCCACGCGGTGGAGCGTCCACACGATAGGCTATTCGCATACGGGGAAAGAGACTCCTTAGGCACACAGTGCCTAAGGTAGAGTTTTTGCCCGCATCCCAGGGTGCACCGGCCCGAAAAACTGGTCTTCCCCCCGGACGTATCCGAGAGGGAACTCCAGTCCGCGGGCGCACGTGGAGGTTTCTTGTCATAGGACCCCTTTATCATATACCTAATTAAATTAATAAAGAACAAAGGCATATCGTTTATTCAAAATCAAACAGCCTGTAAATAAAATGGGATGCGCGTGCGCAATTATCTCATTCGTGGTCCAGTCAGTCAATTCGATTAGCGGTATAATTGGGGCGGGCTTAGGACTGTTCCCTGGGGCACCCAAGGTCGGGAGACAAAGGCACTTCCAACTTGTACGTTATCCATTGACGGTTGTGTAGTACTAAGAAATCATTTGTGAGTTGATAAGCAGCAATGGATACCAAATATATGGATGCAGTCAGCAGGATGTTAGTACTCCAAGGTTTCGTCATGGTCTTTATTTTTTTAAAGTTAAATACTGGCTTTTTTGTTAGTTTTCATACGCTTTTTTTAAATCTTCTTTCTATGGGAAAAGGAGATATTAAATGAGAAAACATTTGGTTTTTCCTTATTAAACCTAAAAGTTGTCCCATGCTAGGAATTTCTTCTTGTACCGTGGTGTGTTGTTCTTATTACAAACATAGAAACTCTCATACACAAACAACCAGACCCGGAAGAACTACTTGCAGATACGAATATTTGTTCCATGCGGGGATCGAACCAGCGAAACGATGCGTAGCTGTCGTTCGCTCAGTCATTGCGCCAACCGTGTGTTTAGCAGTGTGTGTGTAGTGTGGCCCAAATTAGGGTACATTCTGGTAGTCATATAACCTACTGAAAGCGCCATCTCAGGATACTATCTCAAGGATCTCGACGAAGAGTTCTTCGTAATATGCAGCCTAGAATTTGTAGGTATTTACGAGAATAAGATAAGAACATGGTACAATTCGACTCGAATCAAAACCAAGGTTAGATTACAAAAAAACATTTTAATGTTAATCAATAAATAAGTACATCAATTCAGTCAATACCTGCACCCCGACCGACATAGAGATAAAATAAAAGTAAAATGTAGAAAATGTTCAGTTCAAAAATTGATTACTTATGATAGGTATATAAACGTCTAGTTTTAAATGATTTTTACTTTTACGAGTAAAATATGTGTAATGAACGTCTAAATGCATATTTAATTGTTAAAATAAAGCCAACTTCACTATAATAAACATCATCTTAAAGAAACATAAAATCCTTTGACGCTATATGGGGTGACTGGTCATTATTGTACGATACTTAAACACGTGATTGTGCTCATGATAACAAACAACTTTTATTATGGGAACAAAGCCGAAATCGTGAAAAAATATCAGCTGCTCAGTACATTATATACAAACATAAATGTACTGAACAGCTGTTTTTTTTTCGTAAGTAAGTAAGTATCGTACACTAATTACCAGTCACCCTATATATGCCCAGCATTGAATAACCAATGCTATTCCTTAAATCTTATGGCACATCTTCCTGTACCACTCGGGGTCGTCCTTGGCAGCGGACTCTGGTCTTCCATCCTTATGCCTGTAGTGGAACTCCGAGACTCCTCGCCCTGGTACACTGTTGACTATGAACTTGCAGAAGCGCTCCACCATTCGCGCATCCCACTCTGAAGACACGTAGTGGATCGATTCGTATTCGACTAGGACCTAAAAGGAATAAGGAGATTTTATTCATTAGCTCGTGGCTTAATAATTACAGCCGCACAGGCCAATCATTCAGGTTAAAATCACGCTTGCCGAGGTTGGTCTGTGGATGCGGGTGACAATCTGTCATAGCGAGTTTCCTACATGGTGATTTTGACGCCCCTTGAACAACGACTAAATCTGCGGCGTTCACAAAAATAAGTGATAAGTGACAACTTAGTTGAAGTAAAGAGATAAGATGAAAACTCGGCTTAGCATTTTTAGACGTTATTTACTGATATCATACCAACATAAAGTTCCATACTGCCACGTATTAATAAAAAAATTAAGGTCTACCTGAACAGTATACTCCTCGTCTCCTGCGCCGAACTTGAAGGCATAGTCTCTTGGAGCAATCCCGTTTTCTCCATGTTGGTAGAGTTTCAGATCAACCCATTTGATTGGCAACACCTCGCCGTTTGGCAGGGCTATCATGCCAAGTTCTAAACTGGAAAAAAAAGGGATTCAATATTTCGTTTGCTGTAAACTTTTGTAATTTAATTTTCAGGAAGCCTAAATGTTTTCATTTCTGAGACATAGGCCTCCTCTATTGTGACAGAGTGGGCCGTAATACACTACGTGGGCCCGGTGAGGGTACCAACACTTCCAACATGTCTTAAATCATTCCAATTAGGCCATCAAAGAGGCACTTTTGAACGTCGATTTTTAAAGGACCACGGGCAAAAATGTATGGAGGCTGCACCATCGCTCAACAGCGATGAAACCTATCCCAAATGAAAGCTTTGAGGATGTTATGCCTTTCTTATTATGGCAGCTAAGTCGAATTCAAGCGCCAACAAGGTGATTTCGAGCATCGAAAAATTTTTCCATTGCCTAACCTAACCTGTGGCAATATTCTCCAAGGGATTTGAAACAGGTGTCATTCGAAGCGTGTGGTAGACACGATATACTTTTACTAAGGCGACATTCTTCAAATGTCTAAGGTTTACCTGGAATGTCTGAAAATGTCAACCTAACCTAACCTGTGGCAATATTCTCCAAAGGATTTAAAACAGGTGTCATTCGAAGCGTGTGGTAGACACGATATATTTTTACTATGGCGACATTCTTCAAATGTCTAAGGTTTACCTGGAATATCTGAAAATGTCAACCTAACCTAACCTGTGGCAATATTCTCCAAAGGATTTAAAACAGGTGTCATTCGAAGCGTGTGGTACACACGATATACTTTTACTAAGGCGACATTCTTCAAGTGTCTAAGGTTTACCTGGAATATCTGAAAATGTCAACCTAACCTAACCTGTGGCAATATTCTCCAAGGGATTTGAAACAGGTGTCATTCGAAGCGTGTGGTAGACACGATATACTTTTACTAAGGCGACTTTCTTCAAATGTCTAAGTTTTACCTGGAATGTCTGAAAATGTCAACCTAACCTAACCTAGCTGTGACAATATTCTCCAACAGATTTGAAACAGGTGTCATTCGAAGCGTGTGGTAGACACGATATACTTTTACTATGGCGACATTCTTCACCTGCGTTAGAGGACAACCAATAACCCGTTAAACTGCGGGTCTCGACCTGGGTTTAGAACTCCCCCATTTTGTTGGACAGAAACGTACTTGAAACAGTTGATACAAGACGCGCCGCCGTCTTGAGTCTATTTCGATGGGAATAATCTATTACTTTATACCCCATTGCATAAAGTTGAAAATCTATCAAAGATATAGTAATAATCGTTTTCGTTTTTCTACTAGTATTTACTAGATTTTCAACTTTATGCGATGGGATAGCAACTGCTGAACGTTAATGATTGTCGCTTGCCGTTTGGCTACAGACTCTGGACTGTTTACGGCAGCTGAAACAAGGCGTTGTCTGTATCTACCCCTAGCTGTTAGTTAGCTTCCAATACCTTTCCGTAGTTTTATTCTGGGACATTACGTTTCGGAATAGGTATATATATACAATAAAACAAAATATTTTAAATTATACTATATACACTGGTTTAAAATTCAATAACATGGAAGTCAAAGTCGCGAAGTGAATTAAAAATCAAAACCAAAGTATTCTGAGGTGAGATCTCAGATTGAGAAGAGCAGAGATAGAACTGCTTAAACATAAACTTACATGACGTATAAGTGCAAGAGTTTGCCAAGGACATCTGGGTAGCTACTATTAGAACTTGTTGATTGACCATTGCAATAACACGCATAACTTTTATGTACGACACCTGTTTCAAATCCCTTGGAGAATATTGCTACAGGTTAGGTTAGGTTGACATTTTCAGATATTCCAGGTAAACTTTGCACATCTGAAGAATGTCGCCATAGTAAAAGTATATCGTGTCTACCACGCGCTTCGAATGACACCTGTTTCAAATCCCTTGGAGAATATTGCCACAGGTTAGGTTAGGTCGACATTTTCAGATATTCCAGGTAAACCTTACACATCTGAAGAATGTCGCCATAGCAAAAGTATATCATGTCTACCACACGCTTCGAATGACACCTGTTTCAAATCCTTTGGAGAATATTGCCACAGGTTAGGTTAGCATGACATTTTCAGATATTCCAGGTGAACCTTACATATTTGAAGAATGTCGCCATAGTAAAAGTATATCGTGTCTACCACATGCTTCGAATGACACCTGTTTCAAATCCCTTGGAGAATATTGCCACAGGTTAGGTTAGGTAATGGAATTTTTTTTCGATGCTTGAAATCACCTTGTTGGCGCTCGAATTCGACTTAGCTGCCATAATAAGAAATGCTTAACATCCTCAAAGCTTTCATTTGGCATAGGTTTCATCGCTGTTGAGCGATGGCCCAAAATGACGCAAGGTCCTTTAAAGGGAATAGGAAGGGATGGGATTGATGCTACACCCATTCGCTAAGGTAGGTTGTATGGAGAAGAATGGGCAAGAAACTTCATACTTACTCTTTTCTGGTTCTAGGATATCTCAGTTTCTTCAAAGTATTTTCTTTCACCGTTTTGAGAGCAGTGGTGATTGGTAGAAATTGGAAGTATGGCAAAACTACGTCCCTACTGGCTTTCTAAAGCGCGAAAATCGGCTAAGGAGGCGTGCCAAAGATTTTTAACGGCACGCGGAGTTTCTAACCAAGTGTCTAAGGGTCTAAGGGGTCGCGAGATTTTCAGTAAAGTTAACCATTGCTCTGGAGTTCAAGGAAACATGGAAAGAACTGGCTAAATGGTCGGAACATGTATTATTAGTCAATAAATCTCTGACAGTCCGCTTCACCCAAGGCGGGAAGACTAATTTGATGATTTCTACCACTCAAAAAGGAATACCACAGCACAATAGTAACTATTAAAGCTGATTAAGACATACATGGAGGCAGTAGAAGGCTGGCAGACCACTCCTAGACTGATTCTGGTGCCGTCCTCCAAGAAGATGTGATGGAATGCGTACCGATGCATGAGGGTCCAGTCGCGTTTCTGACCTGAAACATACAAGCGGAGTATAAGAATAGGTAGGCCTGTAAACATGGTAATTTTTCAACTCGGCGTGGATGACTGAGAAACTATCGGACTGGAAGGAGTCTTGAGGCCGATTTTGACAAAAAACTTAGAAAAATCAATAGTCTTTCCGATAGTGCCACTAATCAGAAACAAATTCTGGGAAGTACAGCTTGGCCAGAACGTCTTGAAACGGAACTACCCGTCTTCCGGTTTAATTACTTTAATTTGCTAACCTGTAATTTAATGAAGTACGGAAAACAAACAAAAAATCATAAATACCTAAAAAAAAAAAACTCTTTTCTGGGCAGTCCTCTAAAATGTTTGCAAGAATATCCACAAACAATTTTAATACAAAAAACGTATTACCGAAACTATGATCCCTGAAGGATGGAAGTGTGTATTCAAAGGACTCGTTCTCAATCTTGAACTTGCATTTCAATGTACCGAACTGTTCGTAGTGAGACTGGTGGGCCCTGTAACAATAAATTAATCATTAAAATTTACATCATCTATGTGAAAATTTCACCTATCACAGCTTACGAGGTACAGCCTGGTGAAAGATGGACGGACATTCCTGCTTGAAACAGAGGGACACCTTCGCTATTCTAAAGCCTGCTCTACACTACTCGCGAAGTTGATCGAAGTCCCGAAGTATGTGACTACACACTCGTGCAACTTCGCGAGGAGCTCATTGTGCCCTTTGACCCGAGTCGCAAAAACCGACAACAAATGGAAGTTGTCGTCGAATACAATAGTGTAGAGGGGCTCTTCGCTTCGCTTCCTGCAACTTCGACTCACTTCAGGCGACTTCCATTTGTTGTCGGTTTTTGCGACCGAGTCAAAGGGCACAATGATGACACAGGCAACTTCGCGAGTAGTGTAGTCACATACTTCGGGACTTCGATCAACTTCGGCGAGTACTTCGTCGAGGTAACTTCGCGGGTAGTGTAGAGCGGGCTTTAAGAAATTGTAGCGAAATTAATCAGAAGATTAATTTCGCTGCGGGATCCAAGGCAGTTAAATGCATTCTTTGAGACTTCGAGCTTCATTTGTCTCGGCGCTTTTCTGGTGGTCGCCACTGACTTGTTAATTCTGGCTTTATGAAGTTGCAGTGGTTTGGGAATAGTACAGCGGGATTGGCCCATAAAAACCTGTAGGAGTGTTTTAAAACTTTTATAAACTCTTTACTCACGTTTTAAGATTTTCAAAGTAAGCCCTGCTCCATTTCTCCAAAGCTATGGATTTGATAATGGCCGGCGGGTGCAGGTCTGAGTCATAATCGAAGTATTTCGTGGTGGCGTTCCATTCTCCGAAGAAGTCTACATCAACCAGCTTGTCTGGTTCGTTTTGGAACCTGTTCAAAATTCATAATTCATTTAACTACTTTCTTAGTGTCGTCATGCAGGAAAGCATATTAAGTCTGCTTTTTTTTACGTGGTGAAATCATCAAATGAGTTCTCCTACCTCGGGCAGGGCGGAAGGGACTGTCAGACTTGTACTGACTAAAATCCACGGTGTCTTTCAATAGCTCTATAAGCTCCGGCGTCACGGTAATGAGATAAGTCCCGCTACCCCGGCAGGCTTTGGCCCTCTAGAGGGGGGCCCCGTTTATGTCTGCTTGATTATAAAATACTAGTGGCCCGTCCCAGCTTCGCACGGGTGGACATCACTACAGCCTTATGTTAATCAGGAATAATTTAACTTGAATTAATTAACATTTAAATACACGTTTTCAAAGAAATACAATTTAGTAGTGGTTGGGTTCCGTTCACGAGTCTTGTCGCTGCCCCCGACAAGACGTGAACGCGCCCGAGCTTGGTAACTTTTGCTGATGCTGGAATACGACAAACGTTGACTGGGTTCACCTTAGAATCAAATTCTTCTACGACATAAACTACTTACCACATCTTTCCCTTGTAAGAGACGGTCCATTTCTTCATAGGCTCTACCGGCGTGATCTTAATACCTTCAGCTCCAAATTCTCCGATTTCTGACCCAAATAGTACTGTGTCTGGTATCTTCTTACTGCATAGCAAGCCTTTGCTCGGCAGCTAAAAACAAATCAAGAAATATACTAATGCCTACTGGTGTTAAGCATGACCGTGACCATCGAGGGGAGCTTTTATGGGTTCAACCTCAGAAATCGCTGACGATGATAGGGGAACCATCAACCAACCAAAAATTATAAAAGCAAAAAATCTTGGATTTTAACGTGTGCCATTTTCTTTTTAGCGAAGGGAGCGTGCTAACCCAGGGCAGGCCAGGAGGGACTATCAGACTATTGTACTGACGTTCCTGGGTCACGGTATTCGTTAGGCCGAGACTCCACCAAAGCTGTGCAAGTCTAGACGTGTTTTGAACAACCAATAGAATTGCGTTATTGACACAGCTCCACTCCGGCAACGCAATTCTATTGGTTGTTCAAAACACGTCCCACAACCTATATGTGTGCCCCTATAACATTTTTATTTACCTAACTGACATTGTAATTACACTATCGTTATAATTTAAAACGGGATATTTACCACAATTATAATTATCATGTTTTAAAAACATGATAAAATACGAGTATAATGATAGAATAATTTTGGTTTCAATTAAGAGTAATTTTCAAGAGAGTTATAGGAAAGAGTAAGTGCATAAATAAAACAGATCAATTGATTAAATATTTAGTGGTGTTGATGAAATGATATAATATTATGTAGGTAGGTACTCACACCAATATAAAATAGTCCATTGCACATGCCGAGAGGTCTTCGCTCACAGCCAGCTATAACATACACGCCCTTGCTCTGCTCGCTGTTTGCTGATATGAAGAACACTGCATCGAAAGCCTGAAAGTTACAGGTCCTGGTAAGTATTGGACTGCATGAAGGGGTGTCATTGGGGGGGCGCGCTTTGGCAGCTTATCTTTTGCAAATCCATGTTTAAAGATGATTTTTGAGGAAAGAAATATTCAGCTGCGAGTTCGATTTGATCGCGGGTACAAATCCCATGCACTGATTTGAACCCGCGTCTTCTGGATAAGTACTCCAGACGCCATTAGGCTACCGCAACTCACACCCAGAAGCGGAATCTTAATTCTATTCCCTCATATTATGAACATTTCACGGTTTAAAAAAAATCCTGATTGCAAAGCTTCGATTTGTATTTGTGGCATGGTGGTACTGGAAGCTTTACCCAAGCATCTAACACCCAAACTAAGAACAATCTTTTTTAGGCAGTCATCATCATCATCAGCCGGAAGACATCCACTGCTGAACATATACATATAGGTCTTCCCCGTAGACCGCCACGCCGAACGACAATTCGCCACTTGCATCCATCGGCTGCCCGCGACCCTTACGATTAGGGCATGCAACCGGGAAATCCCGGTACCGAAAATCCCGGGAAATCCCGGGAATTTTCAAAGCAATCCTGTACCGGTTCTTCATCCCGTAGTCCCGGTACTTTCGATACTTTCGGTACTTTATTATTTTCCTTCTTTTTTTCAGTATGAAGTTACAAATCATATCCAATAAACTATTCTTTTACAATTTTGTTGATATAAAACATATTATTTGAAAATAATGAGAATTTCGTAAACAAAACCTAATCAGCGATGTAAGTAAGTGGTCAGTTATGATGATGATTATGATTCATTTTGATGAGAATAACTTTACTCATGCTCAGATTTTATGTATTTTATAATGGGTGCTATTTAAACCGGCTTCTATTTAATCCTACACTGGCCACAAAATGAATTAGTCAGCCACGAACCAAATAAAGTTTCCCTATTATGTGTAAAAAAATCTACCTAAGCAGGGTCGACGAAGCCCTGCTTCGCAGGGCTTCTATTTCTGTGTACAAGGTTTAAAGGAACCTAACCAAACCGAACTTCGGGGTGTCCCTGAAATCTTGCTAAGTGGCTGAGTTAGTAATTTTGTGGCTCGGTTTATTATTTCCCTTTTATAATTATTTGGTTTATTAATCTCAAAATGCTTTTACATTTTTTTTATGATACTACCTTTATTTTAAAGAAAATAGCGTTTGTTACATTTTTTTCTCGAGTTTTATATTTTTTTCATCTCGAAAAACCATTGTAAGGAAAAAAGTGACCAAGTATGTGATGTATAGACTTATTCTATAGAGGAAAGTAGAAAGCAATTACGTGACAAAGATAGGCTTATTTCTAATTCAAAATATAGTTCTGATATATTTTAAATTATATTTGAAAGTTATTTTTATATCAATTGTAACGCACGCTTTTCAAGATATCACTTCTGCAGCTCAGTCTTGTCCAGTCAGCCATAGCCAGTTAACAGGAGCCAGCTAGAATGTAACGCCTAGGCAAGATATCGCCTTTGCAGCCCTGCAGCCTTGGCCGGACCGCCATAGCCAGCCAGCCAATGCCAAAAGGCTTTTGGCAAGCCTGCTAATCCAATGGCAGGCAAGGCGCAGAGCCGCCCCTACTGCATTTCTTCGCTTAGTGAGGTGAAAAGTTGTGTGTTGCATTCGGAAGCAAACATTTTCCACATCTCGTACCTTTGAAAAGTTCGCCACGCTCAGTTTTCAACCCAAGTTGGATTGATTCAATTTCAATCCAAGTATCATTGCCGGTAGCAACATTTTCGCGCCAAATATCAACTTTGCAGCCTTGCATAACAAATAACTATTCTATTTTAAAAGAAAATTAAAATGTTTGTGATGCACTACTGTAATATAGAACTTCTTTATTGCAGGCAAATTGTTTTTATGACGGATATTTTTATGATAACCGAAGTCTCCCGAACTGAAATGACGTTAGACGATGCGTGGTGTCGGGTATTTTCGTTAGGTTTTTGTTGGGAATGTCTTGAATTGGTCGCCGCGCCGCGCCGCGATCAGAGCCCGCGATAAAAGCAATGCAATAGCTTAAAAAAGCATTTAAATTCGGTTCCTTGAGGTTATGTTCTGATGACTATTGTCAATTATAGATTTACGAATAAAACAAAGTTTTATGAACTACTCCATCCCACCCACATTTGTAATGAATTCATTTTTTAACTGATTTAATAATTTTATGTAGTGCGCACGCATTCCTGCCTTTCATACGATAAGTTAATAGCGACATTTGTGAGTACCGAAAGTACCGAATTTCCCGGGAAATCCCGGTTCCATGTCCCAGTACCGAAACTTCGGTACCGGGCTTTAAAAAGTACCGGTTCTGCAACCCCTACTTACGATGTCGTCGGTCCACCCACATATAGTGGGACGCCTGCCTACGCTGCGTCTTCCGGTCCGTGGTCGCCACTCGAGAACTTTCTTCCCAATTTCGTCCCACCATAGGTAGAGCCGAAAGGACTGTCAGATCCGTATTGTCTAAAATCCACAATGTTCCTTTGATAGCTCTTTACGTTCCAAAGTCACGGTTACCCGTTTGGAAAGTTCCGCGACCCCACTTCTGAAAGATGGGTTCTCGTGATGTGCCTGACCCCCTAATATTTAAGGTTTATTTTTGGTTAAAGCGCGTCTGAGCTTCCCCGAGTACCTTTGAGCATTAGAGGAGTAAAAAAAGGGTGTTTAAAAATAAAGGGTTACCTTGGCATGGTCGCTCAAAGCCTGAGCCTTGTCCATGAGGCTTGGGTCCGCTATAGCCTTGACTCCCTGCCCTGCCCGCCCTTTGGGGCCAGCAGCGGAGTGCCTGCTAAAATACTGCAAAAAAAACGGTATTTTCTCAGTAGGTAATTTGTATTTTAGGACATTTTATATTACGAGTACATCTATGGAGTACTTTTTATAAGTAGGCGATAAATGCAAGGGTAACTAAGATATTTTTTGGGGCTAAAGTTGTGTCTTATGTCACGGGCGTCATATTGAATCTCGAGCGCAATGAAGGATTCGGGATTTAACTCCCGAGCGTAGCGAGGGAGTTAAGAGTTTAACTCACGAGCGAAGCGAGGGAGTTAATACAAGAATCCTGAATGCAGCGAGGGATTCAAGCTAGCCCAAGGCAAAGACACCTTTAGCCCAGAGGAGGATACTCTACTTTTTACACCTACTGTGAGAAAATAATAGCCATAGTACGAAAAACAAAGTATTTATTAAATAAAAAAACAGTAAGAATAACATTTAGAACTAGTTATATAGACTAACATGGCAACGATATGAAGAAGCAATCGTTATGATTTTTTAGGAAATCGAGAATATCATCCACGCGTAGTAAGGGTTTCGAGAATAGCTTTCCTCTTTCTGGCACACTAAAGCGCCATTTAGACGGGGAGAGTTTCTCGAACGTTTCCGTTCGATAATGTCTAAGCAATTATCGCAAGCAATAATCTCCATAACATAATCGTATCAAGATGTTTACACACAGGCAAGAACTAAAATCTCGTCTACGATTATATCATACGAGATTCGCATATGACATTATCGTAGGCGATAATATCTATGTTTGTTTACACGGCGATATTATTATAAGAAAATTCTCGCATACGAGAAACTCGACTTGTCTAAACACGATCTCGTATGACATTTTGTCTCGTTCATACGAGTATCGTACAAATCAGTTTGAACCGTTTTGTTTTGTTATGTCACTCATGTTAGCAACTGTCAATGACAGTTGCTAACATGAGTGACATGAGTGACAGTCTGTCATAAAAACTCGAAATGCGATTATTGCTTTGACGTTCTGTTTAGATGGACACGAGAAATCTTCCTAATCGAGGCGATCATCGCCCAAGTCAACGGGCGATGTTTAGACGAAGACAATATTTAATATTCCTTCGATTATCGTATGTTCGAGTCGTGAAACTCTCCCCGTCTAAATGGCCCTTAAATCAGACTTGGCTGTATGGGCTCAGCTCCCTTTGCCTGCCCCAAAGAGGGACGAAAAGAACCAAAAAAAAAAAAAACTAGGCTGCATGGGCTAGATAGATCCCTTTGTCTTCCCAAAAGGGAAAAGAAAATTAAAAAAAAAAACTTTCTGGCACCAAAGGGTGTTTGTTGTTTATAACGATGAAAATTTTTTTTCACACCACCCGCTCGAAAATGTCTAATTATATGTCAAGCAACCTTAACCTAAAGTGAGTCATTAGTGGCCGAGGGCACAGCCGGTCAATAATGTTGTACTTGATTTCATTATTACCCGCTGGTCAATAATGTGATTTGAATTTGGAATATGTTTATAAACAACAAACACCCTTTGGTGCCAGAAAGATTTTTTTTTTAATTTTCTTTTCCCTTTTGGGAAGACAAATTAAGGGATCTATCTAGCCCATGCAGCCTAGATTTTTTTTTTTGGTTCTTTTCGTCCCTCTTTGGGGCAGGCAAAGGGAGCTGAGCCCATACAGCCAAGTCTGATTTAGTGTGCCAGAAAGAGGAAAGCTATTCTCGAAACCCTTACTACGCGTGGATGATATTCTCGATTTCCTAAAAAATCATAACGATTGCTTCTTCATATCGTTGCCATGTTAGTCTATATAACTAGTTCTAAATGTTATTCTTACTGTTTTTTTATTTAATAAATACTTTGTTTTTCGTACTATGGCTATTATTTTCTCACAGTAGGTGTAAAAAGTAGAGTATCCTCCTCTGGGCTAAAGGTGTCTTTGCCTTGGGCTAGCTTGAATCCCTCGCTGCATTCAGGATTCTTGTATTAACTCCCTCGCTTCGCTCGTGAGTTAAACTCTTAACTCCCTCGCTACGCTCGGGAGTTAAATCCCGAATCCTTCATTGCGCTCGAGATTCAATATGACGCCCGTGACATAAGACACAACTTTAGCCCCTCGGTGCATAATCTACTATTAAGTAGGTATTCGCTTTTTTGCACATAACTTGTGAACTCTCGGCCTCTCGGGCATAATATCAATGATATGAAAAAAGGTTCAATCTTTACTAGAACATTATCTATATAGAAAAGTTTGTAAGTTTGTTTGTAGGAAGTAATTCTCTAGAATTTCTGGGCCAATTTTGAAAATTCTTTTACCAATAGAAAACTACATTATTCTTGCTATATCTCATTTTAAACTGCACCTGTGCGAAGCCCCAGTTGCTAGTGATTAACAATTGTGCTGTTCTAATAGAGCCGCATGGTTAACACGTGATGTCTGTTAATTTGTTAATTAATATCAAATCAGTGGTTATCACACACCTGCGTTGCTACATAAGCTCTCCACACTGATAATAGAGAGTTACTGATAGCAAACGCAAAGTACATAATCATAGTTATGTCAATGCACTGCTAGGCTGAGAATTTGCACGTACCGCATGACGCTTAGATTAATAATAAAAGCCTTTATTTGACAATCTATAAAATATTTTTAAAAAGTTTTATGATTTTTTGACATCGGTTAAGATTGTCTTGCCTTAGCATAGGCCTCCCCCAAATATTTCCACAGGTCCGATCCTGTGTTTTTCTTCTCCACATTGAACCTGCAGCCGCTTTTATGTCGTCGTCGATTATATGACGCTTAGATTATACACATAATATTACCAGCCAATTTCCGTCCACAGTTGAACGCAAGTGGCCCCAAAAGAGCACTCCCCCGATCCTGGGCAGCCTTTATGTCACCATCTGCAGACATTTTTTTTTTGGGACAAACCCTCCACCACTATTCCCACTGCAACTCCTGAAGCCAGAATCAACAGTGACAACCACCAGAAAAGCGCCGAGACAATGAAGCTCGACGTGTCCCGGAGAATGAATTTACTTGGATCCTGCAACGAAATTAATCAGAAAAGAATAGTGGAGGAGAAGGAAAAAATATCCATCCGCTGTCAGCCACATTATTCAAATCATCGACATTTTGCCGCAACGCGTCCTACACTACGTTTGCCCATTCGCGGTCTCCACTCTAGCACACATGTTCCAACCAGCAAAGAGATCCTATGAGCAATTACTCTTACGACTATTAATCGAAAGACAGTCGTATGAAAGATCCTAGAATTCAAAAAGCCGTTTAAAAGCAGATCTTTCAATATTTTAGCCTTCAGCGCTTTTTACGTCTGCTCCATCTTCCATCTGTCCGTTTACAGACTGAGACGTTTGATAAACATATATTACCCAGGGTTAGGGGGCCATTTATAACATTCCTAATTCCTATATTACCGAAGGGCTATTTGTTATTTTTGTTTATCGTTATAAAATCATCAAATGAGTCTTCGAGTAACTGTCAGACTCGTAGGTACTGACTAACATCTACGGTGATCCTTCAGTAGCCTTTTACTTTCCAGAGTTACAGCCTTGCCTGTCAAGACAGCCCCGTGACACCAGCAGGCTTGGGCCCTTTATGGGGACCCTGTCAGATTTCTGACCAAACGAACAGCGAGCATTATGTTTATCTGGCTTGTAAATTGACCAGAGGGTAACCATTACAACATTGTATGGCAATGGTTAGCAGCAGCAGTTAGTAACGGCCACTGATAACCAGGCTGGGCCGCCAGTCTTTTATATAGACCGGTCCAACGGTCATCTTTTCTGTATGCTATTCGGCCTACCCATGCACTGCCTTCAAAGAAGAGGAGGTTCTCAATTCTATGAGACTTTTTTTGAGCGGCCGGAGCAACTGGTTTTGAATAAATCAAATAAATGTTGAAGAAGAGAAGTTGAGAAGCTGAAGTGGCCAGACCAAACCTCAAAGCCACTAGGCAAATAAAGCTACAGTACGAGTGTGCC
The DNA here is from genome assembly GCA_036375495.1 of Agrotis segetum. NCBI lineage: Eukaryota > Metazoa > Arthropoda > Insecta > Lepidoptera > Noctuidae > Agrotis > Agrotis segetum. Next base: position 874,739 of record JAQSVV010000280.1, on the reverse strand, counting down.
AGTATCACAATATACATAACCAGAGTAAATAAATCAATTAAAAAATTCTCTGATAAAAGCCGGTTAGTAAGTACAACACAATCACAATCTGTGTAATTATTATTATACGTTTGGTTTATAGATACTCACCTTTCTAAAATAGTACACGATTCCGAACACCACATATTTAACGTAGTACCACTTCCCGGGGACCGCGTATACGCCTAAAATAGGCTTTGGGTCCTTCCTAACTTTACTATAAATAAATAATATAAATAAGAGACCAAATACAAAGAGATATGCCATTCTGTCGCACTGCCTCAGTGACAAATCAACACTAAAAGTGGAAAAACATTGATAATACTGATACAGCATTTATAATAATGATAAGAACCTGTACATTGTTCGGTAGGTAATGACCGTCACACAGAAATATTTTTGTTATCAACGACTGAGCTACACTTTCACTTAATTTAATTTACAAAGATAGATCGAACCTAATATAATACATATATTCGTATCTGTTAAAGGGCTTCTCATCTGGGTTGTAAGCTAATTAGGGCATTTTGAGAGCTGCGTCTGGTGATATTGTTTGTGTTTCGATATTATGTTTCGATATTATTGGTAACTTTTCTCCCCTCACTGCCCAGCAAGGTCGTGTAGCATGACCAATCATTGTATTTTGATACTATGAAAAAAAAATCTAATTAAGCCGGAAGACTCAGCGTAGGCAGGCCTCCCACTAGGTGGACCGACGACATCGTAAGGGTCGCGGGCAACCGAGATGGATGCAAGTGGCGAATTGTCGTTCGGCACATATGGCGGTCTAAGGGGGAGGCCGATGTTCAGCAGTGGACGTCTTCCGGTTGATGATGATAATGACGTCACGAACCCCCACTCGACTTTTGATAGATCCGGTATCTTTGTAAACCTCGAAAGAAAAAATAAGTGTCCATACGCGATCAACCTAAAGAGGCTTCCCAATCCCCAGGTTGAAAAACACTGCCCTAGACTAACAATGACGACACGGTTGGCGCAGTGGTCGATCGACTGTTGCTCAGCGTGTCGAGGGTTCGATCCCCGCACGGAACAAATATTTGTATGATCTGCTGCTAGTTGTTCCAGGTCTGGTTGTTTGTGGAGTTTCATCAATGTTTGTAAACGCACCTACGATACAAGAAGCAATTCCTAGTGTGGGGCAAAGTTATTAAAAAAAAAAGTCGTAGCGGAAACGTTACATTAAACAGCACCGCGGCACTGGAGCGCTAAGCGCAACTGAAGGAACACGGTCTTTTTAGTCGGTTACGTCTGACAGTGGAAGCCACTCCACCCAGAACAGGATTCATTTGTAAAACTGTTTTTTTTTTATCCTGTAGATACTTTTTAACCGACTTCAAAAAAAGGAGGAGGTTATCAATTCGACTGTATTTTTTTTTTTTACCTCATAACTTGCGACTGGGTGAACCGATTTTCATGATTCTTTTTTTATTCGAAAGCTGGTGCTTCCCGTGTGGTCCCATTGTCACCATTTTAGGATCTGATGATTGGAACTTGGAGAAATCGAGAGCAACCCTCAAATTTTATTGGCTGACACATAGTTTTTCGCAAATCTTATAAAGTAATTCAAGTATTTGCGTATGGAAATCATCATCTCATGTAGCTGAGCTGATGATGGAAGGTACAACTCCTCAAATAAGAAAATTATGTTTGTGTTCGCATATCTCCGGAACTACAAGTCCGATTTAAGTAATTCTTTTTTTGTTGTACTAGGTATCGTTCAACTTAGGGAATACTGCAAATTTCATCAAAATCGGTTCAGTAGTTTTTGAGATAGGGAATAATAATTAAAATAAAACAACAATTACTATTAATATTTTACATTTAATTAATAAAGGAAAATAACAAAAACCTTACAACATAAATTCTAACTTTATAATAACTATAAATTATTTAATTAGTTCTTAATTAGGAATAATACGGTTGTGACGTTAACTTTATGTGATGGTTAATAATAATATTAAAGACAAAATAATTACCATGAACTTTGATACTAATCAAATTGTGATACGAAAAATCTCTAATTTGAAATTCTGTATGTTCTATTACCATGATTGTGTTTGAGATACAACCGTACTAAGCCTAAAATGATAGTGTTTGGTGTTAAATATAGGTAGAGCAGATATCACAATACTGATTATTTTCCATAACTGGCAGACTTTAATACAGCAACTCTACAAATCTATGGTTTCTCTAGTATAAAGCCTTTTTCGTGTGTACATAATAATATGATTATTTTAAGACATAATGTAGTTATAGTATATTATGAAAAATATCGCACATGAAATGTTTTTTAGCAGTACGTAACAGAAAGCTTTAGATTAAAATTAATGCCCATTTTCATTAAATCTATTAAGTCATTAAAATAGAGTACTTGTTGATAACATTGTATTAACTTAACGTTAGTTTTATTTCGACTACCACTGCCAGCGCAGTGTTACCACAGAAATATATTTTTACAGTAAGTAATTATTAAGGGGCATCATGAAAACGGGCATGAGTTGCACAACTGTTGCTCAACTATCACATTATCTTTTTCAAAACGAAGATGCTAAAAAATAACTATAGTTTCCGCCAGATAAGTGGGGAATAAAATACATTGACCCCCAATATATTGCAATATTACAAAACCATTCGAAAAAAATGTAAAGAAAATGTCGTAGAACGACCAAAAGTGACATAACGTGGTAAGAGGCGAACTTGACCTTATATTTTATTTTGAAATTCGAACGATGGTGTTATGAAATTCGAACGATGCATTAATAGGACCTTTATTTCAGACTTGTTTGGCAGGGGCTATAAAAATGTTTAACTCTAGCTTATAAATCAGAAAATGTTGCCCAACAGTTGCGCAACAGTCTTAAGCTGCCATTTACGTACATTTAAGTAGAATTTCAACATTTTCAACCTTATAGCTTGCTAGAATTCAATACCACACGTCTAATAACTCTTATATAATCCCATTTATACAATCTATTTCTAGTGAGATATTTCATTTGCAAGAAAATTGTGTAGTTATTCAAAAAATTGATCCGTCTTTTCCGTATTGTCAATCAAAAATGGGACTTATGCTTATGACAGTAACATTCAATAAAGAAAAGCAGTGAGTTTGTCTAGCAGTAGACTACATATTGTCGATTTAAGACCTAAAGTTGTGTGACATAGGTACTATTTAGGCTCACAATTAGCGTGTATTTTATAAATGGACGAGGCGAAAGGGGTATGTGAGGATCTACCTCCATTAGAAAATACATTAATTTATTTATATCAGCTCATTAGTGTCTGCATAAGTCCCTCATACACGGATCATTTTATATTGTCCTTTTAAAGAGCTCCAGTCCATCATAAATGCAAAATAAATATAACTTTACTATCACAAGACATCAGCGAAAATTAAAAAAAAGGAAAAAGGACGAAAAAATTTGGAATAGTAATTTGTTTGGAATATTCAATAGTTTTGATAGTTAAAGTTGGAATAAATAATTAAAATTTAGGTATAGAGAAGCTAGTTTGATGCCTGCTGTGTTTTGGCGTTCGCATTGAGTTTTTAAGAAATTACAGACACACACACAAATTGAGGATCAGTACGCGTAGCATTACCAATTCCATCTCTATTCTTCCAAGGAATAGACTTAGTTATTTCTTTATAATTCGTCATTTGCCTGAGCATGGCACGACCCATAGACGACTAAAGAATTTAAACATTTTCGGCATTTCCACAAAATGTTAAACAGTTATATAGGTATTCACTGACTGTATGACCAAAAATGCTGTATCGCAGGTAAATAAAGTATGACATATTTCATCAGTCCCATACAGTGGTAAATAAATCTTCGAAGTTTTTAATCGATTTTCACGTTTACTGTTTAGAAACGCGAGCTTGTGGCCCGTGACTGTTTCGAAAACTTAAAATATTTTTTTGTAAATAATGACAAAATACAAATAAAGTTATTTTTTGTATATAAAAATTGTAGCCCGTAATTTTATTTTGCCACTTTGTTGCAATTGTATTGTGTACTTCTTAAGCAACGGTCAGTAGCCTCTTGTTATGGTACCAAAAGGTTATCGACCGTTGCAGCACTCGAGTTCACACTATTATAACCAACACCAAAACACAGCACGTAGTATCTACAAAATAATCAAAATTCAGCACACTCAATACCAAAGGTATCCTTCACATCTACGCGCATTCAAACGCGACAGAAACGCTGCGTATACGCTACGTAAACGCTGCGTATACGCGACGTAAACGCTGCGTAAACGCTGCGTAAACGCGACGTAAACGCTGCGTAAACGCGAAGTAAACGCAAGATGCGAAGGCATCTAAACTGAGGCTCTTTAATCCCTATCCTAATCTCTAGCAGCTCCAATAATGGTGAGAATGTACAAGAAGATGTTGATGATGTCCAAATAGAGGTTAAGAGCTGCGAAGATGTACTCCTCTGGCGAGATGCTGTACTTGTGCTTGCCTCCCATCATGAGCTGGGTGTCGTACACGAGATACAGCGAGAAGATTAGAGCTCCGATTGAAGCGTACACGAGGGTCACGATTTTGTTGCCGGGAATGAATATGCAGACGATACCTGGAATAAATATGGAGGTGAGTTCGATTGCATTTTTAAATGAGTTCAAAAAGGAGGTTCTTATTATTGTGTCGGTATTATTTTTAGGGTTCCGTAGTCAACAAGGAACCCTTATAGTTTCGCCATGTCCGTCCGTCCGTCCGTCCGTCTGTCCGCAGTTTAGCTCAGAGACGCACAGTACTAGAGAGCTGTAATTTGGTGTAAATATACGGATTTGTTGTGCCGAAAAAGTGGTAAAATAAAATCTCGTAAAATATTTTTTATTAGGGTACCTCCAGTACTTACACGTAAAGTGAGGTTTTTTTTTTCTCGCGTACCCCTTAGTGTGGGGTATCATTAAAAAGGTCTTTAAAAAATAATGATAGTTTCCATTAACAATTTTTTAGGGTTCCGTAGTCAACAAGGAACCCTTATAGTTTCGCCATGTCCGTCCGTCCGTCCGTCCGTCCGTCCGTCCGTCCGTCCGTCCGTCCGTCCGTCCGTCCGTCCGTCCGTCTGTCCGCAGTTTAGCTCAGAGACGCACAGTACTAGAGAGCTGTAATTTGGTGTAAATATACGGATTTGTTGTGCCGAAAAAGTGGTAAAATAAAATCTCGTAAAATATTTTTTTTTAGGGTACCTCCAGTACTTACACGTAAAGTTGGGATTTTTTTTTTTCTCGCGTACCCCTTAGTGTGGGGTATCATTAAATAGGCCTTTAAAAAATAATGATAGTTTCCATTAACAATTTTTTGATAAACAAATTCGTTTGTGAAATATTAAGCTTTAAAGTGCTAAATTTTGCTCGATTCGAGTGTCCCCCCCCTCTACCAGCTAAACGGTTATGTTTGGGGGTGTGAAAAAATTCACAATAGTAGTACATATAACGAAGTTTAAAAGAAAATTATCATGACTAAGTAGGCTTTACAACTTTACGAGTAATAGTCGACCAACTTATAAAATGTACTTGATATCATATTTTCTTAAACAAAATATATCGGAGACAACTGCAAATATAAGTTTGTCAACTTTATTTTTACAGCTTTTATAGGTATGTTTTTTGGGGATGGGTGGGTTTTTATCGTCAACTATTATTAACTAAATTCAAAAAAAGGAGGAGGTTCTAAATTCGTTGTAATCTTTTTTCTTATGTATTTTCCCCGATTTCTCAAAGACTCCTGGACCGATTTTGAAAATTCTTCTTTTAAATTCAGCGAATCAGTTTAGTTAGTTCGCATAAGTATTTTGATGGGCAACTACGGAACCCTACACTGTGCGTGGCCCGACACGCACTTGGCCGGTTTTGATAAAAAAATTCGTTTGTGAAATATTAAGCTTTAAAGTGCTAAATTTTGCTCGACTCGAGTGTCCCCCCCCTCTACCAGCTGAACGGTTATGTTTGGGGGTGTGAAAAAAATCACAATAGTAGTATATATAAAGAAGTTTAAAAGAAAATTATCATGACTAAGTAAGCTCGTGGCTAAATAATCACAGCCGCACAGGCCGATCTTCCGGGTTAAGCCGCGCTTGCCGAGGTTGGTCTGTGGATGGGTGACCATCTGTCATAGCGAGTTTCCTTCGTGCCTCGGAAAGCACGTAAAGCCGTTGGTCCCGGCTGTCATTTGTAGATCTCTGACAGTCGTTACTGTTAGTCAGAAGCTCTAAAGTCTGACAACCAGTCTTACCATGGGGTATCGTATTACCCAGTTACTGGGTTGTGGAGGTCCGACAGGCAGTCGCTCCATGTAAAAATACTGATATCCAGCTGAATCTGGTTCGACTGGAAGCCGACCCCAATATAGTTGGGAAAAGGCTAGGCAGATGATGATCATGACTAAGTAAGCTTTACAACTTTACGAGTAATAGTCGACCAACTTATAAAATATACTTGAATTTCATATTTTCTTAAACAAAATGTATCGGAGACAACTGCAAGTGTAAGTTTGTCAACTTTATTTTTACAGCTTATATAGGTATGTTTTTGGGGATATTTAGGTTTTTATCGTCAACTATTTTTAACTAAATTCAAAAAAAGGAGGAGGTTCTAAATTCGTTGTAATCTTTTTTCTTATGCATTTTCCCCGATTTCTCAAAGACTCCTGGACCGATTTTGAAAATTCTTCTTTTTAAAATTAAATTCAGCGAATCAATTTAGTTAGTTCGCATAAGTATTTTGATGGGCAACTACGGAACCCTACACTGTGCGTGGCCCGACACGCACTTGGCCGGTTTTATGTGTGTACACCGATTACTCTGAGGATTCTAGTCCGATTTGCGTGATTCTTTAGTCCCTTACAACATTCATTCAGTTTGGTAGTTTTCATTTTATGAGACTTTTCGCCTATTATGTACAGTCAGGTTTAGAGAAAACACACAATAGTGACATCACTACTAAAATGGATAAGTTTTCTCTGAAGTTGGTGCAGTGCAGTAAGATAATTATGTATTTGACATGAATTTGGGTTGAATATTTGAATTAAAAAGGGGTCAAATAAAAATAAATAACAGAAAAATTACTTAAAAAAAATAACAGACTGAAAAAACACAACAATAAAGTGTATTAAAGATAAGTTATATCTTTCGGAAGTAAAGCCACCGACTTTCAATAGTTTCAATTTTTGAAATTGTTTTTGAAGTCGGATATTTTTTTTTATATTTTCGCGCGTATTGGATCCGTGTTTTACTTACCAAAGACAAGGAGCACGACGGTAGCACAGAGTAAGAAGCCGCCCATGACCGTGAAGTCCCATTTCGTCTGGAAGGCGAACAGCGTCAGCGCGAGACACACCGCTGCTGTTATACCGACTGCCATCAACACCTGGAAACAATCCCATAACATCACGGCTGTAGCCCAAGAAAGTTGGACGAGAGGTCCCAGAAATATATTATGCAGTTCAACTAAGATTTGCTGACGCTCGCGCTATTTTGTGAAATCATGCACCCCTTATTAACACTAGCGTGCTTTCAAATAAACAATTATCATATCAAAATGACTCTAATCTTTCTATAATATAAAAATGGATCGTTAAATGTGTTGCTAAGCCTATAACTTGCAAACGGCTGGACCGATTCGGATAATTCTTTTTTTGTTATGTTTGTAACCATCAGGACCATGTTATAGAGGACGAAAATCATCATGTCCACCCAACGACGATAAAATACTAGACTCCTAATAACAGGCGACCGATGTCTGCCAACACATTAGGCAAAAAAGTCTTATATTCGTCTCATTTCGACCAATCCTGTGAGCCGTAAACATACGTTGAGACAGCACAGACCTTGAGTTAGCCAATCACGACGCAGTACCCCGTCCCCCTCGCTTACGTAGTACCTCAGCAACTTGGCAGAATAGTTTGTGTTCTTTAGATCGTGCATGCGGAGTCTAATATTATATCGTCGTTGTGTCCACCCGTGCGAAGCCGGGACGGGACGCTAGTAACTTAATAAGATGAACGCATTAGCGCATGCGACGCGCATCGTAAAGACGATTATTGAGGAAAGTAAAATTCAGCTACGAGTAGGATTTGAAGCCGCGTCTTCTGAATAAGTACTTCAGAGTTACCAATTAGGCTACCGCAACTTACATTCAGAAGCTGAATATTCTATTCCCTCGTTTGAACGTTTTACGGAGTGTTGCACCATCTCTTGAACTATTTTCTAACTACATACTTCCAAACAACACATTGACTTTACAGCCAAATCAATGTTGTATGTGATAGCGTCTACTATACTAATTGCGTCTTATTCAAAGACCACTCGCGGCTGAAGTATTTGATTCATCATCAGCCTATAATGTTCCCACTGCTGGGACACAGGCCTCCTCTCTGTGAGTGGGCTATAATCCACCACGCGAGCCCAGTGCGGGTTGGTAGATGTCACATGTCTTCGAATTTTTGGTTCTAGGACATGCCGGTTTCCTCACGATGTTTTCCTTCACCGTTTTGAGAGCAGTGATGATGAAATAAATTACACCAAGTGGTACGCCTGGCGAGGTTCAAACCCACCACCTACAATTTGTAAATCGGGACCGATACCACTGGGTAACCACTGCTCTCCTTGTAAGTAAGTATTTGATTGCTAAACGTAATTTTCTTTCCTTTCAGGAGTTGCAATGATTTGCGCTGGCATGCGGGTAGCGAGTAAAGGGCAACTCGCTGCCCGACCATGGACCATGCCCGGGTCGACGGCGCGTTGTGTCTCACGCGCGCCTCAAAGAGCGTCAGCATAATGACGGGGCCCCCCTCTCAGAGGGGCAAAGCCTGCCGGGGTCGCGGGATTATTTCCTTACCGTAACCCCGGAATATAACAGGCTACTGAAGGACATCGTGGATTTTAGTCAGTAGAAGTCTGACAGTCCCTCCCGCCCTGCCCGGGGCCGGAGGACTCATTTGATGATTTTACCGCGCTAAAAAAAAAAGGAGTTGCAATGGTTTGGTAATTGTATGATGGGAAGGTGATGAAGACTTACCGCATCAACATCATAGACACTGGAGGTGACGCCGAGCAGGAAGCTCTCCGCCACCGTGAAGATCGCCAGGAAGATGAAGTTCATGGGAGCCTGCCGCCGCACGTTCGGACAGCACGCCATCGCGATCAGACACACGAATACCACGGCGAATGCGACCCAGCTGTGGACAACGAAATAATGTAAATATAATAATATAATATATTCCACAACTATCACACAACGCCATCTAGTCCCAAGCTAAGCAGAGCTTGTGTTATGGGTACTAGACAACTGATAAACATACTTAAATATTTCTAAATACATACATATTATAGATAAATTACACCCAGACACAGAACAAATGATTGTGCTCATCACACAAACATTTGTCCTGGGTGGGAATCGAACCCACGTCCTCCGGCATAGCAGTCAGGGTCACTAACCACTAGACCAACAGGCCAGTCTATAATAATGAAGTGAAAACTTCTCTAGCATCGTTGTCATTGTAATGGGTGACTCGCCGTCCGCTCATGAACCATGCCCAAGTCAACGGCGCGTCGTGTTCCGTGTGCGCCTCAAAGAGCTGTCAGCCATCTGATGGGGCCTCCTAAGGCCGAGACTCCACCAAAGCTGTGCGAGTCGAGACGTGTTTTGAACAACCAATAGAATTGCGTTGAGGAGTGGAGCTGTGTCAATAAAGCAATTCTATTGGTTGTTCAAAACACGTCTCGATTCGCACAGCTTTGGTGGAGTCTCGGCCTAAGAGGGCCAGAGCCTGCCGGGGTGTTATGGGACTGTCTCATCAGGTATGCTATGGATTTTAGTCAGTACAAGTCTGACAGTCCCTCCCGCCCCGCCCTGGGTTCGAGGACTCATTTCATGACTTTACCACGATAAAAAGAGCATCGTTGTGATTTGAAGTTGATGAAACGAAAAAGCGATGGTAAAAGGACAGAAAGGAGACAGACGCATTTTATAAGATTTAAAGTGGGAGAAAATGAGATAGGAAGCTTTTTCTTTTTTCGGTTACTAAAATCATCAAATGAATCCTCCCATCAAGGGCAGAGCAGAAGGGACTGCCACACTTTTACAGACTAAAATCCACGGTTTCCTTCAATAGTCCTTTACGTTCCGGGGTCTCGGTACCTAATTCAGTAGTCTCGCGACCCCCGCAGGCTTTGGCACTCCAAAGAGAGCCTTTAGAGGGCCAAAGCCTCCAAGAACTACTCTATAAATAAAATACAGTAAGTACTATACTCACAAAAGCCAAGTGTTCCGGTAGGCCCACTGTTTAGTTGGTGCGTGGAACAGGAACAGAGCAATGAAGGACATCGTGACGAGTAGCTGGCACATGAGGATGGCGTATACCTGCAATTAAAAAAAGAGCTAGTTATTATAAAGGATAAGCTATAAAAGCTGCTGAATGGTAAACAGGGTATTTGACTGAAAAAATTTATTAGTTCGTCACTTAGGCCCGTATTACAGAACGAAACTCAAGCACTGTTCTCTATTTAAACCTAGATTTCAACCAATCAAATGCCTTGAATGCAGGGCCGCGCCGACCCCTGGCAGCGCCTGTGTGCATAACCTATGAAGCGCCTGTGTGCTAAACCTATGAAGCGCCTTTCATGTAGTCGTCTTTCTTTCTTTCATAAATTCAATTTTTTTGCTGACATATTTTCACCAGTTTTATCAATTTAACAGTTTCCTGCCAGTACGCGCCGTACCCGCGACTCCACTAGCTAATACCCATTTTCGATAAATTGTTGTGGGGAATCCCCGTCGGGTCGAATCGGGTTACGTTTATAAACTAATCCAAGGCACGGCCTTTGTAATAAAATACATAGATTAATATACTAATAATAAAATAGTCGGCTATCATAGCGAATGCGGCGCGGACGGCGGTTCTTTTGATTTTTAAAGCAGAGCTCGTAATTCATATAAACAAAACCCAAAATACAAAAACTGAGTCAATTCAAATAGTTTAGATAAGTACCGTCTTCTGAGACTTGTATCTGCTTACTTATCGATACTCAAGTATTAATTATGTTGTAATGTAACAAAAATAATTTCAATAATTGGCACTCACATCCGGCGCCTCTATTGCCCTGGCGCCTGTGTGCGCCGCACACTTCGCACATAGGGGCGGCGCGGCCCTGCTTGAATGTAGTTTTGTTTAAGTAATACTTAAGTGCGTATTTCCCTTTCCGTGTTCAACTGGCGACACCGGTCTCGCGAAATCCACACGCTTTTGTTTTACTACGGAATCCTATGATCCCGTGTTCAATTCGCGTCAACTGAGCACGCCTTTGTGATCAAGTGGCGCTGGGTAAGGTTTAACAAAATCGTGTGCAGTTGAACTGAACACTTTAAATGTGCTTCGTAGTTGTATGAGCGAGCGAAGCGAGCTCGGGACTCGCTGGCACCCCGACTCGGACAATTTAGGTTAGAAGAGGATGGCGGGGTCTGAAAGACCCCGCCATCCTCTTCGTGGTTATTTTTTTTTAAACCACCCGGAAGTAGGAGCCCCTTAACAAAATCGTGTGCAGTTGTTACTATATGTATAAATAAAATAGTAGAGTAGCGGGTCGACGGAGCCCCGCTTCGCGGGGCTCCTACTTCCGGGTGGTTTAAAAAAAAAATAACCACGAAGAGGATGGCGGGGTCTTTCAGACCCCGCCATCCTCTTCTAACCTAAATTGTCCGAGTCGGGGTGCCAGCGAGTCCCTTCAATTACACACTGTTTTGTAAAACTTCTTTTAACGTTGCTTGATCGCAAAAGCGTGCTCAGTTGACGCGAATTGAACACGGGATCGTAGGATTCCGTAGTAAAACAAAAGCGTGTTGATTTCGCGAGACCGATGTCGCCAGTTGAACACGGAAAGGGAAATACGCTACTTAAGTAAAGTAAGTAATACTAAATTTCAATACTAAAATTCATTACAATCGTTTCAGCGGTTTCAACATGAAACCTGTAACGTTTGCATTTATTACATTTTAAATGTGGTTTCTGTTGTATTTTTCTAAAATTCAAAATGTAATGGATAACTTTCTAAAAAACAATCATCATCATCATCAGCCCATAATGTTCCCACTGCTGGGACACACACCTCCTCTCTGTGAGAGGAAGTGGACCATATAAACGACGCGAGCCCATTGTGGGTCAGTAGATGTCTTCGAATGTTTGGTTCTAGGACATGCCAGTTTCCTTGTGATGTATTCCTTCACGGTTTGGAGAGCAGTGGCGATGAAATTAAAGAAATGCGCCTGGTTGGTTTCGAACCCACGACATATATAGTCATAAGATGGGGCCGATATCTCTGGACCAACGCTGCACTGAAATTAAAAAAAAAGGGTCGTGAAAGTTGTGAAACTGGATTAGAAGACCCTTTGTAGTCATACCTTGCGGATGAAAGCCCTCCTGATGGACTGTTCGTTGAAGTCGAATCCTTTGACGTCGCCATCCTCGCCCACGCTAACTCCTGGAGGGGCGGCATACCCTTGCGGCTGGAACAGGGAAAAATAAACACGTTATTATAAGACGAAAAATGTCAGTAATAATGAAACCATAATTAAAACAATATTGACTATGGAACTAACTATACAATCCCGAGTTAGAGGTTTGATTTTTCAGGTTTTAAACTTTCTATATTCTGTTCATTGTAAAGAAAGTCGCATAGGTTTGTACAGCTTGGCCAGAACGGAACTAATCTTTTTGTTTCTGACGTTTTAAATCTTTGATATTTGATGTAAACAAAAATCACAGGTTTGTTAGATTTATTATTGTGCCATAAAACTAACGCCATAAGTGAAAAAAAAAAACATTCATAGTGCTGGTAGCGCGAAGACAGTGGCGACTTCCGGTTTTCTACAGTTTTTTGCCAAGCTGTATGTTTGTAGGCAAGGCCATAACTTCCGAACAACTATAAAAAAGTATTTTTTTTAAAAAAACCTTGCTCCACACTAGGAATTTCTCATGTGTCGTGGGTGGGCTTACAAATAAATTCATATACACGAACACCCAGACCCGGAACAAATAAGATAATTCTTTTATTGTTGTGTTAGATTTGTTTTATTTTTCTTTAATTCTTCTTACAAATTAATAATCCATCCTGTTCCATCAGTAGCCCTTCGCGTTCCATTGTCACGGTAACCTTTACAGACAGGGTACTGCGAAATGCAATAATTTTAGGTCTATTATAATGCAGTTTGCAAGAATATTAACCTAGTGTCAATCTATTTCAGGCAGTAGTGTGTGGATCGAACCACCGCCATTAGTGAACACAATCAATATTTTTAATCAATGAGTAGGCAAGGTCATGGTAAAGTTATTATTAATACAAGCTAAGCTATTGTTTATTTTTAGTTTTGTATATTGTGTGATAATAAATTGTAAGTATCCTGTTTCATGTATGTGGATATTGTCAGACTCGGAAAAACAGCCAGTAGTTGCTGAGATTAGAAAGAAAAAAAGGGATTTATTGACACACACAGGACATAACAAACTATACAGAAGAAAAAGAAATACAAAGGAAAAAAAAAGATAACAAAAGGAACAAAATAACATAAGAGTCCTGGTCCTGTGCGAGGCCAAAAGGCTCCTATCTCAGCATGTGCTACGACATTTTAATAAAACTCTATAGCTTTACAATATTACTATAGATTATCCGGAATGCAAAACTGTCTCATATTCCAGAATTTCACCAAGATCCGCTATGCCGTTCTGACTGATTGAGTAAAGAAGCATCCAGCCAGAAAAAGCCATTTCCAGCTCATTACTCTTTCGCGGTAGAAAACGGGCTTCACTTTCGGGATAGGACACGCGACCGTAGACAAGGTTGCAAAGGCGCCCGAATGTCTGGAGCAAAAGATCGATTCTTTTACGCAACGGGCATCCAATGCTTTATCCGTCTTTAAGCTATCGAGTGGTTATGAAGAATCTATACTGCTTTTATAAGTACACTAGCTGTAAATGAATTGCCGTGGTCGCGGGAATGTCTGGAACACAAGGCACAAGTGAACGAAATTAATCAAAAAATAATAGGGGAGGAGTAAAATACATACATTCCCTTACATTACAACATTACATCGGACTAAAATTAGGTTACTTAATAACGTTGAATTTTTATCACAGTCACAGCTCTTCCAAAGTAATTTTAGAGTCATAGCTAAACGAACCACAAGCACAAAAACACCAGAACAAAAATATAACCATTTAAGAACGTAAAAAAAACCCTTAGAACCACATTTTAAGTAAAAATTCTGGTAATATTTACCGCTGACATGTTGGAAAGCGTGTCACGATATCTTGTATACTAAGTTGTGTTCCATCATTATCAGAGGGTGATAAGCTGATATCAAGGAATAGTTTAGCAATGTAACAGTGGGTGGAGCGACTGATAAAGAATTTGTTAACAATAGAATAAAAAAACAATGACTCATGAATGAGCTGTTTTCATTACAGTGAAAAGAGGACCTGTTTTCAGTATGGTGAAAAGGTTTATTTTTTTATTTTTTCGTGGTAAAATCATCAAATGAGTCCTCCCACCCAGGGCAGGACGGGAGGGACTGTCAGATTTGTATTGAGTTTCTGATTGAAAGCCACAGTGTCCTTCAATAGCCCTTTATTCTCCGGGGCCACTGTACTACTACTTGATAAGACAATCCAGTGACCCCGAAATAGCGAGAGAAAAAAAATTGTTCCAATTATTTACATCATTAGGTATAAAAATAGTACAACCCTATTTCGCCATTTATGTTTAAAAGTCTCATGTAAAAGGGGACAAGCCATCATCATTATCATCAATCAAGCACAAATCTAGTCTGCGACATCTGCGATTCAGCCCCTTCGTACACTAGGCGACGTGTCTGATGTCTTACGACTTTGATATCCCTTTCTATCATCGAACATCTAGACGCACGGCAAATTACCATCCTTACCTTATTGCTATACCGCCAATTCGCACTAAGCGTTTCCAGACGTCTTTTATAATGCGGATAGCGAAGGAGTGGAACTCTCTGGGCCAATCTTCAATTTTTGGACTTCCGTTTTGGATAATGACGCCCGATACTTTTACTGCTGGTGCAACCATCCATTGACAAAAAACGAAAATATATATTATTTTAATTTCATTTTAGTTAAACGTAATTAAAATAATTTATATTTTTGTTTTTTGTCAATGGATGGTTGCACTAACAGGAAAAGTATCCGGCGTCATTATCCTAAACGGAAGTTCAAAAATTGAAGATTGACCCCTCTGCCTGCGTCTGTGTTTCCGAACGCATACAACCCAAATCTCTTCAAAGTTAGAGTGAACAGGCTTCTTCTGGGTATGCTCGCTCCACCGTCGGCCTTGTCTTAGTCTTTCCTGACCTAGACTAAGGTCAAGAGCAAACCCATCACACATAAAAAATAAAATAAAACCATAGAGGTTCGTACACTGGCACGCATCAATGGATGTCAAAGTCGTATGGTATCGGAGACTTGCGACGCATTGGGTACGGTTAGCCGATACAATATCTGAGCAGCACTAAAAGAAAAAAAACCGGCCAAGTGCGTGTCGGGCCACGCACAGTGTAGGGTTCCGTAGTTGCCCATCAAAATACTTATGCGAACTAACTAAACTGATTCGCTGAATTTAATTTTAAAAAGAAGAATTTTCAAAATCGGTCCAGGAGTCTTTGAGAAATCGGGGAAAATACATAAGAAAAAAGATTACGACGAATTTAGAACCTCCTCCTTTTTTTGAATTTAGTTAAAAATAGTTGACGATAAAAACCTACCTATCCCCAAAAAACATACCTATAAAAGCTGTAAAAATAAAGTTGACAAACTTACATTTGCAGTTGTCTCCGATACATTTTGTTTAAGAAAAAATTTAATCAAGTACATTTTATAAGTTGGTCGACTATTACTCGTAAAGTTGTAAAGCCTACTTAGTCATGATAATTTTCTTTTAAACTTCGTTATATACAGGGTGGAATTTTGTAATGCCACCTGGAGGGAAAGTACCCATAATACTGCAGATAGAAAATTTTACTCAAAGGAAACATTCCTTTATTTTTGAATAGAAAGCAAACTGCATTCAAAGATTTTCGAAAATTCTCTTCTCCCACACAGGAATCGAACCGGCTAAAATCTGAAAAAATTATACCCGTACTTTTATTGCACCGATCGTTAGGGTCAATTATAACGATGATATCTCTCTAACAAACATGATAAATTAAATGAAAGGAAAACCAGGAAATCTTAAATTAAAGCTCTCGTAACATGTAATATGGTTTCTTGGTTCAATTCCCGGATGTGGGAGAAGAGAATTTTCGAAAATCTTTGAATGCAATTTGCTTTCTTTTCAAAAATAAAGGAATGTTTCCTTTGAGTAAAATTTTCTATCTGCAGTATTAAGGGTACTTTCGATCCAGGTGGCATTACAAAATTCCACCGATATGGACCAAGAAACCATATTACATGGTACGAGAGCTTTAATTTAAGATTTCTTGGTTTTCCTTTCATTTGATTTATCATGTTTATTAGAGAGATTTCATCGTTATAATTGACCCTAACGATCGGTGCAATAAAAGTACAGGATATAATTTTTTCAGATTTTAGCCGATTCGATTCCCGGGTGGGAGAAGAGAATTTTCGAAAATCTTTGAATGCAGTTTGCTTTCTAATCAAAAATAAAAGAATGTTTTCTTTGAGTAAAATTTTCTATCTGCAGTATTAAGAGTACTTTCCCTCCAGGTGGCATTACAAAATTCCACCCTGTATACTACTATTGTGAATTTTTTCACACCCCCAAAAATAACCGTTTAGCTGGTAGAGGGGGGGGACACTCGAATCGAGCAAAATTTTGCACTTTAAAGCTTAATATTTCACAAACGAATTTTTTTATCAAAAAACTGTAAAGGGAAACTATCATTATTTTTTAAAGGCCTATTTAATGATCCCACACTAAGTGGTACGCGAGAAAAAACTCCTCACTTTACGTGTAAGTACTGGAGGTACCCTAAAAAAAAATATTTTACGAGATTTTATTTTACCACTTTTTCGGCACAACGAATCCGTATATTCACACCAAATTACAGCTCTCTAGTACTGTACGTCTCTGAGCTAAACTGCGGACAGACGGACGGACGGACATGGCGAAACTACAAGGGTGTTGACTACGGAACCCTAAAAATGTTAATTCGTTTGAATATTAAAATTATATACGTAACATTATTTCACCATTCGTTCGTTAATGATACTTTAATTATGTTGAACTTTTAACGCGTGGTAGGTAATTTAAATAAAAATATTGTGCGAGACGTTGTGAAATTAGTTTATTTTTTAAGTATTTTCTAGAAAAATATTAAGATCTGGTTTTGGTCGTAAGATAACAATTTATCTAACAAGATAGAATTTAGAGTGTTTTTTTATAGCATTCGTCGTCTAGCCTGTGGCAATTTATTTTTACATTGCTTTACATAGGTAGTGTGTTTGATTTTGCTCCTGAAATTGAACATCTGATCATCATCAGCACGTGCTGCATGCTTTTCTACGGTGTGTCATGCCGCATGCTTTTCTACTGGGTGTACCCAGAAAAGGCTTTTGCCGAAGGAAAGATAGACAAGACAGAATGTAGAAGGATTTCTATCGTCCTAATCAAAGCACAATTTATATAATCAGACTAATGATGACGACCAAGAATAAACCATTTCTAGATGTGGGAGGTAAATAAGCAGTTCAACTAGATAATTATAATTGCAACTTATTTGTAGCAATATTAACTGGCAGGGCTATAACCATGTCATAGAGAAGCGATTTTGCGTCAATTTAATTTGAAAAGAAAAATGTTTTAAAAAAACCGGGCGATCAATGGTTTGCAAAAAAAACCATCCGCAGCCTTTTTCCAAAATGGCGGGAGAAGGGTTGTGTCTCACTCAACCCAGCTAGAACCCTACTATCCAACTAATACTATAAAGGTGAACGTTTGTTTCGATGGATGGATGTTTGTTACTCTTTCACGCAAAAACTACTGAACATATTTGGATAAAATTTAGCACACAGATAGTTTATAACCTGGATAAAACGCATAGGATAGTTTATATGGCGATTTTATCTCCCTGAGGGATCATTTTCGACTCGTAGCGGGGGAAACGAAATTGGTGCCCCAATAATTTTATAGGACTAGTTAGAAATTTCTAGAAATATTTTACCAATTCAAACAAAAGCTATAATGTACTCTTATCAGCATAATAATATGAGGTTATTTTACTGATAACATGACTGCTCTTATCACTAATCAGTTGACAAAGATCACTTTGTTGCTATATTTGTACTAACCGGATTAGCATTATGTTAATATTTTTAGATATTTAAGCTTTTATATAAAGTTGTTAGATTGGTTTTGTAAGTGACGCAGCCTCATTTTTTTAGGGTTCTGCTGTGCCTCATATGAACCGTTACAGTTCAAGTTGAAATTTTGAATGTTTTTCTGGCTATATCAACAAAAATACTAAAGGCAGAACAAAATAAATATATAAACGGTCTCCTATAGATAAGACATGATTTTTTTGCTATTTTCGTAGACTCTAACTTGTTTTTTTTTTTGTTAATGACAGCAAATTTTTGTTTATAAATAAAAGGTTCTAAAACGGCCACGCCAAGCAATATTCTTAATAACAAAATCATTCACAAAGTGAATCATTAGGAAACAAAAATTATCCTACTTACGGGAATAGGGCAAAGCCTCTGACAAATATCTAATAATATGAAAAAAAAAATACCTATACGTGCTATACGAATGCCTATAAGGGGATTTCTCACGCCCCCACCTACAGGAAAATCAATATAAATTACTCACTTGTCTAATACCGTGCATTCCTGCTTGCATTCAAAGAAATGTACGTCACTCCGTAATTAATTAAAACAAACATTTCTATTCTAAGTCAACTTTTGCCATGTTTTCATGGCATACTAGATCGATTTGTTTGCCTGCTCGCCATAATTACATTTGTTAAGGCTGTTAATACACATGAACTTTTTATATAGATATAGGCACGTGTTTAGCCAGTAAGTATCTCGCATGGTGGCAAGCAATGATGTGGAAAAAAGACTATAAATGTGGACCGTGGACGACAGTGAAGCACGCTTTTGTTTTTTTAGCGTGGTAAAATCATCAAATGAGTCCTCCCACCACGAGCAGGGCGTGAGGGACAGGACAGGGAAAATCCACGGTGTCCTTCAACAGCCCTTGTTCCGGGGTCACGGTAATGAGATAAGGCCCGCGACCACGGCAGGCTTTGGCCCTCTAGAGGGGGGCCCCGTCATTATGCTGAAGCTCTTTGAGGCGCTCGCGGAACACAACGCGCCGTCGATACGGGCATGGTCCTTGGTCGGACAGCGAGTTGACTCACCGCTCGCATGCCCGCGCCTACGGTGGCCGGATATCGTCTTGCGACGTCTGTCGTCGTGGTACAGTGAATCAGGCTTGATTAGAAATTACCTAATCATTAATTGACTCAAAATTCACTCGTCTTAAATTCCCCCCCTTCGAGTTTTGTGCTAAAAGAAGCAACCAAAAACCGATCTCAGAATCCCAAAATTTATCAAAATAGGTTCAGCGGTTTAGGCATGAGCACTTAACAAATTAATTCATTTTCATATTTTATAATATTAATATATTATTTCACATATTTCCTTATTTTTAAACAGTAAGGTTCCTATCAGGTAGGTAGGTATAGCATTTAATATAGGTAATTAATTTGAACACCAATTTATGACGTAAGTACCTACTAAAGGTAGTTGCTCAATAAAATGAGTAATTAAAATTATCTTAATTGGCTATGACTTTATTTGTATTTCTGGAATAAATTGAAGTTTGCTGTAAAGGAAGTGTTAAAGTATTGCTGATAACAATAATATCGTGAGTTATGTTTCATCACTGATACGATGATATCGGTGAAAGAAAACATATTATTATCTTCAGCAGTTGAGACAACTGATAGTTGTTTACATCCTGTTGTGTTCTTTTCCATACAAACGTACCCTTGCGAATGGGTGTTGAATCAACGTGGGATTCGACGTTTAAAAGTGCCTCTTTGATGGCCTAGTTGAAATAAATGATTTGATTTTGACTTTGTTGGAACTCATTTTTTTGCATTAGGAGTTTGTTAACACAACTGTGTGACGTATGTGCCCAGCCCTTGAGTATAAGGAGACGTCAAAAAGGCGTTCGGAAAAAGGCCCCTGGACTCCAATAGTATCAATTTCAACCCCAAACTGTCAGCAAACTTAGCTGGTTGTCAGCGGAGATAGCAGAACAACGCACGGTGCGTTGTTGTTCGGCAAGGACAAAGACTCACCTACTCACTATTCACCGACCAACGCCACCGTATATCATTTGACAGGCCTTTTGGTCTAGTGATTAGAGACCCTGACTGCTATACCGGAGGTCGTGGGTTCGATTCCCTTTCCACCCAGGACAAATATTTGTGTGATGAGTACGATCACTTGTCTTGTCTGGGTGTAATTTATCTATAATATTTATGTATTTAGAAATAAACAAGTATGTTTATCAGTTGTCTAGTACCCATAACACAAGCTCTGCTTAGCTTGGGACTAGATGGCGTTGTGTGATAGTTGTGGAATATTGTGGAGGAACGAGATGGGGCTACACGTTTTGTATAGCTCTGTCTCTTTGGTAGGCCACAAGGTCAAGAGTTGACCGAAAAAGAAACAATGTAGACACATTTGGCGAAACCTGTTAAGGTGATTGCGTCGATGTAGCCCGCGAAATTCAAATATTTTTACGTTTTTTGCAATTTGCAGGCCAGTGACATGTTGTAACTTTATAAATATTTGTGTTGCGCAAATAACAAGTATAATTTTAAATATAAAAATTGTCAAAAAATTCGCTCCATCAGCTCTCACATAGAAAAGGTGCATCGTTGTTAGATTTCGGAGATTTTAACATGATGCATTTTCTATGTGAGGGCTGATGGAGCGAGTTTTTTGATATTTTTTATATTTAAAATTAACTTGTTATTTGCGCAACACAAATATTGTGGATAAAGTTACAACATGTCACTGGCCTGCAAATTGCAAAAAACGTAAAAAAATTTGAATTTCGCGGGCTGGTTGGAGCATCCCCCTTAAGTTAATACATATAAATACGTGTTTAACAGCCAAACCGTCTCAAGCAAGATTTTTAAGCCTCCTCTTTACTCGCTATGTGCGAACTCGGTGGTAGGGACTTTTTTTTTTGGACCCCACCACACTATTCCCAAACTATTGCAGCTTCTGAAAGCCAGAATCAACTATGGAAACCACCAGAAGTACCAAAAGTACCAAGACAATGAAGCTCGACGTGTCGAGGGAATGAATTTACCTGTCTTGGATACTGCAACTAATTTATGAAAATAATAGTGGAGGAGTAGAAAAAAAAAACAAATCAATCGCAGAGCGCGATGTTAAATAACTCGGGACTTTCACTCACACAACCTGTTATTACTACTTTCACTTGATTTTATTTTAATTCTTAATAAAAAACAATTCGTAAATATCTATCTAGTTGCCTAAATTGACAGATTTGAGCTCCCAATCCAATAAAACAGGCCATTGGCCGTTGGTCAACAACAACTTGTTTTATGCCAACTTTTAATTTTGTATCTTTTTCTTGCTTCGTAAAGTAATACTAGGTCATTCGAGCAAGAATAGTGTGTTTCATACTAGCATAATGTAACCTTGAACGAAAAATATTACATGCGGAGTGTGTTGCGTAGGCGTCGAAAATACATAATACAATTCTTTGCCACTATAACACCCGAATTCATTGTTATTTTTCATTCTCATGGTTTGATAAAGGTGCCTCATCATCATCATCAGCCTACAAATGTTCCCACTGCTGGGACACAGGCTTCCCCTCCTCTCTGTGAGAGAGAGAAGCTATAATCAATTACGCGGGCCCGAGTGCGGGTTGGTGGATGTCACATGTCTTCGAATTTTTGGTTCTAGGACTTGCTGGTTTCCTCACGATGTTTTCCTTCACCGTTTTGAGAGCAGTGGTATTGAAATAAATTATACTAAGTAATGCACCCGGCTAGGTTCGAACCCATGACCTACAACTCGTAAGTCAGCTGATACCACTGGCCACCACTGCTGTCTAAGATGGTTGATTACTCTAAAATTTTGTAAACCTTCTGTTTTCTATTTGCTTGAAAGAAAATAATCGGACTAGAGCCGTAAGGTTTCCTTGTAAGCTATGGAATTAACATGAATTGCTTCACTTTGAGTGGATTTGGAGTTTAGGACTGCTTGATTGAATGCGGCATATATTATGGATCTGTAGTGTCATAGTAATGCTATGACATACCTAATAATTAATAACGATCAAATTTTTTATGGCCAATAATTTTAAAACAGTTTTATGTAGCTTGACGCACAGTTGGTAGAATTGGAAACACATTTTTAAATGCGCCACACGTTTTAATTTTTTTTATCTTAAATGTTTTCAATTTTATACCTAAACAATAAAAATAGAACGGCCAACAAAATAAAATTGAACAACTAGCTTACCTCGCCATATCCTGCGCCGTAGGTTGGCGGTGCTGGGTATCCCCCTGGTGGGGGGTATCCACCCGGTGGGGGATATCCCCCCGGCGGAGGGTAGCCTCCTTGAGGATATCCTCCCTGTGGCGGAGGAGGGTAGCCCCCGGGAGGAGGGTAACCTCCTTGCTGAGGATATCCGCCTTGATTTTGATCTGTGGATATTTAAAATATTAAATTAGTATTTTTATGGATTTTAGTGAGCATTGATACAGTCATGGCTGCCATAATTTGATTATTTATTAGATAAATATATTATATACAATATCACAGACGAAGCCTAAAAAAAAATTTCATTTATAAAAAAAAGGAAATTATCACAAGAAAACATTGAGAAAAAAATAATGTATAAGTTTTTCTTTTATTTCATCATCTTGTTTATTGTTACAAAAGATGATCAGAAAAAAATGGATTTAAAATCAAATTATTAATTAATTGAATTTTAAAATATTCATGATATATAAAAATAATAATATTCTGACAACAGAGTTCGACAAAATTCTGTAACACTTATGTGAATCCATTAATTTAAATTCAATGTTAAGGATAGCCCAGATAGTCAAACCGGTTATTTATGATAATTGATAACTTGACAAAAGAGCAGCTTTATTTTATTGAAAACTAATTCTATTAAGTATAATGAAATTGAAAAATTGCCAGCAACTGTGTCTGTAAGTTTAAATATTTGTAAACACACCCACGATACGAGAATAATTCCTAGATAAAGTGCTCAGTACAGTGGTTTATTAAAAAAAAAAAAATTTCATGTTTTTTTTTTGGTAATTTAATTATCAGACCGGACTTTGTGTCACTAGGCCGAGATGTACTCACAAGACCATCATTCTATTAAAGTGTTAATTTCATTATGATGTCATACATTGTCTATCATGTAGGTATGTCTGTCACTGAATTATGTAACCAGGTATTTTTGGCTATTTTTGTTGTTTCAAGATTTCGTATAGTTGTTATAGAAACCAAGCAACATACAATATCTGTTGTTCATAAGATAGCAAAAATGATACTATAATATGTATATTTTTATCAATTGTAATTACTTCATAGAAAAAGAGATTGGTTTAAAATAATTTCCTATTTGAAAAATTTCAAGTATTTTCAGATTCTTCTAAAAAATTTGGGTTTTCATTGCAAAATTTACATAAAATTAGACTAAATGGCAGACATGACTGTGTAGAAAACAATATTATTTCAAGAGTTTGGAAGTGAAATTTTTGAAAGAAAGCTCTTGAAATATCTAAGCCAAGTCGCGTTCTTTTAAATGAAATTCTATTGAATCATTTAAAAGAAATAATTCATTTAATATTCATGATCCAAATACTTGGCTTTGGTTTATTAAAGAAATAATTAATAAGCATACCAAAAATATTTTTTAAGAACGAGACGGGGCTTTAAAAACATAGAAATAATTTTGACACTTCACTTTAGCAATATTAGACATAGACAGCATACACTGGGTGGACAAATAATTGCTACAGAAGAACAGGGGTGAATAGAAATTCAAGGATGAATCGAGATTAAAGAAAAAGAGATTTTAATGTAAAATAATAATTGTTTTACCAAAAAGTACTGTAATGTTTAAATATAAGACACTGCTGGCAACATACCATAATAGTTCAATGTTGCAATAATAGTTCAATGCAATCACAAACATATCAATTAATTCACCCCAGCATTTCTATAGGTACACTTTACAGACAAAAAAACACAATTTTGAGTAGTTTTAATTTCACAAACACACCATTGGCTTCAGACATTGCACCCACACTAGGCACCTAACAGTACTGAATGAAATTAAATTCGAAATACACTGAAGTATGCCACCAAATTCCTGATACATTTAGTAAGTATATTTCAGACTCTATCACTGCTCCAATAAGTACTAAATCAGATTGTGCATCTCATGAACAAGCTGACTGAAACAAAACATTGTTTAGGAGGAGTGTCTGCATACCGCGTGTGGGCCGTGAATGTGTTGCTAAATAAAATTTGCAGTTTATTTCTGTTGCTGTAAGGTGGAAAATTGCGTGGATAGATAATGGTAGGGTGTTAAGAAACGATAACGAAATGTGCGAAGGTTGGCATATGGTACGAACGTTTATGAACGGGGGTTCCCCAAGCACAGTTTTGAGGAGCGAAGACATTTCTTTTGTTCTGTCATGTTTTCTTTAGCCTGTTCTGCGAAATCTATACTTTTAATGCTATAAAGATATTTTTTTTTTTGCACGTAAGGGTGTAATCTTTGGAACTATAGTATGTGCCATTTAACATGACAATAGAGGTCATTGCTCCGACTTTCATCCCGATATCTCAATATTAGCGATACTTCCTCTTCACCCGTACAAATCTGTCACAAACTGTCGCAAAACTGACATCGCTTTAGTCTCATAATACATAAAAAATTACCACAAACATAACACAATGCACAACCCAAAATAATGGAAAATCTAGCAAACGTACCCTACGAAATATTTTTTTTTAAATATTGTATTTTCCTTTTTACACAAGTTTATCACACTGAGACAATTTAACAAAAGTAAACATAATTATTATGCATCATATAATTTTGCATTAACCTATAATACAATACTGAGTAAATATAAAGTTAGTACATATTGTATGGATATAAGTGTATTAATATTCTTTTGATATCAGGATGGTAAAAACACCTTATTTTTCCTAAAATAAATTACAAAAACTATTTCATCACAGAAAATGCAAATTTTGATCTTATGTCGTTTTTGTTTTACCCTGACGCGATGACGTCATCGCGTCAGGGGTGCAGCATCCCCGGCAGCAGCCGCCATTTTGATTTGACATTCCGTGTGGAAGTTCGCTTGCGTTCGGATTGTGCAAAGACATTAAACTAAATACGAGCAATAGACAGGACATCACGAAGAAAGTTGTGATCATGAAAACTTTTTACCACTAGGTAAAAATCGCTCAGTCTAGTAGTCGCGTTGCTATGCAACGGTAGATTGTGCTACTGACACACGGCATCAATAATTTTGTATGAAAATTTTCCCAATGCCCGCTCTATAGGTTTTTTGTTTTTGTGTTCTGTGTTGTTATTGTTACTTCATTTGTTGCTTGTAAAGAAGCATGGAACCAGAAGCCGGAACATCTACTGGTGAAACCAGTAAACGCCGTCGTCGTCCAAACATAGGTATTCCAACCTCAAGAAGGTTCGGAATCGATACCGCTCACATCGCCGCCAGCAAAAAGACAGAAGACGATTCTCACCAGCGGAGAACGTCTTCATGATTATTAATATTTTTAAATATGTCCAAAACACAAAGCCCGAGGATAAATATTTAACTAACCATGATCTTGTCAAACGTACGTCAGAAATATGTGGGGTGAGTGAGAGATCGATGTATTAATTATCGGGTATTACGTGAATACAGAAATACTCATAACATAACGCAACCTGAAGGTAAAAGGAGTAGACCAAACGTTCTCAAAAACGTTGATGATTTTGATAAATCGGCAATTACTAAAACTAGTTTTTAACAAACATTGTTTAGAAACATGGGCTGAGTTACTCCACGAGAGGTTTTGCGCTATTAACGTTACACGTTGTATATACATAATTATATACATTTGATTCTTTTGATGCCTGTGCATTCCACATTTTTTTATGATGATTCTTTCACAGTCCAGGCTGTCGTTTGTGGAATGCATTGCTTGTATCAGTAAGACAAGCCAAGTCACTGGTTTCTTTTAAAAGCTTAGTCTTAAATCATTTCCTTTTTCTCTAATAATACATATTTATATTTGTGTATTTTATTTTATTATTAATGTTTGTGTGTATTGTAATTTATATTATCGGTTATCTATAATTTGATGTGCATCACTGTCTACCCTCATTTTTTTTTAAGGTTCTTTAAGTCCATCATAATTGTCTGGTAGATATCGCTATTAGCGATAAGACCGCCGTTGTACCCTTAGTATTAATAAAAACTTTTTTTTAAAAGTACCGACTTCAAAAACAAATGCAAAAAAGTGTAAATTAACTTTTCTTTCGGAAATCGGTGGCTTTTGATTTTTATGTCATTGACTAATGCCAGCGACTTCCGAAAGAAAAGTTATTTCCACGTTTTTGTATTTGTTTTTGAAGTCGGTACTTTTTTAAAAAAAAAAGTATTTATTTTACCCTTTTTAGTTCAGACATTCAACAAAAATCTTCGTACAATCGGCAACTTAAGAAATTTATATCCAAGCGAGCAACAAAAACGGATCTATGCGGGCAACGTCACAAGACATCAATTATTATTATATATTAAAACCTTCCCTAGACTGTAATAAACATTTTTCCGTAAACCGCATGAAAATCGGTTCAGACAAACGCGAGATAATCGTGAACAAACATACAATCGGCTTTGAAAATCTACTATGATCCGCGCGCGGACGAAAATACATATGACGGAAAAAGGGCCGTTGGCCCGTTGCCTATCACTCCGTCACACACTGTGGAACATTTTTTACGTCCCGCGTAAATTTATAAGCACACAATTTGATTTCTAGAAATAATAAATAATAATTTTTAATTAGAGCAACACAAGATTCACAACCCCTATATGTCAAGCAGGCTGGTACCACGATACTGTAGCGATAGAAGCAACTGTCAATTATTAGTGGTTTTAGGTAACAATAAGTGTCATTATCGCTTAGTGATGAAAAACTTGGTAGGAGGGAGTGAATGACCTCTATTGCCATGTTAAATGGTACATACTATAACGATCGAATTCTTCTATATTTATTTCTTGTTCTTCATCTCAATTTTTTTCAGCTAAGAACATTATATTTATAACTGAATAAAAAAAATGCATTGTTCTTGAGTATTTTCAGCTGATATTATTTGTTTTATGTTTATTAGATATTTTCCAGTACTTATATTGGAAAAAGTATAGCGCGTAGGTACGGTCGACTGGGTGCGTTTCTCTGGGGTTTACACTTCACGCCGTTGCAATGCTATGAAGACTGGACTGAACCAAATAATAATAAAATAATAGAACTATATTTAATGTTGCTGTGTATGATATTGATCATGCAATCAACAGTAATATCATTATTTGAACATTGAACAGGTTAATTACCTAAGAGATTACAGAAGTCTTCGATACCTTATCGATGACGCCCAAATCGTTATTGAATGACGTTAATTAAATAACACGAATGTTATAAAGATAATATTTCGTACATATTTTTTACTCAATGAGTCATCATTATGTAAACTTAGAGGCGAAATATTTGGCCGTGATGCCTATTTCGAAACCTGTTGGCTTAACATAAATTCATCTTGTATGTATAGTGTCTGACATAAGATAATGACGATGGATGGGTATTTGTTCATCTTTCACGCAAAAACTACTGAACGGATTTGGATAAAATTTGATACACAGATAGCTTATAACCTGAATTAACACATAGGATAGTTTTTATCCTGATTTTATCTTCCTGTGGGATCATTTTAGACTTGTAGCGGGTGAAACCGCTGACACAGCTAGTCAAAACGCAATTGGTATCTGAATTAACATATATCCCGATTTTATGTTCCCGTGGTATACATAATGATGATGCCATTGCCAGCCGATTTCGGCCACACCGACTGCAATCGATGGCTTTTAGAGTGGTTGAGAGCTTCGATATGCCCCATTCATATCGCTAATAATTTGTTAGGAAATCAGGAAATACTCAATGTTGTCAAATACAATTCGGTTGGCGTCCGTATTCTTCATTTGTTGATGTGAGGAACACAATTAGGATAGTTTTTATCTCGATTTTATGTTAGTGGTTGTTTGGTCGTTATGTGGACGAAGTCGCTGGCAACAGCTAGTGAGAAGGAAGAGAGTCAGGTTTCAATATTCATAATGCTATGTCAATGTTTTGCGAGTAAGACCGCGCAGTTAGCTGTTAAGAAACCAACGTTCTTATTGTATTCCCAAACAATGACTTTATTTAGGGAGCTGGGAAGTCCCAACACGTCTACTGTAGTCAAAACATATGACTCATGAAGTCGTGACCCCATTCATCAGTGACAACTACATCTTACCTACTGATATGGGGCATTTATTTAGGGTTGGCACAGCAATGGCGTGGCTAGAGATCAAGCCAAGTAGGAAATCACTGTATGTAGATCAGTCAGATGGCCACAGAAAAATGGTGCGTTGTAGTCACAAGACGTAATAACTATGAAAGTACCGCAGATGCCCATGGCCCAAGCTGCTGCAGAAACACAGTATCAAGGGTTTTGTCTTTCAAACTTCCCTTCATCGTCATCAGCCTATAATGTTCCCACTGCTGGGACACAGGCTTCCTCTCTCAGAGGGAGTGCGCCACAATCACCACGCGGGCCCAGTGCGGATTGGTGGATGTCACATGTCTTTGAATTTGATAGTTGGACTAGGTTTTAAGAACTTCCCTTATGTTCAGCATAATGCGTTAAACTTAGATCATGACAAGCATTTTATGCTGTTTTCGTCAATTAATTATCTTCAACGCTAATGGCGTCTTGGAAATCGATCGTGTGTGTTGAATCGTAGCCAAGACATACGAAGGACAGCCAACTGTTTATTTTTTACGACTGGCTCTAATATTACGAGGGTATAATATGCTTAACTGCTCATGGGCACATAAAGTTTTCCTTTAGATAAATAATAGTTGCAGGACCGTGAACCTACCTACCGTGTAGACTGTAGACAGTGTGACAGCGTGGGTTTTAACATGCCCTCCGCTTTCCTCAGACGGAAGAAATCCATGAGGATTCCCAAACGAAAACAAAATGCCCCTTGTAAGAAGGGCTTTGCTTGAGAACTTTAAAAATAAATGTAAGGTGTAGGCCTAATTCAGCAGTGGTGCAGAACAGGACTTTGTACAAACTTAAAAAGTCTCAAATATTCTGTCAAGTTAGTGAGTGAGTCTATCATGCACCTTTTCAGGAATTAATAATTGACTCAAGTCATCTAAGTACAGATTTTCTAGTACGTTAATAATGTCGGACTTATCATGGCCACTTATCGAGAAATTGTGAGCAATCCCAAAGACATTAAACTATATACGAGCAGTAGACGGGACATCACGAAGAAATTTGTGATCCAAAATTTTTTACCAATAGGTAAAAAGTCCCTCAATCTAGTAGTCGCGTTGCTATGCAACGCCTAGATATTGCTACTGACAAACGGCATCAACAATTTTGTATGACAATTTTCCCAATGCCCGCTCTACAGGTTCTTTTAAATCTCTTTGGAGCAATCCGCACTTTCGCTTTTATCTATTTATCTGTGTTCATATTATATATCCGATGAATCACGAAAGTTGTAAGGTTTTACGTCAAAAGTAATCACATGACGTGGACTTAAGCAGACGGACGGCATTGACGTCACAGAGGGTATTCTCCGAAAGGAAAGGTGATGCGAAACTGAGTTCGTACGAGTTCTAGAATGAGTCAGTGTGCTCCACATTAGTTTCATTCTTAGCAGAGTTACTCGACAAGTCTACGTGCTATAGAGTACCTGCACTACACATTTTTCTTTGTGGTGACAGTTACCTGCTTATTTGTTTGTTTGACACTTAATGCAACACAAAAAGTACATAGGAGGACTTAATGCCTGAAGCATTCTCTACGTTCTTCTGCATAGAGATCTACTTATTGGAATGGGCATCTACGGTACTTTTTATGTCTTGTGACTGGAACTGTAGCGCTATAACTTTGTAGTATTTAATTATATTTTTTATGTCTTTGACAATTCAAAAGTGCCTGTAACTGGTCTACTTGAAATAAATGCTTTTGATTTGATTACCAGTCAACCAAGGGTAGTGGAATGATAACATGGCATTCTTATGAGGATAATGGACAAGTCTAAGTACTCCTAAGCTCAAAATTGGATAGTCCTTCAGACTGTTTTCGGTCACGGGCGGCTAATTTTAGCGGAGAAAGCTATCGGTGTGAGACGTGTGCACAAGTGGAGGTGCACTTTCTGTTTCTTATTCACATGGTTCAACAGGACGGCAATCCGACACGATTGGAGGAAGATTAGGCGCAAAATTAACGTCATTCAGAGACAAGGGGGTACTTTCAAACTCTGGCCTACCTACCTACAGAGTAGAGAACCTATAGAGCGGGCATTGGGAAAATTGTCATACAAAATTGTTGATGCCGTGCGTCAGTAGCGCTATCTAAGCGTTGCATAGCAACTGAGGGACTTTTTACCTATTGGTAAAAAGTTTTGGATCACAAATTTCTTCGTGATGTCCCGTCTATTGCTCGTATATAGTTTAATGTCTTTGCCTGCTAATAAGAAAATCCTTTTGGAAAATCTCATTAAAATTTCGCCGGAGTTCCGAATCAAACCTAGGTCCTCAAACTTAGAAGTCCCACTTATTGCGCTAGCGGGGCCAACGAACGGCAAATGTTTGGTCGGATAATCGATTGAAGGCCGGAAGAAGCAATTGAAAGGGCAATGAAAGCTATCCATCGATTTAAACATGACAAAGTATTTATTTCATGTTAAAATCGATAGGTACCTAGCTGATACTGTAGCTGATTTTTACTTTACTTACCAGCTTCTGAAGGTCAAAAATTGTCCCATGGGAACGAAAAACTGGGACAAAAAAGGTTTAAAACAGGTTTTAAACTATCTTTGTACTAATTTCCATCCCAATCCGTTCAGTAGTTCTCATTCTTTAAACTTTCGCATTTTTTACCTGTCCTTAGCCCATTTTACTTAGGGTCGGCAGTCGGCACATCACTTTTTTTTTCTTCCATTCTCCCCTATCAGACGTCACAGTATCATTTTACTCCTTTTTCGTTCATATCATTCATTTAAGATTCCATCCATCTTTTCTTTGGCCTTCATCTCCTCTCCATCCATCCACATTCTTACTCATCACTCTCTTAATCACATGAGTTTCATCCCTCCTTATCACATGTCCATACATACCTACCAAGAAAGATGGTTCCCTTTCATTTTTTTTTTTTAATGAATGCTCGTCTAAGGCTACATCGTACATCAGCGATACCACGTGTAACCTGTCGCTTATGAAGTCGCATAGTTAATCGCTGTCTAATATAGCCTCACACGCAGAGAAATGTCTGGCTACATATACGAGAACTTCTGGTTGCAACCGTGACAGCAAGACTCACTAGTTGACTTTACAACATTTCTAGTAATAAATACTAAGTGGTAGATATAACAAGGACTTAGTATTTAGAAATAGAAATGTTGTAAAGTCAACTAGTGAGTCTTGCAGTCACGGTTGCAACCAGAAGTTCTCTTATACATTTCTCTGTGTGCATCCTAAGCTGTGCGTACAAAAAAAAGTATGCGCATTGTCGCTTCTTCTTGTATTAATTAAACCTTTTTTTACATATAAATCTAGTTTCTTCACATATTGTTAGTAACGTGAATCGATTAAAAAATCCAAGAATCTATAAATAAGCCATTGTTTTATTATAATTTTTGTATTTTTGTTTTTCATATGAGGAAAATGCGATATGAAACACAATATCCTACTTCCTACCTACTACTAATAGAAAGGCGAAAGTTTGTAAGTATGGATGTATGGATGTTTGTTACTCTTTCACGCAAAAACCACTGAACGGATTTGGCTAAAATTTGGTACACACATAGTTTATCATCTGGATTAACACATAGGATAGTTTTTATCCCGATTTTATGTTCCCGTGGGATAACTTTCGAGTAGTAGCGGGTGAAGCCGCTGGCAACAGCTAGTGCGTCATAAACGAAGGGTAATACGTAATACCATATCGATTTTAATAGTTTTAAAGGAAGGATATTATGACAAGTTCGATAGCGGTTGTCGGTTAGTGTTTATTTTAGGTATTCATTTAGTCATTATTATCATCTGCCTAGCCGAGGTTTGACTAGGGGCTGACCCCAACATAGTTGGGAAAACTAATCTTGGGGCCTGCCCCCTGTCAAACCAGATGCAGCTGAATATCAATATTCTACATGGAGCGACTGTCTATCTGACTTCCACAACCGGTTTGTTCACATTTGTTTCACTCAGTTTCTACGGTTGAACTAATGGGATTTTTGATACATTATAATAAAATCGGAAAGTCAAAACTGTACATTGAATATTATTTTTAAGAATACTAGTTTGGGGTGTGTTCAGTTCTACAATCGATACCGCAGCCAAAAAAATAATTTTCAGCTCGTTTTCAGAACTTTTGTCTGTCCTGTATAAACACAAAAAGTACTGCACTGATTTACTTCAAATACCTACACGAATATTAATAAGAAGTCGGGTCAACATTATAGACTACATATTATCATGCTATCACCTACGGGGAACGAGCAGTGATCCTTTATTTCGTCATTCACGCAGACAACGTCGCGGGCAGTAGATAGTTATTGTAATAGTGTTACAAATTAATAATTATTAGAATTGTAGTCTTTATTCCCGTTTGTCTTATACCACAAATCCACAGTTCTATGGTAGAAGGGGGTTCTAGGGTAAGGGGAGTTTTGATTTCTTTAGTTGCCCGACACTGGAATTGAAGCCAGGACATCATGATCAGCAGCCCAGTACCTAATCTTTTATTATAAGTTTTTTTTTATGCTTTTTATTTTGTTATTTTATTTTAATGTGTGTGTCGTGGTCCTTTTGCGCCAAATAAATGGAGTAGACCAACGGCACAGAAACAAAAGCATTTTTTTTGTATGTTTTATGGATTCTTAGGATTGATAGCTATTTGTTTAGTTCCTGCCAATTCATTTGAGGAAAAAAGGCTTGTGAGTTATATTGTATAACCAGCCTATACACACTTAGGTATAACACACGAGGAAGCATAATTATGTATCATTTATGGAAATTAGTTTAAAAAAAAAAACGTTGCGTAAGAAACTCTCACTTATTCGTCGCAGCTAGATGCATATTCGTTCTTATAATATTTTGTGTATGTGTGCAATCAACTCCATATACACTCGTCTGTGTGTGTGTTTATTGACCACGAACACAACGCAGTGTAGGTATATGAGGACATGTGTCGTCACAAATTGTTCTTTGCGCGTACGTGAACGTGCGATTACGTGAGAAATACCTGCTAGTTGTCATACCCGTTACTCGTATTCATATTATATTATGAATAGTCCAATTTTGTTTCTATGTACGAGATAATCTCAGAAATTGATTTTCTGGAAGGAAGCTAGGTACCTACATTATTCCTGAGTGCTATCTATCTAATATCTTTAAACGAGCAATTCTTGTATATTTATCTAAAATCAGGATCTCGGAAACGGCTCCAAAAATTTTCATGAAAGTTACAGATTAGCGGTTTTTCGGCTCAAGGAATCGATTTATCAAGGTCCCAGGTTCGAGATAAAAAACTTAAAAAAAAAAACAATTCACCGACTTCAAAAACAACCACAAAAACCGGCCAAGTGCGTGTCGGGCCACGCACAGTGTAGGGTTCCGTAGTTGCCCATCAAAATACTTATGCGAACTAACGAAACTGATTCGCTGAATTTAATTTTAAAAAGAAGAATTTTCAAAATCGGTCCAGGAGTCTTTGAGAAATCGGGGAAAATACATAAGAAAAAAGATTACAACGAATTTAGAACCTCCTCCTTTTTTTGAATTTAGTTAAAAATAGTTGACGATAAAAACCTACCTATCCCCAAAAAACATACCTATAAAAGCTGTAAAAATAAAGTTGACAAACTTACATTTGCAGTTGACTCCGATACATTTTGTTTCAGAAAATATGATATCAAGTACATTTTATAAGTTGGTCGACTTTTACTCGTAAAGTTGTAAAGCCTACTTAGTCATGATAATTTTCTTTTAAACTTCGTTATATACAGGGCGTAACGGATTGGGTATATACATCGAAGAAGCACGGCTTCTTTAGATGATACCAAACCATATGGCAAGGTTTTTTTAATCCTATCTTTACGTGTATTGAAGTTATGAGATTTTTAAAAATATCGATACCGGAAAACGAACTTTTAAAGTTCGAATAAACACATCACTAGCACTAAGTCAGCTGATCGGTGTCAGCGAACTATTTTTAAGTAAAAATAAACCTCTTACTCCTGGTATTTCTAGAGAAATGGTTCCGCATGTTTATTTTTTTGTTTAAAAATAAAATTATTTTTCTCTTAGCTATGTCATTTGGAATAAACACTTTTATCAATCTGACAAATGAATATCCGCGTAGTGTAAACATAAACAATGCCGGACCGTATCTGTATTGCCAGTATCTGTATTCTGCAATTATGTGGTAAATCTACCAATTCGCTGTTTGGTTTTTAATTTGTTTTTACTAGCAACATAATACTTTGACTCCACGGTTGCCTTACTTAGATAGTGGCTGAGCCATGAAGTGCTACGCAAAGTGTCGCGGGTTCCAACCTCGCACGGAACAAATACTTTCATGATTTACACATAATTGATCCAAGTATGGCTGTTTGTGTATGACAGGTGTTTCTTTGTAAACTCAATCAAATTTGTGACCATATTAATTTTTTCCGAGCTTTGAAATTCGATTCACCTTACTATTGGATCGATTTGCTTGAATATTGTGTTAAATTTCGTTTTTCATTCAATGGGGAAGGCAAGTGTCAAAGTGAAAATGACAGTTTGGTCCCCAAAGAACTGTAAAATCAAAGGAATTTTCAGAAAAAAAACCATTTATTGATGTAAAATGACTAGATGTTGTGTAATAAGCTGTAAAAATGATGGAATACACTTTTCAAAATAATATCTACTTTTCTTTTGGAGGTTAAGTACCAGTATTGCATCGCTCGAAAATCGAAGAATTATCACCTGGAACGAGTTTTGTAATAGTTGTGGTGTTAAGAAATTAAATATATTGTGATATTTCTCGAATCTAAATAGAAAAAAAGGTTAAAATTACTGACTTAAAACATTATGATATTTTATCAAAATAGAAAGTCAAAACCAGCATTATATTCTTGATAAAGGAGAGGACAGGTAAAACATACCTAAACTCAAAAATTGAAACCTCAACTACAAGTAATTGTGGATTTATTACGGTAAAATCAAATGTATAACCACTCAATTAAATCATTTTTTTCCTCTTGTAGATGCGCCGCGGCGTCTTAATTCTTCTTTTAGTATATAGTACTTGCATGGACGAATAATTTTCCATATTTGTTTTGTATTTATACTCAATTTTTATAACAAATAATCTTGTTTGTTTTTTTGTACAAGGTAGACGTGGGGACCAACTATCGCAGCGCCATCTACGATTAGCTTTGAGTTGCCATCCCCATTGAATAATACATACCAGGTTTTGTTTTTTTTTTTAAGTAATTAATATTTGTTGTTTGCCATTTGAACTTCTTAGAATGAAAAATCGATTTAGTTAAATAATTAAATCCAACTGAACCCCAAAACATCATCTCTTTTGTATGTCTTGGCTTGGACTCCTGGTACAAATAAAATGATGTACAAATAAAATGATAGTGGGTTCCGTTCATGATAATTGAAATAAAATTGAGATATTTTTTTCTTCTAATACTTATCATGGAAACTATGAACAACTTAAAAATTTATTTTCAATAACAAAATCCAAGCAAGCATAATTTATTAATTACTTTCTGTCTGTGGTTTGTGTTAACTGGAGAACAATATCGTTTTTTATGTTCTGTCGGTGCGGTGCTGTTTGATACATGGATCATTAACCAGAAAGTTTTTCGACATCGTGGAACTTTATGGAACGCAAAGGGCAAGAAAGAACAGAATGAACTTTTAGCCAGTTAGAGACTGACATGACAGCCCCTTTCATTCCACCTAGGGCTAGAGGATTCATTTAAATGAGATTATTACACAAAGGATATTCGTTCGATCATAAGTCTTTCTTTATGTTTATTTTATTTAATTCAAAATCCCAAATTATTGTCAATAATAAATTAAAAGATTGTATGTAAAATTTATCGCAAAATGGTCTTAAAGTGAAAAGAAATTAAATAAAGTACTAAGGCTGCATGAGTAATGAGAATTGGTATTGCAAAAATGAAAATCCTTTGCTCAAAGAACCCTGATTACGTCGTACTTACGTTTAGGGGGCGTGGTCAGTTGCCGTCCTTATCGTGTCTTGGAGTCCTGGTACAATTAAAATGACAATGGGTTCCGTTCATTTTTTTTATAAAGTTAAAAACATTTGTTTTTCCAATAATCATGACGAAAACTATTAACAACAATTAAATAAAAATATTATTGATTTCAAAATGATACACCTACGCATAATTAATTAATAGTTAATTTTACTGTTTGCATGCTCTGACGTTTGCTTTACATGTAGTGTCGGGACATCGTGGTCCTGGAAGGAACATGATTCATATTCAAATTTATTTGCATTCCACAATGTGTACTTAGGATGAAGTGTAAAGTACCTACTGACTAAAAAGTTCATCCTATTCCATGTACTCTCATTTGTTTATGGAACGCCTGTTTAATTCGCTCCAGAGGGTGGGCGCTAATAACTGCAACTCAGTTACTAAACTAACGCGGTATTAACGTACACATAAATTGTAACATGTTATTTTTCTTCCAATAAACTATTTTTGTATTTGTATTCCATGTACTCAGTACTGACTGACAGTTCCTTTCGCTACCTAGGGCGCGAGGAAACATACAACAAAATTGATTTCATTACCTGTCATTATTTTATTCCAATTTATGTCAATCCTACTTCTACTAATGTTGTAATTATGTGGAAGTTGGTTTTGATATTTGGATGGATGGATGGATGTTTGTTCCTCTTTCACGCAAAAATCTCTGAACGGGTTTGGTTGAAGTTCGGTTCACTGATAGTTCAATAATACATAGGATATTTTTTATCCCGATTTTATGTTCCCACCGCCTACGGGTTGATTTTCGAGATGGAGCGGCTGAAACCGCTGGCAACGGCTAGTAAGTAATAAATAAAATGCTTACAAAAACGTCGCAAAACAGCTACAATAAAATAATTAAAGTACTAGCACTGCATAAAAAATAGGAAATGTTATCGCCGAATTGAAAATTGTTTGCATAGAGAACCCTAATTTCATCGTTAGTTAGGGTTTAGGGTAAAGTGAACAATTGATGTCCGTGTATTTTAAATTACTCCAGGTCGTGTATTTTAAATTACTCCAGGTACAGACAACTTTAAATTGTTTAAAATTAACTTAAATAATGTTAACCTAGGCCTCAACTTATGATTATGAGGTAGGTATTTTATGGATTCAAACCCAGCCAGGCTAGGGTAGTACTTTGTATTATTTATTTCATCACCACTCTCAAAACGGTGGAGGAAAACAGTCACGAAGATGTCCTAAAACCAATTTGTAGAATAATAATTAATATGTGACATCTACCAACCCCCACTCGGCCCGCGTTGCGGATTATGGCTCACGGGATCTCACAATGATGTCGGGTCAGAAACCTCCGAGTAATCAATGTAGACAATGCATGTTGATAACTTTTTAGGTTTTAGATGATTTTTCAAAAAGCGCCAGTGCGATCTCGTTAACGGGACCATTCGGGAAGTAATACCCTTTCCAACAAAAAAAGAATTTTGCAAATCGGTTGATAAGCATAAAAAAACCATACAAATTGAGAACCTCCTCCTTTTGGAAATCGGTTAAAAACTTTATCGGAGTTGAGACGAAATTGTAAAATAATCTTCAACAACATTTTTAATGGTAGTGGTCATGGACACTAACAATTACACCGACCCTATACCAGGGTAGTAGAAATGTGATCTTTATTTGGTAATATTTTTATTCTTCGTGACTCTCGTCAGTCGACGACTATTCCGCGTGCAGTTTAGACTTGTTTCTAATACTTCGTGTGATTCGCGTTTTAGTTCAGTTCGGCTACACTTTTGACTTTTTCTTTGTGATTGTGCTTTGTTGTGCTTTCAAAATGTCGTTAAGTAACAGTGAATATTTTGAAATGATGGTGTGTGTCGGAGGTGTGCGGCATTATTTAGATGAGCGCTTTCCTCAATGGATCGGTCGTGGTAGTAGGACCGTAGCTTGGCCTCCGCAAAGTCCTGACCTCACGCCATTAGACTTTTTTTTGTGGGGTTACATTAAAAATATTACAGTGTACTCAGTGCAGTGCGATACAGTGGACGAAATGAAAGTACCTACGTATTGAGGCTGCTTTCAGAACCATAACACCAGACATGCTACGCAATTTCCAGGAGTCCCTAAACAAAAGAGCAGCCTTGCGCATACGATTCCAAGGACATCACGAACCTCATCTTTAACAAATGTAAGTTAATTTTCTAATAAGGTACCTACCTAAAGTTTTTCTCGGTGTTAAGCAATAATAGGATACCAAAGTTGTTAAACTACGCGAACTTGGAGCAGGCGATGAACAACGTCAGACTACAAAATGTGGACAACGTCATTTAAACTATCTTTCGATTTTTTTACGAAAGAATTTTTCATCTCAATTTTTATGGCTTGATATTAACTAGGTATTAAACTGTAAACAAGTAGGTAAATGAATAATTACGCATTATTAATTTTTACCACACGTGGTACTTGTATTGCGCGCTCGCTTTAGCGGCATCTCTTTCATTTTCGTCATTACGCACCGACAAAGACGCCGCCTGCGCGCTCGCTTTAGCGGCATTTTCTTTAATTTTCGTCAGTACACGCCGACAAAGACGCGCCGCCTGCGTTAGGTTACTAGGGTACTAGGCGCGCAGAATTGGCGAAGAGATTTATTGTGGTTTAAGCAAGGAACGTGGAAAGTTATTGACCCCCGTAGTGCGGAGACACGTTTGTTATGATTTCAATTTAAGATATCGATGAAACCGATTTTTTTTTTTCAATTCTTAGAGTACTTTATTTTGAGCTGAAATTTTGCATAGAGCTTCTATATCAGCAGGACACTTTAGTATCTTCAGATGAATATGGTGTTAATGATACACCCTGTATACTACTATTGTGAATTTTTTCACACCCCCAAACATAACCGTTTAGCTGGTAGAGGGGGGGGACACTCGAATCGAGCAAAATTTAGCACTTTAAAGCTTAATATTTCACAAACGAATTTTTTTATCAAAAAATTGTTAATGGAAACCATCATTATTTTTTAAAGACCTATTTAATGATACCCCACACTAAGGGGTACGCGAGAAAAAAAAAATCCTCACTTTACGTGTAAGTACTGGAGGTACCCTAAAAAAAAATATTTTACGAGATTTTATTTTACCACTTTTTTGGCACAACAAATCCGTATATTTACACCAAATTACAGCTCTCTAGTACTGTGCGTCTCTGAGCTAAACTGCGGACAGACGGACGGACGGACGGACGGACGGACGGACATGGCGAAACTATAAGGGTTCCTTGTTGACTACGGAACCCTAAAAAGGGTAAAATAACCTGCAAAATAACTTTTCTTTCGGAAGTCGGTGGCTTTATTTTTTATTTCGTTGTCTTTTTGCCACCGACTTCCGAAAGAAAAGTTATTTTGTAGGTTAATTTACCCTTTTTGTGGTTGTTTTTGAAGTCGGTGAATTTTTTTTTTAAATGTTTTTTATTTTACTCTTTTTAGTTTAAATATTCAACCCAAATTCTTGTCAAATACATCATTTCCTTACAAGTGCACTAGAATTTGTAATCCGTGGCACCGGTATTAACATCCCTCATGTACACATGCTAATAAAATTCCCTATCTCAAAAACTGCTGAACAGATTTTGATGAAACTTGCAGTATTCCCTAAGGTGAACGATCCCTAGTACAATAAAAAAAGAATTTTTAAAATCGGTCCACTATTGGCGGAGTAATCGCGTAACAAACACGCAAAAAGTAATGTCATCCAAGTAGTCGAAATCAATAAAAATGCTCACAAAATAAAAAGTACTGAACCAAATTGGATGAAATTTTTATGGGACCACTCTGCAAGTATACTGCATCGAACAAAAAAAGAATGACACTAATCGGACTAGAAACCTCGGAGTAATCGATGTACATACATAAAAAAAAAAAACATACCGACCGAATTGAGAACCTCCTCCTTTTTTTGAAGTCGGTTAAAAAGCTCGGTTTCCAAGATATAGACATTTCAAAAACCGAGCGAAGCTCGGTAAACCGGATATTATGCAATAAATCAAGCAAATCAGCAAAGTTATCAATTTAAGTCTAGCTAGTCGGAATACTAGCGCGTGTGGGCGGTGAGTTTGTTTGTTTGGTTGAATGCGCGAATCTCAGAAACTACTAGTTCGAAATGAAAAAAAAAATTGTATTGGATAGTCTATCTATCGGGGAACCTTATAGGGTGTAAACCATCACTATACGACCAATAGAAGCAAAAGAGTGGGTTTGAAACCACGGGAAGAAGCTAGACTATTAGTCGAGATATCTCTCTCTATCATTATATTATATTAGTCGAGATATCACAAATTATAGTCTAGCTTGGCTAGTCAGAACCGAGCTTCTGAAGGGTTTCACACACAGCAGCTATAATGTAAAGATGTACATTATAGCACGATACATCTCATTACATCTTTCCATAGAAATTCGAAGATGTAAAAATATACATTATACTCGTAGCTGTAGTGTGTGTGGTCTCCTGACGATTTCTATGGAAAGATGTAATGAGATGTATCGTGCTATAATGTACATCTTTACATTATAGCTGCTGTGTGTGAAGCCCTTTACTAGCCAAGCTAGACTAGACCTGGGCGATGGGCGGATGGGATCAGGAATTCAGGATAGCCAGATTGCCAAGAAACCCAGGCTTGTCCCGGAATTTCGAGAGTTGTGTCCAGGATTTACAAAATTATAATCCGAAATCCCTACCAGGTTACCACTAGTTTTTTTTTCAGAACACGTACCTAACCCTGGAATTGTGCCGGAAATAAAATGCCTGTATCTAGTAACTCTTGATGGGATGCATCTTAGTGATTAGTCGCGGACAGAATCTATGTAGGTAGTTGTTAATAAGATTATATCCACATAAGTACCTAATTTACCTGCTTATTGGAACAACCGGTTGTTAAGGTCATTCTCCCTAAGTAGGTAACCTACGTATTTTTATTTTAAGACGAGGACGTCGGCTTCAGCCAGTAGAAAGTGAGTGACGTAAGTAAAATACAACTTGGCAAAAAAACTGTAGAAAACCGGAAGTCGCCACTGTTTTCTCGCTACCAGCACTTATTTTTTATATTTTTTTTTTTCACTTATTAAGTTAGTTTTATGGCACAATAATAAATCTAACAAACCTGCGGTCTTTGTTTACATCAAATATCAAAGATTTTAAAACGTTGTCAGAAACAAAAAGATTAGTTCCGTTTCAATCCGTTCTGGCCAAGCTGTACGTTTTTGCATTTGTAAGGGAGCATATTTTATTTCAATTTGACCATTACAGCCACTTTTGAATTGTAAAAAAAAATTAACTAATAAATTAATAATGAAGCTAACTACCAGTAGTACAGTCCCAGTCTCAAGACAAAATAACTTGTGATTATAGTTGGTGCCTGTTAAGATATCAATAGCGGTCATCGACCTTTACCTTTACCCAATAATTTTAAGTCTTCGTTTATTGATTTAGGATCAGAATTAGCATTTTTGATTTATTGAATTTCTGAATTAGCATAAATCTATACTTATAATAAATCTGTAGAGAGGTAAATTCTGTACATGAAATATATTTCCAAAATAACTATCAGGGGGTAATTAGGGATCGATACTGATGCCAAAAATGCAATCAGTAAAATTATTGTCTGTCAGTCTGTCATGTATAACCGTTATAGAAACAAAAACTACTCGATGGATTTTGACGAAACTTGGCACAATAATTTTCATACTCCTGGACTGGTTATAGGATACTTTTCATTACGCTACAATCAATAGGAGCAGAGCAGTGAAGGGAAATGTTAGGAAAACTGGAGAAGTTACTCCATGCAATGAATTCGACATCAGACGTTTTAGATCTTCGATTATGACGACCCCATTGCCGCTGGCATAAGCAACAGGATCCGCGTACGAAGTCGCTGGCAGAAGCTAGTATAAAAATAATATAAAATCTTAGGTGCAGGTGAAATATTTTTTTTTACAATTTTGATTATGAACATGAATTTATTATAATGAAATTGAATTAAATTAAATTTATATATTCTTTTTTTTATAAAAATGCTTATTTTTATTATAATTCTGAGCTTATGTCATTATACGAGAACTTATTAGGTCAGTGTCCGCTATTGACATCTTAACTGGCACCAACTATAGTAGTTACCGTTGTTGTCCATTCAAAATCGTAAATCGTGGTGCTAACATTTGCGACGCAAACTGTACCGCACAGCACGTGGAATCGCATCTTTACGGTGCTATGTCACTGTATTTGTTTGTTTGTAAACAGATTATTTAGTTGCCCGAAACAGAAAAGTGTAGGACGTTTGTCTAGAGAAGGGTCGGAAACAAAAAACAGTTTTTTTTTTAATTATTTTATAAAACAAACTTTTTTTTTGTAAGTACCTCCCTATAATTATGACTATGGGTCGATGTCCTAACTTGATCTAGAGACAATAAACACATGGCTAATTTTAAACAGGGCCCAAGGCCACCAAAAATGCACTAGCACTAGGTACTAACGAAACCTGTCAACCGTGCTAGGAATCGATTCCGACATAGACAAAAAGACAGTAAAAGCAAGCAAGAAATAACAGATATGCATGGAAACAAAACAACAATTATTTTGCATGTAGTCGTGTGAAAACGACTACCTACCGAGGTATTGCCAAGTTTCAAGAAAAAAAAAACAATGGAGTGCCAAAAAGGTCTATAGTTTAAAAAATCTTCTTTATCTTCTTTACATCTTTATCTTTACATATAATAAAATTGTAGAGCTGTCATTCCTGTACATTGAATATTTTTTTTTTTGTATTTTTTTCGAGATAAGGGATCGATTCTGATGCCAGATCAACTTTTATTTTTTTTCGAAATTTTTTATGTTTTTTTGGTTTGATCTATCTCCGAAACTACTGTTAAGTTGTCGATAAAATTTTCCTCAAATATTCCTAATAATATGCTTCTGTTAATATGCTATGTATTATTACGCTATTTTCCCTAGGAGATAAGCAAAGGAGACGTAATTTTTTTGTATGGGGGCTGGGATTT
This sequence comes from Agrotis segetum, assembly GCA_036375495.1. Lineage (NCBI taxonomy): Eukaryota > Metazoa > Arthropoda > Insecta > Lepidoptera > Noctuidae > Agrotis > Agrotis segetum. Next base: position 830,974 of record JAQSVV010000280.1, on the reverse strand, counting down.
TATTCAAAATTGCTGTGAACAGAGAAGAGATTATATTTTTGTGAAAGTACATAAATTAAGAAGGTTTAGTATAAATAAATAATATTTTTTTAAAGCACCCTTCCTTAATTAAAGTGTTTTTAAATAATTATAATTAAAACATTAAATTGCAACCCACAGTGTTTATTGATTTTGGCAACATTATTCTGTTGGATGTCATTAATGTCATTGTGACTGGCAAATTAAATGTCAAATTCAATAAAACGGACACAAGTGATTGAATTTTTGTTTGTGAATATTACCTATTATCTAAGTTTCTTCTCAGTTTATCTTTATTTGACTTGGCTTTTAATTTGGATACTTTGACACTGCACGCGATTTGGACACCGACGACCGGCGATACGACCCTGATTTCTCCCTCGTACTAGGATATTGCAAACGTTATTCGTTTTCCATTTCCATGTTCCATATAACGTTGCTGTTGGTAAGTAACTATTTTGTGTATGATGGGATTCTAACTACCGATCGAATCAAGGCGCACGGCGCAGAATAGATAGTCCACAGTCTTGTGGCTATTAACAACTACTTCATAACTCCTGTTGCGTTCAGATTTGCCTTAAAATATAATGAATTGATTTCCGTAGATTGACTCTGAAACCACACTAATGTTTTTATCTTTCAGGTAATCCTCACCATCATGCCTCGCTGCATTAATTGCTGGATTGCTATTCCAATTACACAACAATATGTGTACAATGCAACTCATATGGTATCTTGGGTGGGCTCGGCATCAAAACAACATATTACCGCCTGCACAGTTTCTTGATAATTGTTAGGGAAGATGTTGAAAATGAAGAAGCAGAATAAATACAAACAATTAAAAGCTAATACGTTTTTCTTTTATTTCTCTACCTATTTACAAAAAGTGACTGAATTCACAAAAGGTAAAAAGATCCAATCCAATCCAAGTGAAAACTGAAATATGACAGATTTTTAAGAAGACAATAATTATTTTATCACATTCATACATTCACGTCACAATATGTCAAGATTGTAGCAGGTTCTGTAGTTTCTGCCTACCCCCATAGCAATTTTATATGTTCAATTGTATTAAAAACAAACAACTGATAGGTCAACCTGACACAAGTAATGTTTTATTGATTTTGTCAAAAGAGGCAAAGGAATCATTTTCATAAATCCAAATCATGCAGATAATTCGTTGGTTTTATTTTAAAGCCATTTAATATGGTTTTAATAACAGAAAGGCGTATATTATGGTATTATGAAATAAAATATGACAGATTTTCTTTTTTTCAATGTACAAAAATAATATTACGATAAAAAAATATCTAGATTTAAATATTTATTTATTAAATAATGGTGCTTTTAATATTTTTTTTCTTTTGTAAGGCCGTTCTAGACAAGTTTCCCTACCAGAAAAACCACACATTATAGTTGTTCAAAAACAAAATTATTTAAAGCCCATTTCATAACATGTCCTTTGAATTATGTTATTTTTATATGTTTGTTGAGAGTTGGAAGCCAAACCACTGGATATTATTTATTCAATTTTTCCTCAAATATTCCTTAAACTGCTCTTCAATTAATAGGATATGTATGATTACGCTATTCCCCTTGGGGGATAAGCAATGTTATAATATGTTGATTTTCAGTCATTTTTGACATTTGTATAAGAATCGCTATTTGAAAACTACTGTCAGCAGATCAGCCAGTCTGGCTGATGACCTACTTGACTTTCGTGCAATGGGTCTCAGGATCAAATCTTCCATTATTCTTTTTCACTTTTTGTGGTTTTTACTTATCCTGTGAGAGTTTCAAATAATCAAAAATAATTTATGCATACGTTTATTTCAATATTACTTGTAATTTGATTTTTTTCTAATATTTTTCAGTAGTTTTCTTCTCCAGTAGTTTTAGGATAAATCTGCGCTGATTTAAATTTTAGGTAGGTAAGTTGGATACCTAATATTTTAAACACAATTTATTGTTTCGATAATAAATACAAATTGCAGTGATACTGTAAATCGACCAAAAATGATCTTTGAAATTAATGTCGCTGAAACAAGGATGTTTCCTGTGCAAACTATGTAGGTACCTATGTATAACATTATTGATCTAAACTAATATTATTAATGCCAGTATGTTTGTTTTTCACCTTTTCACGAAAACTACCTACTGAATCGATCGTCCCAAAATTTTGCGTATATACATTGTCAGGAGTATAGATAGACACGGAATATAGGATACCTTTCATCCCCTAAAATAGAAGAGAGTTGTTGCCGAGAAAAACAAATATACGTTCATATTCCAGATGGCGCCACTTAAACGATCCGTATTGTTTCTCAAATTCTAAATTAACGCAAGCGAAGCCGCGGGCAAACACTAGTGTTAGAATATAATTGCACTGTAAATACCTACTTAGGTAAAGGTAATTTGTATTGTACTTGGTACTACACAGTGCATATACATATAAATTATCTCTCTAATCTGTCATAAAAATAAGAAATAATAATGAAAGGATTTAAAATGTTATCGTTTTGATAAATGTTGTATTATAATATATTATATTTATATAAATATTGAAAAATGAAAGTAGATAATATTCTAGAACCTTGCAACAGAAACAGGAGTGAGATCACAGATCATTGTTATAAAATTAGTCATAAAAGATAATGTCACCAACAGATAAATAAAAAAACTTTTTCAAAAAAAATGTAACCGCCTTCAAAAACAACCACAAAAAAGTGTAAAATAATCTACAAAATAACTTTTCTTTCGGAAGTCGGTGCCTTTGTTTTTTTTCTTTTCATTGTCTTTTTAGCCACCGACTTCCGAAAAAAAAGTTATTTTGTAGATTATTTTACACTTTTTTGTGGTTGTTTTTGAAGGCGGTTAAATTTTTTTTGAAAAAGTTTTTATTTTACTCTTTTTAGTTTAAATATTCAACCCGAATTCTTGTCAAGAACATTATTCTCTTACATGTGCACTATAATTTTGTAATCCTTCGCACCAGTACTTACATCACTCATGTACATATTAAGCTAATAAAATTCCATATCTCAAAAATTACTAAACCGATTTTGATGAAACTTGCAGTATTCTCTAAGTTAAATGATACCTAGTACAACAAAAAAAGAATTACTTAAATCGGACTTGTAGTTCCGGAGATATGCGAACACAAAGTAAATCAATCGATGCCTACTCCTTACTGTTAAGGAGTTGTACCTTCCATCATCAGGTCATCCACCTGAGATGATGATTATCAGATGCAAATACTTGAACAGCTTTAGAAAATATATGAAAATGGTACTATGTGCCTATAAAATTTGAAGGTTGCCCTCGATTTCCCTAGGATCCCATCATCAGATCCTGACCTGGTGATCATGGGACCAATTGGAAAGTATACCCTTTCAAACAAAAGAAAAAAATTCCAAATCGGTCCAGGCGTCTTCGAGAAATCGGGGAACATACATAAAAAAAAAAAAAAAAAGATTCCGACGAATTGAGAACCTCCTCCTTTTTTTGAAGTCGGTTAACTATTCATATAAATTCCTGATAAGTATGATATATTGCCTTTAGACTGAGAAAATATCATATTGTTTGAAGTTATAGGCTTGTGTAGTTAGTAGATAATATGTATAGATAGATTAGTAGAAATAGAGAACATTTATTTGATAATGGACACACACACAGACAGGGGTAATACAGGGTTTCTCAAACAGTGCTCCGTGAGATGCGAGGGTCGACCATTCTCTGGATTGTTATTGCGTGGAACAAAGATTCTCTAATAATTATGTATAAAATATCCACCAGAAAGAAGAGGATAGTCTCATTGATCTCATAGGCAGCTTTTCGAAATGTTTTATTTAAGAAAAGATAATTTGGAAAGTTGTTTTAGTATGAGGGTAATTTAAATTCAATCTAATGTAAATATATTTTATAGAAAAATTTAAATGTTTTTAACTAACCCATGTTTCCTGCTTTTGGGTACTTATACGTTAAAATGGCTTACGTCATTTCGAAAACAATTATAGGTATGAATGTTTGTATGAAACGATTCAAACTGTATACACATTATTAAACCTTAATTCAGAGTAATGTAATACCAATTAAATGACAGTTGTGTGTGCTTTATCAGGTGATATTTGCAATAATGACATATTCATGTAACTTGAGTAGTTTGGTAAAAGAAAGTACATAGATAATATTAGCAAGTGCTAGTGCAGGGTGCAACGCAACATAGATTGTCAATTATATGATAAAAGACCTAAATATAACACTAAATATTTGCAAAAATATAAATAAGCATTTTAGATAGCATGCCAAATGAATTAAATATTATTTCTGCAGCAATATTATTTTATAAATAACATCAATTGTGGTTTTTTCAGAGAAGTTTTGGTCTGTATGTTTTGCTCATTGGCATTTATTTCTGCTACTGATAAGCATATTTCCTGTTATATTCAATTATTATGTTAGATCTTTTATCATGAAATTGATACACTGAAAATATTAAATTAATCATTGACCTCCGGGGTAAACACCTGGATTCTGCCACATTGTTCCAAGCTGCAGAAAAAAAGAAAAAATAATCTATGGTTAGTAATAATGAAATAAAAAAGAATATACATACACATGGTGTTGTAATTGGGTTGGTCTTTCGAGTTTAGACTTTCGGTAGCCGTTTTGAATGTGTTCCGGAACTTACGAACTGATAAGCTGAAACAATGTAAAGAGTTGATAAGATTATATGCTCGTGAATTATTTTAGATGGATAGCTTATATAAAATCTTTTTCCTTTATTATATCTAATACTGTTTAAGATTTCAAAAGAAACCAACAGTTGTTTACTGTATTATAAGCAGTAAAGTATTATATTCCACCCTTAAGCCACCAGTTCTCTGGATATCTCTTCCCTTCTGTCCGTAATTCACTGGAGTGAGAGGTCAAATAACATCTTTCAAGGACAGATTATGATGAATTTATTTACAAAATTCCATCATGGAAAATATGTTTTAACCATAATAGGTTTCAAGAGCATGCTTTATAATTTATTTTTGCTTCTAATCATACAAATAATAGTAAACAGGATCATGATATTAGCGTATAATATGTGTTTATGATAAAATGTCAAGGAAAAGAAAAATATCTGCTTGGTTTTTTCCCCACTGTACTGGGATCAGTTTCCAGTCCAACTAGTAGTCCAGTAATTTATAAAATAAAATACATTATAAATAACACACAGAGTAATTCTAATAAAACAGAAGTTCTCTTTATAATTTACTCATGAATTTCAATAATTACTAAAAATTGTCTTTATACAAACACACATCTCTTTTAGCCAAAAATGTTTCTTGATTCCGTTAGTGATTCGTCATGGATTAATTTGAATAACATTTAAATTTTTTATTCCTTTTTAGATTGGTTGAAACTAAAAAAGAATGCATGAAATTGTGATGCAACATTATTTTTATAAATGAGTCTTTACAGTTCGAATGAACTAAACGTGTTTACACAATATTTAGACGAACAGAAAAGTCTAGTTTCATCAGAAAATGGAAAGACTCCCTAGAAAGTACTAGACTACGGCGCACGAATGTCGCAACAACCGATCGATCTGTTTTCATATTTTGTAAATATTATAAAAAAAATACCTGTAATTCGAATAAGCCTTCTGCCTCTTGAAATAACAAACACAAGCACTTGTCGGATTCGCACAAAAATTAGATATATAATTTCACAAGCTCACTTTTCGAGACGAGACCACGAAAAATACGTCAGATTTTTATCACAATCGAATATCGACTGTTTTCATTTACGCCGAAGGAAATGTAGGAAATGAAAAATATGAGTAATATTCCTAGTACACGATTGGTAGGTGAAACACCCCTTGTGTTTTATCGTCTCTCATTGGTCAAAAGCAACAGTTCTAGCCAATAGCATCGAGTATCGTCATAGATTCTCTAGTGTTATTGGCGCATGTATGTTGGTGCTTGGTGGTATAAGTTTCTTGCACTATAGACAATAGTAAAGGTGAACGCAGATTTCGCCGCACGCATTGTAGTGTTGCCAACTTATGGTGAACGCACATTGAGCCGCACCGCAGTCTCCGCAGTCCCCGCATTTCGAATTCTTTGTATGAAATTCTATGAAACCTCGCACACTGAGCCGCACCGCAGTCTCCGCAGTCGCCGCACGCATTTGAGACGACCGAATTCCCCAGCCGCAGCTGATGACGTCACCAACGTCGGCCCGCACGCAGCGGACGCTGCGGCTAGCGCGGTGCGGATGACGTCATCCGCATTTTTTGTCTGCCTCGTCGTCTGTAACTTTTATTGGAATTTCATAATCTTTGCAGTATTTTTCTTCAATTCTTAAAAACTACAGCTTATGTATCAATAAAAGTTCTCCTGACAATTAAATGAAGTAAAAATAATATACTTCGTAACGTTTCAATAGCTTTGTTTAAGTGATAGCATTTTAATAACTGTAAGTAAATTCTACTAAACAACTAGAAAAAAGCCCCAGCCACTAAAAGCAATATTACGCTACTAAAAGAGGAGTCAAAACCAACAATTTTAATTAGTGAAAAATCCACTAAGTTGGCAACACTACAAAATGCGTGCGGCGACTGCGGAGACTGCGGTGCGGCTAAGTGTGCGAGGCCATTAACAAAATGCGATGAGTGCGGGTACTGCGGAGACTGCGTGCGGCTCAATGTGCGTTCACCTTTAGTGGATTTTTCACTAATGGGGATGGCAACCACAAACTACATAGAGATATGATGGCAACTCAAAGCTAATCGTAGATGGCGCTGCGATAGTTGGTCCCCACGTCAGATTACTGTCTACCTCGTACAAAAAACAAAAAAGATTATTTGTTATAAAAATTGAGTATAAATACAAAACAAATACGGAAAATTATTCGTCAATGCAAGTACATATACTAAAAGAAGAATTAAAGACGCCGCGGTGCATATACAAGAGGAAAAAAAGTGATTTAATTGAATGGTAATACATTTGATTTTACCGTAATAAATCCACAATTACTTGTAGTTGAGGTTTCAATTTTTGAGTTTAGGTATGTTTTACCTGTCCTCTCCTATAACAAGAATTTGACGATTTGTTTTGTAACTTTTATTGGAATTTCGTCATCTTTGCAGTATTTTTCTTCCATTCTTAAACTACAGGGTATTTATCAATAAAAGTTCTCCTGACAATTAACTGAAGTAAAAATAACATGTTTCAATAGCTTTGTCTAAGTGATAGAATTTTAGTAACTGTAAGTAAATTCTACTAAACCACTAGAAAAAAGCCCCAGCCACTAAAAGCAATATTACGCCTCTAGAAGGGGAGTCAAAACCAACAATTTTAATTAGTGAAAAATCCACTAAGTTGGCAACACTACAATGCGTGCGGCGACTGCGGGACTGCGGTGCGGATAGGTGTGCGAGGCCACGATGAGTGCGGGGAATGCGGAGACTGCGGTGCGGCTGAATCTGCGTTCACCTTAAAACACTAAAAGGAATGAGCAAGCTTTGTATATACCTATATTTATATAACTACTAGCTGTTGCCAGCGGCTTCACCCGCTACTACTCGAAAGTTATCCCACGGGAACATAAAATCGGGATAAAAACTATCCTATGTGTTAATCCAGATTATAAACTATGTGTGTACCAAATTTTAGCCAAATCCGTTCAGTGGTTTTTGCGTGAAAGAGTAACAAACATCCATACATCCATACTTACAAACTTTCGCCTTTATAATAGTAGTAGGATATACAGAAAAATTTTCCCGAAAAACCCGTGAAGTTAGATCTCTATGCCCTATTAATAAAAGCATCTCTATTCTCTGTGCTCAGGACTCAACGGTAATGACCGTTTAGGAACCACATTATTTTGGTTTCTCAGGACCTAAGAGGTTTGATATCCCTAATATTTCTATATCCATGGTGTATACTCTCTACTTGTCTGTGCAGCAGAGCAGCTGTCACAGTAGAAAAGTAACCTATAAAGTTATTTTTTGGTATATTATAAGTATCTGAAAACCATGAGTATCATAATAAGAAACGTAGTAATTTCATTGCAAACGCGATGTAAGTGCATGTTTTATGTGATAGAATCACAACACGTTGATAATTTCCTTGTTTAGATCCACATTTTTGTTTTAGTGATATGTCGTGCCCTGAGCAGCACTCCAGTTCTGAGTTCGAAATGGCGAGAAGAAAATGGGTTGCCTCGTAATCGTAACTCAGAAGGAATTCTTACTGATACTCCTGACTTCACTTATTTGGATGGAAGACCAACCCCTTTACTGGTAACTCATTAACATGTAACTTTTACACTTGAATGAAGTGTTGAAATACAATATTTGCTATTTCTTCATGTCAAAAGAATAAATAAAAACAAACAAATATATATTTTGGTGACAAGTGAATTAATAATGAAAATAAAAAGAAAGGACAATGATAAAACTTACTTTTGGCTGCTTTTTGACTGACTTATAATATCTATAGCTTGATCAATACTTGACAATAATTAGTATTTTGTATATTTTTTCAGAAAAAACAAAAGCAAAGGATGCTACAGCAAAGGCAGCTTGCTTCAAAAATTGTTGAATTATGCTCCGAGTTGGACTTTGCCAAAGAGAGACACAGTTATTTAGAAGCTGCTAAAGAGGATGAGAGAAAGACTATCTTGGCTAATAGACTAAGGCCTAAAGGAGCGGCTTTGAAACCGAAGAATTAGATTATTTTAGTTTTAATGTATGTAGGCTAGCTGTTATTGTAAATAAACTTGCTTATAGATTTTATCCTGGGTTTTATTATTTGTTAATTTATATTAATCCCTACTAATATTTTAAATGATTAAACAACAATTGTGATGGAAATGCAATTGCAACATTCCTAATAAAGGGGTTTGCAACTTTTAGTACAGACCTTGGCATCATTTTTTTTTTCTTTCGCCAGTGATGAAACTTTGGGCATAATTAGACTACTACCTAAGAAGTCCATAGAAAAAAAAAAAAAGTTTCTAAACCGTAACTAACCAGAGATACGGTGGTTTGTATTTTGTACTATTTACTAAAAATAACTCTAGATTAGAACAAAATAAAGACCATCATATCTCTGGTTAGTTACGGTTTAGATTTTTTTTTTAATTTTTTACGAACTTCTTAGGTTATGCTCTACTAATGACCAAAATTTCATTACTGACGAAAATAAAAAAAAAGAATGATGCCAAAAAGTTGCAAACTCATTTGTCATTTACATTGTAACTTTTATTTTTTAATACTAAACTCTAGCCTAAACTATAAATTTTTGTATGCCATGCCTAAATGGCAAAACATGTAGGTACCTAGCTACATTATTTTATTTAAAGACCTGTGTCACTGATTAAGCTCACTAATTTTTTTACAAAATTAAATAGTTCTTTATCATCTTTGTCTTTACTGCCCTCTGTACTCAGAAAATAGACATTAACGGCATGTGTCACTAGAAAATTATTACCTATGCAGATGTTTTCAAGTGGGTGATAGTTTCAGCGTGTGCCCATAGATGGCGTTACTAGTATAAATATTACATTAAAACTTACCTTTGTTATTTTATTTGAACAGTCATAGAATAAGCTAAATCGAGTAAAAGCATGTTACTGAAAGGCACATAATAAAAAAAAGTCAACAACTGGTTAGATTTAGATCTTTGTTTGGGGTGAGAAAATAATATATCATCAAATGAGTCCTAGCGTCCGTTTTGGGGCGGAATGGACTGTATCAGACTCTCTGAGTAAAACTTGACCCTTAGCCTTGGGTAGCCCTTTGCGTTCCAAGGCTACGGTAGGTATATTATTTAGATACTTTAATCTTTCCTGATATATGCACGCACTACATTATTTTTTATTTGAGATTTGTTTGCTCTTGATTTTAGTCCAGTTCAATGGTGACTGAGATTCAAAATCCGACGGCGCCTCTATGAGTGTCAGCATGAAGACGACCCCCCCTCCCCCCTCTAGAGGGCCAAAGCCGACGATAAAAAAAAGCACATGCACCACCTCCTGGATTCGGTCACTCTACGCCACTGACCTCGTGTAAAATGAGCTGTTTACGGGTCAAACCAATGTTCCAACTTCATTATTATCCATCGATACGTTTCGATACAATTTCGTGATCCCTATTTAATTCGATTTGCCGCTGAAATTATCTCGCGATATTATCCTGACTCTCTATTAATTACTCGCTTATTTAATTTTATTGGTGGTAAAACGTGAGCTTTATTTGTAGGGACATCGGACTGGCCTTGAAGTAGGGGTGGCGTTTGCCAACCGGGCCCTAAATAGGGTAGTTTCCAGGGTCAAAATAATTACATTCTATTTAGTCCGTATTTTAGATTATGAAAAAATATTGGACACATATTTTTTCTTTTTTCGATTAAACATAAAAGAACAAAGATAATAGCCTATTTAAGTTACCTGTGACGTCACTCTGCGCGAAAAATGCCACGCATCGTGACGTCACACGTAACTTTAATAGGCTATATCTTTGTCATTTTTGGTCTAATTTACAAATAAAAAAATACGTGTCCCTTATTTTTGAATAATCTAAAAGACGGACTAATAACATTTTTTTAGGAAACTAGCATATTACGTGGGCCCCCTAAGGGCCTGACTTGTGGGGATTTCCGCAAGGTAGGCGTTGCTGACGGTAGGATCGGGGGCCCGAGTTATACGGTAGATTTCAGCACTTGCGATGTAAACATATTGATGCTTTTAAAATTAATCCAGAAAGAAGGTACAGGGGGGTATTACAACGTCTTAAAACCTGGCTTGTTCCTGTGAGTGAACAAGATGGCGCTAGACGACTTGTATAGCTCTGTCACTTTCACTCGCCGGAACAAGCCCGGTTTTATGACGGTGTAATACCCCACCAGGTGGCCTACCATTAGCGAAATTACTCTCGCTTAATTAAGACGACATGATGATGGGGATAAAAGTTTTTGAGTGGCAACCACAGACCGGAAGACGCAGCGAAGGCAGGCCTCCCACTAGGTTGACCGATGATATCGTGAGGGTTGCGGGCAACCGATGGATGCAAGTGACGAATTGTCGTTCGGCGTGGCGGCCTAAGGGGGAGGCCTATGTTCAGCAGTGGATGTCTTCCGGCTGGTGATGATGATGAAGACGACATGGTAGGCTACCTGTTCTCGAGGAGAAAACAGTAGGTAACGTTCATAATTATTATGATGTAGATGGCGTTTGACCTGTCGTCGAAATGATTGTCAATTCTTATATAACGCGGGTGAAGCCCCGGGTCGAAGCACCTATGCCTATAAAAGATGGGTAGGTACAACTTTCCCTAGCAACTTTAAAGCTTGTTTTTTGTAAGAAAATGGCGGTTTTAATAGAAAACTCCGTGAAAAGGCAGCTGATGCTACAACCTGAATACATAAATTCATTGTGAAGGGGACAGTGACTCACCTTCGGCTTGACATGAATGGAGACAGCTGGTCTATGTGGCCTCGACTTTATTTATTATGCCTACAAGTGACTCAGATTTAATAGAACTTTTCTGTAATCATGTATAGGTCATGTTTGAGGGATGTTTTTAGGTGTGACTAGTTGTTGCCAGCGTCTTCACCCGCTACAACTCGAAAATCATAACACCGGATGATAAAATTAGGATACAAATCATGATTGTGATTTTTAGTAAAGGCAAAGACTGCCCGAGTGCCCGATGACCGTTCAGTACACTAAACACGAGTTTTCACTATTTTACAGCGACTAATAGATTTCCGTACAGGAGAAAATTCTGGGAAAATGTTTAAAAACTAAAAAACACTGGTGGGTAGGTAGATAGGTATTTCATTTTAATACTCCTTATATATCTAACTACTCTGCTTCATGCAGTAATTTACGTGTACAAGATAGTTTCATCAAAACGAAGCGACGGCACGGTAATTAAAATCTCAGCTGGTTAAGTCAGGGGAGCCAGAGACGAACTCGGTGCGCTAGTCATTTCAGTTCTCACCGACCAGGGGTATTACAACGTCTTAAACCCAGGCTTGTTCCAGTGAGTGAACGAGATGGCGCTAGACGACTTGTATAGCTCTGTCACTTTCACTCGCCGGAACACGCCAGATTTTAAGTGTCTAAACACACTATGCCGAGGATACGCGACGGAAGTTCGGCATGATTACGCCTGCAATGCTATTTGAATTACTGGCGACACATTATGCCGAAATTACGTTGCGTTATAGCGTACAGCCGAACTTCAGTCTGGCGTAAGTCCAGCGGAAATTCGGCGGCAAGGTATTCTGTAGAACACACATTATACACGACCGAAGCACACACAGAATATATAATAGTACCTAAAAACCGAAGTTCGGTTCGATTGCCGACGGAGATCGGGAGCGGGGAGCAGCGGGAGGCAGGCATGTCCCCCGCCCGCGCCCGCGTGTCCGCCCGTCACGACGCCACGACAGCGCTCGAAACACTGAATATACACACACAATTGCGCAACTGAATTTCTGTCGCGTAAGTTCGGCACTTATGGTGTGTCATATCAGCCGAATACGTTGGAACGTAAAATCAGCCGTAGAACTTCGGTCGCGTACGTTCGGCATAGTGTGTTTAGACACTAAGACGTCCGCGTCGTAATGCGCCCCCAAACCTTTTTAGTGGTAAACTCATCAAATTGCCCTTTACGTTCCAGGATCACAGTTACCCGTTTGCACAGTTCATGACCCGGCCGGCGTTTAGTTCTCTATGTCGTTTGGCCCCTGTGACTACTGACAGTTCTTTGAGACGCGCGTGGAACACGACGAGCTACCATTACTTGCCGTCCGCATCTACGCTACGCTCTTACTGTGGCTGGAAATCGTCTCGCGACGTCCGAAGCCCCGGGCGTGAGGTGGAGGCAGTCTGATTCCTCACACTGCTCCTCTTTCGCCACCATGACTGCTACGCCGAAGCAGGTGACTGCGTCCCATTCCTTCGCCCCGTAGCACCCCGTAGCATGGCCTCAACCAAAACTCGCTAGTGAGGATGCGGGCGGTGCTCTGCCCATGCGGGTACAGCGAGTAACAAAGTGTTTTTAGCCAGTTTAGCAAGTCTGACAGTCCCTTCCGGTTTCCGGTCCATCGGGGTCGGTATAAAAACTCAATATTTTATTTAACCAACCAATAAAAAAATATTGACTTTCAATTCTAAGTATGGGGGGTACCCCCATTTGTTTTTGTTTTATTTTTGTGTGAAAAACCTAGTGCGGTTCACATCATACATCTACGTAACAAGTTTCAACAGGATAGCTCTTTTACTTTCTAATACAAGTGGCTGTGGCATAAGGACGGACAGACAGAAAGACATGACGAATCTATAAGAGTGACAGGCAGAGTAATGTTTTTTTTTTTTTTTTAATCTCCAATTTATATTGGTATTCAACGACTTTTATTTTGTTTTTTAATGCCCCAAGTCCCGCACCATTATGCCGTTGCAATCTTGCCAGCCATAATTAAAAAGTGGACCTAAAAGTGAAATACATTGTGAACGGAACTGCACTTGCTGTGTTTATCCACTACTTAGGTATAATACGCTGGTTTAATTTATAAAATACTTTTATATTTGCAAAGATTATTATAAATATTTGCAATTATAGATAAATATTTGCAAAGATTTACAAGTAAAATGGCTTTTCAAGGAAATGTGGCATCTTATTTGTATAGTAGCGTTTTTGGAAGTGAAATATGTAAATCATATTTGTTACCCATAATGAGGTTTTAAACATGCATAGCACAGAACTAACACTGACATGACATGTTTATTTGTGTTTTTTTTTATCACGTGATAAGTGGGTTCTGGGATGCAGAGACTGCAGGATTTTTTTTTCGTTTCGTAATGGTTTCCAATTTCTGTGGTTTCCAATCAATGTCGGCATGATGCCAGTAATATAATATTCATATTTTAACACTCGAATGGAACTGTGAATTAAAATTCATTGTTGCCAGTCAAGATCGGTGGCTGAATACTTAATGCAAATAAGTTGAAAAATAAAAACGTAAACAGTAGATTGCTTATTCAGGGAGAGAACATTTATTTTAAAGGCGAGAGTGTTTTTTTTTTTAAACCAGAGCGTAGCGATGGATTCTAGAGTAAAATCCCAAGCGTAGCGAGGATCAACGCATGTCAGTTGAGGTTAAAATAGTCTTGTTTTCGAGTTGGGCACTGTTCTCAAATCAATCAAATCAAATCAAATATTTTATTAAAATAAACATTAGTAAAAATACAAATAAACCTAAAAATTACTGATAGTCCTAAAATATTCGATGCCTGTACTAGGTACATTAAACCTGTATCACAGGCGTGTGTTCTAATAATATGTCTACGTGGACAATTGGATCTCTTAACAATATTTAACATCAGAATGATTTTTTTTAGAATACTGAAAAATACTACTAAATACTGCTACAAATAGCTTAATTTATCATTAATATCTAACATACATAGAACAAAAACTAAAACTTAAATAATATTAAAGTAGATACAAACTATGCCAATTACATATAAATTACGCAGTGTCAGCAGTCACTCAATTAACTTAAAATTGCAAAAACCTCATACTATCATTATTGTGCAATGTGCATACACCAACAAATTTCACCGAACGCACACAAGTTGAGTCATTATGAACGAAAACGAATGTTTCTCTTTTCGGTACAATTCATTAATTCCCTTCATAATCAATAGAATTGATAAATCTGATCTCCGCTATTTTTCGAGCAGGACATCCAGCGTCTCCCGTTTTGTGGTCACTTGGTTTTTTATAGCGTAAACAAGTCGCGCATTTAGGGAAGAAATCTAACTTAGATTTCTTCTCGCATTCGGACATTGTGTGACCTTGTTCACCACAGTGACCGCACGTAGAGTTCACCTCTTTACAATATTTTGCTGCATGGCCGTATTGTTGGCATTTATAACACCTCGTCACTAAAGTAAAGTCCCTTACTGGACAGGACGACCAATTTATGAAAATACGTAATTGAGACATTAGCACTTTACGTATTTTAGCTGTGACTTCAATAATATAATTGCAGGTCGTGGCGTCTCTCTTCCCAGATTTGTGACTTAATTTTGTCGCGGCTAAGAATGATTCCAAGGTCATCTCTGGTAACTTGTCTTCTACATTTTGTTCAAATATGCACTTGAAGACCTCACTTTCAGTCAATGAAGACGGGACACCTACAACCACGATCCGGGGTTTGCGCTTGTTGGGCTCATCAGCGGTGAGTCCAGATGTGGAAAGCTGAACTGCGTTCTTCAATTTATCCGCATCATCTTGAGTCTCGGTGCTGATAATTACGCCTCCATTTTTTGTTTTTCTGACCCCACGTACGTGCAGCTTCATTTGATCGGGCCGTATGATCTTCTGAACCAGTTCTTTTGTTTCTTCACTCGATTTGAAGGAATCTTTGGGATATATGGCAATCGCACTTAAGTGATTAGGTCTTACGAAATCATTAGATCCTCTCTTCACCATGTCGGCAAAAGAAGCATTTCCCGTAGAATTAGAGTTCTGTACCGTCTGCTTGAGGTCTGTAATATGTTCCGTCAGGTTCCGTTTTTCTTTAAGGACGTTGATCTCTTGTTCGGCGTAAATAGCTTTTTGCTTGAGTGACTGATACAAGACCGCCATCTGTGATGTACCAGAGCCTATTTTACGGCAGAGATTAGAGATCTTCATCTTCTGCTCCGTGTTAAGTTTGCCATCCGTGGCAATTGAACAAACTTCATTTAGGTGCTGCTCGATTGTTGACATCCATCTTTGAATCTCAGGTGTTGAAACAATGTACTCGGTCGTGCCCGTTTTGGGAGCTGGGTTTTGCGTCTGCGGAGGCGAGGCAGAGGACTGCACAGCCCCCTTTGGGTTGCAGGGGTTGCTATCCATATTGTTTTATTAAAATTTCACTGTTTTGTGTCCATCGTTCACTACACTACACACTAAGCAAAATTTTGTATTTATGCAAATACTTAAGTAGGTCACAATATGATAAAATTATTAATTAAATATTGTTAGCATTACGTTATTGTCACGTCTGTACGCTGCAAGTGCTCGCAAAGCAATGTTCTACTTTTTATTACCACGAGAAATTAAGTGCGGCTTATGAAACTTATGAACAAGAACATTTTGCGGTACGACGAACAAAAAAAAAAACTTATAATCGTGTCGCTTGATGTAAAATGTGTCGCAAAGTCTTTTTGATATCAATAATGATACCGCTACAAACTCCTGTATAAGAAATTTAGGCACGTACTGATAATTTTATAACGAGAAAGAATTTCTTTTCATGTTTCCTTTGAAAACGTTTCTTCAAAGCCACAGTATTCGATTGAAGTCAAGCATTTACTAAGCAAGCGCTTATCTTCCGAATGCCTTGGGAAATTATTGATATAGTATGAAGATATAGTATAATAAGATATCTGTGAGATGAATCTGGTCCCAGGAGTTACCAGTCGTATCCATATTGTGGAATGTGGGGGAGTCTTTGATAAGAATCGTTTTATTTTAGAGCTAAGTAAGCAACGACCTTTGTACGTTTTCCAGCCATTTAAGTTGTCGTTTGACAGAAGTCCGAAACATGACTGAGCCATTGATGATTAATTTATTTTTAAATATGGGTGGGTTTAATACTCCGTCACGGGAGACATGAGTGAAACCACCGCTGCTGTTAGCACATATTTTTTATTTCACACTAGCTGTGCCCGCAACTTCGTTCGCGTGGGTGTCGGAATTTAACAATGTATTTTTTAGTGCGAAGCGCTTAATTCTCGCCACGTTTTTTATAAATCATTTCGTTTTCATATAAACCCTATATTTAGAATTTATATTTAGATTTTTCAAGAATATTTGACGTGTTTGTAATAAACGCCCTCTGTCGTTCAAAGGCAGTAGTACTATTCAATTGCCACTGGATTAGAGCACTCATTCCATCTCATTCCATCCCACTCCATCCGACTTCATCCGACTCCATCCCACTCTATCCCACTCCATCCCACTCCAACCCTCTCCATCCTATTTCATCCCACTCCATCCCACTCCATCCCTCTCCATCCCACTCCATCCCACCCCATCCCACTCCACCCCACTCCATCTAATTCCATCCCACTCCATCCCACTCCAGCCTATTTCATCCCACTTCATCCCACTCCATCCCACTCCATCCCACTCCATCCCACTCCAACCCACACCATCCCACTCCGTCCCAATTTATCCCACTTCATCCCACTCCATCCCACACCATCCCACTCCATCCCACACCATCCCACTCCATACCACTCCATCCCACTCCATCCCTCTCCATCCCACTCCATCCTACTCCATCCCACTCCATCCTACTCCATCTCACTCCATCCCGCTTCATCCTACTCCATCTCACTCCATCCCGCTTCTTCCTACTCCATCCTCTTCCATAACATTCCATCCCATTCTATTGTGAGTCTAATAAAAACCTTTTCTTTCTTTCTTTCATTCCATTCCATCCCATTCAATTCCATTCCACTCTACTCTACTCCACTCCACTCCAAGCCACTCCATTCCAGTCCACACCATATTTGAATAGGTTTGTAGTTTTTCTATTCCAAGCAGCTAGATCGCGCTACTGAACTGCGCGTCTCGGTGTGCACTGACCGTAATTTTACTTCTGTAACACTTTAAATTCAAATATCTTTTGATAGACTGATCCGATTTCAATGAAACAAAAACTAAATGTTACTTCAAGTTACGGTCAGTCGTTGTGTATTAAAGTTATCTACATAGCTTTCGTACATTTTACGTGATGCCCGAACAAATAAACATACAAACAGACAAACAGACATACAGACAAACAGACAAAAATTCTAAAAATGCTAGAAACGGGTTCTATTGGTTGTCCTTTAACACGTTGGCTATATTTTTTGAGTTTTTTTTTAATGTACAAAAATTGTTTTTCTACAG
The DNA here is from genome assembly GCA_036375495.1 of Agrotis segetum. Classification (NCBI taxonomy): domain Eukaryota; kingdom Metazoa; phylum Arthropoda; class Insecta; order Lepidoptera; family Noctuidae; genus Agrotis; species Agrotis segetum. Next base: position 812,994 of record JAQSVV010000280.1, on the reverse strand, counting down.
TTTTATTATATGTATATATAGATAGATAGATACCCGGGTACGTCCTTAAACTACGTCCAGCCACCGAAGGACGGGCAGCAGCGTCCTTTGCAAACTTACGGTGACCCTACTGCGATCCCCAAGACGCCTGCCAAGCGTGGGGATTATGGCAACCCCCCCCCCCCATTATGATTGACAATAGAAGCACACGGCCCCCAGTCCCCGGCAGCTCCGCTATTCCTGGTCTTGGTAGCGGATCGGGTAACGGCGGAGCAGGGGGTGCTAAGAATCTCCGGCAGATGCCCCGCTACCACCCCCAACGGACTTTGGCCCTGGCAACACACAACATCCGCACACTGAGGACCGATGAGAAGATTATCGAGCTGGAGGAAGAATTGAGCAAAATGCGATGGGATATCTTGGGATTATCTGAAATCCGAAGAGAGGGTCAGGATACGATAGTTCTAGATTCCGGCAACATGCTCTTCTACCGGGAAGGAGACCGTAAATCCCAGGGTGGTGTTGGATTTCTCGTCCGCAGGTCCCTCATCAACAACGTTGTGAAAGTCGACAGTGTGTCGAGTAGGGTAGCATACCTTATACTCAGAATAACCAACCGGTATTCGTTGAAGGTCATACAGGTATATGCGCCGACCTCGACACATTCTGATGATGAAGTAGAGGCATTGTATGAGGAGATATCCGAGGCCATACATACCTCCGAAACATACTTCACCGTTGTTATGGGGGACTTCAACGCAAAGGTGGGCGCACGGAATGGCGATGAGTTGAGAGTGGGGCCATTTGGGTATGGGCAGCGAAACCATAGGGGCCAGCTACTGGTCGACTTCATGGAAAAGGAAGAACTCCATTTGATGAACTCCTATTTCCAGAAGCGGCCATCCAGGAAGTGGACGTGGATGAGCCCCGATGGTACTACCAGAAATGAGATCGACTTCATCATGACGACCAAGAAGCGAATATTCAGTGATGTCTCTGTGATCGCCAAGGTAAAAACCGGTAGCGATCACCGAATTGTCAGAGGCACACTGAATATCAATGTCAAGCTTGAAAGGTCTCGTCTGGTGAAGTCCACGCTCCGACCTGGTCCTGCCCACATCCGGAACCCCGAAGACTTCCAACTTGAACTGCACAATCGCTTCCAGTGCCTAACCGAATGCGAAACTGTGGACGAGATTAACAATGGGTTGGTGGAAACTGTCCAAGCTGTGGGGTCCAAGTTCTTTAAGACCCCGCGCCGCAATAAACCTCAAAAGCTCTCGAACGGAACCATCAGGTTGATGCAGGACCGGACCGAGATGGGGCTGCAATCTTCAGCTGATATGTCGGAATATGGCAAACTCAATAGACGAATCTCTAAATCAATGCGACGTGACCTGCGCTCCTTTAGTGCGGCACGGATCAAAGAGGCAATCGAGCGGAACCAGGGCTCAAAAGTCTTCGCAAAGATTTCGTCTATTGGGCAGAGCCAAATGACAAAGCTGAAGATTAACGATGGCAGCATCATTTCGACGAAACCGGAGATCCTAAGGGAGCTTGAGAGGTTTTACGGACAGTTATACACATCAACACGACAACCCAGTGTCGGTACAGCTCGAGACGCAAGAGCTAAACTGACTCGACACTACACTGAGGATATCCCGGACATCAGCCTGTACGAGATTAGAATGGCTCTTAAACAGCTCAAGAATAACAAGGCGCCGGGTGAGGACGGAATCACAACAGAACTTCTGAGAGCGGGTGGAAAACCGGTACTTCTAGTCCTCCAGAAGTTATTTAATTCCGTCATACTCGAAGGTTCTACGCCAGAAGCATGGCACAGGAGTGTGGTTGTTCTTTTCTTCAAAAAGGGTGACAACACCTTGTTGAAGAACTACAGGCCAATCTCACTTCTGAGCCATGTATACAAGCTGTTCTCAAGAGTCATTACGAACCGTCTCGAACGCAGGTTTGATGACTTCCAGCCTCCCGAACAAGCCGGTTTCCGAAAAGGTTTTAGTACTATAGACCACATACACACGCTCCGCCAGATTATACAGAAGACAGAGGAGTATAATCGGCCATTGTGTTTAGCGTTTGTGGACTATGAAAAAGCCTTCGATTCAATCGAAACCTGGGCAGTATTGCAGTCCCTCCAACGATGTCATATCGACTATAGGTATATCGAAGTGTTGAAGTGTTTGTATAGAAACGCCACCATGTCCATCCGACTTCAGGAAGAGAGCACGAAACCAATCCAATTGCAGAAAGGCGTGAGACAGGGAGACGTTATTTCTCCGAAACTGTTCACGAACGCGTTGGAGGACGTTTTCAAACTCTTAGAATGGAACGGATTCGGCATCAACATCAATGGCGAATACATCACTCACCTTCGTTTTGCCGATGATATAGTCATCATGGCAGAATCGTTGGAGCACCTCAATGCTATGCTCAGCGACCTCAGTATCGTTTCCCAACGGGTCGGCCTTAAAATGAACATGGACAAGACAAAAGTCATGTCGAATGTCCATGTGGCACCCGTACCGGTTGTTGTTGGGAGCGATACTCTCGAAGTTGTAGACCATTATACTTACCTTGGACAGATTGTTCAGTTAGGTAGGTCCAACTTCGAGAAAGAGGTCGCCCGAAGAATCCAACTCGGATGGGCAGCGTTTGGGAAGCTACGTGATATCTTCTCATCGAGAATCCCACAGTGTCTCAAGACAAGGGTGTTTGACCAGTGTGTGTTGTCCTTGACTGCTGGCCTCTTAGAGAGACTAAGAGTCACTCAACGAGCAATGGAGAGAGCTATGCTCGGAGTTTCTTTGCGGGATAAAATCCGGAACATGGATATTCGGCGAAGAACCAGAGTCACCGACATAGCTCATAAAATTTGCAAGTTGAAGTGGCAATGGGCAGGCCACATCGCTCGTAGAACTGACAACCGATGGGGAAGAAAAGTTCTCGAGTGGCGACCACGGACCGGAAAACGCAGCGTCGGCAGGCCTCCCACTAGGTGGACCGACGATATCGTGAGGGTCGCGGGCAGCCGATGGATGCAAGTGGCGAATTGTCGTTCGGCGTGGCGGTCTAAGGGGGAGGCCTATGTTCAGCAGTGGACGTCCTCCGGCTGTTGATGATGATGATGATGATAGATAGATAGATATAGAAGTTTTATTATATGTATAGATAGATTAACAAGGTGCAGCCCGCACACACGCATATGTAAACACAACATAAGTATACTTTTCTTCTTATTTCTTTATCTTCACACTCGAATTTCCATGCGGTTTGGCTCAGGTTAAGTTAGAATTTGGTGGATTATGGCCCACTCCCTCTCACAGAGAGGAGGCCTGTGTCCCAGCAGTGGGAACATTAAAGGCTGATCATGATGACCTGTAAAGTGGATTTAGCAATCTGACGGGGTCAGGGGTTGAAGCCTGACGGGGTCGCGTGACTGTCTCATCAAGTAAAAATTACTCCGAAACGTAAAGAGCTATTGAAGGTTCACCGTGGATTTTAGTCAGTACAGGCCCTATAGACAAGCAACAGACGGCAGCATACGATAATCGTTATCGCTCAGCAGTCACTAATACATTTTCAACTTATACACTAGCGCATAAAGTCGAAAATCTATTGGAGTTTACAGATCGTTACCGGGTAAAAGCATTTTTGTGTTAGATATGTCCCGCCCTGGGTTGCACTCATCTGATGATTTTACCGCGATAAAAGAAACATGCACAAACTGAAAGTTTGGAATATAGATGTTTGTTACCCAGTGAGGTCATATTGCCTGAAAAAAAGCAACTGGCATAGATATAGATAATAGTGCATAGGCTGGCTTTATCTCAGTTTTTCCTATAATTATCGAATTAAACGCGATCGCAGCCGCTGAAAAAAGCTATTCACTACATACCTAGTATGAAACATGTCATGATGCCTAGATCTTTAAATTTACGCGAATTTTGATGCGGTTTTCTCTTATTCTAAGGTTTATACAACGTGTAACGTTGATAGCGCAAAACGTCTCGTGGGCTAGCTCAGCCCATGTTACTGAACAATGTTTGTTCTAAGACTATTGGAAATTTGTAAAAAGTAATTATTTTTCTTTGTGAATTTCCAAAAGTCTTAGAACAAACATTGTTCAGTAACATGGGCTGAGTTACTCCACGAGAGGTTTTGCGCTATTAACGTTACACGTTTTGTATAAACCTTCCTCTTGAATCATTGCATATAACATGCATAACATAGTAGAGATTACACCCGTGCGGAAACGGGGCAGGTCGCTTAGTTTTATTTTACTTCTTTAGAAGTAAAATAAAGCCTCAAAAACCTTCAAGAAATAATAAGCATTAAAATCTTCAAACTCGAAACCGCTATTTATGAACATACTATCATGTTCAGTTAGGTATTTGTTAAGACATAATTATGTGTTTACGCTAATTATCACGTTGTTAATTATGATAATCTGATCCGAGACTTAAAGGCACAGATAACCCCTTCTAGATTCCGCATGCAAGGTGAAACCATGTAAAAGACAAGTCCAAGAAGTAATTTGTGAAGTCGTAGATTACAAGTAGATTTTGTTGAGTTGTCTTGAAATATGTCGCAGGATAGTTTGATGAGTCGAATTTTCGCAAAAAATCTACGGATATCGCGAAAACACGGATAATAATTAGACAATTAATTTGAAGAAGTATGGATGAGGATCTTTAATATTTACTGTTACTGTTAATGTTTGTATGTGTTTAATATGTACTGTACCTAATATTTGTTTGAAAGAATTACTGCAGGCTTTGTTTTTACGTGGTAAAATCATCATCGTCAGTACAAGTCTGGCAGTCCCACTTGACCTACCCTGCGGGGACTTATTCGATGATATTAGTAAGAAAAGTAAGGTAAAGGGAGATTATTTGGTGAGACAGGCAACTCAGTGATAGAGTCTTAAAAGTCTCTCAAACGTTACGCATTACTGCATGCATATTAGGTAACATTTTGAGAGACTTTTAAGACTATCACTGAGTTGCCTGTCTCACAAAATATATAATCTCCCTTTGTTACATTTTTACAACGAGGCGTGTATAAAATTATGGTATAGTGAAGTTGAGGTTTTGACTAATCCCACCACTTTAAAATACTTGAGATAACTTTTGCAAGCGAAGAAGCAAAGTTTCAACGATACAGCACGATCCGATGATCCGATGCAGCGAAGAAAATATAAGCTTCTTACACTTTTATTAACTTTTTATATTTTACACAACGAAGATACAACTATAGGAAGTTTTAACTAAGTAGTTATGGTACGTCTTAAGCTGGAAAATCTAGGGCTGGATCGAACAGTAAAAGAGTTTTTTGGAGGAATTGGGGGAAGCCTTTGCCCAGCAGTGGGAGAGTCATCATCATCAGCCTATATTGTTCCCACTGCTGGAACACAGGCCTCCTCTCTGAGAGAGGGAGTGGGCCATAATCCACCACGCGGGCCCAGTGCGGAATTTCGGATTGGTGGATGTCACATATCTTCGAATTTTTGGTTCTAGGACATGCCGGTTTCCTCACGATGTTTTCCTTCACCTTTTTGAGAGCAGTGGTGATGAAATAAATTACACAAAGTAATTAATGCGCCTGGCGGGGTTCGAACCCACGACCTACAACTCGTAAGTCGGGACCGATACCACTGGGCCACCACTGCTCAGTGGGAGAGTATAGCCTTTAAAAAACTATTTGATTTTGATTTCGATCTTTTGGAAATACAGGACTATTTCTGACTCTTATTTCCGATAGCTAAACATATAAGGTATCAGTGATAGATTTACTATTGGATTTACCTGCTTACTGAATTCCAAACAACGTCATATACCTAACTCTCCGGCCTCAGTTTTATAATGCGCTGGAACGGTTCGTAATCGCCCCTGTCCCTCAATGTTCCCGGAGGCTGCGGGGGATGGCTGGAAGAGGATCAGACCGTACATTAATTAAACCAGCGGTTGTAGACACGGGATATATTCTATTTTTAGCTAAGGTGAAACCTTGCGGGAAATTAGGAATTGTTAAGGTCGATGTTTCTTCGAAGTTTTGCCATGGCTTCATTTATTTTCTCATCCTTTTAGGATAAAATGAGAACTTATTACAAAGATTCAACTGTTTGTCTGCCTGTGAGTCTGTCACCAGATTATATCTCATGAACCGTGACTTTTACGCAATCCATCTCCATGTAAACTTTCTGAACAATGTCATATTAAAGCCATTTTTCATTCTAGATTTTCATAGAAAGGGGTTTACTTCAAATCATCATAAGTAAGTAGCATTTTCCCAACTAAATTTGAGGTCGGCTTCCCGTCGAACCAGATGCAGTTGGATATCAGTATTTTACATGGAGCGACTGCCTATCGGACCGCAACAACCCATCAACTGGGCAAAACGATACCCCACGGTAGACTTATCAGGCTTATGAGCTTCTGGCAGTAACGACTGTCAAAGATCTACAAAATGACAGCAGGGACCAATGACTTTACTTACGTGCTTTCCAAAGCACGGAGGAAACTCGCTGTGACAAAGGGATGACCCTTTGTCACAGCCAGTTTCCTCCGTGCATCCACAGACCAGCCTCAGCAAGCGCGGATTTACCCGAAAGATTGGCATATACGGCTTTGATTTTTAGCCACGAGCTCCTTAAAACCTCCTTAAAGGCGTTTTACTTCACTTAGGGCTGATTTTTCAATATCCAGATAATAACCTCTAACTGAGGAATTAAAACGGCTTGACATATTTTCTATAGATAAGCTGTCAAACCGCCATTTTTATTCCTCAGTTAGAGGTTATCTGGCTATTGAAAAATCAGCCCTTAAATAAATTTAAAAGACAATGTACCTATATAATAATTGTCTATACGATACCCTTTTTATGTCAAGTTATATCAACGTCAACTTATATTTTCCTTTACATTTTCTAATAACAAGTAGGTACATGTGTCGGTAACGAAGCCGACACGTTTATAAAGCAAACTCAATCTGTTCGAGATTGAACGGGTGACGTTAATAGTCTTCGTGAATACAATGTGTTTACTTTTACATCTTTTTATAATGAGCTGGTTTTGTAAATTAGATTTTAAGATTATTTTTATATAATATGCATAAAGCCTGGAGATGGTGGGACGAAATAGACAGACTTTGCCCGAATTGGCAGGAGGAGGCAGAGTGTCGTGAAGGATGGAAGGAGTGGAGGGAGGCCTTTGCCCAGGAGTGGGACAGAGCAGGCTGGAAAAAAAATACATAAAGCCTTGCCCATTTTTTCACACAAAATCAACAGTAATCCCCATATATATACTCGTAAGTTTTATGAAAAAAGTAGTTTTTAGGTTCCCACTACGCCGTCATAGATCCAAAAGTCTACTGGGGTTGTGGTTTACAGTGACCCTGGAACGTAAAGGGCAATTGACGGAACACGGTGGATTTTAGTAAGTTCCATTCCACCTTGGCTAGTAGGCACATTTGATAATTGTACGATCTAATGAAAAAACAGTTCTCTTTACTTTAAAATCGGTTTCAAGCGTTTATCGAATTGGTACACAACAATAGTAAAGTAGTCGAAACGCAACTCATGAAGACTTGGATTCAATGCCATTAACAGCAGCGTAGCCTTGAAATCATGTTACCTAAAAAAAGCGGGCAAAATGTGGATAAACTACTACTAGGAACCACTTCAGAGGTTACAGGCGTGATGTTATGTACGTAAATAAGCAACAAAATGGCTATCCAGCTCTCACTCAAGCATAATTTTAAGAAGCACAGCTGTTTGAAACCAGTAAAACGTGAGTTTACTTAAGGATTTCCGTGATGTTTTCAGCGTAATTTCAGTTGACTACTAAAATGTGAGGTAGACGTAGTGAAAGTTTCACAGTAAGTCAAGTAAACAGCTCTTTTTCCAGAAAAAAATGTGTTTCAGTCCATGGAGGTCGACTTCCAAGGTTAAGTTGCCCGTCTCTTAAAGCGTCCTGCTGCGTGCCTCGGAAAGCATGTAAAGCCGTTGGTTGCGGCTGTCATTTGCAGATCTTTGACAGTCATTATGTGACCATCCACGAGCTTTTTTTACTTAGAAACATTGCTATTTAAAACATTATCTCATATTAATGCGAGATTAACGTATTGATCAACAACACTACTATACCATACACATTACATATACCTGCATGGAGAAACAGGACAAAAAAGTTTTGTTTCTCCAAGGTTCAGTTTTTGCTGGGTGCTCTAAGACAGGAAACCTCCACGTGCGCCCGTGGACTGGAGTTCCTTCTCGGATACGTCCGGGGGGAAGACCAGTTTTTCGGGCCGGTGCACCCTGGTATGCGGGCAAAAACTCTTTCTTAAGCACTGTGTGCCTAAGTGGTCTCTTTGCCCGTATGCGAATAGCCTGTCGTGTGGACGCTCCAACGCGTGTCCCTCTGATTAGCAGAGGGCACAGCGGCGGAGCGGGCTTGCGGACGGTGAGTGATGGGTAGCTCGCCGTCCGAAGGACCAAGCCCGGGTCGGTGGCGCGTCGTGTTTCGCGCCAAATGCCTGCTGGGGTCGCGGGTTTTTTCTTAACCCAGGATACCGTGGCCCCAGAACGTAAAGGGCATAGGAAGGAACACGGATGGATTTTAGTCAGTAAGAGTCTGACAGTCCCTTCCGCAAAAAAAAAATCAAAATTGCGGGTGACCGATAGGGCCGGGCCACCCTCTAAACTAAAATCTTCTAACCCCTAATTAGTCCGTGAGTAAGAGTTTAAAAAAAATAATGTTTAATAAATATGTATTTTTTTTTTAGTTGCATTAATACATATTAACAAAGATGTAACGCATTATATTTTTTTCATACAATATTACGCTATTTTTCTTATTTGACTCTCTGTATTCTTCGCACTACGTTTATCGTAAAAGTTTTAAAACTTGGCTTGCGATGCAAAGTGGTATATTCCCGCATGGCTGGCTCCTTGAAATGGCTCAACTTAATGCCAACGTTAAGCACTGCCTCCAAGTAACTTGATAAATATGGTAACTTATTTAATCTTTGATGCAGGCTTTTTTTTTTTTTTTTTTTTTTAACGTGGTAAAATCATCAAATGAGTCCTCCCACCCCGGGCAGGGCGGGAGGGACTGTCAGACTTGTACTGACTAAAATCCACGGTGTCCTTCAATAGCCCTTTATGTACCAGGGTCACGGTAAAGAAATAATCCCGCGACCCCGGCAGGCTTTGGCCCTCTGAGAGGGGGCCCCGTCATTATGCTGACGCTCTTTGAGGCGCGCGTGGGACACAACGCGCCGTCGACCCGGGCATGGTCCATGGTCGGGCAGCGAGTTGATCTTTGATGCAGGCTTGAAGAAAAATAAACGATGTTTCTTGACGTAAGTACTGCACTGTGTGTTTATTAACATGAGTTTACTCAACTTGGATGATGAATGTTGTGAAGAAGTAGAATGAAATACATGCTTATAGAATTTTTGTAAGATTTATTTATGACTAAGGGGTAGCTGATATTTGCGTGGCAGACATGACCAGAAATTGAACAAAATAGAGAGGTTTGGAAGGAAAAAGGGAAGGCTTTTGCCCAGCAGACACAAACTAACTGTCTCCTGCTTGCATGGAGGGAAGTGGAAACATATTTTTCCTACTCCTCCACTATTCTTTTCTGATTAATTTCGTGCAGGATCCAAGACAGGTAAATTCATTCTCCGGGACACGTCGAGACTTCATTGTCTCGGCGCTTTTCTGGTGGTTGCCACTGTTGATTCTGGCTTTCAGGAGTTGCAGTGGTTTGGGAATAGTGTGGTGGGTTTGTCCCAAAAAAAAACAAAAAAAGAGACACAAACTAACCTATAAATATACTAAATATTAACATCTATACATGTTCATCATAAGGTCCATCATAACGAGATTCCTCCGAGTCTCGGAAAGCACGTAAAGCCGTTGATTCTGGCTGTCATTGGAGAGATCTATTGCAATACCAGTTTGTCGATCATAGTCAATTGTTTGCAGAAAGCCGGTTTGAAGAAAACCTATAAACCTAGTTTTTTACTGTGTCAGAAGCATTCTAAAAAGTCATTAAGATAGGATAACATTTAGGGGCAGAAAAACGTTTTCTCTTTTAGTATGGACGAGCGCACGGTAGACGATTGTCTACCGAGCGACGACTATCTGAAAAAAGCAGAAGATAAATCGTGAAAGGTTAAAATCAAAATGAAAACAAAAAACAAATCGGGTTCTCAAGGTGACGACGCCAAATAGTTCCGTTCAAAATGCTTCAACTGGGGTACTACTATCTGAACATGAAACCCGTAGCTTCTGCTGAAACTTTGGGAGTTTCGAACTGTTTTAATATTATCTAGTGGTACTAACCATGGAGTTTCTTGCCGGTTCTTCTCCATGGAAAAAACCAACTCGAAACGTGCCAATTTTTCGACGTTTTATAAGTGCCCACTGAGGCACATGTCAGTGTCAGTGTCAGTGGTGGCCCAGTGGTATCGGTCCCGACTTACGAGTTGTAGGTCGTGGGTTCGAACCCCGCCAGGCGCATTACTTTATGTAATTTATTCCACCACCACTGCTCTCAAAACGGTGAAGGAAAACATCGTGAGGAAACTGGCATGTCCTAGAACCAAAAATTCGAAGACATGTGACATCTACCAACCCGCACTGGGCCCACGTGGTGGATTATGGCCCACTCCCTCTCATAGAGAGGAGGCCTGTGTCCCTGCAGTGGGAACATTATAGGCTGATGATGATGATGAGGCCCATGTAAAATAAAACATTTTGATTTTGAACTAAAAATTGGAGACATGATTAAACAGTTGTACCGACTCTCGATGTGTTTTCAAAATTCATGAATTCAGAATTAATACGGAGTAGGGTTCACTTAAAAGTTTCGGGTAAGGCCTCGTATTTTAAGGCGGCGCTAGTCGCGAGCTCGAACTCACTGGCAGGCATGGTCAAAAACCATGATATTTCACCGGAAATCGAGCCATATTGTTCATGTGTGCGCGAGCGTCATCCCCCCGTGGAGAAAACAGAGGAAAACTTATTCAGTGAGATGCACGATCATTCAGAGTAAAAGGCGCGCGTAAAAAAATACGAAAAAGCCTTTGGCTGTTGGGGTTTTATGAAAAAACCACTGCACCAATTAATTTCAAATAAAATTTATTAAATCCTTCGATAAATTTGCTGTGTCGGTACGGACTTCGTTTTGGAAATTTGATGCTTCTTTAGCTTCTAATTTACACCTAAAGTTGTGTTAAAATTAGCAAAAAAACGAATCTTTAGAAGCTCGTAACTTTTTAATAGCTTCATATTTTACAATTCTGCTTCCGTACAGACAAAATTAATAATGAGACAAAACGATACCATGTTTAATTTTGGATGTACTTTCTCAAATAGTGGAGTAAAACCCCAACGAAGTTTCTATGGAAAAATTTTTGACTTGTTTGACCTTAATTGACGAATTCTTAAAAGACTCAAGGTTCCCAAGCAAAGCAAGCTACGCCCGTAGCAAGTTCAGCTACGTCGTAGCAGTCTGCCTACGCCGTAGCAGTCTGAGCTACGCCGTAGCAGTCTGAGCTACGCCGAGCCGTTTACAAATCAGCCTTTCAAACCCACTCAAGTTTTACAAACACGACTTTAAAGTACTTCTCCTTATTTAATTCAAGACGAAGGCTTTGTTGACAAAATGTTGAAAGATTAATATTTATTTAACAGAGTTGAGTGTGCGATAAATTATTCACTTTCAGCCCCATATGTGCGAGTATTTACTTTATTTATGAATGAAAATGAGCAAAATGTTTGCAAGTAAGACGGGTTGAATTATTCTAGAAGATTCTCATAAATATTTAAATTGATTTTACAAACAATTTCAAAGTTTGAGGAGATCGAGATAAGAAATAAGTTGCATCAAAGACAATAAAGATCCAGTGAAATCTGGTCCTTTTTCCCGAAAATAAATTAAGAGTTACTTCTTTTTTGGTTTAGAGGCCTGTGTCCCAACAGTGGGAATATTAAAGGCTAATGAAGATGATAGATGGATAATAAGTAATATATGTAATCTTATGATAAACGACATGTAAAAGTGTTTTATTAACTTCCTTAGAAAAATAAATATCATTTAAATCTTCATATCATTTCATTTCATCATCATATCATTTCATTTCATCACCATATCATTATATTTCATCATCATATCATTTCATTTATTAATCATATAATTTCATTTCATCGTATTAATAATTTCTACTAATTTCTACAGCAGGAATTCCTCTACCAAAGTCTCTTGGACCACCAATATCCTTAAAGCCACTATCTAGTACAAATGTGACTTAGAAAGTTACCACATAATGGTGTCAGATTGACCTTATCATCAGGCGAGCGTTCCAGATCTATTTATTAGATCGTTTTCACACTATTTCTCACGAAATGAAAGAAACAGAAGGTTAGTTTTGTAGTAGGCCTCCCAATACTTGCACCCCTTGTTTGTGCGTGGGTCTCGTCGATTACAATTGTAATGATATTTTCATTTAAACAATCCCAGCACACTATTTCGAAACCACAGCAACTTTAGAAAGCCAGAATTAACAGTGATCAATAGAAAATGCTTGTAATGTAGGTTCGATGAATGAATAACCTAACCAACCTAACCTAACCAATAATCTAATCTATCCAAGCCTGGATTTTTGATGCTAAATTTTCTAATGCTGCAAGACTCCTACAAAATTTATCAAAACATTTAAGGAAAAATATAATTTCATGTTTACTTCATACAAGTACAAAAAAATGTATATTGCATTTAATATTATGTTCTTCCAAAATATTTCATTAGTTAGTTAGCAAGATAGGACAGGATACGCATGAACGGAGTGTACATTTAGCTTCACAAAGCAGTAACAATTCTTCTTCTTCTTCGTTGATTCACTCTTGATAGTGGTCGTGGTCATCATGTTGCAGTAAGACATCGTGCTGCCATAATTCGCCTCACAATGTGACGCCATCCTTCCCTGTCGCCTGTAATTCGGCAGTAACAATATGCTGTTATAATTTTATTAAACTCTATATTTTTGGTCCTACCGCGCCTCCTTAAGAGGATAGAATAGCTGCTGCCATTTCAAGAAATAGGTATTTAGAAAAACTCGTACTGTCCCCCTCACGCGTTTGAAAAAACCCCGATCGTGAGATAGAGAGCGTTGCAGCTCGCGACTGACTGTAAGTATTTTTTATATGAAATTTGTCTCTCGGGAGAAAACGTTTTTCACATACTAAATCACGACCAATCTCTTAGATTCTGGTGTCAATCGTTTCAGCATATTATATTCTAGGTTTGTAGGTTTTGCTTTTTTTCTTAAACTTCTTTGTTTTTTAAATACAAAGGTTTTACTTCAATGAAGATTTTGTCATAAAAATGGTAACTTTTAGGCGCCTGTAACTTTCAAACTATTATAAATTTTGAAAAAAAGAAAACCTATAAACCTAGTTTTTTACTGTGTCAGATGCATTCTAAAAAATCATTGAGATAGGATAACATCTAGGGGGAGGAAAACGTTTTCTCTTTTTGTATGGACGAGCGCTAGGCAGACGATCGTCTTAACGCATTCTCGTAGAACAATGGGGTGTTTTTTACTCAGTCAGTCAATCTAGCAGTACCTTCAACTCTACACACCACCAGCATGACTACAAAAAAATAAAACTATGTTTTGAATGGACACACAGTACCTAACCTTAGTACGAATTTTCAGTATTTGAGACGTAAAGTAAACTAGAACTTTGACAATTTCAAATTGACAATTTTCAATGAAAAAATTAGTTCCTTCTTCGCACACCAGAGGCGCTGTTCCATTTTCCATACAAGAAACGCTGTAAATACTGTAAAGTAAAAGAGTGAAAATTCTTGCTACGAGTACAATTCCTTTGATACCAAGTGGACCTTCTAAATATATTTATTCTCTATCACTTCGTTGTTAGAGAGTCCCTCAGGACCTTGCGGTACAAGGGCTGGGCTCGTGTTGGCACAGAACTTGTAACTCCGCAACTTTCTCCAATGAACTCCTATTAATAGTTCTAGTTTTATCCTACACGATCTTTAGTTGAAAGCCTTGGAGGCCTAAAGTTATATTTTGTATGGACAACAGAGGCCTTACCACGAGCTTAAGCTGTGGGAAAGAGACAGAGCTATACAAGTCGTCTAGCGCCATCTCTTTCCCACAGCCTAAACTGGATCGCGTTAAGACCTCGTGGTAAGGCCTCAGGGAAAAGTAATTAACTGACTTCTGCCATTTAACGCCATTCAGGAACTGAATTTTCATAATTGTCTTTTCTTTAATTTGTTTTATTTTGATGACATTTTATTTAGTTTATCTTATCGTTTACATTCGGTTATATTTTTACACTAGTATTGTAAAGAGGAAAGATTTGTATTTCTTTTCTTGTTAATTTATGAGCATTCGTGCATTGGGTTAAAAAGCGTGCATGACGTCACAACATGGTCCGAATCTGTCAATTTTTTTCAAACGAAAATTAACCTTCGACTATTGTGATAAGTTTGAAAATGTGTTAAAGAAAATCTAAGTACATACAAGTCTAAGTAAATACAGTACAAGTCTAAGTACATAGTTTTTTTCTTACCGTCACATTATTGGTTTCTTTAAAAAAAAAACAGTATATTTTTCTCCAAAACACATTAGCCACTTTATAGCAGGGCTTTACTGTCACATTTCATTTTTAATAACTCCCTTTTAACGCCGCCTTAATAAATTTAATAATGGCAACACCAATCCGGGCTCTCGAGTTCCGTCACGAAAGATATTTCATAACAAAAGATAAAAATGGCGGGTAAGTCCTAAGTAATTAACGTACAAAGTAAGGGTTTGTTAAATTACTGCTTTACTTATTAGCTTTTTTATTTAGGGTTTCTACTCACTGTTATTTTATTCACATGACACGACACGACTACGATGCGACACGATGTGGGCGGGCCTTTATTTTTGTGTTGAATACCTATGAATACTTCAACTCACATCAGTACTATAAAGTATGCGGGCACCATTCTTATTAAAAAACAATCAGCCTTACTAATAATAAGTGTTAAACATCAATTGCCTACGACGCATTTCTGAGATCTCAATAATATTCAACATTTACCCAATTTAATTTTGGGTGTTCAAATCAACAAATAAGTCCTCCTGGCATGTTATTTTTTGTTTTAAAAACCGGCCAAGTGCGTGTCGGGCCACGCACAGTGTAGGGTTCCGTAGTTGCCCATCAAAATACTTATGCGAACTAACTAAACTGATTCGCTGAATTTAATTTTAAAAAGAAGAATTTTCAAAATCGGTCCAGGAGTCTTTGAGAAATCGGGGAAAATACATAAGAAAAAAGATTACAAGGAATTTAGAACCTCCTCCTTTTTTTGAATTTAGTTAAAAATAGTTGACGATAAAAACCTACCTATCCCCAAAAAACATACCTATAAAAGCTGTAAAAATAAAGTTGACAAACTTACATTTGCAGTTGTCTCCGATACATTTTGTTTAAGAAAATATGATATCCAAGTACGTTTTATAAGTTGGTCGACTATTACTCGTAAAGTTGTAAAGCCTACTTAGTCATGATAATTTCTTTTAAAACTTCGTTATATGTACTACTATTGTGAATTTTTTCACACCCCCAAACATAACCGTTTAGCTGGTAGAGGGGGGGGACACTCGAATCGAGCAAAATTTAGCACTTTAAAGCTTAATATTTCACAAACGAATTTTTTCATCAAAAAATTGTTAATGGAAACTATCATTATTTTTTAAAGGCCTATTTAATGATACCCCACACTAAGGGGTACGCGAGAAAAAAAAAATCCTTACTTTACGTGTAAGTACTGGAGGTACCCTAAAAAAAAATATTTTTCGAGATTTTATTTTACCACTTTTTCGGCACAACGAATCCGTATATTTACACCAAATTACAGCTCTCTAGTACTGTGCGTCTCTGAGCTAAACTGCGGACAGACGGACGGACGGACGGACGGACGGACGGACGGACGGACATGGCGAAACTATAAGGGTTCCTTGTTGACTACGGAACCCTAAAAATGTTCCACACTAGGAATTTCTCCTGTGTCGTGCGCAACATACACAAACGCCCAGAATATTGTAGATCATACAAATATTTGCTCCGTGCGGGGATCGAACCCGCGACACGCAGCGCAGCAGTCCAATCGCTCAGCTGCACCAACCTACACCAACGTCGTCGCCTGTATGGAACGGAAAGGACTGTCAGGCTCATATTGACGAAAAATCCACCCTGTTGCCAACTTGCCCTTTGCGTTCCTCTACAGACGGACCCGTAATCCCGTCAGGAGACAACATTTACCCTAAGTTATGCCAAAAAGCCTAAGACAAGTAAACTCCTCCAAAACCGTAAATCAAAATTGAAATGGCTAATCCAAAGACAAAATAGCAAACAGAACATGAATTTGGCACAAAAACTGCCATAACAGAGCAATGAGTCTCATTAAGTGCGCTCGTTGGCAACCCTGGGCAGCCATGTTTGTGCCAAAGCCGTTTCCTCTTCCGTTCCAATTTTAAAAAGGTTCAGCATTTTTCCGAGTGTTTGAAATTGGAATTGCCAGCTATGGCTGGTATGAGTGAGTTATTGATAACTAGCTGTTGCCAGCGGTTCCGCCCGCTGCTTATCGAAATGTATCCCAAGGGAATATAAAATTGGGATTTAAACTACCCAATATGTTAATCCAGGTTTTAAATTATATATTTCCGTGCTACCAAAAAAAAAGATAAACATCTATTGAACACTTATTTAAAAGAACTGTCAATGTCAAAATAGTTTTGCAATTACACTTTTTTCAGACACGCGGTCAACAGTTTCTTATTTTTTTGTGGTAAGGCGGTTTGTGTTGCAAACGTCTAAATCCGTTTAGTGGTTTTTGCGTGAAAAAGTAACAAACATACATCCATACAAACAAACTTTCACATTTACAATGTTAGTAGGATTCGGTGGCTTTGTTTTATAGGACATTTTATAATTCGGGAGGGGACGCCTTTGAAGGTCAAACACGGACTTTGTATGGTGAGGTTCTTTGGAAAAGTGGTAGTACAACCAGCGGGCTTGTATGACCAGATGTGTGAACATGAACGAAGCGAAAGGCATATGTCAAGATCGTAAAAGGTCGCGTTCTGTCGTTTCTGCCTTATGCTTGTTAATTAGAGGTTCGGATCAACTGGTAAGGAGAATTTTATAAGCGTCATTTACTTACAGGATGACTACTGGTTAAGCAGAGTGGCCAGTTACGAAGGAACGATCAACTGGGCACAAATCCTGACTTGGAAGTTTCTGGGAAAAAAAACTGGTGGAAAATTCAATAACAGTTTTTCCGACTTAGGTATCGAACCCAAGACTTCTTGCTCAGTATTCATATTAGAGCAGTGGTGGCCCAGTGGTATCGGCCCCGACTTACGAGTTGTAGGTCGTGGGTTCGAATCTCGGCAGGCGCATTACTTTGTGTAATTTATTTCATCACCACTGCTCTCAAAAACGGGGAAGGAAAACATCGTGAGGAAACCGGCATGTCCTAGAACCAAAAATTCGAAGACACGTGACATCCACGAATCCGCACTGGGCCCGCGTGGTGGATTATGGCCCACCCCCTCTCACAGAGAGGAGGCCTGTGTCCCAGCAGTGGGAACATTAATAGGCTGATGACGATGATGATGACTCATATTTAAATATGACCAAAAGACTAATGGAGCCTTTGATTCCGGAATTAGCTCCTTTAACCAGAACACAATAAAATACCTAAGGAAACGCTAGAGTAAAGTGTAAACAAATGAGACAAAAAATAAAGCAAACCCGTAAGTGCGAAAGAGATAACATTAATTCTCCATTAGTCATAGTTCAGTTTCGGTTGTTGTATCATCAAACACTATACCCTCAACTGAAGCACTCTTCCGTATTGAACTCCGCCAATCAAAGCACAACCTTAACATTGACACGTGAAGGTTTAAATTCCTTCGTGAATATTCAGGCTGAGTTTTACACACAGGCTTAAAACTAAAATAAAACTATAGTAGTTTGTAATAAAGTTGTGATTTGCTTGAAGTATGTTGAAGTGTTTAGAAAATTGTTGGTGTGCGGCAAAAGATATACGGATTAGGGATGAATAAATATTTGTAATTAGTTGTTCTACATAACAATAATATAGACAGCCTTTATAGAAAACTAACTGTTGCCAGCGGCTTCATCCGCTACAACTCAAAAACTATCCCACGGAAACACAAATTCGGGATAAAAATTATCCTATGTTAACACATTAACATAGGATAATTTTTGGATTAACATCCAGGTTATAAACTATCTGTGTACCAAATATTAGCCAAATCCGTTCAGTGGTTTTTGGTTGATTTTCGAAAAACATTAATATTGCTTGAAAAACTGGTCCTGGAGGTCTAAAAAGATCAGTTCAGCAGTATCATAATAGGAATTGCGATTTAATTCTTAAAAAAGAACACTATCTTAATTAAGTATATTTTATTAAGTAGTATTTTTATCCATGGTGCTAGGCAACTAGACTTATTCAAGTTGTAAATGCCATTTTGTTCCTATTGGCCTTGTTATGTAAGTTCTGTTCTATCTCCTGCTTGACATGGCGGGAAGTGGAAACTACGTATTCTCCTACTCCTCCTCCATTATTTTCTGATTTATTCCGTTGCAGAATCCAAGACAGTGAAATTCATTCTCCTGGACAAGTCAAGCTTCATTGTCTCGGCGCTTTTCTGGTAATCACCACTGTTGATTCTGGCTTTTAGGATTTGCGGTGGTTTAGAGGGGTGGGCAATTGAATTCAAATAAGAATAATTTATTCGCAATTCATATTTTTTTTATTCAAATAGGTAAAGTGGCCGTATTAGACCCTTTGAAAATTCAAATACATAGCGCAATCTGTAGTTAAGTGGCGACATAACAAAGCACAGGTGCGATTGTAACTAAAAGCTACCATGTTGTACACTTGCTATACAGGTTAGCTGTACTCGAACAAGTACTAAAACAAATTAACGTAACTGCTGAAGGAATAGGAAAGGTCCATTTGTTTCTGTCAACATACAACATAGTTACTTTAGTAGAGGTTTTTGTACAGACACGCGTTGCAAACGTTGATTTTTTCAATCGAAAATACGGTTTTTTAATAAATTTCGCCTATTGCAGTCCACTGCTGGACATAGGGCTCTCCCAGGGAGCGCGCCAGGGAGATTTTGTTTGGTTGAAAGTGCTTGTCTCAGGAACTACCATCTTTTTTCACATGTTTTTTTGTTTATTTTTTTCATGGATAGTCTATCTATCAAGGAAGGCCATGGGCTATGTAAAATTACGCTTTGTCTAGGAGCCAAGCAACGCGGGAGAAACCAGGGTGAAAAGCTAATAAACAAATACATAAAAGCAATAATGTTGTGCACTTGTAACATCGTTCATCTGTGCTTAACTAAGTGCTAAAGCAAATGAACGTAAGTTGAAGGAAAGGAATACGGAAGGTCCATTTGTTTCTGTCAACATAGTTACTTTAGTAGAGCTTCTTGTAAAGGTGCAGAGATGCACTGAAGTGATAAACCACGCGGCCCCAACGTTGATTTTTAAACGACTTAAAAAAGGAAGAGGTTCTCGTGTTTGGGTGATGATATGTGAGAAATTAATATAGACAGAGATGGGTGAGAAAAGTAGACAGTAACATAACTAATTTAATTTGTTAAATGCAAAATAAATGAACGGAATAAAAATAGGAACGAACCAGTATGTGAAAGCTAGTCTTTTCATTCATACGAGTAAATTAGTTGGCTTCAACTTGAGTTTTTCAGGGAATTGTAGCAAGTATAATGTAAATGATACTACCTGTTACTGGCAGGTACGATAGGTAGTCGCTCCATGTAAACTACAGATATTCAGGTACATCTGGTTCGACTGGAAGTCGACCCTAATGTAGTTAGGAAAAGGCAGGCAGATGATGATTATAGGGTAGGAAGTGGAAACATATTTTTCCTACTCCTCCACTACTCCACACGTCGAGCTTCATTGCCTCGGCGCTTTTCTGGTGGTTGCCACTGTTGATTCTGGCTCTCAGGAGTTGCAGTGGTTTGGGAATAGTGTGGTGGGGCTGTCCCTAAAACAAAAGATGATGATTATGTTTATGGTCCAAACCAATAAAATCAAGTTAGTATGTGTACAATATAACATAAACTACTTACGTACCTAATTATAGTACACACACAGTAGAATCATGGTTGTATTACTACAGTGATTAATTATTTTCAGATTAGGGTGACCATGGGTTATGTGAGAATGTTAAAATACGTTATTCGCTGCGTTGTCAAATTTTTTATAGCGGGGCACTTCAATTGGTCAATTTAGATTATAAAATATAGATGAATTTATCTATAAAAGGTACCAAATAACTAGTAATGTTTTTGTTACTGAGAATAGGTTTATATAATAAAATATCAGTAAGTGTTTGCCAAAACTCAAGTGAAATTGAAATTTAGAGGGCCAAAGCCAGCCGGGGTCGCGGTACTAACGAATACCGTGACGTTAACCCCGAACGTAAAGGGTTATTGAATGATACCGTGGATTTTAATCAGTACAAATCTGACAGTCCCTCCTGCCCTGTCTTGGGTGGGAGGACTCGTTTAATGACTGAATAAAAAAAGACAAACTGACATGTCAATGTTTTTACTCCAGGCATTATGACTAAGCCTTCAAAGGTTACTACGACTGTTTCACCAGGTTCCCATTGAGGTCAACTCGGCGAAGACCGTCTGGCGGGTAGAAACCCCTGTATTAAAACTGCGAAGGAGGCAGATGAAACTAAATAGGTTCCATTGACCACCGGGGTGGTAAACGCCACCAATTAGTGCCAACCACCACCCCGGTGGCAAGCTCAAAGGGGGCGGATGGGAATAAACGGTCTTCGCCGAGTTGAGTATACTTGAGGTTTTAGTAAATTCACATTTCTCCCGTACAGACGTATACACTAATTACTATGCAGGAATGTCTAAGAAAACAAAGTAAAGTGTGGTTGACAGAACAAATCATGGGTATAGAGAATTCGGCAATCAATCTATGCCCTTAAGGGCTTCACGTTTGTGCGCCCTGAATTAATATCATTCGGTAATTTCCGCTGCGACTGTATTGACGTATGAGTGTGACTCGCCCTTAATTAGTTCGGCTTTCATTGTTCTGGAGTAATACGAACGGGGTTTCACGATTGTTAGCTTGTGACTCGTTCAGAGGAATTAACACGACTTTTCACGTTTTTGTGAAATGGTAAACGGGAAATTTTACGTTTATTTTATGGAAAAAAATAGTAGCTCGTTCAAACACCAGATGAGCTCGGATGCTTGAGATACTTTATGAACGCTGTGTAAGTAAAATACTTACGAAAATCTTGTGCTATAGGCCTCCGGTTTCGCAAAGCGCTATTTCTTAAACGTCACACCTCACTTGAAATGACTCCTGTGTCGTAAGTGACAAACCCATTGGGCATCCAATTCCTTGGGGCATCGAACCCGCAACCTCCAGCGCAGCAGTTTGGCAGCCACTGTACAAACAATGCGGTTTTATAACCGATCGATTGGAAGGTCGCAGGTTCAGGTAGTGTCCGCAGTCGATTTTTTTTCTACAAAAAAGATCTACTGTAATGTTGTCCACAATAGAAGATTTGACTGGAACTCTTTGAGAAGCTGAAAAGATTAGAATATAAAGATATTTATTTGATATAGGACATGTATATACACAGCATTCATAAAAAATACAATTATATATCATCATCATCATCATTATCATCAGCCTATAATGTTCCCACTGCTGGGCCCGCGTGGTGGATCATGGCCATGAGGCCTCTCTGTGAGAGGGAGTGGAACATGATCCTCCACGCAGGCCCAGTGCGGGTTCGTAAATGTCACATGTCTTCGAATTTTTGGGTCTAGGACATGCCGGTTTCCTCACGATGTTTTCCTTCATAGTTTTGAGTGTAGTACAATTCGTAAGTCGGGACCGATACCACTGGGCCACCACTGCTCCAATAAAAATACAATAAGAATTTTGTTGAGGATGTCCACACAAAAAGGGTTACCAACTCAGTATTTGCTGGGCGACTGGTTTTCAGTTGGCACCACGCAGTGACACACGGACCTCGTACGCAAAGAAAAAATAAATAAAAATAGTAAAATAAAATAAACAATAAGAAGTGTGTGTAGAGATACGTGGAACTTGTCTATCTTTTGTAGAAGTCGATGTGCATTATTTGTCGTTGGTACTCGTATATTAGAACGAAACAAAGGATTTTTTGGTTCGTTGGTCACAGTCGTTTTCATGAAACTCGAAGATGCAAGCTTGCATGAACATTTCGGAAATACGGAAAATGGAGAATTTGTGTTTCTGTTTTAATTATACTCGTATTTAGCTAACTGGACATGTTCTCTGGTTTTGTTTAGGTGTTTTATAATTAAGTGACTCGCCTTGTTTCGTACGGTTGCATTGTGCATTGCTTGTGACCAATTGTCCAAAACCTTTCATTTTTTTTGGTGTTTGATTATCCGCCTTTCGATGGGGCGACTGGAGAGATTATCTCGGACCCAAACCAACTAAAAACCCACTGTTTTAGGCTGTCACGGTTTGTTTCACAATTTAAAATGTCACTTACAGGATACCTTCCGTGATTATTTATTATTTTGAGTTCCCGATATTTCGACGCTGTTGCATGCGCCACGATCGCGGGATGTTAAAAACCCACTGTTCCTACAATTACCATTGTTGGGGATCCGGGAGATTTTTTTTTTTTTTGGGACAAACCCACCACACTATTCCCGGATCCGGGTGATATCTTTTATCAAGCAGGAACAGTTTGTATATAAGCAACTTTAGCAAAAAATTGCATAAATACAAGCCGACAATCAAAACTTTCGTCCTACTGTGCAATAAATACGGTGTTTAGTCGCTATGTAATATGCACAGCATAACACGAACGACATACTCAAAGTCATAAATAACAGTTAGAACATGTCAATTTCAAGTGATTAAATTTTTTTTTCAATTTCTCTAAATACCAGTACTACAAGATTATCAGATAATGTTCCAGAACACAAAATTAATAAATGAAAAGCAATACCAATTTCTACGAAATATGTATTTGTTAAAATCCTCCGGCTATATAATACATAATCGTATTTAATAAAATAACTTGACCGACATAATTCATAAAGGCTCTCATCCAGATATTAATTTATTTCGTTTAATGCCATCTTTTGAAACCCAAATTATTCTTCACATCTTTATGATTAAGTTCTGTTGATGGAAACGTTTTCGTTTTAAATATAAACCTCGTTTTTAGGAATGTTTGATTAATAAATTATTTTTGGAGAGTTCTTTGTGAACTTGAATCGAGTAATACAAATATTTTTTTACTGAAACTACAGATATGCTAACAAATAATGTTACTAAATAATTGTTTAGAAAATATTAAAATTCTTAATCCTTTATTTTACCGGGTATCTGTCAAAAAAGTCGCCACTGGTACAGCCATCCCTGCTCTATCATTCGTTATATAAACCCGAGAGGAACCTGGGTTTTATTCATCAATATAGGTCCAAAGCAAAGTCCTGTAGACTCCACAGACATCTGACATTATCAAGGTTTTCAGGGCGATAAATATGGTATCCAGAGTAGGCTGTAACATTAACTCTATACCAGTGCTTAGGGGGCCCACGGCCAAATTCTCACGGAAAAAAGAAAAGATTGCAATGTCCAGTTAACTTGTCATATATCTACGTAGAAAATTAAACCTTCTTGTCATTAGACTTTAACGATTTATTAACATCTGCCTAGCTTCTTGAGCTTTAACTTTCAGTCTAACTACATACAGCTGAATATTTGTATTTTAAATGGAGTGACTGCCTTCCTAACTGCCACAACCCAGTAACTAGGTAATTGGTAGACTGGTTGTCAGACTTTCGAGCTCCTGACTAGGGATTTGTATTGAGAAAGTCGCCTAGATATGAAAGTCTTAAGACATCGGAGACTAGCATCACGTTGTGTACGAAGGGCCTAACAGTAGCGACTGTCATCATCATCTGCGTAGCCTTTTCCCAACTATATTGGGGTCGGCTTCCAGTCGAACTAGATGCAGCTGAATACCAGTATTTTACATGGAGAGACTGCTTATCGGACCTCCACAACCAGTAACTGGGTAAATGGTAATACGATACTCCACGGCAAGACTGGTTGTCAGACTTTAGAGCTTCTGACTAACAGTAACAACTGTCAAAGATCTACAAATGACAGCCGGGACCAACGGCTTTACGTGCTTTCCGAGGCACGGAGGAAACTCGCTATGACAGATGGTCACCCATCCACAGACCAACCTCAGCTAGCGCGGCTTAACCCGGAAGACCGGCCTGTGCGGCTGTAATTATTTAGCCACGAGCTCCTACAGTAGCAACTGTCATGGCAGCTTGCCCTATTTGCTTTACCTGCTTTCCGACGAGACACGGAGAAAGCTTCGACTTCGCTATGATAGATCATACATCCACAGACCACTTTGAAGATCGATTTGGATTCTTGTTATTATTTAACTACCAGCAGAATTAATATTATAGAATAATCTGAAAGTTTCAATAGATATAGTAGTAGTGCAAATAGTTCGGTAAGCCGAAATGCGGGCGCTAACCGCCTAGACCGGTGAAGCCTCGCTTTGATGTAACCGCAGTCTAGATACAAGGTTAGGTTCGATACATTATACGATATGTTAGCATAATAATATGTATTTAAGTTATGTACACTCGAAAAAGTGGAATTATGACCCACCATAAGCTTATTTTCCTACAGACTTTCAAACACAATTAGGTTCACATTCGCGTAAATATACATATCCATGGTAACGACTTTGATCTTTGTCAATTTGACGGATTCAGACGATTTATTGTCAAAATGGGTCATGATTCCACTTTGTCGAGTGTACTTAGTGGTCAATTGCGTTATGTAAACCTCAATAGAATATTTAGTTAATTTAGGTTATATTAGTCGACTCTTACAGCCTTACTACAAAAACTTTTCTTAAACATCTGTTGAAGGCGTGTCTAAAAAAAATGTGACTGTAAAACGGACCTTATTTCAACGTCATAATCTGACATTTTTTTAGACAAGTGTCCAGAAATTGTGGTACTACGGTTAGGGTGACCAGCACGTGTAGCATGGCGATTCTATCTCTATTCTACCAAGAAAAGACAAAGTTATTTCATTGTTATTCCTTTACAAATCGACTGTTTTCTTGCACAAGTATGACACGATTCGTACACCATTTATGAATAGAAACATATCTCTTCTACATTTTAATCATTGCTATGCATAAATCGATAAAAACATTTTAAGTTCTGTAATTTTGTCTACAAAACCCGTTTCTACGGCGCCATGCTACGATTGCTAAGGGCTGGCCTATTCCTAGTCTAAAGAATCAGCATTGCCATACAACGAGGCAATGGTAATATGTGGCAATGGTGCCAGCTTTCTGGGCACCGTTCCCGTTGACAGCGATGTGGACGTATTCTTCGACGCCCTTTGAATGTTTTTATCTTTTGTTCATGTTTGTATCACTATTAAGCTTTTATTTATAAATAGTTTGTATGTATTGGTATTGAGTTATTATTGTTACTTAATTATGGTGTGATAATTTTAATCTGGCCTTAAATAAAATATAGTTGTATTATAAAACGATACCCTATAAAAACATGCATTTTTTTTTTACATACCCATACCCTTTACGTTCCGGGGCCACGGTATCCTGGGTTAAGAAAAAACCCGCGACCCCAGCAGGCATTTGGCGCGAAACACGACCCGCCACCGACCCGGTCTTGGTCCCTGGTCGGACGGCGAGCTACCCATCACTCACCGTCCGCAAGCCCGCCCCAACGCTGTGCCCTTTGCTGATCAGAGGGACACGCGTTGGAGCATCCACACGACAGGCTATTCGCATACGGGCAAAGACCCTGTAGGCACACAGTGCCTAAGGAAGAGTTTTGCTCGCATCCCAGGGTGCACCGGCCCGAAAAACTGGTTTTCCCCCCGGACGTATCCGAGAGGGTACTCTAGTCTACGGGCGTACGTGGAGGTTTCCTGTCTTAGCACCCCATATAAACATGCATAATAATGAATCGCATTATGCACGTATATTTATATTTTAATTTAATCTTCATTTCTAAATATTTCGTTTATAATTCTTTGCTTTTAGTTTTACATGGTAATCAGGTTCATTAAATCTGTATGTTTAAAAAAATTATTACTACAAAATACATACTTATTATTTTAATTCCCTTTCGGACAAAAGCAATGACTACATTATCTTAACTGAAACGAATTAATTTCACCCTAATTTCTAAATCTTACCTTAAAGAAAATATAAGCCAGACAGACTCCTAAACTTTAATTCTTAATCTCGGATTAGCAATTTCACCAAGTTTCTAATTATATTAACGTTACACAAATGGTTGTACTTTCTAATTGTTCTGTGTTTTCTTTGTTTGTTTAATATTTCTCGTCTTTAGAATTCGTTATCTTAATTTTTGCATCTAATTAGCCTAATCTTGTAATTATAACATAACATTATGCCTGAATTTTCTGAAGGGCATTGGCAGACTGACTACACTGTAAAAGGGAAACATCCTATTGCTACACGCGAAGTTCTAGATTTAACTACATAACATCATGCCTTTTCATGAATAGAATAGAAAAGTATTTATTTGATATAGGACATGTACACAACAAAAAAAAAATTAAAAATACAATAAGAATTTTACTGAGCATGTCTACACCAAAAGGGTTACGCTCAGAAAGGTGACCATTGAAAAATGTCGCCAGAAAGGTGGCGCTCCATATTTTCTGCCTACCACTATGACCACTATTTAGGCAGAAAATAAAGAGCGCCACCTTCTACAATCTTTACTGAATTCTAGATTTAATAATAAAAACAAAAAAGGCGTAAAATATGTTTTTTTTCGGAAGTCAGTTGTAAACGTCGATAAAATTAAAACCAAACTACTGACTTCCGAAAGAAATGATATTTTTCGCTTTTTTGTTTTTCAGTAGAAAAATCGGTTCAGCCGAACGCGGGTTGTACTGAGAACATCCTTTTTTTAGAAGTTGGTTAAAATCCTAAGGGCCAAAATTTCTCGCCGGGTCTGTACGTTGCCCTTCACAAGGCGCGGCGTGTAAATATTGGCTATGTGAAACAAGCATAAGTTGTAAAATATAATTTTTAGCATCTTATTCAAAATCAATATTAGATTTTATACCAACACTGAGATTCCAGGTTCACGGAGTAATATGAGATGAACATCAGAATAACACAGTAATGAACCCAAAATTCAGTCCATTTGTCATGTTAACTCTAAGCTTGCTGGACAATGCACCGTCCAGAGGGAAGATTAGTTTCGAAACTAGTGCATCTATTGCATTCCAACTAATATTAATGTTATGTGTGTTTGTTTGTTACATTTTTCAGTGGTCGCAATCCCGATCGCGATTTTTGTAAGTTCCAATCGATAACGGAATTTATCATCATCAGCCTAAAACTTTCCCACTGCTGGGACACAGGCCTCCTCTCTGGGAAAGAGACTGGGCCACAATCCATTCTGCGGGCCCAGTGCTGCAGTGCGGGTTTGGTATTCGAGTCTTAAAGATGTCTGTGGATCTGAGATGCTGCAGGATGGTGCTGGTGGTTTTTTTTTAAATGAATCGCGGACAATGGTTGGACTTGATTTTTATTAACAAAATGGCGACTGTACAGAGGTCTGTGCGCAATTAAATATTAGGCGCGTGCGCATCGACTCGCGGATGGTGGCAGACTAGCGGGGCCCGCAATGACAAGCATGTCGTTGGGTCCGCGCTACACTAAAATCCTATAACTAGGTAAACACATTCGATGCTTATACATATTCTTAACTACAAATGAGCGTGTCGCTAACATTCCCCACCCCAGTGCTGTCACAGCACTCATCACTCAATGATATAGGAGCGACGCGTGCCGCGGATCGACGCCAAGTCCTTGAGCCAACTTTCACCTCAACTAACCTGATACGGCCATCCTTGCCGGGAAACACTTCGGTAATGAGTCCTTTTGGCCACGAGTTGCGGGGAGAATTCGGGTCCACAACTAAGACCAGGTCGCCAACCTGTAGCGGCTTCTGCTCCACTTGCCACTTTCGCCTAGGTATAAGTTCAGGTAAAATTTCCTTCACCCACCTGTGCCAAAACATGTCCGCCAATCGTTGACTTGTGCGCCAATGCCTACGGAGATACAGGTCGGAACTGTCAAAGGATCCAATCACAGGTAAGTTGGAAGATGTACCTAGAAGAAAATGGTTTGGAGTGAGGGTTTCTACTCCATCTGGTGCGACTGAAACGTGCATCAAAGGACGACTATTCACTATATTTTCCACTTCCGCTAGTAGTGTGTTCAACACTTCGTCCCTTGGTGCCCGTTCCTTTAAGACAATTTTAAGCGATGCCTTGACGCTGCGGATCATTCGCTCCCACGCCCCACCCCAATGGGGACTGGCGGGAGGAATGAAAGTCCAATCCATCCCATTGTTGACACCTACGTTACTTAGGCCTTCCTGGTCAAGGTCCTGCATAGACCGTTGGAGCTCCTTGTCAGCGCCTCTAAGATTGGTGCCATTGTCTGAGTACAAGTGACGGGGCCAACCACGCCTCGCTGCCATCCGACGCAGCGCCATGATTAGAGAATCTGTCGTAAGGGAGGCAACGGTCTCAATGTGGATTGCGCGCAACGTCAAGCATGTAAAAAGGACACCGTACCTCTTTTCCCTGCGTCTGCCTACTGTGACCTCCATCGGTCCAAACAGGTCCAACCCGCAGTATGAAAAGGGGCGCTGATGATGAGCCACGCGAGCCTGAGGTAAGTCGCCCATTCGAGGAACCTGTGGCTTACACTTATTAATTCGGCACACCATACATTGCGACACCACAGTCCTAACGGTAGGTCTAAGTCTTATTAACCAATATTTTTCCCTCAGTTGATTTACTACTGTTTCTTGGTTGCCATGAGCCGCCTTTATGTGGTAGTGCCGAACAATAAGTCTAGCCACTGGGTGTCGCCCGTCCAATATTACAGGTCTCTTTACCTCCATAGTGACATTTGCAGCAGCATCGATACGACCGCCCACACGAAGCAAGCCATGTTCATCCAAGAACGGTGAGAGTGTAAGTAACCGACTAGTTTTAACCAAAGGCTTACCTTTTTGTATCAACACGAACTCGTCAGCGAATGATTCTGCCTGAGCGTGTCTTAACAGCAGGCGCTCTGCTCGCTCGATCATCTCCACGGTGTAATCATTGACAGGTATACCTTTTAATCTGTCCACGAACTTTAAAACCGCGGCTGTGGCTCTGAGCAGGCGCAACCAAGAAGAAAACCGTACCGGATCCGGTACCGGTAAGTTAGCCGGGATTACCTGTACAACGGCTGTAAGTTCCGCACCCACTTCGTCCGTGTCCGGCTGGATGACATCTTTCGGCCATTCCGGAACATCAAGGTACAGGAAACCTGGACCAGTGATCCACTCAGAGAACAAAGCAGGGTCAAAGGTTTCCCTTGTAGCTAAATCAGCGACGTTAAGTTTTGAAGGAACATATCTCCATTCGTCCATGCGGGTCAATTCGTCGATCTCCCCGAGACGGTTTGCTTCGAACGTTTTATAAGTTCGGGTATTGTTACGAATCCAGTGTAACACCGTAGTGGAGTCGCACCAAAAGTACCGACGCATTGGAGATATTCTATGTTCCTTCCCAATAGTGTCTGCTAACCTTGCAGCCAACAATGCTGCTTGAAGTTCATACCTTGGTACTGTCATTGGTTTCACAGGTACCACTCTGCATTTACTCACGATAAAAGAAACATTGATTTTACCCATTGTTTCCCAACGCCAATATGCTACCGCACATAATGCTTTGGTAGATGCGTCGCTAAATATGTGCAAATGTAGGTTCACATATCCTGGCTCACCTGTGTCCAAATTCGTAGCATTGCTAGTGGCCGCTACGGTTTCGTAGCCGCTCGTAGCAAGTCGAGGAGACGGCGCTGACGTCACGCCAATCTGGTCAGGACATGCCATCGAATTGAATGAGGACACGCCCGCACCTGTGCTCGTAGCACTGCTAGCTACCGCTACGACTTCGTAGCCCGTAGTAGAAGGCTGCGTAGCACCGGCAGATGCGAGCGGGGTGGCCGAGGGGGGCGACGTTGCATCTGCTATCCCATTCCGATAACATTGAATCATCGCGTGGCACCTAGGAATGCGAATATTATCTATAACTTTAAGTAGGTTAATCCATTTCTTCCACCTGTCGTAAATACAGTCAGGAACAAAATCGTCCCATCCTATACTTAAACGCCAAGTGTCTTGAAGCATGATTTTACCTTGGACTGTGAAGGGAGCTAGAAAACCTAGGACATCAAAAATAGACATTATTACCCTCAACATAAGCCGCTTCGTCGGTCGTTCATCACCCTGAATAATATTTTGCGGGATGCGCTTTAGGGACACGTCGAAGCCAAGCTTATCTTCAGCCGGGAACCAAATAAGTCCAAGTGTTCGCTCACCTCCATACTGCTGTCCGACTTTAAACTTTACTGCACTTGGGCCTAAAGTTTCTTTCGGTACGCTGTCCAAAACTGCAACGCTGTTACTTGTCCAGTTTCGAATTTCGAAACCGCCATTTCTGTGAATGTCGCTAATATTTTTAACTAGCTCACTCGCCGTGGCTTCGTCCGGCAAACTGTCAATGTAGTCGTCCATGTAGTGAGAGTGACAAATCGCATTGACAGCGGCCGGCGACGATGACTCATACCGCCGGGCGTTTTTGTTTTTAATGAACTGAGCAATAAAGGGTGAGCAGTTAGCTCCGAAAATTAAAGAAGTCATAACATACGTTTTGATTCTTTCCGTAGGGCTGCTCCTCCATAAAAACCTTAAAGCGTGCTGATCTTCAGCGTGGACCTTGACTCGTAGGAACATGTCCTTTATGTCACCTGTTACTGCGATTTTTCTCTCCCTGAAGCGCAGCATAATACCAAGAAGTGATGACAGTAGATCGGGCCCAGTGAGTAAATAGTCGTTAAGACAAGAACCATTTACCTTTCCAGCAGCGTCAAAGACCAGCCGAAGCTTGCTTTTATTGGGGTTGTCAACACCAAAATGTGGTAAGTACCACGTGTTCGGTGTGACGTCAGTTTCCAACAGTTCACGTGCATAATCATTGATTAACAAATGATCAACACGTTCCTCGTACCTTTTAGCAAAACCTGTATCCTTATCCATTTTTCGTTCAATACCTTTCATCCTTTTCAGTGCATTAGGGTAGGAGTCCGGCATGCTACGACCTGCATCCCTCCAAGGTAAGCCAACATGCCAGCGTCCGTTAATGAGCACTGAGGATTGTTCCAGCTGAGCGATGGCACGCACGTCATCAGCATTCTGTCGCGGCTTGGCAGACACACCCATCGCGTCCAAGGCAAACGAGCGTCGGACCTCATCATGGATTGCTTGCAGCAAGCTGTCATCCTGTGAAGGGGCACTTACCTCCTCAATTTCCGTTATGTTCAGCGCTGTTTCAGCGCTGCAGGTGTGACGGCCAGCTGTGGAGGAACGGGCGCCGCTCCGCGACACGCGCACTTTTCCGTGCACGCACCATCCGAGGGGGGTAAGTGTAGCGGACGGCTCATTTAATTTACCTAGCTTAATTTTTAAAGGTACTAACAAATGATAATTATCCTGTCCTATCAGTAATTCAGGCTTTGAGTTAGAGGTACATAATTTATCTTTAATATTCATTAGATAAGGATAATTATTATAATCTATAACAGACAAGTTTTGAGCAGGCAAACATAATTCCTTTACACAGCGCATTCTTATGTTATGTAACTTTCCATCATTACTACCAGCTATGTTTACATTCATAACTATAGACTTACAAACTAGTTTGTTATCAGTCCACGCTCCGCGCACTGTTAATGTTTCACTACGGCCGCGCAACCCGACGCGCTCAGCGAGGCCTGCGCTTATTAGCGACACACTTGATCCGTCATCAAGGAGCGCGGTGGCGTTCACTATACCGGTCGGCCCATGCACACGAATAGGCAACACTTTCAACAACACTTTGTGATCACTCGCGTTAATGTGCGTTATTGTCTCTGAAGCTACCGTAGGCTCGGTTCGTAGCACACTACTTGCGTTCGCCGGAGCTATAGTCGATGAATCATCGCTGGTGGCGAGCTCACGCTGATTACTCTTGGGATAATGCAGAAGGCGATGATGTTCTTCATTGCAGCCGTCTTTATCGCACACAGGTGCTGCGCAGGTTTTACGATCGTGTTTTAATATTAAACACTTGTAACATAGACCGTGTTTCTTCACATGTTGCCATCGAACTTTACGTAGTGCTTTCTTAAATTGTTTGCAATCGATGAGGTTGTGCACAGCGGTGCGACAAAACAAACAATTAGCGTTACGTTCTTCCCCTTGTACTAACACGGTCTGCGTGCGTGGAGGCGCACTAGTTTTATTTTTCGTACTGTGATCGCTTCGCACGGGCGTAAAAATGCTAGCAGTGGTCAAAATCTTAACGGCCTCCTCATTTAAAAAATCAGATAAGATCACTAACCTGGGTAATTTTCCTTCAGTGATTATTTTAAAACTATAATCTGACCACTTTGAAATGAGCACTGTAGGCAGTTTGGATAGAATTATCGAAGCGATGTTGACGCCTTGCAGGTACTCCTCACGTCCGACTGCTCGTACTGCTTCCACGACATTTTGTACCTTCACAGCAAACGAAACGATGTCTTTATGATATTCCTGTTGCAGAGGCTGGAGTTTCTTTATCTCATGGAATATTCTCGAAATGATGCAGTCAGGGTTACCAAACCGTAGCTCCAACGTCTTGATGACTTTATCTGGCGACGTGGCGCTAATGAACAACGCGGCGACTGCATCCTTCGCCTGCCCTCGTAGACACTTTCTTAGCCTCCATAGGTTTTCTTTAGGCGTAAATTGACATAACGCCGTTGATTCGTCATATGCTTGCTTGAAGAGAAGCCAATCCAATTGGTCACCTGAAAACTCAGGTAAGTCTTTCGGTGTACTCATACGGCTGAGCAAACTAGCTTGAGGCACGTTGTTAACCGAAATATCCTTCAAAGTACTAGCCAACATGTGGACCGCTGTATTTAGCACAGTCACGGTGTCGTCGAGTGGCGGCGGCACTGCGCCGGGCAGCGGGCCGGCCACGTGTGCGACGCGGGATGAATGTACTTGCCGATTCAGCTCGCCCGTATAAATTCCTTTCTCGGGGGCTTGCTGCTCGATTATGGGTTCCTTGTGGGTACTTTGGTGGGCCACCCATTCCTCTAGCTCACTTCGAGGAAGCTCGTTTCTATCGATTTGTGAACTGTATCCTATTTGTTCTTCCTCGTCGCTGAGTGCTGCCAACTGGGCGTCCAGGTTCCTGTCGATGAGCTCGATTTGAATATTTGCCTTCTGTTGAGCCGCTTCAAGTAACAACTGCTTTTTCTTCGCTTCCTTAGATTTTCGAGACACACTTGTAGATTTTTGAGAACATTTGCTGCTGCACGATGTAACTGACTTTTCAGGTATTGCCACGTGGTGGCCGTGGGGCAGCGGTTCCGATTTTATGCTACTACCCGGTACGTCGGAAAATAACCGTTGTGGGATTTTGGGTTTCTCCTTAGAAACCACAGCTGCAGCTTGAGCATTGTCTGCGACTTCTTTTTGTTCCAGCAAATCACGCTGCTCCTGCAGCATCTTTGCTCGCCGCGTTCTTACACCTGTAGCTTGGAACATCAGATCCGGCCGAAGTACCACTTTGTGGATCTGAGATGCTGCAGGATGGTGCTGGTGGTTTTTTAAATGAATCGCGGACAATGGTTGGACTTGATTTTTATTAACAAAATGGCGACTGTACAGAGGTCTGTGCGCAATTAAATATTAGGCGCGTGCGCATCGACTCGCGGATGGTGGCAGACTAGCGGGGCCCGCAATGACAAGCATGTCGTTGGGTCCGCGCTACACTAAAATCCTATAACTAGGTAAACACATTCGATGCTTATACATATTCTTAACTACAAATGAGCGTGTCGCTAACAATGTCCAATCACAAGTAGCCGTCAAAGAAAACGGATTAAGCTTTGAATTGAGATAGAACATTAATTTCGGGTGTTAGAAAGAAAGAAAGAAAGGGAGGAAGAAAGAAAGAATGAAAGAGAAAGGAGTCGGATGTGAGTCACTGAAACAGTGTTGAGTAGCGCGTGGCTCAATATTTAGAGCCGCACAGGACGATCTTCCGGGTTAAGGCGAGCTTTTAGAGGTTGCTCTGTGAATGGGTGACCATCTGTCTTAGCGAGTTTCTTCCGTGCCTCGGAAAGTACGTCAAGCTCCGGCCCGGCTGTCGTTTGTAGATCTTTGAC
Organism: Agrotis segetum; assembly: GCA_036375495.1. Classification (NCBI taxonomy): domain Eukaryota; kingdom Metazoa; phylum Arthropoda; class Insecta; order Lepidoptera; family Noctuidae; genus Agrotis; species Agrotis segetum. Next base: position 778,460 of record JAQSVV010000280.1, on the reverse strand, counting down.
AGTCGTTACTATTAGCTGTGCTATTAGTCAGCAGTATACCAACCCGCACTGGGCCCGTGTGGTAGATTATGGCCCACTCCCTCTCACAGAGAGGAGGCCTAGTGTCCCAGCAGTGGGAACATTAAAGGCTGATGATGGTGATGATGATGACCATGACTATTTTCAGAAGCTGAAGAAGTCTGACAGTCAGTCTTACCTTACAATGGGGTGTCGTATTGCCCAGTTACTGGGTTGTGGAGGTCCTATAGGCATTTGCATGTAAAATACTGATATTCAGCTGCATTTGGTTCGGCAGGAAGCCGATCCCAATATAGTTGGGCAAAGGCAGATGGATATTCGCTGAACCGGTGTTGATGAATTAGAGACAGATGGGACCCCAGAGACGGTATTGCGTATATTTTTGACTAAAGATTGAAGGGGAAGAAATAGGGGAGGTGGCGATCGTACCTGCGGGTAAAAGCCAGTATATGTATATTCCATTTGGCCGGATGTTCTTAATTCTATAGTCAAAGTTTTAACCCCTCGTTCTACCGGTAATCTTATTGTGCGGTCGACACCTGAGCTTTTAGAGCGGTGTTCCCTTTCTGGATATTGTATTAGAACTATAGAAGACGAATTTATTGCTTCCATTAGAGTTAAAAGTTACATAATTTCGAAAACATTGGATACTTACTTTGCCTTTGCAATGTGGATATTCTTTTATCGTGTCTACACTCAACTAACGAAATAGTGAGCTGCGAGCAGGGTTCGAACCTGCGTCTTCTGGATAGGTACTCCAGACACTTTAACCAAATAGGCTATCGCAACCACTACACTCGAAGCTGAATTTCTCGTTCGCTTTGTTTTTATGAACGCTGTTTACACGTGTCTACACTGTTCGCACGAAGCTGCGCAGATCGAAAAAGAGTGAGTGCTCCCACCAATGGTCGGACGAGAGGGACTGTCAGACTTGTACTGACCAAAATTCAGGGTGATCATTCAATAGCCCTTTACGTTCCGTACTTAGGTAACAGTGGCCTAAGGCAGTTCTGTGACCCGGCAGGCTTTGAGGCGTGTGTGGAACGACGAGCAGTATGGGTAAGTGAGTTGAAATATTTGTAAACGCACCCACAATATTACAGAATCCTCGTATGTTTCTGGGTTTTTTTGCTTCAAGCTCAGCTTTTTTGTGAAAAAGCAATAGCGTCAAAATTCACGTCCTTAACGAGAGTCCACTCAATGATCCTCGAGTGAATGCAGCAGATATAAGCTGCTCGATACAAGCTGCATCGACGTGCAGCTTGTTATGTCAAGCTATTCTTATGGACAATGGAGATTTGAGCAGGTTTTTGCAACTCATTTTTTGACGAAGACTAAAACTGCTGTAAAGAATTTGATGTTTTTAAAATGTTAAGTTTCAATGCAATTTATATATTTTTTTATTTTGCAATGAAGAGATCATAACAAGATTATGTTTAAATTAAACTAAATAAAAGAGTGTACAAAAATATACAGTTCGTTATTTACGCAAAAATACAAAAACATCGAAAAAGTTCTACCATTAAGTAAAAAAAAACATAGAAGAAAGAAAGAAAAAAAAAAACGTTTATTGGCACACGCCACAACTGCACACAGTATCTTAAGAGAAACAAAGAAATAGAACTTGAAGTTAACCAATTTTTAAATTGTCAGTTTTGACTGTGTTCCATTACCGCAGTTCAGACAGTTCTTCAACCCAAATCTCCATCAAGAAATTTTACAGATGCGATCGAAAAGTTAATGAAACAGCAAAAAATTATTGTTTTTAGCCATTAGCACTCTCCCAAATACGATATTTCTAATTGATCATTATTTTTCTGCTAAGCGTGTATTTTGCTTACTCGTTGATTTTTCTAACTTTTAAGAGGATACTTAATTATTTCAAGTGCCTTGACTCAAACAAGGACGGCTCGAATTTACTTATCTTCTTTACTAGCTGTGCCCCGCGGTTTCACTCGTGTTTTATAAGGCGTTTGGCCCTATGGAGGTCCCATCATTTTTCTTTAGGAGCGCGTGGCACACGAGGTTTGGTCCTTGGTCGGACAGCGGGCTATCCAAATTAGCGATTAAGGTGACTGGAAATCGCCCCGAAATCTTCCATATTTCTGGTTATTGGCTTATCTTGAAAGAATAAATATGTTAGGATGGGTAAAACTGACCTGACTGCGAGCACCGGTTACTAAAGCCTAGCAAATAATAGAAGATTCAAGACACTCGTCTACCGAGCGCTCGTCCATACTAAAAGAGAATCCATGATAAAAAGAAAACCTATAAACCTAGGTTTTTGCTGTGTCAGAAGCATTCTAAAAAATCATTGAGATAGAATAACATTTAGGGGCAGGAAAACGTTTTCTCTTTTGGTATGGACGAGCACTCGGTAGATTATCTTAATAGGTTTAGATTTATTTGCGCAAAGTCTTTGGCCCGATTGTCAGATCTTTGATAGTCGTTATTGTTAGTCAGAGGCTAATAAGTCTGACAACCAGTCTTACCATGGAATCATCCATAATTATGTCTTACCATCGTATTGGCCAGTTACTGGGTTGTGGTCCGATAGGCAGCCGCTTTATGTAAAATACTGATATTCAGCTGCATCTGGTTCGACTGGAGGCCAACCCCAATATAGTTGGGAAAAGGCCAGGCAGATGATGATGATTTATTTGCGCAGAACCAGAAGTTTTTAATTTGCTTGTTAGAACCCTAGTTTTTGGCTGGCATATGAAGTGAAGGATGTTGTTGTTACCTTCCCAGGTGTTCTGACTCCGAGGCAGCACGACGGTCTCCTATTCCCCTCGCTCCGTAACATGACCAGAAACAGGGCCGGACGCAGACTTCCGTCGTGTCCTCCGGGTGGTTTTAAAATTCAAATCAAATCCCAATTGAGTATGAACTATCTGTTGTTGTGATATAGTTGAAAATCGATTAAATTTTGTCAGACACCTTGGTGGATACCGGGATACCTTGACGTCAATTTCTCCAGAGTCGGCTATAAATTGTAATAGAGTGGTAACGCCAGGAGGTGACATTCTATAAAGACTTTGGTGAGGTACTATTCGCGGTAGTATTCGCAACTGACGTGCTTCTATGACCAGATTTATATGAACGTGGACGAGATGAAACTAATATGTAAGTTTTCTACCTTTTTTTATAGTGGTAAAGTCATTAAATGAGTCCCCCCGCCCAGGACAGGACGGGATGGACTGTCCAAATCCACGGTTTTATCCACTTGTACCCTTTTTTTTTTTTTTAGCGTGGTAAAATCATCAAATGAGTCCTCCAACCCCGGGCAGGGCGGGAGGGACTGTCAGACTTCTACTGACTAAAATCAACGGTGTCCTTCAATAGCCCTTTCTGTTCCGGGGTCACGGTAAGGAAATAATCCCGCGACCCCGGCAGGATTGGCCCTCTTCAAATCAAATCAAATCAAATCGTTTATTTCAACTAGGTCAATTACATGCACTTATGAATTGTCAAAAGACATAAAATAAAACAAGTATAAAAATAGTTATGGTGCTACGGTCCCAGACACAAGACATAAAAACTGTGAAAGTACCGTAGATGCACGTTCCAAGAAGTAGATCTCTATGGAGAAGAACGTGCAAGAAACTCCATGGACACTCTTTTCAGATCGCCAGAATTATTACAGAACCTTTGTTACATCATTCATTTTGAGGTGGTACACTATGTGAGAACGATGTAGCAAGTTTTTAATTAAAGTGTCCATAGTAACAATTAAACAAAGACAATTCAAAAAACAAAGTGATCAATAATTATTAAAATAAACCGTGGCAGCTAAGAGATGACCAGTCCCAACTGACAGCGCCCGTTCACGAACATGACACATGCATCAGCACCATTCAGCTCAACCATTTTGGAGGGAGCTAAATGATCCGACACACGCGCCACCACCAGCGAGACATTTAAGTGAGCATGACAGACTCTCAGCCGCCAGGGTCATTCAAGTCAACAAGAGACGTAGGTACTCAATGAATGACAGCTCTGAAGTACATAGTACTCACACAATGTCGGCTATGAAACTATATAATACAAAGAAGATTGAATCTATACATTGCAAATACAGTTGTACAGTCTTCAGCAGCTCCAACAATGGTATTAAGACGTATACTTTCACTATCAATTTATTCATACATTCACTGCCTCATGGAGCAGGACCAGCATGGAGCCAAGCATTATCATCAGCGATATAGTCGCTCAGTTTGTAATATGCCTGCTTACACAGTGTGCGTTTAATGCATGTTTTGAATTTAGTTTCATTCAGTTCAAGAACGTTTTGTGGTAGCTTATTATAGCATTTTAAACAGTACCCCATGAAAGAAGAGTCTACTTTGGCGAGTCTGAAGCCCGGCTGAACTAATTGGTTCCTACTTCTAGTATGATAATTATGTCTGTCACCTCTTTTAGAGAAAAGATGCAGATTTTTTCTAACGTACATTATATTTTCATAGATATATTGACAAGGAACCGTCAGGATGTTAATTTCCTTAAACAGTTCTCTTAGAGAATCGCGCCTACGGAGATTATATATGGCTCGAATAGCTCTCTTTTGGAGAATAAAGATAGACTCGATGTCAGCCGCCCGTCCCCACAATAAAATGCCATACGACATTATACTGTGGAAGTAACTGAAATATACAATTCTCGCAGTATCAACGTCTGTGAATTGACGAATCTTCCAAACAGCATATGCTGCTGAACTTAATCGCCCCGCAAGAGTTGTAATATGAGGGCCCCATTGTAGCCTTGAATCAAGTGTTATACCCAAGAAAACCGTTTTATCGACGAATTCTAGTATCTCATCATCCAACACTATGTCATAATTACTATTTTTAACATTTGGTAAGGCAAACCTAATGCATTTAGTCTTGTTTCCATTTAATACTAAATTGTTTGCTGTGAACCAATTATGGATCTGACGCAGGGTATTATGACGTCGTCTAGATTCTGGGCTCGCCTACTTATTTTAAAAATTAGGGAAGTGTCATCAGCAAATAACACCATCTTGTGTAGTTGATTTTTAAGTAAATAGGGTAGATCGTTAATATATACAAGAAAGAGGAAAGGACCCAATATTGAGCCTTGTGGAACTCCCATTTTAACTCTTAAACCCCGTGAATTTACACCATTTATCTGAACTTGTTGCTGTCTGTCACACAAATAAGATTTTACTAAACTAAGAGCAAGTTTACCTAATCCGTAATGTTCAAGTTTCAAAAGTAATGTGTCGTGATTAACGCAATCAAATGCTTTGGAGAGGTCACAGAATATTCCTATGGCGTCTTGTGCCTCTTCCCATGCAGTAAATATGTGCTTCAATAGGGTGACACCGGCGTCAGTTGTACAACGTCTCTTGGTGAAACCATACTGCTGATCGTGTAAGATTTTATAGGTGTTGAAGTGGTCAAGCATCTGATTTAGCATTACTTTCTCAAATATCTTGCTAAAGACTGGCAACACGGATACTGGTCTATAATTGTTAGTATCTTTGGAGTCCCCAGATTTAAAAAGAGGCACGACTTTACTGAACTTCATCAAATCAGGAAAAACTCCTTGATCCACACACAGATTAAAAATTAATGCCAAATATGGCGCTACAGTTTCCACAATGCCTGTACAAACTTTGATAGACAATCCCCATAAATCTTCGGTCACTTTAATTTTAATTTCCCGGAAAGCTTTAATAACTGTCGTAGGGTTAATATGTTTAAACTTAAAATCAGCCGGGCTGCCAGAAACGTTCGCCTTTAATAAACCTATTGAAATATCAGGTGAGGAATTTAGAGCCTCCGTAGTCCTAACCGGTATATCAGTAAAGAATTTAACAAATTCTTCAGCTACTTCCAGATTTGAGCTTATAGGACCACAAGATGTCTGCAAAGCATAGTTAGTGTTGGGCTTTTTTTGCCTACCAGTCTCGTTATTTATAACTTTCCAAACCGTTTTTATTTTATTTTCTGACGATTTGATCTTGTTGCTAATATGCATGGCTTTAGCAGCTTTGCAAGTATTTTTAAAAATTTTTGAATAGGCACCAACATACTTATTAAAAGTTTCAGAGTTAATGATTGGCTTAAGGCCATACAGTTCAAATAGTCTTTCCCTACTTTTCCTAATACCCCTAGTCGCCCAGTCACTAAATACAAATTTGGGGTTAATGTTTTTTGTTTTCTTTTCAAAAGTTTTATTGAATTCAGTATGAACTATTGAAAAGAAATTAGCATAAAATTTATTAACATTCTTATCGTCAATACTCATTACACTTAGCCTGTTTTGTAGGCAATTATTAAAGTTATTTAATTTGGCAGCCGTTATTGGTCTAAAGGAGATGTTTCATTCTGGGCCCACTCTATGTACACCATATCAATAAATAGGAAAAAAATAGGGGAATTTCATAAAAATACTGAAAAAATCATTTGAAGACGGGTTTAGCTGTTAAAAAATAATAATTAGAAACGTGTTTTAGCACGATAACCCTATTTTAGGGCGGCCATGACAGTACTATTTGACGTTTACTATCATGACGTTTGACAACTTTGACAGTTCTATGGAGTGACGTTTGAAGAATTTGAAGATTTTCTTGAGTTAATTCATATTTTTCGGAGTTTGTAATTATTGTATTTATTTTGTACAACTCAGTATACTACCACGGCTTTAATTCGCCTGTGATTCCGATTTCGTCGTGTGTTATTTTACAATAGCAAGTTCAGTTTCAGGTATGTCTCATATCCTTTTCTGTTCAAATATTTTTTCTGTGTTATGTTTTCTTCCACTGTGTCTTATTCATATTATATTGATAAACAGGTCAGTGGGTCGTCTAACACTACATACTTAACCATTTTTTGTTTGTTTTAGGTTTATGTAAATTGTGATGTAATGAAAAATAATGTGCTCACAATGCTTTGGCATAAAAATGTCAAATAACATTAAACTAATTAATGTTCTTACACAAGGAGATCATGAACTGATACCAGACCAGAATCGCCATGATAGCAATGTTTGTGTCTGTTGGGCATAGGACATCATTGTTTTGTGAGGTGCACTCACTCTATTTCAAAGGAGCGGAAAGGCAATGATTATTATTGCTGAAACCATTTGTTGTTCCAAGACAGGTAAGCACTTTTTTTATTCATACAGAGCAAGTACAAATGCAGAAGTTTCTTTTTATTATGATCCAAGACAACATTGCTGCGGAAAGAAAAAGAACTAACACAATCAATGTTTTGAAATGTGTGTAATAGATTCATATCTACATACATTTCACACTTATATTATATTTCCTTAAACAGATCAGTAAAGGTGATATAAAAAAATAAATCTTGATTAATATTATTTATGATTGATATCCAAATAAACCTTTTTGTATTATTTTTTTGTTTTAGGTAGCCAAGGGTTACTTGCTATATTTTGATACTTGGGTGCATTCAGAGTATAATACAACAACAAGGACTCATGTCAGCTCCAGTTACATTATAAAAAAAAAAGGTTGCACTCCAGGAGTGCCGGTAGAAGTGAAAACTTTTTTGTTACTATGTTTTATTTTTAATTTGAATGACGTCTTACTCATTTTCGATCAGGGTCACGTGACCCTGACGCGAGTTTTAAATTTTTTACCCATTACAGAAAAAGTGTACAACGCCGCTAAAGAAGTTTTCACTTCAATTATGAATGCATGTGTGTAGTGCCAACGGTCTTGTGTCCAAACACACAGCCCGTCCATCAATAAAGGACCTGAATAGACCATAATTGTAAAAATATTATTATAAAAAAGGGGTAATATTAGCAACTTAATTACCAACTTTTGAAATGAAATAATTATGTGAATAGCGACTATGTATATCATATTCTTTTGTTTTATTCAGATTCCAACAAGAGGACTGGTTTGCTATGCTTGTTGGGTGGCAGCATGTAGAAAGATGAAAACAGTAGCACAGAGCAAAAAGGACGATGGACAATGAATTGCTGTGCTCACATTATGATGATTGTGTGGTATTTCAGTTGGGCTCGGTACCTTGAGAACATACAAGGGATGATGAAGAAAATAAATGAATCATAAGTCTCAGCACATTGTTTTATTAAAATATTCCTCATAGATGATTTGACATCCTTTTAACATCAATAATAATAGTTATAATGTATAACATGTTTCAAAAATTATTAGTGCATCGTTTGACATGGTGTGTATTCCCTCGCAGAAAGGGACTACTGTACCTTCCTCATTGGATTAAAATAGTTACTGTGTAATAGGAATAGTTAACATTTAACAATAACTTTTAGTTATCAAATACTGCAATGTCACTGCTTTCCTAAGAATGATACATACGTCCAAAGTATACTGAATAAGCATTATACTCGTAGAATGAAGCAGCAAGGCAGTGTTAAAAAACAAATAACGTCCAAGCCTTCGTTTCGTTTGACCCTTGTCTTATTGTCTTGTCCCTGAAGTATAAGATAGGTGATGCAAGATGTGCTGCCGCTCTCTCTCTCTCTACTATAACAATAACTTGGACTTGTTAGGTACTGCACATTTCACTGCTATCCAATGGTTATCGTGGTTACAAGTTTGAATAGGCACCGAAGAATGAAGCAGCAAGACTTGATAAACATAACGTCCACGCCTGCGTTTCGTTTCTTGGCATTGAGAGATAAAAGACATAAGTTCTGCCGGAATCGAGTAAAATATCCTGTAGGTACTATTATTTTTATCGAAACCCAAGATTCTTGAGATCAAAAATTCTTTTTTGCGATCTTTTCACTAGTTTTTTTACAGTTTTTACACGTCAATCAAGTGTCATTGTCAAAATAAACACACTACTGTCAGATCCACCATTGATTTTTTTGTCGAGTGTTGTTATCCTTGACAAAGTTAATATAAAAGCGCAATTAAACGAAGTGAAATTAAAGAAAATTAACAATTACAAACGGTTTATGTATTAAGAAGCTATTTTTACATATGGTGTACATAGAGTGGGCCCAGGCTCCATACATTTTTGGACCATCTCCTTTAATTTCAAGTTGTTGCTTAGTTGTAATACATCTAAAAGTTACCATTTGGCCGCTATGATCAGATGGCAGACAATTAACAATAGCCTTATCCAAATAATCACAATTACAAAAAACATTATCAATACAAGTAGCAGAAGATGGAGTTACTCTTGTTGGTTCTGCAAAAATATTAGTCAAATCAAATGATTTAAAAAGATTCAATAACCTACTGCTATTTGAATTTTCTTCTAAAATATTGATATTAAAATCGCCACAAATTATTACAGATTTATTCCTGACTACAAGCTTTGCCAGAACATCTTCCATTATAGATTCAAATAGTGAAAAATTTTGATAGTTCGGGGGTCTGTATACACACACTATTACATGCTTATCTAGCTCAACACAAGACAGTTCGATGCAATGTTCAACCGAGAGACCTACTATGTCATTTCGTTGATGAAATTTTAAAGAATTTTTAACTAATATTAGGGAACCTCCACGCAGCAAATTTTTACGATTAAAACAACTCCCCACAGTGTAGTTTTCATAATTAAGTATCATTTGGTAGTCCTTTAACCAGTGTTCGGTAAAGCAGATAGTATCATACATGGTTTTTTCTAAAAACATTTCTATTTCTAATAATTTGACGGGGCCCCCCTCTGAGAGGGGGGCCCCGTCATTATGCTGACGCTCTTTGAGGCGCGCGTGGGACACAACGCGCCGTCGACCCGGGCATGGTTCTTGGTCGGGCAGCAAGTTGCCTTTTATTCGCTGCCCGCATGCCCGCACCTACGCTGGCCGGATATCATTAAGCGACGTCTGTCGCCGTGGGCGTCTACCACCTCGGGTGGGGCGGAGGGAGGACTCTATCCTCTCTCGCTCGCGGCCCGCCTCCTCCTTCGCGAGCATTACTGCTTCGCAGAAGGAGGCGACCGCTTCCCACTCCGTCTCGCCCCGCAGCATAGCCGCGACCAATGCTGGGCGCGAGAGGCCTCCGCCTAATCCACCTGTACCCTTAGAACGAATTTTCACTTTTTTATTTTATAGTATTTACAGCGTTTCTTGTATGAAAAAATGGAACAGCGCCCCTGGTGTGCGAAGAAGGAACTATTTTTTCCCTTGAAAATTGACAATTTGAAATTGTCAAAGTTCCAGTTTACTTTACGTCTCAAATACTGAAAATTCATGCTAAGGGTACTGTTTTATATATTTATTTTGGTCCTCTATAAATACAACTGAAATCTTCAGTTATTTGAATATTACGACCCACATCCTACGCTCGTTAAAAATATTGGGTCAGATCAGAACTCGTGTGGAATACAGTTCTGTGGTATTTCGTCAGTGATGACGTCATAAATTTGAATGGGTTCCAATACATGAAGTGACGTAAATCATTAAAGTTTATTTTTAAAGAACTCGATTTCCAAGGATTGACCCGTTTCATTGCTGGTTGTGCTTTCGATAATTTGATTGATTTTAAATTTTCCACTATGATTTTCAATGACTTACTTTGGGGTTTTAATTTCCAAAAATCTTAAAGTTTATGACATACAAATATTTGTTTCGTGCGGGAATCGAACGCGCACAGAAAATGTTTTCTCAAAAACTTTTCTCTTCATGCCATCCGGTCAAAATCACACAATAATAAAATTTGTGAAAAATAAGGAAATTGGGTACATAATAAAAACTCAAAGTAATGAAATTTATTGTCAATCATTTTATTTACAATAAACATTAGCTACGGTATGTTACAATAGTGATATAATATACATAAATAAAGGCTTACTTAGTGACGTGTTGCAGTGGTACATTATTTAGTTCAAGTTTTTAGAAAGAACATAATGTTTCTGGTTAATTATTGGCTCAATTTTGAAAGGTAAATCGGTGTGTGAGTTTTTATGCCGTAATTTGATGATAAACTTAATAGGCTAGTTGCCTAAAAAAATTTAATTAGTCCGTCTTTTAGATTATTCAAAAATAAGGGACACATATTTTTTTATTTGTAAATTAGACCAAAAGTGACAAAGATATAGCCTATTAAAGTTACGTGTGACGTCACGATGCGTGGCATTTTTCGCGCAGAGTGACACACACACGTCACAGGTAACTTAAATAGGCTATTATCTTTGTTCTTTTTTGTTTAATCGAAAAAAGAAAAAATACGTGTCCAATATTTTTTTATAATCTAAAACACGGACTAAATAGAATGTAATTATTTTGACCCTGGAAACTACCCTATTGTGTATGCCTTGCATAAGTCAAATGACCGGTTCGCAATTTATTCAACCCCGTTTAACATTGAGAATTCAAGAAACCTTAAAATAACTTTGAAGAATTTATAACCGAAGCGAAGAACATAATTGCGTTTTGCAAATTATTGTTTAATTATAAACTGAATTAGATTCTTTGTTAATCAAAGAACAGTCAGATTATAGCCGCTCTTAATTTATTTTTGTTCTCAGCATAGTTGGATTAACTTGTAAAGGCTCTTACAGACTATGCCGTCCTCCGTTTTGCCGTTTGGTCGTCAATACGCCGGATCCACACGTTGGCCGTGTTTGACGAACAGAAGGCCAATCGCGCTAATTTGAAACGTCTGCAAACGTATGTCTGCAAACGTATACGATAACGTTATGGTTCGATTGCGACAGTAGTTAGGTTTCGATTCAGCTGTTCTGATTTTGGTATTACGTTATAAGTTCAAACGCTAACCAAAGTTGGATCGTATTCATGAGATTTCTCCAATAAATCAATGTAGGCGTACATGGTAATGTTGTTATTTTTGCAAGATTTTCACTTAGAATCACTTCACAACAAAGACAAAACACTCCAACGATGCAATAACGATCCTAAAAAAGTAGCGTCCCATCAACTTTACGTTTGACAGCGGTTACGTTCCAGCTGCGATCGCGGCGCGTCTCAACTTGCTGTCAAAATTTTAGCGCGATACGAAACGATCAAAAAGTTGTGTTATAGAAGCGGTTCAGTTGCGATTTCGTTGAAAAGAAAATAGCGCGATTGGGCTCCAGAAGGAGACGCGTAGACGGCGCTATACCAGGCCTGGCTCACTCCGCAGTGTAGGTATAAAACTGCAAGCATTGGCGGTGACCACTTCGGAGTGGACATTTAGTCGGTTGCCGCGTGCCGCCCACTACGCACGCGCTTACTTATATAATATTTAAGTTTGGTGTTTGGTTGAATTTACGCATGAGTTAAAAAAAAATATATATGATGAAGAAAAAAAAATACTGCATAACTTTTGGTTGTTTAAATAATGACAGTGATAGGAGCCTCACGTTTTACACACTACCGCGTGATTTCGAAAGGTAAGAAAAAAGTGAATATTTATCTATGTAGTACATATTTAATAATGATCAAAAAACTATCTACCTGCTTGTGGCGTGCTTATTAATGTCATTCAAGTACCGGCTAGTAATCATGATCAGTTTTAAAGCACAACGACGATATAATACTAGACTAGACTCCGCATGAACGATCTAAAGAACACAAACTATTCTGCCAAGTTGCTGAGGTACTACGTAAGCGAGAGGGACGTGGTACTGCGTTGTGATTGGCTAACTCAAGGTCTGTGCTGTCTCAACGTATGTTTACGGCTCACAGGATTGGTCGAAATGAGACGAATATAAGACTTTTTGCCTAATGTGTTGGCAGACATCGGTCGCCTGTTATTAGGAGTCTAGTATTATATCGTCGTTGGTTAAGCATGATTAGGTAGGTTACAAATTTGGCCTACAAGACGACCAAGATAAATAAAATAGACGATTATCAAACCTGACATCACTCTCACTCACCTAAGCTGAATACGTAGGTAGGTCGAATTATGATCGGTAGAAAGTAGGAAGACGTTTATGTTATTGTTTAGACACGTTCAAACTCAGAAAATGGCTACACTACGCATTCAAGGTCAGCGATCGTAATTCTCTTCGCGACTTTTTTACCTACTTACCTACAAAGACATGCAACACGGGGCCTGTGACAATGAAATGAATGTGAATGTAAAATGTCCTATCAAGGAAGCCAATCCGCTTTCCAACATCTGACCTCTATTCGCATTGCAAGGTCCTTACCGTCAGGCAACTCTTTATTTTACAGACCGTACTCAGAAAACACAATCTGATACACTATGACCCACATTACAGCACTGCAAAACGCCTCTCTGACCGAGTTTGCAAAAATGTACCTTGTGGAACAGCAGCAGCGAAAAGACATTTTAGGTTCATCAGCTCCAGGTTTTACAGCAACTTAAATAAGACCTTAAATATCTACCATTTACCCCGATGTCTCTTGAAAAGAAAGCTGACCGAGTGGTTGAAAACATTGACATATGATGATACTGAGAAATTTGTGGAAACCTAACATACACGAACATTTTACACACACCCAAATTCTCACTTACACACACATACACCCCCCACACTTCACACAAGCACACACTCATTCGCTTACATACCCTTCATCCACACCAACCTACACGTACACACCCCTTCTCTTTTTTAAATTTTTTTTTCCCTATCTTATTTTAAAATAATTAATTGTTTAATTTTAGTTATGTTTTGAACTGCCAACTATAATTATATTCTTGTCTGGATGGGCGTTGATAGCTGCGACACAGTTGAAAACTTTTGCAGCTATCACCGTTAAATATTGTATTGTGCCAACTGTGTTTTCTTTTGTTTCAAATAAAACTTTATTATTATTATTATAATGAATGAAATGAAAATGATAAGGTTACCTATTTTGCCGTAAACGATAACAATCGATCTTTAAAGTTATGACTACAGCTTGGCCAGAACGGATTGAAACGGAACTAATCTTTTTGTTTCTGACAACGTTTTAAAATGTTTGATATTTGATGTAAACAAAGACCGCAGGTTTGTTAGATTTACAAGTTAATTTTATAAGGAGGTAATGAGGAGTGATATATGTATATTTATGTTAATATTAATTAACATAAATATATATGTAATTAAACAATGCATAAAATACGTATTCCTACCTAACTGTGCCCAAACTCGCGAGTCGCAACCCTATTGAGCTTGACCGACAGTAACCTTTTAATGTCGTTGGCGTCAGATAAACTAAAATGAACTCTCGCGCGTCACTATTCAGTTCATTTTTGCTTGCGCACGGGAAGTTTAGGCTATTATAAAAGTAGGTGGGTGATGTGGGTGCAAGTAAAAATGGACTCTATTCTTTCGTGCATAGATTTTACATTTGTTTGTTTTCTTTTTGGGAGTTATCCTTCTGTGCCTTTAGGTACTATTATATATTCTGTGGCTATACCAAGACGCAAATAATTCTATCTCGTTTCTTAGTATAGCGCCATCTCCTTCTGTTCGGCAAACACGGCCAACGTGTGGATCCGGCGTTTTCCAAATGCGGACGGCAGCGGTATCAACATGGAGGCGCCTGAATCGTGATAGTTTGCTTGATGGCAGTACCACTGGCATAGTTTGTTGAAGCACCTTCAGTGCAGTTTTCATCATTAAAATCTAAACGCAGATGAACCAACTCGATTGATATAATTATAAGTTGAAGAGCTGTCAATGTCAAAATTACTAATAATAAGAACGAAATAATATAGACATTATATCTTGAAATAGGTTTAGATTAGATGACCGAGGCAAGTTCTATATGTGAATTCAGGTCTAAGGTATACTTTATACTCACTCAAGGCTCTAAAATTACTTAGTTAACCTTTAACAGGTCAAGGAAAAGCGGTCGCGTGTAGTGCGTCCACCGTCACACAAAAGAAATACAAAATCTAGATTATGCTTAATACTTGGTTGAGCCATTTCAGAATTAGTATTTCTAAACCTTCAAAAGTGCGTTGGGGCGTATAACACCCCACACGACCAAAACTAAAGAAGATGGACCAAAATTGCCCCACGTCCTATAACAAAGAGACATACGTCAAAAAAAAGATAAAAAATAAAAAAAAAGTATGGCGTAATTCTTAAGTTCATTTTTTTACACCTTCATATGAAAAAATTGATATGAAAATAGTTCAGGCGCTGTTATGAAAAATTCATTCGTATGAGTATTTATGGATCGATTTAAAAAAATCTTTTTTTGTTTGAAAGGGTACCCCCAAGATATTACCACGGCCATAAAGTCAGGTCTCCTGGTTTCAGGATCCTGGAGTAATAAAAGTAAAATCTCAAAAATTACCTATTTTTTTTCAATTAAGGTAGCTTTTAATATATTACATTTATTTTGTTCAATTAACGATCAACTGACGATTATCTCTTTATTCATCTGGTTATGAAACGTGAGCATGAAAGCTTCAGCTTGAATTTTTGAATACTATATAATAAATATTACACTTCAATTCAAACATTACTTTGAATAGGTACCATTATGTAATGATAATACTGAAATTGTTTCTTCATGTGTCAAAAGCAGTGGTGGCCTAGTGGTATCGGCCCCGACTTACGAGTTGTAGGTCGTGGGTTCGAAACTAGGCAGGCGCATTACGTTGTGTTATTTATTTCATCACCACTGCTCTCAATACGGTGAAGTAAAACATCGTGAGGAAACCGGCACATCCTAGAAACAAAAATTCGAAAACATGTGACGTCCACCAATCCGCACTGGGCCCGCGTGGTGGATTGTGTCCCACTCCCTCTCACAGAGAGGAGGCCTGTGTCCCAGCAGTGGGAACAGAACATTAATAGGCTGGTGATGATGAAATAGCACTTCGCCCGCGACTTCGTCTGCTCGTGTTTCTAACTTCGAACTCAGTGAATTTAAAGCCCGGTCAACCTCCTTATAGGATACTTTTGGAAAATCTAAAAATGCTCCAGTAGTTTCGGAGCATAGGCTCACATGAATAGTCAATACAAACATACAATCAAATCTTTTCTCTTTAAAATATTAATGTGGACAAACTGATTTTCCATTGTTCACCCCGCTAGGTGTTGATATCTTAAATATAGGATACGGATCCTTTATTCGTTTAAGAGATTATTTAGGCCTACTTTTGGGTTTATCGAAGCACCAATGTTGGGGGTGCGGCAGCTCGTTCTGCATGTGGCAGACATGTCCTGCCCAGTCCCACTTAAGTTGGGCAGCCTTTTAAGCCACGTCAATTATTATTAATATATTTATTTCAGATATAATAATCCATACACATTAAAATCACAAAAAAATTAAATAAAATGATTGATGTTTTGGAGCGCAGTGTAGTGTTTCTAACATGATCTGTTAATTTAACACCTAGGATACTGCGCTCCATTCCACGTTGGCAAACCTTGAATTTGGATGGTAATTAAAAAAAAAAACTTCCAATAACTAATAATTCCCATGTTTACTAATACGCTAATACTCATATTCGTACAAAGCTTCAAGTTTATAAGCCCAAGGAATAAGATTTTACAAAGGTTTTCACCCCTTTTCACCCCTTTACATGTACCTAATCCACACAAAATCCTTTCTTAGTGCTGACCTACGTAATCAATTGCAACTACCGTCCTAAATTCAGGTTACACGTTTAGATCCTTTTCTTTAAACTTGAATACCCCTTTTCACTAACTTTGGGAATGATTTTCGGAAAATCCAAAAACACGTGTATGATTATTTCTGATGTAGTACCTATACACATATTAATATAAATACTGACTTTCTAATTCATTAACTCGTGTGTTATGATTTTCCCATGCAAACGTTATCCGTCTTAGATCTCATTTTAAGTCAAAATACCTGGTTGACCGAGCTTCGCTCGGTTTTTAAAATGTCTATATCTTGGGAACCGGGCTTTTCTCGAACCTGGGACCTTAATAAATCGATACCTTGAGCCGAAAAACCCCTAATCTGTAACTTTCATGAAAATCCTTGGAGCCGTTTCCGAGATCCTGAGATTATACAGTGTGTCCGGGCATGAGTTAGCGATAATTGAAGGGGATATTCTAGGCTCATTTTCATCGACAAAAATGCTTTAAAAAAAATTCTTGCTCCAAAACTTCGCGAATGGCAGCCATTTTAATTTTTTGATCTGTCTGTACAATAAAATGCAAATATCTTTGAATCCAAGAGCCCTACATTCATGCAAATGACTTTATTGCAAAGTTAAACGTTGAGGCTTATCAAAAACTTACGAAAGTTTTTTAAATAATATGTAAAAAAAAACCAAAAACATGGGCAAACACGAAATTGTACACAAAAATTATTGAATAATTTCACATTTTTAACTCTAGCTCGATAAGTATCCCTGAATTTTGCTAGGGTTTTTGCATTCAATTAAAAGTATTTGAGTCAGGCTATAAATTGATGTCAAAATTATCACTCTACATTAAGTATCTTAGGAGTTATTCTCACTTGAACATCACCCTTCCTTAGCGCATGTACCCCAATATTACAGGTGTCGCATTCTTTGGGTGAGCTAAATCGTTCCAACGAATATTTATGAGCTGGCATTATTGACCACTGCATAAATGATCCCCAAGTAACCATCCTTAAACTGAAATAGTACAGTTTCTTGGATTTATTGCTGCGGGGCGAGACGGAAGGGTGATGTTAAATTGAGAATAAATCCTTAGATACTTAACCTAGAGTGATAATTTTGATATCATTTTATAGCCTGACTCAAACACTTTTAAATTAATGCAAAAACCCTACCGAAATTCAGGGGTACTCATCGAGCTAGAGTTAAAAATGTGAAATTATTCAGTAACTTTTGTGTACAATTTCATGTTTGCCCATGTTTTTTGGCTATTTTTACATATTATTTAGAAAACTTTCGAAAGTTTTTGATAAGCCTCAACATTCAACTTTACAGTAAAGTCATTTGCATGAATCTAGGTCTCTTGGATTCAAAGATATTTGCATTTTATTGTACACACCCCAGTTCGACAGATCAAGAATTTGAAATGGCTGCCATTCGCGAAGTTTTGGAGTAAGAATTTTTTTTAAAGCATTTTTGTCGATGAAAATGAGCCTAGAATATCCTCTTCAAATATCGCTAACTCGTGCCCGGACACACTGTATATAAATAAATATAAAAGAATTGCTCGTTTAAAGATATTAGATAGATAACCTCTGGAGACCACACCCTCGCGATACCTTTGATTCTGTCTCATCATAATGCGTCACAGTTACATTTTTTTTTAACATTGCCTCACACCAGGAATTCCCCCTGTATCATGCGTGCGTTTACAAACATAGAAACTCACACACAAATACCTAGGGGTTTGTGTATGTGAGTTACATACACAATCGCCCAGACCCGAAACAAATACTTGTAGATCGTACAAATCTTTGCTCCGTGCGGGAATCGAACCCCTGACACGCAGCGTAGCAGTCCAACCGCTCAGCCACCCCGCTAAACGTGCTGTCAAAAGAAACAACAAGAGAGTGAATAACTAATAATGTATAGTACAAAAATGAGCTTATTTTTTAAGATTTTTCTTTTATTTATCCGGGGTCCTGGAGACCGAAGACCTGACTTTACGGCCGTGGGACTACCATGGGGGAACCCTTTCAAACAAAAAAAGATTTTTTTAAATCGGTCTATAAATACGCATACAAACGATTTTTTCTTATCAGCGCCTGAACTATTTTTAAAGCAATTTTTCCATATGAAGGTGTAAAAAAATGAAGTTGGGGAGTATCCAACATTTTTTTATGCATTTTTATCTTTCTTTTGAGGTATTTCACTTTGTTATAGGACGTGGGGTAATTTTCTATGGATTGTGATCCTTCTTCTTTGAGAAACTATTTCAAAGTGGCGATACGGGTCTGAGTCTTTAGTCGCTTGTAAAGAAGTATTTCAAATAATTTACCACTACAACATCGTCTGGCTAGGCCCACTAATACAAATTGAAGGCTCATACATTTTGCAAAATGCACATAATAATACTAGTAACATGTTTTTATTTACAAAATTAACACCACTATACCTATTATAATCTTGAATACTTTGAAATCTGCCACTTAATGGGCATATAAATACACGGGCAAAATTGATTATACCCAGACAGTAATGTATTAACATTACTCGGGTAGTATCAACCAAGTTAAAGTCAGGGTACTTGATGAATTGTTAAGCAAATTGACAGTCTACGTCAGTTGGAAGTGTAGTCATTTTTGACAGCTGTCAATTAATGACAGTTTAATTTGAGAACCATTTTATTTGGCTGTCAACTTGCTTAATAATTTCCTTGACTTGAGTATTATACGAATCGGTATAATAATTTCAATACAACTAACAAAGGGAAAGTATAACAATTACTAGGGTAGTAATAATTTATATATTTTTTTCACAAATTATCATTAAAAATAGCACATAAGGTATTATAATACGTTTTTTTAACACTTAAAAGGCACTGTTTTGAATCGTAATCCAAAAGACGTAAAGATATTATTAATAGGAGTAATAAAATTGTATTGGTGTTCAGTCATGGTGTTTTAGGATTTTAAAGATATTTAATTATTTATATTTTTGTATAAATGGGACTTTTCTACTATTATGGACAATATCGATACTTTGAATGAGGTGATAGTAAAAAAAACCTTCAACTGTATTTTAACTCTGTTTTGTTGTTGTTGTTTTGGGGTCAATCAATGCACATTTTCGCTTGATAGTTTACTTTGATTAAATGTTGCTTTTCTTTTTTGATAGAGAAAAATAGACAATTCTTGATTTGATTTTGATATAGTTAAAATCCATTCTACAATCACTTCATTCAAATCAGTAAAGATTACAAACAGTTAATATGAGTACAAGAATTACACGAACATATTGTATAAACGTTTCGCTTATAATTATGTTTATCATTTATATATAATATTAAATACAACATCAAATCCTTAAGTGCATTTGCATTGATTATATACATTTTATATACTTATTAGGTACCTTATTTATAAGAAAACAATAGGGGTAGAAAGTGTGGGAAAAAGTCTTAGAAATTTAGTTTAGCTGCCTTTTATAATATCAATTGCATTTTATTTATAACTAAGTACAGTAAGTACTTTAATTTCTTGTCGAAAATGGTAGTTTTCTGTTTGTTTTTAAATTAATTTCATAGAGGGCCAATAAAATACAGGGTGTAAGGGTCATTCAAATGTTACGTAAGCGAAAAATTACTAATCGTAACTCCAAGACAACTTCTGTAAGAAATATGTAATATTTTATAAGGTCTTAAAACCTGATTGTTTTTCAATTTATTGCATTTCAAGCAGATTATTATAATAAAAAGCCGAATCATTGCGTTAGACAGATTAGTGTCTTCACAGCTAGCAATTGATGCACAAAATCTATGGAGGAATCGCACAGATCATAAAAAGTATGTCAATTGATCTGTGATGTCAAGGTGACATGTTGTGTGTTAGTGACACTTACACCCTGTATGTATCGTCTGCAACAGGTAAAAAAAAAAAATACGTTGTACTTTCCAAGTTTAGAGTTCCAATAGAATACCCCAAATCTGACACTTGTGGTATAATTACCTCCTATAATTATATTAAGATGCTATAAATAGTATTTTTACGATAAATGAGTAGGTTTGGCATGGATGGAAGGAATAACATGGACCCTGGATCAATTTGAATTAGAACAAAGTTTTATAAATAATAATTGGTAAGGAGAGCGGCTCAATGTTAGATTTTGGGTTTGTTAAATAAAGTTTTGTATTTCTTCAATGTAAGTAAAAATCATTAAAAAATAAATTACCGGTAATAAAGCAAATATTTTAAAGGCTGCGTTATACATATTTTTACCATTCATATTTATTTTATGACTTAACCAACATGAAAATATTATACAACTGGTAACATTACACTCATTCAGATATAACATAATTTTAACTGATTTTACTTACTTCACAAAATTTCGTACAAAAGGGTAGGTACAGACGAAATTATAAATATGCCAATATCATAACAATATGTATTATAATATATTTACGGATTAACTACACAAATAGATATATTGGTGTATTTTAGGTACTATATTAAATACTATAAAATTACGACAAGTAACATTGTTATATGTAATTAAATATTATGTAAGTACGCATGGTCCAATAATTTTAGCATATATTTATACAATAGATATATATTTATCTACATGATACAATATATCACTTATATTTTATATATTGCTGATACGTCATTTTAATGATATATTAAAAGTATTCGGGAAAATACTGTACGTCTCACTTATATGTGTACCTAGCTTAAATTTAAATATAAACTTAACTATATTTATTAAATTCTCTCAAAATTGGCACATAACGACTAGTGAAATACCAATTTTATATTTGGCATTTTATTTTTTTTGGTTAGTAACACAGCTGGTTATGTTATCTGATGAATGTGTCAACAATGACAGCTACAGTGCTTTTTTTGTTATTTTATCCTAGGTAGGTAGCAGCTGAATGTAAACTTTATTGCAGTCGCAATAAAGAATACTGCGATTTCGACAGGAAAATAATCAAATGACCCACGGTCAAATAGAAAATCACTGCATGCAGTGTTAGGTGGAATCAAAACTCGCGCAGGCAACCCCCAGTGCACCGGGGATCGTGAGGCGATTTCCGGCCACCATAGTTGCAAGCTTACAGACGGCAAGTAATAGGTATATCACCGGTCGACCCCAACATAGAAAAAATAGGCAGATGACCCAAATCAGCGATGAAATAGCTGAAAAAGGCATTCCAAGGAAGTACCATAAAACACCAAGTGGCTTACCATGACGTCATACTGCGGGAGTCATTCTAGTGTGCGAAGGAGGTGGCGCTAGACGACTTGTATAGCTTTGTCCCTTTCCCACAATGAATTAGGCTGCGAACAAATTATCGGACGTATTCATCAGCCGCCGCTGAGAGACGCGGCTTATTCATTATCTAGCCAGTACATTTAATATTACACTGTGCAAACTGTCGGTCGTAAGACGCGGACATGAACTTGAGCGTTCGGACGTCCGAAAAGAATCTGGCTGCCTGTCGTCCGAACTACCGTACACACTGCTAAGCCGCGTCCCTCAGCCGCGGCTGATGGACGCGTCCGATAATGTGTTCCCAGCTTTACTCCTGATTTAGGACGCCATAGTCACCCTCCAGCTACCATAACCAGCTGCATCATTTTAAACATTTAAGTACAAACAAACAAACACCGTACCACACAGATCTGTCCGTATCAAACACACAGAAGTCCAAGTCTTTAGACCACTTTAGACGAACACTGGTCCGTCACTCTCCACTCACAGGACATGGAGATTCTCACAGTTCTTGAACTTGGAGTCTTCTTTACCGAAAATCCAGGTGAACATCTGTCTGGCTTTCATGCTGGCTCTCACCACCCCTCGGGACTTGTACCAGTGGGCTGGTGAAGATTCCCTGCCACCTTCTGCCGTGTACTGCTGTCGTTTTAGCCTGATCTGGTTCAGGATGCCGACTAGCAGTTCGTCCACGTTGTGGTTGATGCCAACTGATACTTCTATGAATTTCGCTTTGTAGGTACAGGCCTGGCATTTGCCGTCTGTTGGAAAGAGGAGATAATTAGTTTGTGATGTAGTTAGAGGAAGCAGGTTTGACTGAAGATTACCAGATAAGACTGTCATAATGCAATTTTTATCACGGTATTTATTGACTTTGAGTTTTAAAGTCTGATATTGAGGAAAATGTAGGACAAATAACTGCTAACACCATTTTCTGTCCATTGATTTTTCAATTAGTTCAATGAAAAGCATGTTGTTTTCATAGGCCGTATTTTTTTTCATGGAATAAACTTTATAATTAAATGCAGTTTTTTGTATCAGGTTGAGTTCCTCTTGACTTCTAAAACAAAATCAATGCAACGCCCAAATGCCCCAATTCGCTTCAACGTAATATATTCCTGGTTGCCAAAAAAAGTCCAGACCTATTATCCTGTAACATTTATAAAAACCAAGAATATAACCTCCAAGTCCAGATAATAAAATAATATGAATAAATACATCATCAGAGGGCCCGTCTCAAGGGAAATCAATTCTTGCTAACAAAAGATAATTATGTGGATGTCCTTAATAAGATAATATTGGATACGAAAAACTTTGTGTGCTGACCAAGTTTGGAGATACAAAACTAGTATTTGCTTGCGGCTTCGCCTGCATTTAAGTCGAAAATTATCCTAAAGGAATATTTGAGGTCGAGGAAATCCTCCAACTCACGACCTAGACTCCGCGAGAGTCGCCTCTCGCACAGTACATGACGGGTGTACTTTTAGTCATTAAGGATCTGACAGTCCCGTTCACTCCACTCACGCTGGGAAAACCAACAAAAAAGGGACGTAAGTAAACGTCACCATGAGACGTTAGAAATGGAAGGAAGAATTCGCCGCGCCCGGTAAGATCCTCGGTGGCTCGCTTGGAAATGAGCGTCGGATGTACTGAATCCGAAGGCCGCAGGTTCGAATCCTGCCCGCGGATCGAATTTTTCTTTCCTAAGAAAATCTTGAAAAAGGGAGTGTATTTTATAGTATGAACGTATAAGTATAACGGAAGAAAAGGTATCCTTTGTGTTATTCACACGACATGCCACTAAGAAGATTCCAGGGCAAACTACATAATTTTATTCCGTCAGACGAACAGGTCCACGAGTAACTGAAGGAGTAGAGGGATACGTTTGCCCAGCAGTGGGACAACAAGCGGACCTAGAGTTTGATAGAACAGGACTGAACGAAGGAACGAATGTTCAGTCCGTACCATCTCAAGATAAATGATATAACAAAGGTTCTGCAATAGTTTTGGCTCATCAAAAAGAGTATTCATGGAGTTTCTTGCCCGTTCTTCTCCATAGAGATCTACACTTTAGAATGGGCATCTACAGTACTTTCACAGTAATTATGTCTTGTGAATGGGACTCTAGTACCATAACTTTTTGTCTTTTGACAAAATTCAAAAGTGCCTGTAAAGGCCTTTTTTTCTTTTTTTTTTTAATAGCCTGCTCTGGCCCACTCTTGGGCAAAGGCCTCCCTCCACTCCTTCTTTGTAATGGCCTACTTGAAATAAATGCTCAATTTTTTTTTTTAAATAGTCTTTTTTGAAAGTAAACTCACCTTGTGTAGAAACAGCTCGACTCCTAGCCAGGTCTATTTTGTTGGCCACCAGGATAGCAGGTCTTGACCGGAGCATGTCACTGTCTATTAGCCTGGCCAGCTCTTGTTCTGCCTTCTGGAAGGATGCCTTGTCCACCACTGAATAGATCACCACGAAGGCATCTGGGGGTTCGGCGCGTTCGATTTCTTCCTAAAATATTTGTTCAATTAGTTTACATTAGGTTATGCTCGCGGTTCCTGGCGGTTTCTCGCGGTGGTTGATCGTTATCCCATGGGTTTAAATTTCATCCAACTCCGTTCAGTTCAATCATGGTTTTACCCAAACTTTCACTCATACATTTTTTTAGATAAAACGGGGCAACCCATACTAGGAATTTCTTCTGTATCGTTGGGAGTTTACAAACACAGAAACTCACATACACAAACACCCAGATATACACAAACACCCAGAACCGTAACAAGTACTTGCAGATTTCACAAATATTATTTTGTTATGTGCGGGGATCGAACCCGCGACACGCGGCGCTGAAGTCGATCGTTCAACCACTGCGCCAACCCTGCCGTCAATTTTGATGTTACTAACTTTTGCCCACGGTTATGCCCGCGTTGCTTTAGAATTTGAAAGTGATTGCGGCGAAATATGTCATCTATTATCATGAGATTTAATAATATAAGTTAGGATTAGGTAATATAAGTAAGATAACATTTCAACAGCCAACGGCAAAGATCTTCGAATCAAATCAGTTTCCCTAAAATATTCCAATTACACGAATCTTAGATAAACATTTAATTGAAACTTCTTAGTTACTAAAAGTAAATTTCAATCTTGTTTACCTTCGTCGTAGTACAGTTGACGAAGTAAAGTTCTGATTCCTCTCCATTCAGCATTATTGAGACTTTCTGTTCCGAACCGTCTGCGTCTGAAAAGATAATTTTATATTTAGGAACTGTTCTTACATATTTATCATCATCTGCCTACATTTTCCCAACTATATAGTGGTCGGCTTCCAGTCAAACCGGATGCTTCTGCTGAATATCAGTACTTTACTCTGAGAGACTGCCTGACACTGAGTAGCTGGGTAATACAAAACCTCATGGTAAGGCTGGCTGTCAGACTTTAGAGCTTCTGACTAACAGTAATGATTGTAAATCACTACAAATGATTTTACAAGCTTTCCGAGGCACGGAGGAAATTCGCTATGGCAGATGTTCATCCATCCACAGACCAACCTGCGCAAGCAGAGCTTAACCTGGAAGATCGGCTTGTTCGGCTTTTTTTTTTTGAAATAATTTATCCATGAGATCCTCTAGTACCACCTAGGGTACCGTATTTTCAAAATAACTGTGTTCCCAAAGCTGGGACAAAGACTTTCGCTCTTTGAAAAGGCGTGGGATGTTATCCACCACTTGGGTACAGAGCAGGTTGGTAGATGTCACATGTCTTTGAATTTTAGGTTTTAGGAGATGTTGATTTCGTCACGATGTTTTTTTTCACCGTTTTGAGAGCAGTGGTGTCGAACAAGTAACACAAAGTAATACGAGAAGACCACAGCACCGCGCTGGATGCAAGTCGCTTCCAACTGGTCTTTTTAAAAAGGCCTCCCCCAAGGCCTATTTTTAGCAGTGGTCGTTCTACGGCTGATCTGATGATGAATACGCCAGGCTGAGTTCGAATCTGTGACCACTGCTCTAAAGCCTGTTCTATACTACTCGCGAAGTTGGTCGAAGTTGACCGAATACGATAGTGTAGAAGGGTAGTTCGCTTCACTTCTTGCAACTTCGACTTATTTCGGGCGACTTTTATTTGTTGTCGGTTTTTGCGACCCAGTCAAAGGGCACAATGATGACACAAGCAACTTCGCGAGTAGTGTAGTCATATATTTCGGGACTTCTACCAACTTCGACGAGGCAACTTCCTTGAACAAAATTTTGCGAAAGATTAACGTTATTCTTGGACCATCTTCCTTGTAGCTGCAGAAAGATTTGCCATGAAAATACTTAATTTATTTTCCAATAGATCCATTCAGCTTGTATCCACTGAGAGACATTCTAAGTTTTCTCTGACATTTATTTTATAAGTAAAAGGAAATTGGATAGGAAACTAAGTATTCGTCTTTTATTCGATATCATTGCATTTCAATGGAAAATACAGAAATAGATGCGTTTATTTCTCAGTAATATTCATTTAAAGTTTAATCAGCGATGGTGCAGTGTTTTCTCGTAAATTAAAATGCATAAAGGCTATCCTTCTGCATTTTAATTTATCATCGTGGTACCCGGTTGTGTCAGTGTCCCCGGTTGTGACATTATTGTCAGATGGGTCTCGAGTCTCGGGCATCAAAACCTTGTATCACGGCTCTATAAAGGCAGCTTAAGGAACACAGTCGTTTTTAGTTAGTACTAATCTGACGTGACAGTCCCTTCCACTCCATTCAGGGTGGGAGGACATGCATTTAGATGAATAGACCATTGCAAAAAAAAATTGCATCAGGTTGCGTTCGTTGTATCAGAGGCACCTATATCACCGCGCGTGCACTCTCGTGTCCCCTGTGCTAAAAAGCTATAAGTAAGCTAAGTCTGTCTATTGTCTAACTGTGCATAACTCCCGAACGACTGCACCTGATTGGAGAATTCTTTTTGACAGTACACGAAAAGCCACGGGTAAGGTCAAAAATAATATGACTACAAAACGGACCTTATTTCAACGTCGTAATCTGACATTTTTTAGACAACGTTTAAAAATGTTTGTGGTACCACGGATTATTTTTAAATGTGGGATGTTCTTGACTCTAGTCTAGGTTAAATTCAGCGACAAAACCTATGATGGAGTGACCAGCTTACCCAGAGGAATCCTGTTACTATAATTAGCCTCACAAATAACATTTCCGTGTCCAAATGTAAAATAAACAGTCCATTTTACTCAATTCTGATTCATTGTCCATTAGTATGTCAACTGATTTCGATTCGCCATCAATCATGGCTAGCGTGGTGAATTAGGGACAATGACGTGCCCCGTGACGTCAGAGGGACGATGGGATGATGAGACTTACAGCCAAATTAGAGGGAGTGAGTAAATAATTCTAATGTGGAAGTGTTAAAGTATGTTTTGTGGTGTAGAGCCAGTGTGCGAGCGTTTTGTTTTTGGTACATAAATTGACACACATAAAGAAAAAAAAAAGAACAAAAGAGGTTATACACCTCGCCTCTCGTGCACTGTAAGTACTTTTGTTTTTTTTTTTTGTAAAGTAACGTTGCCCCACACTCGAAAGGGGTTTGAACATTTTTGTATGGGGAGTGTACCAGGTGCCATCCGCCATTTTGACTTTTTGGCAGCCACGTCTGAAACATTCATAGATCGATATATCATATTAGTACAAATATAAAATTTAAGAGGCAAAACATGTTTGACAGCTCAGAACTCGAAAACGTGACGTTTTACGAGGATTTGCCGCGTACATTTTATGTTTGTATTGATATGATCTATTGATATAAGAATGTTTCAGACGTGGCTGCCAAAAATCAAAATGGCGGATGGAAATTGGTACAAAAGGCACAAAGCCCTTTCTCCTGTGAACGTCGAAACTACTAAGTAGAACACACACAAATTTGCTCCGAGTTCAGACCCTTGCAAGAACCAATGTATCTTTTTAATGTACTTTCTAAGCTTTGTCTAGGATATCACTGGAGGACTATCAGGAGGAAACCCGAGGCCTTAGACAACGGGAACATTGACGTTAATTTGATAGTTCATTTTCCATATAATAACAAAAAATAGCGAGCTTAGTAGTAATCGCATAATAATTATGATGCTTAGCGGCTGACGTATGACTGTGCTTTTACCAGAAACGATGTCTGACTGCCTTTTAAGAGATGAATTCCCCGCTTATTCAGGAGCCCCAACTCAACATGAATAGTAGATAATCCGTGGGCTAGCGGTAATTGGACCACGTTGTGACGTCACTGCCTCTCTCAGGAGACTGTTTGACTGAGCAACGTTGGGAATATTTTGTAGTGGTTTTATGACGAAGCTTGAAACCTCTCATGGGTATATATGACATGTGAAAATCCCTTTAGTAAGAGCTTATTTACGTGAGAACGTTTGACGATCCGTATTTTTTTTTGAGTTTTTTTTTTTTACAATTTCTTTTATATGTTCGTGTTCACACCAATAACAAATCGTGAAAAAAATAATTTCAAAAATTACCTCCGCCGAAAAACACGAATCTCGCGTCTTTGTAACGAAATATAAGGAAGATTAGAAAGACATGAGGCGTTGGCAAAATCCAGCAGTCGGACTGAAGAGTCTGACGGTAATATGGCTCTACCGAAGCTTTTAGTCATATTTACCTTTTTGTGCTTTTCGTAGAAGCATTTTTCGAGACCTTAAGAGTTGTATTCTCCAGAATCAAATCTAGCCTTTTCCCAATTCTGTTGGGGTCACCTTCAATCCAACCAGATGCAGCTTACTATCAGTATTCGACAGCAATTCATTTTTTTACGATATCTAAGATCATTTTACAAGCATTTGTTGCAAGTTAAAACACACAGCAAAAACGTGACCCTTGGTATGATTGGTTGTCAGACATTAAGATAAACAAACATTCGTGAATCAAGGTATGTAAAAATAAAATTGCATCAGATGGTGAAATTATAGTCGATACAATAGGAGTTCAGTGCCAATAACGTCAAGAAATTCTTTTAGCATTAGGAAACTTCGGGGTCGCGGGATTATTCCCTTACCGTAACCCCGGAACTTAACAGGCTATGAAGGACACCGTGGATTTTAGTCAGTAGAAGTCTGACAGTCCCTCCCGCCCTGCCCGGGGTTGGAGGACTCATTTGACGATTTTACCACGCTAAAAAAAAAAAAAAAAGCATTAGGAAACTTGCCGTGATTCTACCATTATTTATAACAACAGCTACTACTGTGATAACATTGCAAATACGGTACCAACCTCGAAAATTTAAACACCTACAGCCTTCCTTCCGTCCAGTTAAACATCTGTTAAAAACTTGTCTAAAAAAGAGTAACTGCAAAACGGACCAAGGTCATAAATGTCGACACTTTTTTAGACAAGTGTTCAACAGAATTGAAGTTTAACTTTTTGATAGCTTTCTATTCAAGTGCACGCATTTCAGATGTTTTCTAGTAATTTAATTTAAAAATGTAATTTGCTGTTTTTTACGCATGATCTTGAGTACTTCATAACTAATTATGAATGATAAAAATGGTATCATTTTAAAGGGTTACCCGATTACACAGTTATCCCGGATCTTATCTTACTTTTTTGATCTGTGACAACCTAGTTATAAAAAGAACTAAAAAAAAGATGTTGAGAAAAATCTGCTTTTGATTTTTTATTAAATACCTAATTGTGCAGCATACTTTTTATTAAATACCTAATTGCATACTTTACCTAGCATACTCAATACTAAAGAATAAATGGTGAGAGATTCGCTCACAATCTCACAATCTTCTCTATTTATAACTAAGTACCTATAACACGGTTCATTGAAGAAAGGATTCTTAAATTGCGGCGCTTATCGTGTTCTCTCCCTCGCACACTAGTGCCGTCTATACTCACTTCCGCGCGTAGCGTAAGCAGAAAAAAAACAGTCTTGACGCGCTCAGTGACCTTTTTTAAGAATATTTACTATAGTTTTCTGTTATTTTCCCGTTGTTATCTGTTGATTATTGTTGTTTTAATTTTGTTTTATTGTTAGGTTAAGTTTAAGAAATTATTGTGATCCAGTCTTGTTTTTATTATTTTTATATGCTGATTATACTATATGTCAACGCAAGTATAAGCCGCCATTTTAGAATCCTTTCTTCAATGCACTGAGTTTTATGTGATTCCATACCTTTTCTTCGTAGTTGTTAACTATAACGAAGTTTGATGTCATGTTTGTAAATAGTTGGCATCAAACAACTATTTTAATGAGTCCTCTTCAATGAATTCGCTCATACCAATGACAAAGTGACAATCGATTTTCTAGGAATATTTTGCTCACGTAAAAGATTGGCAATGGAAATATATCAATCAAATAAGAATTTCTTTTACTGCCAAGAAATAATAGCCACTTTTATATATTTAACGTAGGGGTACTTTTTCAAAGAATCGACGTATACAATTTCTGCATGTATTTATCTCGCTTACTACTCAACTGTTTTAAAAATACTTATGTTTTTTTTATCGTGGTCAAATCATCAAATCAGTCCTTTTAACCGGGGCGGGACGGGAGGGACTGTCAGACTCGTACTGACTAAAATCCACGGTGTCCTTTAATAGCCCTTTATGTTTCGAGGTCACGGTAATGAGATAAGTCTCACGACCCCGCAGGCTTTGGCCCTCTAGAGGGCCCCGTCATTATGCTGACGCTCTATGAAGCGCGCGTGGAACACAACGCGCCGTCGACCCGGCGTGGTCTATGGTCGGACAGCGAGTTGCCCTTTACCGCCGCCCGCATACCCGCACATAAGTAAAAAAACATACATCCAAATATAATATAACTAAGGATGTATGCACCAGTACCCAATGTTCGATAACATTATCCTAGTCGTACTGCCTATAATCTCTGCACATTAACAATCACTGCAGAACTAATCTTAGCCTACTGAGATTAATCTCTGATGTATACAAATTAATTCGCTATTATTAGTGAGCAAACATTGTTCTACTCTGAAGGTTATAGGATGTTAATTTGAAAATTAATAAGTTTGTTTTGCAACCTAAATGGAGTGCCATACAATGTTAACCACTTCCCTGTCCGATGAATCACATGTGACTCACGACTATTGTTTAAGTATTGTGTCTGCTGCGCGGACAGTGAAAGTGTTAAGAATGGAATACACTTTACAACCGTATCCCGGTGTGCTTAGTGCGAGTTTTTTTTACGTTGATGAATTCGTAATGTTTTATTAAGTTCGGCGCTCTTATTTTTCCGCTCCAAGGTCGTGAGAACTCTCAACCAATGAGAGGGTCAAACGCGTATAACGTTACTATCGCGTCAACGTAAAAATACTCGCACTAAGCACACAGTAGTTCCATTATTAGTTCCGTTTGAGAACTACTGGGATTTTTTCTCCCAGTCCTTCCACCCAGGGCAGGGTGGGGGGTCTGTCAGACTCGTACTGACTAAAATCCACAGTGTCCTACCGAGGTCACGGTAATTCGTGAGTCCCGCGACCCCAGCAGGGTTGGGCCCTCTAAAGGGGAGCCTCGTCATAATACTGACACTCTTTGAGACGCGCGTGGAACAAAACGCGTCGTCGACCAGGGCATGGTCCATAGTCGGACAACGAGTTGCCCATTACTCGCTGTCCGTATGCCCCGACCTGACAACGTAATAGCAAACTTTTAACGATTATTGGTTCAGTGGTTTAGGCGTTAAAGGGTAATAAGCAAACTTACTTTTGCATTGATAATAATATTAGTTATAGTACAATCGACAAAATTGCATCATGACCTACCATAAGCTTATTTTCTAACAGACATTCAAATACAATTAGGTCCACATTTGCGTAAACATACATATCCATGGGTACGACTTTGATCTTTGTCAATTTGACGGATTCAAACGACTTTTTGTCAAAATGGGTCATGATTCAACTTTGTCGACCGTACAACTGAAATACACATGAAAAACATAAATATTAAAATGAGAGCAAAGTTCAATAATAGGAATATGGATGGTTGTTGATTTCGCTGACAAAAGGACTGAGATTTAGGTAAATCGGTTTTATAACGCCAAGTTTTGTAGAAAATCCTATTTATCGAATCAACGTTTCATCTATGTTGGGCTTGATTTTTGTCGATTTTCAAAGTGAACATACGATCACTGAGGTCACGGTACTGTCTAAGCAAGATACCGTGGCCCTGCAATGAAAAGGGCAACCGAAGAGACAAGGTGAAGGTGAAGAGACAACTTCTAGTCAGTAAAAGTCTGACAGTCCCTATAGCACCACCCATGAGGAGGACTCTTTTGATGATTTTGACAGCCAAAAATGAAAAGAATACGAAATTCGACCGTAATAACACATAGTCTCCATACAATATGTTATTACAATTTTCCTATAACAGCAATATATTACGTTGTACGGTAAAATACAAAAATAAACAAATATTGCATCTTATTGTGAAATATGTACCTAATATAGTAGCGTAGGTATGAGGCTCACGAAACACATAACCCAGTAGCTTAATACCGGGATTATGTATATAGCTATGTAATTGGTTTCTGCATTGTACAGTAGATATAATTATGTTTGTATATGTATTGTGTAGAAGCTACTGTGCTAAATTAGTACATCGCTACATAATATTAGTTTATATTGCTTTAGTTGTGAACATTACCTGCCGAGGTAATTATTGTTTGTTGGGAATATTGTTTCGTCCGTATATTACGTGTGTTTGTAATAATCAATAGTAATAATTATTATTTTACAACATCATATTCATCATCAGCTGGAAAAACGTCTAATGCTGAACATAGGCCTCCCCCTTAGACCGCCACGCCGAACGACAATTCGCCACTTGCATCCATCGGCTGCCCGCGACCCTCACGATGTCGTCGGTCCACCTAGTGGGAGGCCTGCCTACGCTGCGTCTTCTAGTCCGTGGTCACCACAAGAGAACTTTTCTTCCCCAACGGTAGTCAGTTCTACGAGGGATGAGGTCTGCCGATTGCCACCTCGACTTGCCAGAAACTCTTAGCATAGCTCTTTCCATTGCTCGTTGAGTGACTCTTATATCATATTATGAGTTTACAATTTTGATGTCGGATAATTTTATACCTAATTTTAGCCGGAAAAGCCGCTCGTGGCAACAGCTAGTTGCATTGATGTAGTTTACATTTAATATTGAAAATCCATTGTCAACCATGTTCCCGGTATTAATTTAACCCTACACTCTGCTGTAAATATTTTCATAATTGAACAGACAGCGAGCGCATCAAATATCGATAACCATAAACAATGGCCTCCGGAACAAAAGAGGGGTATCTCAAAAAACTCAAAATTTTGGAACATCACTCCCATATAGATAGCAAAAATAAACTACGGCGACATCTATAGAGCAAAAGAAAAACTAAAAGTAAAATCCTGGTTCGCGATATCAAAGTTCTTCTCGACTTTATAATATTAAAAAATCCTGATAACAATTCTTTGCTAAAAAACCTGCCAGACATAGCACCCATGGTGTGTGGGAACGTTACTAGTTCCGTATATTCTTTGTGATAAATTCTACCTAACATAAATGCGAAAATGAGCTGGTTTGTTGCGCTTTTATGCATAAATTGCTCAAATTTTGATAAACTTTTGTGCAGAGGCAATTGAGACCTTAGAAACGGTCATATACGGTTGTTACATAAAGCGAAGAAATCGCGAACAAATGTCGTTTTATTTTACTAATAAATGAATATTTGAGTTACATTATTCAAACCAAAGATCTTCGTTTGGTTCGGGAGATTTTTGACCAGTGGGATGTGGAATCAGCGGCAGCTAAAAAAGGACTGCTAGTACCTATACTTTAAAATTATATAAAATTTTATTACTATTTTCTCGAAAGAGACATTTGCTGAGTTACCTCTTTTTGGCTGACAGTGTATGAACAACGGTTTTACGAATTCAGGCGAGCTCAATTTCAGCCGGGCCCAATTTCCGGGTAGCTGCTGAACGACAAATGACATGAAAACTGATAGCTGTAACTATCCCCTGGGTCAATTTGAGTTGAGTGAGTTATTGGAATTCGAACATTTTGGAGCAAGTATTTTATAAAGAGTAACCATGGACTATCTTGCCTGTTCTTCTTAATTGTAAATGACTAAGACAGACATCTTACAATTTTACAAATGCAATGACGAGAAACGAGGATGAATGGATATATGGATGGATATTTGTTACTTTCACACAAAAAGCTATTGAACGGATTTGGGTGTTCGGTAAAAAGATAGTTTTTTAACATATAAGATGGTTTTTATTTCGATTTTATCGATAGCTATAATTTTTGTGTTTTAGCAGGCACAACAAAATATGATATACAATTGAAACAAAACATTTATTATAACTATTTATGGAATATAGATATTTAAATGTAGATTTTATGGAAACAATTTGAACAATGGTGGCCCAGTAAAGCAGTGGTGGCCCAGTGGTATCGGTCCCGACTTACGAGTTGTAGGTCGTGGGTTCGAACCCCGCCAGGCGCATTACTTTGTGTTATTTATTTCTTCACCACTGCTCTTAAAACGGTGAAGGAAAACATCGTGAGGAAACCGCATGTCCTAGAACCGAAAAAATCGAAGACATGTGACGTCCACCAATCCGCACTGTCCCGCGTGGTGGCTAAGGCCCACTCCCTCTCACAGAGAAGAGGCCTGCGTCCAAGCAGTGGGAACATTAATAGGCTGATGGTGATGATAAATTTGAACAAAAATAATATAATGTTTACCATTAATATCATAATTCTAACCATTTAAATTGATCAACAAACTATATTAGCAATGTTAGTTTAGAGAGAAATGATTTATCCCAGAAACCTAATTGGCCGTGAACATTGAACACCAGTTTCCCAGCATAGTATTCAGCCACAATGGCTGCCAGTCAGCTGTCAATCAGCCGCAGCAGTCAACAGCGTGTGACGAGCAATACGCCATTATCGGTCGCGCCACCTTCTCTGATTGGCCTATTTGTGGGGACTACCATTGTATTGGTGGGACGGAATTCGATAGTAACTACATAATCCTACTATAATAATATTAATATCTGGTTGACCGAGCTTTGCTCGGTTTTTTGTCTTGGCCCTCATCGGTCATGGCGTTATAGATGGCGCTTCTTAAAACGCGGTTTTTAAAATGTCTATATCTTGGAAACCGAGCTTTTCGCGGACCTGGGTCCGATTATTGATTATTGATAAATCGATTCCTTAAGCCGAAGAACCCCTAATAAGTAACTTTCATGTAAATCCTTGGAGCCGTTTCCGAGATCTCATATATATTATAAACTAACGCTTTTTCCCATATTAGGGAGAAACTACTGGCAGGTATACCGAACAAAAAAAACAACACACTACATAATTATGTTATAGGCGCTTACGACGTGAAGTTGCAGACAATACAATCACAAAAATCGAACCAGCAATCTGGGAGAAATTGGTAGAACTTTTTGAAGCCGGTTAAAAATCTAGCATACAAAATATAGGTCACAGGAAAAACTGTTTTGCTGTCTGTACTAGTCATAAGCATTTAACCTTTCTGTCCAGATCGTAACTTACTGTAGTTTAGGGAAATATATTGTCGAACGGAAAGTAATTAACGTCTTGGGAGCCATTTTTCCCAAAGTCTATAATGTCGGTATCGACATTCCCCACGTTTACGGCTTTCACGGTCAACTGTTGACTAAAACTGATGTTTGTTTTAAATGTAGACACTAAGCCCCTTCGTACACTAGGCGACTCAAGTCTCCGATACCTTACAACTTCGGTATCTATTGACACGTGCCTGTGAACGAATCTCTAAGGATGTGTATTCCTATAGTCGCTTGGATCGTATAGCCGAAGTCGTAAGGTATCGGAGCTTGCGTCGTCTAGTGTACGAAGGGGTTTATACGTTTCGTTCTCTGTAGGTATATCTAAAGCGCAGACAGACGAGATGTATGGCGAGGACGCGACGCGGACACGCACAGACGCATAAAAGCGCTGCGCCCGCGACCCGACTCTTCTGTATGTTTTATGAAAAAGGGACGCTGTAGAGACAAACAAATGTCGACCCGTCTACGTCTTCCGTCTTTTCAAAGTATCCCGCGCCTAAGGTATCAATAAATAAATACATCAGATGGTATTTTTTTAATGGCATGCTTTGAGGGATAGACAAGCTTATCAAATGAATCAATAGTACTTGTATACTCAACGAATCTTGTCAGAGAATCCCAACTAGAATATTGTGAAAGTGAGTGTTTATTTGCACATCTAAAACACTGAACCGATTTAAATGAATTTTGTAACAGAGGGATGGGACTTAGTAAATGATTATAGCCTAGAGACTCATCATCATCATCATCATTAGCCCGAAGACGTCCACCTGAACGTAGGCCTACCCCTTTGACCGCCACGCCGAACGACAATTCGCCACTTGCATCCTTCTGCTGCCCCCGATCCTCACGATGTCGTCGGTCCACCTAGTGGTAGGCCTGCGAACGTTGCGTCTTCCAGTCCGTGGTCGTCATTCAAGAATCTTTCTTCCCCATCTATTTAAATCAGTTCTACGAGCTATGTGGCTTGTCCATTGCTGGAGACTGTTTTTGCATAAATCTTGAAAGAGCAGAAAAGGATTAGAGGGCAAAAATTTAAAACAGTCACAGTTTTTTTTAAATAAAACCGATTTAAGAATGATAAACACTAGTAAAGCCTACCCATTTGACATGCCGATCATCCACAACACACCACAATGTCGCGATGCGCCATTTTGATTTATCGCTCGGCTTTCGGCTTTCGACGTTCGGGGTGAACGGACAATACACTGTCGGCCATTTATCATGTGAGGGCCATCGTATAATGATTGTGTGGTTAAATTCACTCATTAAAATGTATAGTTATTTTGTTTGTTTCATTTTAAAATCGAAAATTTTAATTGGTAAATGGAAATTCGTACATAATCCTTGAAATATTAAGTAATTCATAAAACACTTTCACTCATCCAGGCTCACAAACTTTTACATTTGTTATAATATTAGTAAGACACAGTAAAGCTTGGTCGCGGGACTAGCGAATTACCGTGACCCCGGAACGTAAATGGCTATTAAGGATAACGTGGATTTTAGTCAGTACAAGCCTGACAATCTCGCTCGCTCTGCCCTGGGTGGGAGGACTCATTTGATGATTTTACCACGATAAAAAATACACAGTCCACCATAACGAGAACCTTGTGTAAGCCGAAGAAGATGGGCATTTTTAGGAGGTTTCTCTTTCTAGCCCTGAACACCGGTAGCTTGGACCCTGTGACAGATACCGACTATAATATTTAATTTATTTAAAAAAAAGCAAGATTCAACATTGAATTGGGGTTGCGGGACTTACCAAGCTTCCTTGACCGTGGAACGTAGAGGGCTATTGAAGGACACTGTGGATTTTAGTCAGTACAAGTCGGACAGTCCCTACCTGCCCTGGCGGACTCATTTGATGATTTTACCACGATAAAAAAAAAATTCAACATTGGACTACTTTTGAAAATTTCTTGAAAGAAACCTAACAACGCTTTCACGAGACAAAATGAATAGTAAACATAATGAAATTCAGTTTTCAGTCTGAGAATCGATTGTCAAAGCTATCTCCTACTTCTATTTATACTTATACCCAAGACGCCAACTTTTAATGAAAGAGGTAAAATAGAAAGTTTTTTTTTTCTGCCTACTTACAAGTAGAAAGAAAATAACTAGATACTTAGAACTTTTTGTTAGACGAGTTAAATACCTTTTTCGAAGTTTAAGGAATTCTTAAAATACGTGCTTAGTGAAAGTAGCTGTTCTTTTTGTTTTTGAACTTAGATACTGGAAATGATGGAAATAAATATTGTGAGTATCTCAGTCGCAATCTTGATCCCGTTCTTTGTATATAATCAATCAACGACCGAATTAAGCTATCCTAGTCTTAAAGAAGCAATCACAAGCAGCCTTCAAATTACACGGATCATGATTTCAATTGAGATATAATTGTATATCCACTCCTGCTGTTTTCAAACGGTTAAAGAAATCATCCGCAATTGTTTCTGGGGTTTGGGCTACTGGGCTCTGTCTCAATAGTGGGAAAGGTATATGCTGAAACGAAGTTCAGCGAAGGTTTAAAAGGTGTTTTTGAGGCGGTACGAAGTTTGCCGAGTCGACTAGTAATAAATAATTAAAATATCTCAAAACATTCGACATTAACGTTTCTGGCGTTCATTAATACGGCGTTAATTAATATGTAAATGAATTCGCCAATTAATCCTGATGGGTAATAAATCTCTGGTGTTCGTCAATATGCTCGTGGCTGCTGGGAGTTGATTGAATTTCTCACTGTCAACGACATGAGAACGTTTTGAGGCTAGGAAATCAGGGACACGAAACGAATGTATGAAAAAAAATTGGTTAATTTAGCAGAATCTTTCTTGCAATGTGAATCATAATTTTATTGCTGTTTTAGTATTACTACAATTAAGCTATTGTGAAACAGACAGGCGTGGCAAACGCGAATCGAGGGGTTTTTGTTTGTAATGTATGGAATTGTTTGAAGCCACATAGACTATCGGGTCGCTTTCGCTTTCCTATGTGACTGGATTCAAACAATTCTATACATTACATATAAAAACGCCTCGGATCGCATTCGCTTCGCCTGTCTGTTTGACAATAGCTTGAATAAAATAAAAGGTGAATTTCAGGTTAAGAATGTCTCGTACTGCTTCAAATATCTACGGAGCCTACGGAGCTACGAGAGGTGCTACGGCGTAGCAAGTTATGTGTCGTAGCACTTCGAGTTACGAAGAGAGGTCTACGACTTTGTATGTGTTGTTAAAATAATATTTTTAAGGCCCTGTTTTATTGCTCCTTTAGCCAGTATGTTCCGTGGAACGTCCAAGCTTTCATTTTAATAGTTGTTTGATATTTTATCATAAAGAAGAAGAAACACCAACCTTGTAATTTCGTGCAGAGATAAAGACGAAAGCCCGCTCAAACCTAATAACCATCAAAATAAGTTCTCCCAAAAAAGCTTCGCATCCACTTTATTGCTCAGAAATCTCCAGCGCCCGCGTGTTTTATGGCCACAATGTCAACGCCTATCACTCTGACTCTGGACGTGATAGTTCATTTTTTGTTCACTGCAATGCGGTAAAGGTTCTAGGATCTATTCCTACGTAATTAACAGCATTGTACTTCAGTACCCTTAGTACGAATTTTCAGTACCTATTTAAGACGTAAACTGGAACTTTGACAATTTCAAATTGTCAATTTTCAATGAAAAAGTTAGTTCCTTCTTCGCACACCTGAGGCGCTGTTCCAATTTTTCATACAAGAAACGCTGTAAATACTGTAAAGTAAAAGAGTGACAATTCGTGCTAAGGGCACTAGTTTTATAACTATGTTTTCCACTCTTTAGCTAGTACATAGGTTTTGGATCGCATAAAGATCGCATTCATATATTTTTTTAGGTGTGAAATGAAAATTACAATGTTTGATGGGAAAACTGCTAGTGCAACTTGCTAGATTTGATTACAGATAGACAGCGGGACAATTCAAATTTCAAACTAAATGACTGTTGTAGACAAAAATAAAAATACAACAAAAAAAATATCCAATTCGTTACTCGTTTCCGAGATACGACAATTTTAAATACAGTGTTATGTATACAGGAATTACTCGTTTCAAATTTAAAGATTTACATGCGAAACATTAATTATTAATTCGCAACGACACATAACATTACATGTCACAGCTCTTTTATGAATTTTATAATAAATGTGGACAACATTTACGTCCACTTGGCTCGTTTAAAAGCTTTTAATGTTTAAATTACATGGATATGGATACTTTATATTTAATGCGAAACTGTAAAGTGTGGTTTCAGTTTTCACTTGCAATGTCGACTTTATTAAAAGATTCGTGATATTTTGTGGAATTAAAAGTTAGTAATTAGTCTGTGCTTGTGAAAATACACTGTGTTTTTGGTAACGAGCTGTTATTTTGATATTTATCAGAAACTTCAAAGTTACAACATATCCAAGGATTTTTGAAGGTTTTTTGAACGGGAACTTTGAAAAAAAAAATAGCGCTAGAAGCGCTTTTTCATTTCGCCATACTACACGATATACGCTATATTTCTTTAATATGTTTCTTTTCTTTCTGTTTTTAGTTTAAAAAAATGAAAAGATGCATGCTTTAAATGTCTTACATTTTTTTGGAAGATACTCATTTTCTGCGACGACACAAATTATCCCAAAAAGTTAATAAGACAACATTTTTTTGCAAAATAATTCAATAAGCAGAATTGTTGACGCGAAAACGATTTTTCGTTCCAGCGCTCCTTTTTTAATTAAAATGACAGAATTAAGATGGAAGTCAGAAATGTACAATTATTACAGTTCATGAATCGCTCTTTGGAAGTAATTATAGGCTTCTCAAAGTTGAGTACTTTTGTAGCTTTGTCGCTTCTTTAGTGTTGACAGTGTTTTGTTGTCCCACTCAAGGACTTTCTCCTTATTATGGGTGCGTTTACAAATAGTAAGTCACATACACATCATCATCTGCCTAGCCTTTTCCCAACTATATTGGGGTCGGCTTCCAGTCAAACCAGATTCAGCTGGATATCAGTATTTTACATGGAGCGACTGCCTGTCGGACCTCCACAACCCAGTAACTGGGTAATACGATACCCCATGGTAAGACTGGTTGTCAGACTTTAGAGCTTCTGACTAACAGTAACGACTGTCAAAGATCTACAAAATGACAGCCGGGACCAACGGCTTTACATGCTTTCCGAGGCACGGAGGAAACTCGCTATGATAGATGGTCACCCATCCACAGACCAACCTCGGCAAGCGCGGCTTAACCCGGAAGATCGGCCTGTGCGGCTGTGATTATTTAGCCACGAGCTCCTCCGAGTAAGTCACATACACAAACTCCTGTAAATACTCTACATATATTGGTTCCGTGCGGGGATAAAACCTTGACGCAATGCAGCAGTCGACCGCTAAACGAAGTAGCCGATTTAAAAAAATTACATACTCAAAAAATAAGTTTAATCATAAAAGAACTGTGGTTCTTCATAATGATAATAGCTAATGGAGTTTCAATAATAAATTCAGTAACGTTCTCCGAATCATGGCAAAACCAACCCTTTCAGTAAATATGTATATAGATCATCCCACGTTTATAACAAGGGGGAAACACGCCAGATAGGCAGTAATCAGATTATGCAAACATGGTGTTTTGTTTCATGGATACCGTCCATTCGAGGAAAATTAGGGACTCAAATTGTAAACCAAAACGTTTCGGGGAAATATGGAGCTGGGTTTTAAGAATTTTCATACATTAGTAACTGATAGCGGAGGGTTAAATGACCATTTAGGCTCAGTTTACATGGGAATGTGGACAGCGAGTAATGGGTGACTCGGTGTCTGATTATGGATCATGTCGACAGCGCGGCGCCTCGTGTTCCACATGCCTCAAAAAACTGTCATTAATCTTACGGGGCCTTCATAGAGCGTGCTTTAGAAGAAAGGATATAGAAGAAAAAACGTTTATTTGGGTAAACGGTACACACAATATAAACAAATAAAAGAAGAAAAAAAACAAGATAGTAAAACATTACATTGGATAAAAACAACACCGAAATAGCAAATATAACATTGTGTGTCCCACGGCTACGCCAAATGGGGTCCAGTTCAGCAAATTGTCGAGCACCTAGTGCTCGACACTGGTTTACGGTTAACCACTTCGTCGCTTACCATCAAGCGAGATTTCAGACAAACGCCAAAAAAGTGAAACAAAACAGCATAATTTAAAATATTAAAACAACATTAAACTTAAATAAATCAGACCTCATCAATACATAAGTTCATTCACTTCAAAACGAACACTATCCATAAAATACTCGTTTCATGAAAACTACAAAATACAAGAAAGCAATCTAAAAACAGTGGAACCGTTTATGAAACAACAATGCTGTGAAGTTCACGCCAAATAAAGGAATAAAGGACAGCACAGCTCCTCGGTCTTGTTGTACTTTTTAATGGAACAACAGTTTTACTATGAAATACACAGACAGAAGTACCAACCACTTGCAAATTAATATAACACGGGCATTTTTTTTTTCCTTGGTAAAGTCATCAAATGAGTCCTCCCACCCCGGGCAGGGCGGGAGGGACTGTCAGACTTGTGCTGACTAAAATCCACGGGGTCCTTCAATAGTCCTTTATGTGTCCCTGTCCTTTTGTGTCACGGTAATGAAATAAGTCCCGCGACCCCGACAGGCTTTAACGCTCTAGAGGGGGGCCCCGTCATCTTGCTGACCCTCTTTGAGGCGCGCGTGGAACACAACGCGCCGTCGACCTAGGCATGGTCCATGGTCGGGCAGCGAGTTGCTCTTTACACGCTGCCCACTATATATAACACTGGCATAACCGACATTATCCCATGGGGATGTTATACAGTGATAAAAAAAACATCCTGCATGATGACCTTTTTTTAACACTTTGCCCCACTCTAGGAATGTCTCCTGTATCGTGGGTGCGTTTACAAATATAGAAACTTACATAAGCTAACACCTAGACCCAGAACAAGTACGTTTAGATCATTAAATGTTATAAAAATATCTAGTTTTAATTCCGCGACAGATATCCAGGCTTGGATGCAGGATGAAGTTCCACCCTACCGCTCTCATGCATATGCACATGCAGGAAAGGTAGCTCTCTCCCACCTCCATGCATTATGCTATTATATGTGTTTGTTTAGCGTCAAAAGCACTTATATTCAGAGGTGACAGAGACACAGTCACCGATGTCGTTCACACTCTAATTTCGATTGAAGTCAAGATTTGTATGCAGGTACAAACGTCCAATTGATCATTATACGTAGTGGATTTTCTGTATATTTCCCTCTCACACGGTGGCACTTCGCTGCATCGTACGTTGACAGAAATTCACTCAACTTTGCAATTATCTCGGCAGGTTTGTTTTGAAACTATCTCGTTACTACATTGTTACGTGTCTGTTTGCTTGCATTGTTGCTTATGACTGAACTTTAATTGTCGGGTTATCGTTTTTTAGACAGCTTAAGGAGCTTTTAAAATACAGTAGCCCGCGTGGTGGATTATGGCCCACTCCCTCTCACAGAGAGGAGGCGTGTGTCCCAGCAGTGGGAACATTATAGGCATTAACCTAAGTCTCTAAATTGTACAGAGTATTTTTAAAACAATGTTACATGACGCCTAAAATCCTTTTATTATTATAAACGTGGAGTGAGAATGTTTGTTACTCTTTCACGCAAAAACGACTGAATGAATTTAGATGTTTGGTATACTAGTTTATAACCTACATTAACAAATTATAGGTTTTTTTATCCCGATTTTATTTCTGCGTAGTATAATTTTTTAAACAGGTGTCAACAGCCAGTCCGTCATAAATGTGTCGTAAAGTATACTTTATCAGACAAATTATTCTACAAATATATGAAGCAAAGAACGGGGTGATTCTCTTCTAAAAATCCTCAAATTCTGATCGTAAATCAAGGTAATATAAGTCCTTATTCGTAAAAAAGACATTAGGTACTTATAACAACCCCAATGGGGGTAATATGCGAGATAACAGCCCCTGGGGTTCCAGAGCTCATGAATTATGAGGTGCTCGTGCATTCGAGGCAGTCGTGCGGTTGTGATCATTTTAGGATTGCTATTCAATTTACCTTTACTCTGCTGTTTTTGTTTTTAAAAAGGTTATTTTGAGCAGAATCCATAAAAATAATTAAACGACTTATTAGCAAGTGCACGCAATAGAGATCTATTTTCAGTGACTGATTTTAAAAGTGTAACTTGCTTAATTTTCATCGTCGCCGTTCATAAACTCACAATTAGAAATTGGCAATACGCTAACTGTATTGTGTGCAGGCCACATCGCTCGTAGAACTGATAACCGAAAGGGGAAGAATAGATATCGAGTGGCGACCACGGGCCGGAAGACGACATCGTGAGTCGCGAGCAACCGATGCAATGGATGTAAGTGGCGAATTGTCGTTTCGGCATGACGGTCTAAGGGAAGGCTAATGTTCAGCAGTGGACGTCTTCCGGCTGATAATGGTAAGGGCGTGTTCTTAAGTTGTTTTGTATTTTCAGCTATCAATCATGATGTATGTCAAACAGTGACAATTACAGTCCCCCTAGCCAAGTCGCAAATGATATTTTCAACTATAAAACCTACAGCATTAAGTTCATATCTAATAAGCTATATTTATCTCTAGGTTGGCCAGGGGGCTGGAATGAATGTGAATTCGATAACAAAGGCTACGATAAAGTTGGAAGTAGCAGTTAAAAAAAAAACAAAAATGTACGAAACCAGCTGAAGGCGTCGTGAAAACTGAAAGTTCCAGTAATAAAACTAAATTATGTGAGTTTTTAGAAGCAAATAAAAAATACTTTTTTAATGTTCTTCAATATTATAATAATACCTAGATGTAAATATTGTGAAGGCCACCACGGCGAGCAAAGCAAGTCATCGTTTAC
The DNA here is from genome assembly GCA_036375495.1 of Agrotis segetum. Lineage (NCBI taxonomy): Eukaryota > Metazoa > Arthropoda > Insecta > Lepidoptera > Noctuidae > Agrotis > Agrotis segetum. The sequence continues at coordinate 734,145 of JAQSVV010000280.1, read as the reverse complement.
AATGAGATTGTTGAGGCCCTAGCATGACTTTTCACATTTTTGTTGCTAAAGAAAACGGGAACTTTGACCATGTAATAGTTTCTCGTTCGTACATTGGTCGCACTTTTCATTTTCCATAGAATAATCACAGTAACTAGGTACTTCAAGATTACGCTGTTCGGTAAAATACGGAAAACTTGTGATAAAGCCTCAGTTCTATTGCTGCCAGTGACAAGCTTGTCAAATAAAATTGGTCTTTATTGTTACGAGACTAAATTTATTTTTGGATCACTGCTGTCAGACGTAAAACTAAGGGTGCTATACACGGCGCATGTAACCCGCGCAAGTAATGGTGCGGGTTACCCGCGCGAGTAACATGCGCAAGCTACTTACTTGATCAAGCTACCCGCAGGATGCTTGTACATGGCGCATGTAGCTTGAGCATGTTGAGGCACTTGCGCGGGTTACATGCGCCGTGTACAAGCACCCTAACTATGAAAAGACAGTACCGTGAATGACATTTCAGTATCTTTCAGTTGGTACCAAGTTGGCACTATTGTGTAACTTTGTTCTAATAGTGTCACGATGTTTTACAGAACTAACGGGACAATAAGGCAGTGGAGTTGACGTTGTCATATTTTGTTAAGAAATTGTTTCTATAAAATTCTTTTGTTAGAAGAGGAAGTTAAGACAATAATTAAGACTGAATTGTTTTAGTGTGAGTTAGGCTACGAATGCCTTTTTACGGAAAACATAACAACGTTATATTCGTTATGTCATGACGCCTCTGATTTTTCAAGATTTAGGCAGAAGTATCTAATAGCACAACCACTCCATGGTTTGAGTATGTCGCATAAAATAAAAGTATGACGCTTGCAATTGTTTCAAATTGGCAGTTCGTCCAAAAATACACCATACTGCCTATCGTACGATCGATTTGACACGGAGCAGCGATGCCAACTTAGCAAAATTTTTTGTCCGTTAGAGCTAACAACATAAAACAATAATTACGAGTAATAGATTTAAAAAATCCAAAAGCCCACGTTTTAAAATTTCCTAAAAATAAGAAAATCACTCAAAACGTGGGGGCGTATATCATATTAGGGATTATTTATGGGATATACATAATTTACATGACGTGTATAAATCGTGGATGTAACTTGCAAAGATAAAGAAAAAACTAGGATTGCTGATGACAATTGACTTGCCCCCACTAAGCTTTAAATTTTTGTTTTATGTAGTGTAAAAAAATGTATTTTAATTCCGTGGCTTTAAAACAAACCGGGAAATGTGGTTATACTACTGTACTACCTCTGCCGTTCCCTTTGAGTAAAGCAAGTTATGCAACGACGATATAATACTAGACTCCTAATAACAGGGACCGATGTCTGTCAACACATTAGGCGAAAAAGTCTTATATCCGTCTCATTTCGACCACTCCTGTGAGTCGTAAACATACGTTGAGACTGAACAGACCTTAAGTTAGCCAATCACAACGCAGTACCCCGTCCTCCTCACTTACGTAGTACAGTCAGCATTAAAAGTCGATGACCACATTCAGATTTTCAAAATCATTGTACATTATAATCTCCCATAAATCGCTCAACAAGATACGCGACAGTATTGAATGAACATCATTAAAGTTCAAAATTAACTGAACACCAATGTTCAATGGTCACTGTACACCATTTTGCCAAAAATTGCTGATCGTTATAATATCCAAAAACATCATTACATTCAGTTTTACAAAAGTCACTGAACAATATAAAGTACTGGTTTTAGTTACCTACTGCAAAACGACCAAAAATAACTGAACAACATAAAAAACAAAAGTCACTGAACAATTTAAAATACTGGTTTTAGTTACCTACTGCAAAACGACCAAAAATAACTGAACATCATAAATAACAAAAGTCACTGAACAATATAAAATCCTTGTTTTAGTTACCTGCTGCAAACGTCCAAAAATAACTGAACATCATAAATAGCAAAAGTTACTGAACATTACTTTGTTTCGGATACGTAGCACTGGCGTGTAACCTTTTACTACTATCAAAAGTAGCTGAACTGAAATGTAAAAAAACTTTAAAAAAAAATGTAACCGCCTTCAAAAACAACCACAAAAAAGGGTAAAATAACCTACAAAACTTTTCTTTCGGAAGTCGGTGGTTTTTTTATTAATTTCATTGTTTTTTGCCACCGACTTCCGAAAGAAAAGTTTTGTTTTTTTTAAGTTTTTATTTTACTCTTTTTAGTATAAATATTCAACCAAAATTCTTGTGAATACATCACTTTCTTACTTATGTAAGAAATCCGAAGCACCGGTAATAACATCGTTAACATCTCTTTCATTCCTTCCCTATCTCAAAAACTACTGAACGATTTTGATGAAACTTGCACGATTCCTTAAGTTGAACAATACCTAGTACAACATAAAAAGAATTACTTAAATCGGACTTATAGTTCCAGAGATATGCGAACACAAACATAATTTACTAAATCAGACGATGCCAAGTTCTTACTAGAGGAGTTGTACCTTCCATCATCAGCTCAGCTACATGAGATGATGATTATCAGATGCAAATACTTGAACAGCTTTAAAAAATATATGAAAATGGTACTATGTGCCTATAAAATTTGAAGGTTGCCCTCGATTTCCCTGGGATCCCATTATCAGATCCTGACCTGATGAATATGGACCAATTGGAAAGTATACCCTTTCAAACAAAAGAAAATATTTCAAATCGGTCCAGGCGTCTTCGAGAAATCGGGGAACATACAAAAAAAAAAGATTCCGACGAATTGAGAACCTCCTCCTTTTTTTGAAGTCGGTTAAAAAAGTGCTCATCTTCAGAGTTATAAATTCAATCTTATCCTATCCAAACTAAATCATTGTGCCATTCGGGGACTGCCACGGTAAAGCTATTGCATAGCAATTATAAAAAAAAAACAACAAAAAAATTATCGCCTACCGCGAATATATGTGGGGTGCTATAACAAGAAACCTCCACGTGCGCCTGTGGACTGGAGTTCCTTCTCTGATACGTCTGGGGGAAGACCAGTTTTTTGGGCCGGTGCACCCTGGGATGCGGGCAAAAACTCTTCCTAAGTCACTGTGTGCCTAAAGGGGTGTCTTTGCCCGTATGCGAATAGCCTGTCGTGTCGACGCTCCAACGCGTGTCCCTCTGATTAGCAGAGGGCAAAGCGGCGAAGCGGGCTTGCGGACGGTGAGTGATGGTTAGCTCGCCGTCCGACCAAGGACCAAGCCCGGGTCGGTGTCGCGTCGTGTTTCGCGCCAAATCCCTGCTGGGGTCGCGGGTTTTTTCTTAGCCGAGGATACCGTGGCCTCCGAACGTTAAGGGCATAGGAAGGAACACGGGTGGATTTTAGTCAGTAAGAGTCTGACAGTCGCTTCCGCCCCACCCAGAGCGGGAGGACTCATTAATTGATGATTTTACCACCTAAAAAAAAAACCGCGAATTTATGTGTGTAACCAGAATATCACCATGGACGTTTTGCAGTAGGTAACTAAAACAAACATTTTATTTTGTTCAGTGACTTTTGTACAACTGAATGTAATGATGTTTTTGGATATTAAACGATCAGCAATTTTTGGCAAAATGGTGTACAGTGACCATTGAACATTTGTGTTCAGTTAATTTTGAACTTTAATGATGTTCATTCAATACTGTCGCGTATCTTGTTGAGCGATTTATGGGTGATTATAATGTACAGTGATTTTGAAAATCTGAATGTGGTCATCAACTTTTGATGCTGACTGTACCTCAGCGAGTTGACAGAATAGTTTTTGTTCCTTAGATCGTGTATGCAGAGTCTAGTATTATATCGTCGTTGAAGTTATGTTATAAAACTAAAACCGATCGGCTAGATTTAATTCCAATCAGACCACGTGATGACCATCGTTCTATTTTAAAGAGCACTAGTGTAAACAATATGAGATGATGATAGAATCTGATCATCCATATTTTCTAAGAAAACTTTGTTTAAATCATCTATTTTTAAGGCTTACATAAGTTTGTGGCTGGAACAAGAATTTCTGTGTTTACTTTATGATGATTATCAAGTTTTGATTTATTTTTGGCTCATAAAACAAAGTTTTAAACGTTGAAAGTTGATCAGTTGCTACAAGCACTCTTTGCCAGGGTTGCGCAACCTGGGATTTGGAACGCAAAAGGTAATTGAAGGAACAGCTTCAGTTTCAGTTATGTAGTTTGAGTCGTGACGCTGATTTTCACTCATCTTAGACCTGGAGAAGTTATGTGAAGATTTCACACTTAAAAGCAGGGCCCCAACTTGAATGTCATCACCACTTGTTCATTAGTCTCTTGTGGTTGCTTTATAATTTTACATGAGTATACGTCACAGTTTTAATCCCCGAAAGATTGAATCAAAATTGTCGTCCAGATTTGATTAAGGGTTTTCTAAAAATCCCTCTTAAAATAACGTTATCTTAAATTGCAAATAAATAATTCAACTAAAACATAGTCGCTAGGTATGTCGCTGAATTTTAACATTAGTGTTTCAAGACCCTTGCTCCGTTCAGATTGACTCAGTCGTCATGACAACGGCTCAAACTCTCAGTCACTATTGGGTGATCATATTTTACTTGTGATTTCTTGTGAAAATTATCCCATTGTTATCGCTTGTTCAATTAATAAACAAACTATTAATAGCTGTCAGTGTGTTTAGTGAGGCGGATTTATGGCGTGTCGAGCTTGACTTGAGTTGAGTCAACTATTTGAATACCAGTTGAGACAGTTGCTACAACAATTTGCATCTAAACGAAATAAAATAAACAAACATAAAATAATAAAGCAAGCTAGTTTTTCGAACCGTGAATATTCAGTTAGTGGCGACAAGTTTGAGGTGCAAGCAATTTAGAAGTTGAAATTAATTTATATTTGTTCATTAGGAAACTCTGGCGGTTGAAACCGGGGCAGTTAATAAATTATATTGGTGGTGACTGCATGTAGAACTTTCCTCACTTGAGGCTCTAGTGTTTAATGCTTCTCAAACTGGTTATAAAGGGGTTTGAAGATTTGTGGCATACCTACCGCCGCCATTTTGATTTTTTTTCAAAATCGCGGCCAGCTATGAAACCTTTTTATATCGTTAGCTGACATTAATGCCAACAAAAAATATTTTGACAACAACCCGCGTAAAGTTTCAGGTTTCCGAGATAATAACCGTGAAAGTTAATCACGTGACATTCACAATTCTAAGCTAGTCTATGTGTTCGAATGCATTAAGATGTTCAAAATAATAACTTTTTGAACGTAATATGTATGTTGCATTCTATCTGGATGTTACTTAAACATTATACGTCTGATATAATCTACTTTTTGAACTTAATAACTTATTTTTAGACCGTCTACACTTGTTTGAATGTAATGTCTTCATATGATTTAACTATCAATACAATAGTTATACGTTAAATAAAAGTATAAAATAAATATGACACAACTCGCCTCACCCGCCTGCATTGTAGATGTCTCGCTCGCACCTTTGAAATGTATGATGTATTATATATTTAAGTGATAAATATACTTAACCATGGTATTTCACCTTTACTTTTTGCGATTTTGGGAGGGATGGTTAGATTTTGCCACATGTTTAAATATCGAATTTCTTGTTTGTACATGAAGCCATAACTTAGCCGTTACATTGTATCCCTATCACCAACAATTATGACCACTAAAGACTTGGATTGGCTTGTACCGGAAGTGTATTACTTCGCCTGTAAAAAAAGGATATTTTGATTTCTTTTAACGAGTCCGCGCTCGAATATTCTCGCAGTCAGACGTAATACAAAAAGTAAAAAATGCCTAATTGTGCCGTATTGAGTTGTAGAAACAATACACAAGAAGTAGGACGACTATGCCGAAGTTTGTAACTAAATTATAGTTGTATCATCAAAATATCTATGAAAAATATGACACGCTCATCTCGATACAAATCGAAGAATATATTGCTTCTATCCAGATATATTGCTGTGATGGCCACAGTAAGCAGAAACATCATGAGGCATGATAGGTACCTAGTTTTAATATCATTATCAATTCATCATCATCATCATAACAGCCGTAGAAAGTCCACTACTGGACTAAGGCCTCACCCAAGGATTTTCCATTGGATTTTTATTGCCATACTCGCCACGCTTGGCAGGCGGATTGACGAGTGCATTTATTTCAGCTTAATAGTCTTCCAACGCTGCTGTTCATTGAAAGAGTTTTAAACTGCGGGGCTATGGATCTTACATTTTGCCCTATCCCTCGATCGACTTTTACCTACGGTCTGCCCGGGAAGAGAAATAGCTGGCACATTCTACGTTTTTCTTTTTCTCCCAGACGAGGATTATCAATTACTTACTAAAATATTTTATAAAAAATATTAAGCCTTTGTTATTCCGAATTAATGTGGTCAACTTTAACACTTTATATCTCAGAAACCTGAAACTTTACGAGGGTTGGTGTCTTAACATTTTTTGTTGTTATTAATGTCAGCTATCGATTTATAAAGGTTTCATGTCTGGCCGCGATTTTGAAAAAAAAACAAAATGGCGGCAGTAGGTATGCCACGCTCCATAGTAAAATCTTCAAACCCCTTTCTGGAACTTCATTAAACATAAACCGTGGTCCCACAAAAACTTTTAAACGTCTGTTGAGCACTTGTCTTAAAAATGTCATATTATGACGTTGAAATAAGGTCCGTTTTGTAGTCACACTTTTTTAAGACAAGTGTCCAATAGATTTTTACGTTTTTGTAGAAAGGCTGAAAGGATTTGGAAGAGACTTAAACTCAGCAATGAGTGACTAAAGGTGGCAGGCCGCACAACCTATTGTATAAATAAATGAATTCTACTTTATTCTATTCTAGAAGAAGAGAAAACATAAGGTACAGAAGGAACATTTAATGTCTGAGGCATCCTCTATAAATCCACCAAGTAGGTAGGGTAGTGGATATGTCGCTCGATGATCTCCGGCCACCGTAGGCGCGGACCATGCCCGGGTCGACGGCGCGTTGTGTCCCACGCGCGCCTCAAAGAGCGTCAGCATAATGACGGGGCGCGTATTTCCAAAACCTATACTATTTCAGTCTCGAGTCGGACTCTACTCGATTAGCTTTTGTTTGTGCATATTTCTCAACAAAACCTAATCTATCTCAGTAAAAAACTTGACTCAAATAGATTAGCTTTTGTTTGTGCATATTTCTCAACAAAACCTAATCTATCTCAGTAAAAAACTTGACTCAAATAGATTAGCTTTTGGTTTTCTTTGGGTTTAAGTCAGAGATCATGTCATTTCACTAAACTAAGTAAAATGTTGAAAACGTCGACGGAGCACCGCTTCGCGGTGCTCCTACTTCCGGGTGGTTTAAAAAAAATAACCACGAAGGGGATGGCGGGGTCTGAAAGACCCCGCCATCCCCATTTATGAGAAATATGCACAAACAAAAGCTAATCGAGTAGAGTCCGACTCGTGACTGAAATAGTATAGGCTTTGGAAATAGGCTGACGGGGCCCCCCTCTCAGAGGGCCAAAGCCTGCCGGGGTCGCGGGATTATTCCCTTACCGTAACCCCGGAACTTAACAGGCTATGAAGAACACCGTGGATTTTAGTCAGTAGAAGTCTGACAGTCCCTCCCGCCCTGCCCGGGGTTGGAGGACTCATTTGATGATTTTACCACGCTAAAAAAAAAAAAAAAAGGGTAGTGGATATGCATAAGGTGATTGCGTCGATGTAGCCCGCGAAATTCAAATTCTTACGTTTTTTGCAATTTGCAGGCAAGTGACATGTTGTAACTTTATCAAAATATGAATAGCGGTAATAGCAAGTACATATAATTTTAAATTTAAAATTATCAAAAAATTCGCTCCACATAGAAAAGGTGCATCATAGTAAAGTTAGATTTCGGAGATTTTAACAATACGCACCTTTTTTAATAACAACGTGTTTTATAATTATCATATTATGTCGTAGTGATAAGATTGATTTTCACTTGTAGTTGGAGTTAGTTATTATTATTATTATTTGAATGTCACCTTTAAAGCAGTTCATTAATTTTCGAGTTAATGCCTATTTCTAAGCTTGCAACCTGTTTCTGTCACTTTGATAGGTGATTAAGCTAACGATAAGCAAATGAAACTTCATCGAGCAAGCCTACGTGCCAACAGTAACCAGTGGCAACAGAATACTAACAAATATGGTAGCTCGCAAATTGGTAACGGAATAGAAATTATGGAGATTGGGATCCTTGTTAAATTTGTAGTTTTTGGTTTAAAGTAGCCATACACCATACTGCCTATCGTCCAATTGGCATGACGAAGGTTTGAACAAACTTTCAAATCGGCAGCGACATTCAGTTGAAGCCATTACATGTGTGATGTCTTCAACTGAACGTCGCTGCCGATTTGAAAGACGATCTGACCTAGTGATGTCACTAGTTTAGTTTTATACGAATATCGATATTCCTTCATACTTTAAATATAGTCTTTCCGGGAAACGGACCTACCATTTCCCGTAAAGACTATATTCCTATTACAATAAAGTTCATACTCTTATTAGGGTGAATAGAGTAACTAAGCGAAAAGAAACACTGAATTAAAGACACATTTGAATGGCCAGTGAATGAATGAAAAGTTCATTTTGGGAAATGAACTAGTTCATTTACTTCAATCGTTCGCGAACTACCCATGTCTAATGCCAACTATGACAATACTGTTGAAGAGACCGCTGACGGACGGCATTATACCCTATTTTTCGGGTTCCCTATGTGTTCCAGCACCACAGTGTTTTTTGAAAACGACCTCTTGTATTCTTTTAACAGCTAAAGACTCACCTCTCTGTCTATCATAAGCATTAATACACTCGCTGGTCTGGAACTGGCTGATGAGAGCTGTCTTTCCAACACCTGGAGCGCCAACCATGGCTACCCGGTGGCAGGCGACTGGCTTCCGTTCCTGAGACTCTGGTGCGGCCTGCGCTGGGGAGGACGGGGCGAGGCTGCCGGACCGCGATCTCCGGCGACGGAACGAGTCACCACGGTTGACGATGCCTGGAAAGATATTGAACTGGTTAATATCATTATGGTATCGTATAACCTATTGCCGGGGTTGCGGAACTACAAGCTACTGTGACGCCAGACACCGTGGGTATTAGTCAAGTACAAGTCTGACAATCCTTCCTGAACTGCCCTGGGTGGGAGGATTCATTTGATGATTTTACCTGATCTCTATTATAATCTGGACTTTAAAATAGACTGTGATTTGTGAGTTTGTTTCGGCTGTTTCTTCTCAGAGTAGACTGGTACGGAATACAGGTCTCACTTATTTTACAAAGGGACGCGTAAAAGTGTTTGCTTATATAAATATCATTTCATTTGAAGGTCTGATCGCTGTCAAGGCCAAACTGGCATGTTACACACTAAGGGTGCTTGTACACGGCGCATGTAACCCGCGCAAGTGCTTCAACATGCTCAAGCTTCATGCGCCGTGTACAAGCGGGTAGCTTGATCAAGTAGCTTGCACATGTTACTCGCGCGGATAACCCGCACCTTTACCTGCGCGGGTTATTACATGCACCGTGTACAAGCACCCTTACTTTCTAGTGTGGGTGTGTGTAAAAATAGTGTAATCATCTGATCATGCTTGTGGGGAAAACATGACCAGAAATTGCACAAAACATAGAGAGTTTTTGTAGAGGGAAGCTTTTTCCCAGCTGTGGAGAAGCTTTACAAAACTATAAATAGGTACGACAGAAACGGCTAGAAGATATAAAAAAAAAAAATGTTCGAAATACTAAGTCAGACTTCTTCGCAAACAATCTCAGCGAGACTAGTACAAAATTATATTGTAGGTACTTCAGGCTTTTTCGAGAATGGGATATCACATCGCCATATTCCAAGCTTCGAACTGCTATTAGAGAAAATCAAAGTGAAAAAAACTCAAAATCATTTTACGTCTGTGGAGAGTCGAACTCGGGACACTCCATTTGCTCCTTTTTTACCAAACATGTGTGTCAATTTCATAAGATTTTGAAAAATAACTTCCACAGTATTTTTAACGTTAAAGAAAAACCCAGATACCAGTATCGTTTACTCAAATAATAACCGTACATCACGTATACGTTTCGTAAGTCGATATATTTTTAAAGTAACATAAAATACATCTTTAACTGCCAGTAAATTCGTTTAACAAAATGGTTACCGTTGTTGAAATATCTTTTTTCCTCAAAGTATTTTACGAACGAGTGTGAAAACAGAGTGTTGGCATATATAATGAGCTCAAACAGTGTATTTTATGTTATTTAAACTGTTATGGTACTTTGTTGAACAATTTTTAGAGAAAATGTTTTTACGTAAGTGGAATATTTCAGTTTTTTTAAAATTTCAGTTTTGGGAATGGAATTTTACTTGTTTGATGAGAAAGATGATAAAAATGTGATATTTATACGTGAACGTTTGCCTGATGTTCTCCTACCAGAGTGTTAAGAGGATAGTATAGCGGCTGCGATTTAAAAAAATAGGTATTTAGAAAAACTCGTGCTATCCCTCCCTCTCGCTCGTTGAAAAACTCCCGATCGTGCGATAGAAAGCGTTGCAGCTCGCGACTGCTTTAAGTATTTTTTATATGAAATTTGCTTATCGGGAGAAAACGTTTTTCACATACTAAATCACGAACAATCTCTTAGATTCTGGCGTCAATCGTTTTGTAGATTTTTTTTTTTTCTAAAACTTCTTTGTTTTTAAAATTGTAGTTTTACTTCAATGAAGATTTTGTCCTAAAAATAGTAACTCTTAGGCGCCTGTAAATTTCACACTATTATAAATTGTGAAAAAAATAAAACCTATAAACCTAGATTTTTACTGAGTCAGAAGCATTCTAAAAAATCATTGAGATAGGATTACATTTATGGGCAGGGAAAACGTTTTCTCTTTTACTACGAGCGCTCGGTAGACGATCCTAGCTCTTAATCAAAAATAGACAGGTGACGGTCGCTTTTACAAGTTTTTTTTTTCACATTTTCTTCTTTATTGTTGAACACCTGCTGTTATGAGGAATGTCAATTTTATTTATTCATTCTAAAGGGGTTTGAAGATTTTGGCTCTTTCCATTTTGATTTTGTTCATAATCGCGGCGCACACACTCAGAGGTGTTTGTATAGGTATGTGAGTTTCTATGTTTTTAAAGGCATCCACGATATAGGACAAACTCCTAGTGTGGACCAATGTAAAAAAAAAACAGTAGTAAAAGGAAGTGTGAAGTTATTCTACGTTCTAACAAATGTACTTAAATTCCGACCATATTGCCAAAAAAGGTCAGATCCAACCTTTCCTCGTGATATTAAAACAGAACAAGGTCCTTTCTGTAACACTCTACGTCACCATCGTGAAAAGTGTCAAAAACTCATATTTTTGATGAAGCGTCAAATCTCCCCTGAGGACCCATATTAGGACCGGAATAAATGAGCTTGGCAATTAAAAGTAATGTCCCAGAAAAGGAACTTAGTGACGCGTGCAAACGACCCTTTTCTGGCACCCTTTGGGTTTGTTTGGTGAAGTGACAGATTTTTTAATTAGGAAGTTTTATGAAGTTTAAATTCGGAAATCTTTTTCTCAATATTTTTCCGAAAATGATAAATGAACGCATTAGTCCGCGGTATATTCCACGCATAATTTGATGTATCTAATTGGTCCACAGAAACATTTTCCCGAGAAAAAAAATGTCCTATCCCAACTATAATCTATCTTCGAGTCACATTACGTTCCATTCAGCTGTTTTGCCGCGATTGAGAAACAAACATAACTTTATATGTATTATCCAGATTAGTTAGATTAGATTAATTCAATTAGGTACAACGTTTAATCAAAAAATTGCAATATAACTTCATTATCTTGGCAAGCAACCAACCAACTCGGTTGGCGGGGTCTTTCAGACCCCGCCATCCTCTTCGTGTTAGGTTACTTTAAACCTTGCACGCAGAAATAGGAGCCCCGCGAAGCGGGGCTCCGTCGATAATCCTTATTGGGTGGTAATCGGTAACAAAACAAACTTAAGGACTTACGTATTTTATGGCAATCGGTTTTATGTATTTTGTATATTATAGATTGTTATATTTATGACAAAGAAATTTAGGACATACAGTATTTAGGAATTTCAATGTTATGGCATTTGAAATTATGTGGTATTAAGTTCGAGCGAGCTATCATTCGGACAAATGATGATTAGGACAAAAAAAAATATGTCACATTAGATTATGTATAAAAAAGTTAGGTCACACAATAGAGAACCTAGGCCGTTAGATGAAATTGCTTACTGAGAACAATATAGCTGTACGGAAATACTGGTACATTGCGTTTTGTTGGTACTTATATTTGGCTTGCAATACCCAAGTACTCAGTTTACGAGTCTGACGTCAATGGCCGGTGAGTATGACCACATTAAATCTGACATAGCGTCATGCCGGCTATATTTGGGACTCGTGCACTCATTTCGACGTTAAGGGCCGTTTACTATGGTGATTTGATTGTGGAATGGAAGATTAGATGGTTATTCTTGATTTTATTGTTTTTGAATGAAATATTAGCTGTAGGTAAATGATAGCAGCATAGGCAGGCGACCTGGGAACTGAACTCAGGACAGGACCTCTTGCTCTGATGAGCAATGCTTGCAACTATTAAACTATTAATACAGTCTCTCATATACAAATAAAATAGTCAAGAAAAAAAAAAAACAAAAAAAAATACGTGTGACCATTCGAGTAGTCAATTTTCCGACAAAAATATAATTTTTTAAGGCCTTCTCCTTTTTAAAGTCGGTTAAAAAACAGTAATTAATACATTACCTATATCCTAACATTTACGACCCCTACCCGATGAAACACAGCTGATACATTTTCTTTCTTTCTCAAATGAGTTTTAGATTCATTAAGATTAATGATACGGAATATAAATTAGTTTTATTTGTAAAACAGATGTGGTTGCGTGTTATACCTGTTTTAATTGTGGCTGTAAAACTTATTTATTGTGTTTATGTGAGGCTGTTGTATATAAACATTAGCCTAAAATATACCGGGAGTTCACGGCCTTGAGATAGGTTTACTATTTAGAAGGACCAATCAAACATTTTTAATGTATGGCTCGTATGACTTGACCAATGTTTAAAGGCCTTAAAGTTTAAAGACCCACAGAGCGCGATCCGTTTTGGCGATCCGATCTGGCGATGCGATCGGGGGTATTATAACGTCTTAAAATCAGGCTTATTCCGATCATGATCGATTTTTTTTTTAAATCGATCGTGGGGTGTATTACAATGATGATTACAATGATTTTAAGAAAAATCAGGCTTGTTCCAGTCAGTAAACGAGGTGGCGCTAGACGACTTGTATAGCTCTGTCACTTTCACTCGCTGGAATAAGCCGTCTAAAAAAATCGGTGGCCGGTAGAAAAATTCGCTTGTGCACTGCTTATCGCAAGTTAGATTTCAACACCGAACAATTTTATTTGGATCGCATGGTTACAAGTACCATAATGCATGTCAATTTAAAAGTTTGTTAACGCTCCCAAGAAACGGAAGATTTTTTTTATTACAAGAGAGACAAAATTACAAAAAAACAACGTAATAACATTATTCTAATATTTAAAAGTTCGTGCCGAAACAGGCGCCTAAAAATAACTAAGTACGCTCGTTACGTCTTTTCGTGTACTTAAAATGTAATATTATTCAATGTAAGCCTCTTCCTCGGGAAGCAAGTCTGGGATGACGTCAATGGCTTGTGTTTACAAACTTTGCTGCTGAGCTGTATAATATCACGTATTCAGGATTTTTTTTTATGTAGAGTGAAAAAATTAAAAAAAAAAGCGAAAGTTATATTATTTTGAAATAAATTTAATTCATCACGCGCTGGTAACACATGACACTTGTTTTCCCATGAGCAGGAGATGTTGACGTCTGCCGATTCGGATTTTATTTTTATTTTAGCTTGGTAAAATTATCAAATGAGTCCTCCCATCCCGGGCAGGGCGGAAGGGACTGTCAGACTTGTACTGACTAAAATCCACGGTGTCCTTCAATAGCCCTTTATGTTCCAGGGTCACGGTAATGAGATAAGTCCCGCGACCCCGGCAGGCTTTGGCCCTCTATAGGGGGGCCCCGTCATTATGGCGCGCGTGGAACACAACGCGCCGTCGACCCGGGCATGGTCCATGCTCGGACAGCGAGTTGCCCTTTACTCGCCGCCCGCGTGCCCGCGCCTACACGTCTGCCGGGGTTGCAGAAATGTCTTAAAAGGTGGCCCTGGAATGCAAAGGGCAACTGGATAACAGGTTGTTTTTTGAGCAAATCAAGATTCCCTTCCACAACACAGTGTGTCTTACTGCTTAAAAATCTGCTCTGTTCCTTCAGTTGCCTTAACCGCTCCAGGGTCACAGTTATCTATACAGGTCTGCGACCCAGTGTACAGAAACAACACTTGTTTTGAATCACCTACTAATCGTAATTCCTACTAATGTTATAAAGGTCAACGTTTGTTTGGAGGGATGTATGGATGGATGTTTGTTCCTCTTTCACTCAAAAACCATTGAACGGATTTGCTTGAAATTCGGTACACAGATAGTTAAACCTGGATTAACATAAAGGATAGTTTTTATCCCAATTTTAAGTTCTCACGAGACGATTTTTGGGTTCTTTCGGGTAAAACCTCTAGCAACAGCTAGTGATCGATAATATTAAACTAAGCTATTCAACACAGTATAATAGCTAAACTATGCTTAACACAAACAAACAACTAAACCAGGTTATAATTATGCTATTTCACGAACAAGTACATAGCAAGGTGAGCTCCTAATCAAACTTGAGCCTGTTCATATTATATAGTAAGCCACTTCCAAACAATTGTTGGCTTTGCAAACAATTTGCGGATACTGGCGACAGCCATAGGCAGGTAAATACGTTATATACCAGCATTGTATACTTAGACAATGGATCATCATCATCTGCCTAGCCTTTTCCCAACTATGTTGGGTTCGGCTTCCAGTCAAATCGCATGCAGCTGAATATCAGTATTTTACATGGAGCGAATGCCTATCGGACCTCCACAACCCAGTAATCGGGTCATACGATACCCCATGGTCAGACTTTAGAGCTTCTGATTCAAAGATGTACAAATACAGCCGGGACCAACGGCTTTACGTGCTTTCCGAGGCACGGAGGAAACTCGCTATGACAGATTGTCACCCATCCACAGACCAACCTCTCGGCAAGCGCGGTTTAACCCGGAATATCGACCTATGCGGCTGTAATTATTTAGCCACGAGCTCCTTATCCATTGACTAAGTTCTGACAATGGATAACAATCAATATTTACACAATGACATAGCATCAATGGAGAGCAGTGATGGCCCAGTGGTATCGGTCCCGACTTACGAGTCCCCGACTTACAGTCGTGTGTTCGAACCCCGCCAGGCGCATTACTTTGTGTAATTTACCACTGGTCTCAAAACGGTGTAGTAAAACATCGTGTGGAAACCGGCATGTCTTAGAACCTAAAATTCGAAAACATGTGACATCTACCAACACGCACTGAGCCCGCGTGTTGGATTATGGCCCAATCTAACAGAGAGGAGGCCTGTGGCCCAGCAGTGGGCCACGCGGCCATCGTAGGCACAGGCATGCGGGCGGCAAGTGGGCAACTCTGGGCAATTCTTGAAGAATCTACCATAGTTGAAAAGGCTTCGCATATGATGCTGAGATCTCGATAAATCACACAAGTAAAAGTCAAATCATTTATTCCAATTAGGCCATCAAAGAGGCACTTTTGAACGTCGATTAGGAAATAGGAAGGGATGGGATTGATTCTACACCCATTCGCTAAGGTAGGTTGGAATACAAGGTAACACATAACTATCGTTTCACAGCTGTTGAGCAAATACGTGACTATTCGAAGGAAGTTTCTATCTAGCTTAACTTAGGTAATGTTCGGAACTCTGAAACTTTAGTTCTAAGGCATGTTCGAAACAATTCGGATCGTAATATGGCTTATTTGTGTTATCTGTTAAATAGAGATTTATAGACAACTAGCTGAAGCCCGCGACTTCACCCATGAGGAGTTTGGTAAGTTATAAAAGTAATAATAATAATATTCCACAACTACCACACAACGCCATCCTAGTCCCAAGCAGAGCTTGTGTTATGGGTACTAGACAACTGATAAACATACCTACTTATACTCGTACACTTCTGGACACATCTATTGGCCCACCTTGTATTTTCAGTTTCGTTTGGTCCTAGCTAAAATTTTATATTCCTTTTTTGAATTTCGAAGAAAGAATTTAAAGAAACAAAATTATATAATTAATTAATAATATTAATAATTAATATTCCACAACTATCACACAACGCCATCTAGTCCCAAGCTAAGCAGAGTTTGTGTTATGGGTACTAGAAAACTGATAAACTTACTTATATATTTCTAAATTCATAAATATTATAGATAAATTACACCCAGACACAAAACAAATTATCGTGCTCATCACACAAACAATTGTCCAGGGTGGGAATCGAACCCACGACCTCCGGCATAGCAGTCAGAGTTACTAACCACTAGACCAACAGGCCTGTCAAATCTATGAGTTAATCGAGGCTAAAAACTATTTGGGTCACTGAACTGTCCAGACGGGAATTCGTGACACTGGAACGTAAAGGGCAATTGAAGTTACACGGTAAATTTTAGTCAATATAAGTCTGACAGTCCTTCCACTTCACACAGGGCTCCCGGAGGACTCATTTCATTATTAACCAGAAGAAATTTGCTTGACAAATTGTATTTGATTGCTTTTAAAACCAATCCTTCAAAGGGCATTTGAAAAAACAAATTCTAAATTCTGTAAAACAGCTTTGACCAGTTCCAATGCTTTTTGCCGATCATTTTTTTAGCCCGTAAGAAAAATAGTACGACTGCAGGAAAATTTACATTTCAATAGGAAGCCCGCTTTCAAAATCCTGTAAATTATTCGAGGTTCTATGTAGATGCAAAAAGAAAATAAGGCAGAAAATGGAGAAATATGGAACAGCTGCCTAGTGAACATGCATTTTATGATATTTGTACCTACAGACGCCAGTAGGTCAAGCTACCCGAATCTGTCAAATCATACGAATCGAACATTAACCTTCTACTATTGAGATAAGGTTGAAAACACAGGTTGAAAATCTATTTTAGTTTGATAAAAAGTTTCGACAAAGTTGAATAATGACCCATTTTGACAAAGAAATCGTTTAAATCCCTCAAATTGACAAAGATTAATGTCGTTGCCATGGATATTAATATTTACGCGAATGTGGACCTAATTGTATTTGAATTTCTGTCAGAAAATAAGCTTATGGTGGGTCATGATTCAACTTTGTCGATTGTACATAACCGTCTTTCTTCTTTTCTGCCTCTCACATTTTAACTTGTAACTAATTTATTTTTAAATTATAAAACGGCGGGGCATTGCTGCAGGCCATAATTTAGCACCGTGATCATGTTGTAAATTAACAACAACAAAAAACCAAGGTAGGTTACCGTGGCTTCGGAACGTAAAGAGCTATTGAAGGACACCGTGTATTTTAGTCTGGGCGTAGATTCTAGTTTATGCAAGAAACTAGCTAACTAACTAACTTTTAGCCTTGGTTCAGCTTAGTATTTGTCCACGTGACTGTAATCCGGGCCGCCCTGAATGGTCAGAATTTATTATTAAAGGCACTTTCAGACGGTTCATTTTTTGTTCATTTTCACCTTTCATTCGGTACAAATGTACCGAATGAAAGGTCTCTCGAAATGAAATGTGTGAACAAAAATGAAACACGTGTGCCGAATGAATTCATTAGTGAACCGATCCAACAGTGTTGGATCGGTTCACTAATAAATTCACTCGAGTGAACAATCATTCGAGTGAACCGTCTGATATCACCTTAACGTGTTGCCTCCCCCACTACGTGCGCCTCTGAAGCTGCTGTGAAGAATTCGAATTGTTTGTTTATTGAAAACGTTTATACAGTGCGGCGTATATTGTGGGAATTATGAGGTGGGAAGTTTTTATTTGAAAGTGTTTGATTTACCTGGCACCTGAGAAAAATATTGACAGGAGTCTTATGTGGAAGAACCCAGGTAATCTGTGCCAGTCATTCGTTTCCCAATGAGAAGT
The DNA here is from genome assembly GCA_036375495.1 of Agrotis segetum. NCBI lineage: Eukaryota > Metazoa > Arthropoda > Insecta > Lepidoptera > Noctuidae > Agrotis > Agrotis segetum. The sequence goes on along the minus strand of JAQSVV010000280.1, from coordinate 715,965 downwards.
ACTTTCATTAGTTTGGCCCAAACAACACAAATATTTATAATGTCAAAAGTGCTATGTATTTTAAAACAGTTTCATAGCTTCTCAGCAGTCGTTTAAAGAACTTCAAGCAACAGTCATTAAATCGATTTTTGAGTTTATACAAATAAACATACTAAAAATCGATCTTTCTACTATTACTTATTGAGTTGAAGTACATTAAAAATTGTGTACCAGAAGACTTCGACTGTAATCACCGATGGTTCACCAGGCCTGACTTCCTACGGAAAGAAGAGGTTCACTGGCCGGCAGCAAGGACTTTCAGGAAAGAAACCACCGGTGAAGAAAGGTCAACGAACGTCGTAGCGACAGCAAGCAACCGTTTTGAATTTTCATTAGGGTTGGACCTCATTTGACGCGGCGGAATCCTCGAGGCGGCCGCCTGCATTATTCTTTCTGTCTCGGTCTAGCAAATGGCAGTTCTAAGCGACAAAAAGAGAAAGGGCGACGGAAAAAGGCGATTCCGTGCTGCCAGATGAGGTCCAACCCTTATTGGACTGCATTCGTCTTACCACAAAAAAAGATAAACACTTGTTGAAAACTAAAGTCTCAAACAACAGTCCGTCTAAACGACATTTCACGTTGTTATAATGATCGTTTTTCAGTAACAGTTTTTTTAGACAAGCGTACAACAGATGTTTATTTTTTTTTGGTAAGACGGCAAGTGTTTATCTACCTTCATATCATCCATTTTAATTAATCGTAAGGAACATTATACAGCCCAAAAGCTTTAAAAAACTCGATTACGTCAAAACAAGCTTATATTAAGCGTCTGGAGTTTGTCTGTCTGTCCGTACATTCATAACATCAATCAACCTCACTTCATCTACGATGTTGCCAAGTGCGAAATAAATCATCATTTTTAATTTATAAAAAATCATAATTTTTTAAACACCGCGTCGGTAGTTTTAACTTTGAAAGATGACAGATAAACTCTTCTAGATTCCGCAAATTAGACAACGTATGCGCGCCACGAACAAGTGCATTTGCAAAAGTCTAAAGTAGATTTCTGGAAACTGTTAGCGGCTTTAGTCTGGTCGATACTGAGGGGATCAAGAACCAATAGCAACGTAAAGGCAAGTGCACGTATGATTACAGATAAATATTGGTTGTCGACCTTAAAAAGACAAAAATATTTTAGTTCTTCGTATTGACACCAAATTAAGACCGTAGGTACGGGGTTTGTTGACAGAAGAATAGAAAAAATGACAGAAATTCGTAAGATATCTATTGCTCAGGCACAGGGCATAGACCCGAAGAGACGCAGAACAGAAATCGCCAGACCAGGGCCACAATTAGCCAGACCAGGGGGCGTATTACAACGTGTTAAAAATCAGTCAGATCAGAGTGAAAGTGACACAGCTATACAAGTTGTCTAGCGCCATCTCGTTCACTCACTGGAACAAGCCTGGTTTTAAGACGTTGTAATACCCCCCCAGGGCGTAGTTAAAGAAGCTGGCACTAAGCGCATAAAAGGCTAGTCTCAGCTACTTTGATTGTGTCTATGACGTCTTTTTTATGATAGTCTTTTACGAAAGGCCTGTCCATTTGTGTACCTACCCTACCTAGTTCTTAACTTTTAGGAACTCTAAGTAAGTAACCTTTACTAAAATCGAATACTACAGACAATAAACCTGTTTTATGATAAAAGAAACAACTAGGTAGGTTCTCTTCATAAAAGCTCTAAAAGAAATGAACCTTAATGAAATGTCATTTGGCCTTTCAATCTTGATTCTCTCGAAATGAAGAGTAGATAGTATCTTTTATGAAGTACAGTCGTAGAATTCTTTATCAAATGGATTACATTAAAGCGGCCTCCAAATGATATTAGGCGGTGACGAGTCGAGATGACACGTCCACACCTTACTAATTATGCAGACGCTATGTGGGGAAAATCACGTATGATCATGTGGATGACTGGCCTGTTGGTCTAGTGGTTAGTGACCCTGACTGCTATGCCGGAGGTCGTGGGTTCGATTCCCATCCAGGACAAATGTTTGTGTGATGAGCACGATCATTTGTTCTGTGTCTGGGTGTAATTTATCTATATTATGTATGTATTTAGAAATATACAGTGTGTCCGGGCACGAGTTAGCGATATTTGAAGAGGATATTCTAGGCTCATTTTCATCGACAAAAATGCTTCAAAAAAAATTCTTACTCCAAAACTTCGCGAATGGCAGCCATTTCAAATTTTTGATCTGTCCAACGGGGTGTGTACAATAAAATGCAAATATCTTTGAATCCAAGAGACCTAGATTCATGCAAATTACTTTACTGTAAAGTTAAATGTCGGGGCTTATCAAAAACTTACGAAAGTTTTCTAAATGATATGTAAAAATAGCCAAAAAACATGGGCAAACATGAAATTGTACACAAAAATTACTGAATAATTTCACATTTTTAACTCTAGCTCGATGAGTACCCCTGAATTTTGCTAGGGTTTTTGCATTAATTTAAAAGTGTTTGAGTCAGGCTATAAAATAATATCAAAATTGTCACTCTACGTTAAGTATCTTAGGAGTTATTCTCAATTGAACATCACCCTTCCGTCTCGCCCCGCAGCAATAAATCCTAGAAACTGTACTATTTCAGTTTAAGGATAAATGATCCCCAAGTAACCATTACTTGGGGATCATTTATGCGGTGGTCAATAATGCCAGCTCATAAATATTCGTTGGAACGATTTAGCTCACCCAAAGAATGCGACACCTGTAATATTAGGGTACATGCGCTAAGGAAGGGTGATGTTCAAGTGAGAATAACTCCTAAGATACTTAATGTAGAGTGATAATTTTGACATCATTTTATAGCCTGACTCAAATACTTTTAATTTAATGCAAAAACCCTAGAAAAATTCAGGGGTACTTATCGAGCTAGAGTTAAAAATGTGAAATTATTCAGTAATTTTTGTGTACAATTTCGTGTTTGCCCATGTTTTTTGGTTATTTTTACATATTATTTAGAAAACTTTCGTAAGTTTTTGATAAGCCCCAACATTTAACTTTACAGTAAAGTCATTTGCATGAATCTAGGTCTCTTGGATTCAAAGATATTTGCATTTTATTGTACACACAGATCAAAAAATTAAAATGGCTGCCATTCGCGAAGTTTTGGAGTAAGAATTTTTTTTTAAGCATTTTTGTTGATGAAAAAGAGCCTAGAATATCCCCTTCAAATATCGCTAACTCGTGCCCGGACACACTGTATAAGTATGTATATCAGTTTTCTAGTACCCATAACGCAAGCTCTGCTTAGCTTGGGACTAGATGGCGTTGTGTGATAGTTGTGGAATATTATTATTATTATCACAACATGACAATAAAAAACACGTTTTTAAATTTCCTAAAAATAAGAAAATAACCCTACGGGGTTGAGAGGAAGGCCGCTCAAAACATGGGGACAATTATTTAAGGGATTATTTATGGGATATACAACGTTTAACGTTAAAATATGCGCAAAACCTCTCGTGGGATAACTCAGCCCTTGTTACTTAACAATGTTTGTTCTAAAACTTTTGAAAATTTGCAAAAAAGAAAATTGGTTTTTCATACAAAAAGAGAAATTGATCGGGCCTGTCAGTATGTTTTTTTTGTTTGTGAATATCCAAGTCTTAGAACAAACGTTGTTCAGTAACATGGGCTGAGTTACCCCACGAGAGGTTTGCGCATTTAACGTTACACGTTGTATAAGTACATTTGCAAAGATACGTTTAGATTTTGAGTAGCTTATTGCAAAAATCTAATCGGAATGACAAAGAAACAAACAAGAAAACTGAGTGTATAAATACGTGGCAATAATCGAGTTTTCACATTGTTGTGGCGTAAAGTAGACGAGGAATGACGTTAATTTGATGGATAGAATTAAGATGGAATCACTTCTTCGTTTGTACATAAAGAGGTTTTTCATTTAATAGATGTTTATTGCTACTGACATTATAATAATAATAATAAATCGTTTATTTTCATAATGGGATTGCAAGGTTTACAATAATAATAATAATATTCCACAACTATCACACAACGCCATCTAGTCCCAAGCTAAGCAGAGCTTGTGTTATGGGTACTAGACAACTGATAAACATACTTATATATTTCTAAATACATACATATTATAGATAAATTACACCCAGACACAGAACAAATAATCGTGCTCATCACACAAACATTTGTCCTGGGTGGGAATCGAACCCACGACCTCCGGCATAGCAGTCAGGGTCACTTACCACTAGACCAACAGGCCAGTCAAAGGGTAGGTATTATTGTTAAAACTCTGTTCTTATTCTTAACATATTTTCTTTGCGTCTGTATTTCCCGACAGCTATAACCTTTTGGTCTTTAAATTAAGAGTTATTAAGTTACTTCTAGGCAAGCGTGCTTCACCGTCGACTTAACATCAGGAGTAATAGTGGTCAAACATGAACCTAACATTAAATAAAATAAAAATCAAAGAAAAATAAAATTAATCGCGACCACCATCTTGTCAAAGTCCGGCACCAATATTTAGTTTTACTGTATGTTGACAATGCGCAAGAGTTCCAGTTTTTTTGAGGTTAAAATCCAATCTTTGTTTCTTGGCTAAATTAAGTCTAATAAAAAATCCATTTTTAGCCGACGAAAAAAAAAAGAGGAGGTTCTCAATTCGACATATAGATATATTATTAAAAAAAAAACTTGTTTTAAAAATCAAAAAAACCCGATTTATTTTCCACGAGATATAATTTATTGTAGAAATAATACTGTCTATTTCAATCATAAACCTTTATTTGCTTTGCCCTGGCCTAAAATCAAACTTTATCGAATAAATATGAGCATGTTCCCAACTAATTTCGCTCGAATAGAGAAATAACTAAAGTTTATGTAGCGTGACGTCACGCTAACTCCTATTTTCAAACCTTAAAACGTTTATTGACCCAAAATAATAGTATCAAAACTAGGCATGCAGATACGCTTCAAGGTTCTTTTATCGAAAAAATCTTAGTTAATAATATTTCTAGTTACTAATCAAAATAATGTTTTTCATCCACGCGATCAGAATACGGGTGAATTTAAATTGCAACGAATCAAAACGCGTAGGCAGGCCTCCCACTAGGTGGACCGACGACATCGTGAGGGTCGCGGGTAACCGATGGATGCAAGTGGCGGATGGTTCGGCGTGACGGTCTAAGGGGGAGGCCTACGTTCAGCAGTGGACGTGTTCCGGCTGATGATGATGAATCAAAACGCGATCAGAACATCATAACCCCGTTCAAGAGATGTCAGTGGATGACACTGACAAATATTATTGAGCACACACCAGCCCCCTGCTATCATCGCACATCTAGACGCGCTGCAAATTAATTCGTACTAAGCGTTTCCAAACGTCTTTTATAATGCGGACAGCGAAGGAGTGGAGCTCTCTGCCTGCGTCTGTGTTTCCGAACACGTACAACCCTAATCTCTTCAAAGTTAGAGTGAACAGGCTTCTTCTGGGCAAGCTCTCTCCATCGTCGACCTTGTCTTATAGTCACTACTGACATAGACTAAGGTCAAGAGCAAACCCATTACGCAAAAATCATAACCCTCCTTTAGGCCTTGCCGTAGTCGGGTAAAACGTGTGATAGGGGAATCGGTTTTAACCTATGAGGAACTGTATACGGTGCTTGTTCCGGTAGAGAGTATATTAAACTCTCGCCCATTGACGCCTATGTCGCGAGATCCTGATGATATGTCTTATCTCACGCCGGGGCATTTCCTCACAGGCTCACCTTTGACCTCTTATCCTGAACTAAGTAATAGAAAAAAGCACAGAGTAAACTGACTGATTATGTCTAGTTCACATACGAGCTATCGTGCGAGTCAGCGTAGCGCACTAAATCACCTCGCACTTTGTGGACGCACATAAATAAGTTAAGCCTCCTGCAGACAGACGCGATTAATCGCGCGTGGCGATTGTTGGAAAAACCTACTTAGTCCATTTTCTATGAAAACACCCATATCTATTCACACTGAAGCGGCGCGGCGTATCGCGTTTCTAATATTATTATTGCGACGGCTCGCGGCAAGATTGACCCGCGACAATTGCGTCACGCCAGGCGACACAAATCAGTCCAAGTGTAGAACATTTTGTATCACCGATTTGGTCGCCGCGGTTCCGCCGCGATTAACGCGACGACACACGGCGACAGTCATAAATAATTATTATAAAAGACTAGCTTCTACCCGGGGTTTTACCCGCGTTATTTGAGGCGTCTGGCCCCAATGATATTATAAGTACAAAAATAATACTCGTATCATTGTCTGGCCCTATCAGAGACATTAAAATATATAGGTACTTACGAGCAATAGACATCACGAACAAAATTGTGTTCTCATTGCTCAGAGAAAAAATAATTCAAAAAGGCTTCAATAGATGGCGTTACATGTATCGATTTGTTTTTGAAGTTAAAGTATCTGTTTTAATTTGAGGTTGAAAAAAATATGTCCTTGTTTTTAAAAATCCCCTTAGCACAAAAAAAGGAATAATGGGCTCCTAGTTCCAAACTCCATTATTTTATTAAATAATATTACTGAGCACAGCTGCCTCTGGTGAATACAATTTGTACTACCCTGCCTCCCCCTCGCTACGCCCATGGACTGGTTCGTTCACGCGCCGTTCAGGATCTGGCAGGAATCGGGTCACTTCTGAGCGAGATGATCGATTTATTGTAACAACTTCTTTACGAAATCGACGCCTTAACGCTTTTCAACTGCAGCAGCAGCTTCGCGTTGTACGAAGAGTAGCTGTAAGTGACTCTACAATAAGAAGAAGGTTGAAGGAACGCGGATTGGCACCGCATAAGCCAGCGAATGGGCCGAAATTAACTGCAGACCATCGAAGAGCGCGCCTTAACTTTGCACGCGAGCACCTAACTTGGTCATACCTTCAGTGGAGCAAAGTACTGTTTTCTGATGAGTGTAAAATTATGCTGTATGGTAACGACGGAAGGAACAAGGTCTACAGAAGAGATGGAGAACGCTTTGCACAATGCTGCATTGAAGAAAAGGTCAGCTATGGTGGCGGTTCGTGGACGGTTTGGGGAGGAATCAGCGCCGACGGTAAGACAGAACTTGCCTTTGTGTCTGGGCCACGGCTGCCTGCACTAAATTCTCATCGGTACATCGAACAGTGTCTTGAACCTCATGTGATGCCCTATGCACATTTTATTGGCAACGACTTCATATTCATGCACGACAATGCTAGAGCTCACACCGCGGGCGTCGTACGAGATTATCTTACCGAAGTCGGTATCTCCATTATGGTATGGCCAGCAAGAAGCCCGGACATGAATCCCATTGAACATCTATGGGATGAATTAAAGAGACGAATTCGAGCAAGAGATCCAGCCCCAGAAACACTTAAGCGCTATATTCACGATCCAGCACGGCTGTACAGCAGCTCAAGGTCGCGTTGCTGGACGTAGCAAAAGCGCTATATTCACGATCCAGCACGGCTGTACGTCAGCTCAAGGTCGCGTTGCTGGACAAGCCTTGACGTACGTCAAGCCTATTCACGGTGTTTTTGCTACGTCCAGCAACGCGACCTTGAGCTGCTGTACAGCCGTGCTGGATCGTGAATATAGCGCTTTAGCCAGCTGCAAAATGCAATCCAAGAGGAATGGGATAATATACCACAACATGTGATCGTGACTCTCATCCGATCGATGAAGAACCGTATGGAAGCAGTAATAAGAGCTCGCGGAGGGAATACAAGTTATTAAATAAACGTTTCTTACATTTTTTTTTCATTTACGCGTGTTGTTTTACCCATTTCCTTCATATTCCATACAGGGTAAAAATTACTCATTATACAAAATACGAAACCTATGAAGACTTAATTTGAATTTAGAACATTAACATTAGGATTTAAAAACCTCATACTACTCACTATTAAATGACATTTTACATTTATTCCTAAATATACACATTTTTCTGATAATCCTTATCAAATCATAAACTGCGAGGTGTTTCGATTTTTTTGATGAGAAGTGTATATAGATAATATGCTTCTGTCAATAAGCTATGTAATAATACGCTATTGTAACTGGGAGATAAGCAATTTTGAATCATGTTATTTAAAAGAATGTTTTGAGTTAGCGGCCAAATATTAATTACCTATTAAACTTGATAAATACAAAAATTACATTAGTATTGTATCTGTGTGAACCAAAACCAAGGGCAAATCGCAGAGATATTTTTTTCACTTTAGGCACAGAAAATATTGTTACCTACGTCGATTGAATTGCGAGACCTATCCTACCTATAAGCTTCTCGAAAGTTCCACAAGGTTCTCGACAATTTTACTAAAGATCAGTCAGGAAATTTCTAGAAAATTCTACCCTGTTATGTTATTAGGTAGGTACTGTTATATATTCTGTGCCCTGTTCTAGATAGTTCTGGAATGGAAGATTAGTACCTAAAAGAAATTATAACCAAATAGGTAGGTACTATGGAGGCTTTTCGTACCACCCATAGCGTAAATTCAATCAGAATTGAAAGTCTTGGTTGGTCTAGTGGTACTGTGGTATATGAACGGATCTTGACGAACAGGTCGGGTTCGAATTTTGGAAGATTTCAGAAAATCATAAGAATATTTATTTTTTATATTCATTTGTAACATTATTTTTTATTTACTTTTTATTTTTTTTAGAATAATATTATTATTTTCTGTAAAGAAGTAATAAAGTTCTAAGTTGTGATAACATTTGCTGTGCAAAATAGGGAATAAACAAAAAAGCCGGCGGCCAGCAAAAAAGAGCTTAAGTTTATACTAACAAACAAAAAATCCCGGAAGTAGTAAAGTAACAACATTTTAAATTGTAATATCGACCAAGACGAGTAAATAAAATTATATTATCCAAAACAAATAGGTACTACAACGTTTATGAAGGCTATTTTGTACCACCGATAGCGTAAATTCAATCTCTAACGTAACGCTAGGTTGGTTTAGTGGTATCTGCATAGATCCAGGAGAACGAGTACTGAGTTCGAATCTCCGTTGAGTGTTAGAAATTTTTTAGATTCTTTTTATTTACTCGTGATACCTATTTCCTTTTTATATTTTTAGAATAATTATTAACATTTTATTTACAATAAAAAGAGACGTTTGGCGAACAGTTCAGAAACAGGTGAAACTTCGGAAATTGTTTTTCACCAGTGCGGTATAAGAACTTAGGTGCTGATATACATATTTATTATGTATACATACATAAAGTTTCACTTTGATCATAAAAAGAAAGTCACAAATAAGGGAAATTATTGCTCTTATCGCTAGCGCTGCAGATGTCCACTGATAAACTCCTAGAATTTACATAGACCTATGATTCTCTTAGAACTGGACATACTACAACATGAGTAACATAATTAACGCACATCCTGAAAATAGTTTGTTCAGAATCGTTTACTGAATCGATTTCTATCATTTTTAATAAAGGTAATTTTTTAACCGACTTCCAAAAGGAGGAGGTTCTCAATTCGGATGTTTGTATTTTTTTTATGTTTGTTCGGGCATAACTCCGTCGTTTAACAACCGATTTGAAAAATTCGTTGGATAGGGTATAGGTACTTTCGGAATGGTCCCATTAAAATTTTATCGAAATCGGACTAGCACTTTTTGAAAAATCAACAAAAACCTAAGAAGTTTTCAACTTTGTCTACACCGATTACTCCGAGGTTTCTGCTCCGATTTCGATGATTCTTTTTTTGTTCGATACAGTATAATTCTGCCATTTGGTCCCATAAAATTTTCATTTAGTTTGGTGCAGTAGTTTTTATTTTAAGCTCATTGTGTACATACATAATATATGGGCGTTGTTATTACCGGTGCTACGGATTACAAAATTTTAGGGCACATGTAAGAAAATTATGTATTTGACAATAATTTGGGTATAATAGTGAAACTAAAAAGGATAAAATGAAAAACTTTTTCGAAGTCGGTTACATTTTTTTTATAAAGTTTTTTTATCAAAAATAATTAAAACTACAGAAATTATAGTCACATCACCCCTGTACAGTCAAAACCAACTCAGATAGACCGTAAATCTAGGCAACAAGACATAAAAGTGTAATTTTATTTGTATTTATTACGTTCAATTCAATACAAAATAAAGAAAAATAAACCTTACTGTAAAATAACTAATTTAGTTGAATATATGTATTATGATTAAAACGTAATGTTCTAATTGGGGTGTATATCGGTGTGCGTTAATTACGTTACATGTTGTAAGTATATAAATCATCGGGTGAGTTTTGGTATTTTTAACTGTCTTCAAAGAGGAGGAGTTATGGTAAATATATTTACATAAAAACCTTTTAGGTCGGTAACATTTATTTTTGATAAAGTTTTTTGTTTTGTCCTTTTTAGTTTCACTATTCAACCGGAACTAGTAATCGGTGTAAACAAAGTTGAAAACTTTTTAGGTTTTTGTTGATTTTTCTAAAAGTGCTAGTCCGATTTTGATATTATTTTAATGGGACCATTCCGGAAGTATACCCTATCTATATCTATATGCCGGTGCCTATACGCTCCGCGCATGGCACGTGACGATCCCAAATCGATGCGCGACGGTTGCCTGTACAACGTCCAATATATTCTCGATTATTCTCCTTCAGTTTTTCGTTCTTTGAGGAAGAAGAGAAACAAAAAACGCTACGATTCACGGTACTTTATATCGTGAATCCAGTAGTGTCGATTGGTTTTTTGTTTCTCTTCTTCTTCCTCATCCAATATTATGACAATCATTGCAAGTTAACAATTCTAACAGTTAATCTTTTAAAAGCCATACCTATTTTAAGACTATAGTCTACCGAGCTTTCGTCCATACAAAAAGAGAAAACGTTTTCCTCCCCCTAAATGTTATCCTATCTCAATGATTTTTTACAATGCATCTGACACAGTAAAAAACTAGGTTTATACGTTTTCTTTTTTTCAAAATTTATAATAGTTTGAAAGTAACAGGCGCCTAAATGTTACTATTTTTATGACAAAATCTTCATTGAAGTAAAACCTTTGTATTTAAAAAACAAAGAAGTTTAAGAAAAAAAACAAAACGTACAAACCTAGAATATAATATGCTGAAACGATTGACACCAGAATCTAAGAGATTGGTCGTGATTTAGTATGTGAAAAACGTTTTCTCCCGAGAGACAAATTTCATATAAAAAATACTTACATTCAGTCGCGAGTTGGAACGCTCTCTATCGCACGATCGGGGTTTTTTCAACGCGTGAGAGGGACAGTACGAGTTTTTCTAAATACCAATTTTTTGAAATGGCAGCAGCTATTCTTTCCTCTTAATATTTCAAATCTTGTTAGCACTCCCGAGACGTCCAGGTATTACCGATACACATGCGATTATGAAACGGCTTATAAGACATACAAATTACTGGTGGGCAACATACGGGTTGCATACGGACACCATACCGGCATCATACGGGCATTAAACACCGTTGATTCGTTTCAGTGGGCAAAGCAAGCCGTATCGTATTGCCTTCCGTGCTTGATACGTTCATAGCTCGGTCATGGTATGATACGGTGTAGTTGGCAGACTCCTTAATCGGCGTCTTTAGAAATATTTATCTAAGCGAGCAGCAAAAACGGATCTATGCGGGCAACGTCACGAGATATCCATTATTGTTATATGTATACTAAAACTTTTCCTAGAATGTATCAAACATTTTCCGAAACCGCATGAAAATCGGTTCAGCCAAACGCGAGATAATTGTGAACAAACAAACAATCAACTTTTAAAATCTACGATCTGAGCAAGCAAAAAATTCCCTATCTCAAAAACTACTCAACCGATTTTGATGACACTTGCAGTATTCCCTAAGTTGAACGATATCTACTAGTACAACACAAAAATAATTACTTAAATCGGACTTGTAGTTCCGGAGATATGCGAACACAATCATAAAAACATACATACATAATTACATATATACGTTACACATACATACGCTTTTGAAATTTAGTACATTTGTTCAGACGCTGATATAGACGAAAACTGGACCGTTCTGGAAATATTTCATACATAATTATGGGTTAAATTGATAACCTCCTTTTTTTTGAAGTAGGTTATAAACGATCGAGCGAAATCTCTAACGCTTTTACATTCACCCCGTATGTTCTAATGTTGATTTTTGATAAATATTTTATAATTTTATTTGTGAATTTAAATTAGTGTAATTATGAAATTGTCATAATATAGTAAGTTTCAAAATGGTAAATACCACGGTAAAAACATGCACAAATACGCCAGTAAGGTCGGCAGTTTATTTTTATTTTCTTTACATTTTTATTGTTTTAAATTCAGTACCTATCTTAAAATGTATAAACAAATACAATCATTCATTTTTAATCGCCTGATCTAATTTGTTTTTAGCTCTTCATACAGAGTTTAAATATACGAGTTTAAGAGCGCCATCTATTGATTCATTGTTATTATTTACCGCGTACTTTTGCTTCTTCATTGGTAGTTCGCTGTATCACCGCTCTTTACGAATGGCGGTAGGATACCGGAGAAATAGTGGGCGTGGCTAAAAATACCTAAACAGCGCAGCTCGATATCTGTTTTCAGATGGTTTTCAGCGTCTTAAAACTAAGTGAAAGGTCAGAAAACGTCGACAGAGCACCGCTTCGCGGTGCTCCTACTTCTGTGTGGTTTTAAAAAAATAACCACGAAGGGGACGGATCCCCTTCTAACCTAACCTGTCCGAGCGAGTCAGGGTGCCTGGAGGCACCCTGACTCGCTCGGACAGGTTAGGTTCGCTCGGACAGGTCGTTTTTACATTTTATTGTTTCTCAGTGCTCCGTTTCGTACACACAGAATCAAATCTTATTGGAATAGTAACGTGACAAAAGAATACCGAACGATTACTTCGTTGCGGTCGGGTATGTTTTAAAATACCTACGCGCGCAATCTTAAATCTGAAAGTATTACCCGATGTCAACTCGGCCAGTGACGTCACAAATGTTAGGCAAAGGTACACTTTATTGAGTTATTTCTTTATTTCTGGATTTGAAAACATACCCGACGCCAATACGATCTCTGACGTCATGAGCGTTGACTGAAGGTGTAGTTTCCAAATATGCGTCGAACTGAGAACCTACCTACTTTACTTTTTTTTAAGTCTCTTGTGGTGCGGGCATGCGGGCAGCGAGTAAAGGGCAACTCGCTGCCCGACCATGGACCATGCCCGGGTCGACGGCGCGTTGTGTCCCACGCGCGCCTCAAAGAGCGTCAGCATAATGACGGGGCCCCCTCTCAGAGGGCCAAAGTCTGCCGGGGTCGCGGGATTTTTACCTTACCGTGACCCCGGAACATAACAGGCTACTGAAGGACACCGTGGATTTTAGTCAGTAGAAGTCTGACAGTGAGGGGCGGGAGGACTCATTTCATGATTTTACCACGCTAAAAAAGAAGTCTCTTTTGGTTATTGGCTTTTACTTCGTAATAAACAAGTAAATAGGTAGAGGTTACTCTGTACGGCTTGTACATACGGCTACACATCAAGCTATACAAAACCAGTATAAGCTGACCGTTGTATGCGCGGAATGATCATACAGAGTCTACGATAAACTGGTTTTGTATAGCTGGATGTGTAGCCGTGTGTACGATCAAATAGGTAAGTAGGTACCTACGTAGAATTCAAGCTAGGGTTTCTCATTTCTGTATTTGGTCGCGATCGCGACTCGCGGGACTTATCTCATCACCGTGACCCCGGAAGGTAAAGGGCTATCGAAGAACACCGTGGATTTTAGTCAGTACGAGTCTGACTTATATGATGTTTTTACCATATTAATATGAGGGTCTCTGTATTTTAGGTACTTATTCATTTACATGTTTGCATAAATCATGTTATGTTGACCATTTCGAATTGGTTCAAAAAAACCGGTTATAAACGCCCACATGGTCATATCCAATTTACCTAATCGCATTATAATAAGACACACAAAATCGGCCACCAACTAGCACAAACAATAGGCGAAGAAGAGGAAGGAGAAACTACAGGTAGTGGGGAAATGGATATCTTTTTTCTTGCGGGATGCGGGACGGGATATCTATTCTACCGACCGACACAAGGTCGAGTTTCGAAAGATCGAAAAAAAAAAACAATAATTATAATAATATCCAATATCCAACTTACCTACCTACAATTTAAATTAGCGCAGATTTATTCTAGAAAACTACTGAAAAATATTAGAAAAAATATTTTGCAAATAATATTAAAATAAAAGTATGCATAAAATTATTTTTATAATTATTGAAAACTCTCACAGGCTATATGAAATACAAAAAGAGAACCACGAAAAGTGAAGTGGAAACACCAGGATTTGATCCTGAGACCCTTCGCACGAGAGGGAAGCAGGTTACTAACAAGACTGGGTGGTTCGTTGACGATAAGTTTCTAGCGGTTCTTAGATTTTATTAGATTTTAGATAATGTCCTAAAATCTTCTAATGTAGGCATTGTAAAGTTATTTCCATAAAACGCATTGTTGGTTTGTGCGTTCACTAACGATTCCCCAAATTAGTTAACAAAAATAAAGTAAATATTGAACAAAATATTAGTGAGATTAGTACAATGAAATGGTTTTCGGCCGCGCGCGCTGCGCCGCCCGCGCCGCCGCCGCGCCGCCGCCTAGCTAGGGCTAGGGTATGTACTGTTGTCATCTTTGTAATGTTATCGATGTCGATTAAATCCCAAATTTATTTTTGCTTATTAATACGCCGATTGTTTAACAGAAATACATATCTAAGTATTAAACGAAGATTACGATTTTTCTAATCCAGTAGAATAGCGATTAATACAAAGTTCGCTCAATGTACTTAATAATAATCTTAACCCAGTCTGCAAAAAATTAAATTTCAACTTTAGCCATAAGTTTCCCTTTGTAGATACTAAATAAAACGTAAACAATAATCACCACTTCGGCACTCACAGAAAGGATGAAAATTTTCATTTATGAATTTGAAGTGGGGCGGGAAGAAAGAAACAGAGTAACATTACAGCTTTAATAAAAAAGAGCTCCTGATTTTTATTAATTTAAAACTAGGCTGTAATTAATGCCAGTTTTATTCAGAACAAAAAATTATTTAAAAATGCAATAAGTGCAAAGAAAAATAGTTTTACAAATGAATAAAAAAATCAAATAAGTCTATTTTTTGTATTCTTCCCTACTGAAATACTTTATTTTTGTGAAGTCTGCTATATTTTTTTAGCTTTAAAAAAAACTATATTTCGACAAAAAAATGTTGGCAGCCCTATTTTTCGAACGGCGCGGCGGCGGCACCTTTGATTCTTTTTACCGCTGCCACTTCCTGGAACTCATTTTTGATTTATTATAGCAGCGACGGCGACGGCGGCGCGATCAAAGAAAAAGTATGTGCCGGGCGTTTTCCTTTGAAAAATTGTTGGATGGAATTTAGACCTTATTTTATAACTATAACGTTGTAATTCGGTTGTGAATCGAGACGACAAACTCAGAAAACCGCGCGCGACGTTCTGAGAAATAGGCGGGCGATTTCTTTTGAAGAATAAATTGTTGGATGGAATTAAAAAACCGACCAAGTGCGAGTCGGACTCGTCCGTAAAGGGTTCCGTAGCAGCAAGTTACATAATATAAAAGTTCTTGTAGTTGGTTGTAACTTTAATTTGAATTTACCTAGAATTGCGGTTTACGATTTATGACATATTAAAAAGAAGTAGTAATAACTTGATTTCGTTAAAACCAATTTTGAGTGGTAGTTTGCATAGTAATGTTTAACATTTACATTTTTTTAGTTTTATCATTCTTTTATTTTAGAAGTTACAGAGGGGGAGGTGGGGGTATTTTACCACTTTGGAAGTGTCTCTCGCGCGAACTGTTTAGTTTGGAAAAAAAGATAAATAAGTAACCTCAATATAATTTTTGATGAATGATATCTTCAAAAAATTAGGTTCTTCATATAGATGTGCCCGACCAATTTCTCATTTTGCATGAAAAACCATTTTTTTTTGAGAATTTCCAATAGGTAATCTTGGAATAAAAATTAAGTTAAGTTAGTAACATGGGCTGGGTTACCCCACGAGAGGTTTTGCGTTTTTGGCGTTAGACGTTGTATATGTATACCCAACACGCATGAGTTTGGTGAAAAAAAATTTGAGTTTTAATTCTAATATGGGGATAAATATATCTAGTATGGGGAACCCCCAAAGTTTGTTTTTTTGAATGTTTGAAATTTTTTAATGTTTTTTTGAAAGTCCTAATGCGGCTCACATGATACATCTACTTACAAGTTTCACCTGGATAGCTTTTATACTTTCGAAGAAAAGTGGGTGTGACATACGGACGGACAGACGGACATGACGAATCTATAAAGGTTCCGTTTTTTGCCATTTGGCTACGGAACCCTCACAAGCAGGGTTCACTTCTCTTTGAGGGGCGTGGCTCCGCGGTGCCGCGCGGCGCTCGTCTTGTCGCGCGGCGCGCGCGCCTTGCCGCGCCGCGTCGTCGTGTCCTTAATGTAATACATTTAGAGTTTATATTTCTTTGGCAATTTGTCGCGGCGGGAGACGCCGCGTTCCGCGCGCGCTGGCCCTGGTTGCCAATGTAATTTCCACTCTAAATGTACTACGATTGGGTTCACTTCTCTTTGCAGGGCGTGGCTCTGCGTTGCCGCGCGGCGCTCGTCTTGTCGCGCGGCGCGCGCGCCTTGCCGCGCCGCGTCGTCGTGTCCTTAATGTAATACATTTAGAGTTTATATTTCTTTGGCAATTTGTCGCGGCGGGAGACGCCGCGTTCCGCGCGCGCTGGCCCTGGTTGCCAATGTAATTTCCACTCTAAATGTACTACGATTGGGTTCACTTCTCTTTGCAGGGCGTGGCTCTGCGGTGCCGCGCGGCGCTCGTCTTGTCGCGCGGCGCGCGCGCCTTGCCGCGCCGCGTCGTCGTGTCCTTAATGTAATACATTTAGAGTTTATATTTCTTTGGCAATTTGTCGCGGCGGGAGACGCCGCGTTCCGCGCGCGCTGGCCCTGGTTGCCAATGTAATTTCCACTCTAAATGTGTTATGATTCGGTTCACTTCTCTTCGCAGGGCATGGCTCCGCGGTGCCGCGCCGCGCGCTGCGCGGCGCGCGCCTCTTGTCGCGCGGCGCGTCTGTCTTGCCGTGCCGCGTCGTGTCCTTAATGTAATACATTTAGAGTTTATATTTCTTTGGCAATTAGTCGCGGCGGGAGACGCCGCGTTCCGCGCGCGCTGGCGCTAGTTGCCAATGTAATTTCCACTCTAAATGTACTACGATTGGGTTCACTTCTCTTTTCAGGGCGTGGCTCTACGGTGCCGCGCTGCGTGCCGCGCGGCGAGCGAGTCTGGCCGTTCCGCGTCGTGTCCTTACTGTAGTACATTTAGAGTTTATATTTCTGTGGCAATTTGTCGCGCGAGAGACGCCGCGTTCCGCGCGCGCTGGCGCTGGTTGCCAATGTAATTTCCACTCTAAATGTTCTACGATTGGGTTCACTTCTCTTGGCAGGGCTTGGCTCTGCAGTGCCGCGCCGCGTCATGTTATAATCGTGTCCCGTCGTGTCGCCGCGTAGCGCGCTCTTATGTGAACAACAATGCGGCAAGGAAACGCGCGCGGTATCAGTGATGTCGCCACGCGCGGATAATCGCGTCTGTCTGCAGGAGGCTTTAAGATACAAAAGTCTTTTTTTAAATAAGCCTTTATTACTTCTTGTTAAAAAAGTAACTATCTAAAGAGAAAAGAAAAATCAAACATTTTCATTACAGGGTTCCTATGGCCAGTTTCCAGTTTCACCGTCAGATCAGTTGCATGTCCTAATATTGTATTGTCACACTATACATAAAATGGATACATTTGTGTTCAATCGGAAACTAAAGAGTCTCTTTAACTTGTACGATTTGATTACAGATGGACAACGAGACAAGTGAAAAAGTAAAGCCCCATTTAGACGATGCAAGAACATGCAAGACTATATTGCAAGCAAGGATTTCAGAAACATCAAACAAATACCACTATGTAGTCAAACTTGCATGCAAGATCTTGCCGCGTGTAAATTGGCCTTAAGGGTGCTTGTACACGGTGCATGTAACCCGCGTAAGTGGTGCGGGTTACCCGCGCGAGTAACATGCGCAAGCTACTTGAAGTTACCCTTGGGGTGCTTATACACGGCGAATGTAGCTTGAGTATGTTGAGGCACTTGCGCGGGTTACATGCGCCGTGTTATTTACGATTTTTGGGTTGACAAGCTTTCATTTAGGGTGCTTGTCTACCCAAAAATCATAAATGTCACAGACAAACAAAACGAGTCGTGCTCACATGTCACTTACGAAGTAAACTCGATTATTTCTTATCTGTGCCTGTTTGAGTGACGTCACTACAATAAACCATCCTTTGATGTTCGCAATACATTTATTTAACGGTACGTTTACGACGGACAAGCGAATGAAGACTTTCATTGTTCAATCGATTCTGATGTGGCTTTGTTTTCGATTCGCCGAATAGGAATCTGGAAAACTTTGTTCGATTGAAATGTGTTTTCAGAAGTTTTGTGTTTAGATTGGTGTTACTTTACGGAAATCCATGACATTAAATGTTATGAAAAACATCTAGCTTTAATTCTGCGATTAAAATCAGGCTTGGATGCAGGATGCGTGCCTCGACAACCGTTTGGGCGCGAATTTGCGATTGTCAAATCAACATCTGCTGAGGGTCTAGAGTACAAAAACACGTGTAGAGTTATAGAGGTTTGATTGCTTAGCATGTTTTTCCGCTTTAATTGCACGTGTGCATATGCATGATACCTTTCCTTCATGTGAAACGTTGAAACTAATTTGTTGTTTACGGAAATGCCCGAAGTCCTTGATAGATATCATCTAAAATTAATAACGAAAGGTCTTCTTGTATCAAACACAGATAAAGTGAAGTATAATAAACATAATAATGATATGAGACAGCATTTGAGCAAAATTGACGCAAGATGACTCAATTCTAAGAGCTCTGGGTAGCCTGCCAAATGTTTAATTGATTCAGTCGTATCTTGTCGCAAATGCAGTTACGAGTAATTTGAACTGAGTCATCTCAAATAGATTTAGTTGCATGTTTTTGTGAAGGGAATAGAATATTTGAAAGTTGGAAAGTTATCAACACTTGAGATAAAGGAACAACTACGTGTAGATCAAACATAACTTTGTTCTAAGTGAGAATCGAACTCGTAACAGGCAGCGTAGCAGTCAATTATCGCGACTCCGGTACACAAAGGGCTACTGAAGGACACCGTGGATTTTAGTCAGTACGAGTCTGACAATCCCTCCCGCCCTGCCCGGGGTGGGAGGACTCATTCGATGATTTTACCACGGAAAAAAAAGGCTGGATGCATTAGAGTTATTTAAGGCATCCAGAAATGTCCGGTTAAACAGCTCACAACGCCTGCTGAGGTCGGGGGACTTATGTCACTACCGTGACCCCGGAACATAAAGGGCTATTGAAGGACACCGTGGATTTTAGTCAGTACGAGTCTGAGAGTCGTAATATCACGTATAAATATGATAGTCGTAATATCTGATAGTCGTAATACCACGTAAAAAAAGCAGCTCACCACCTGTTCTAGGTTGACTTGCGAGATGCCAATCAAAAAAGACCAACCTCGGCCAGATCGATCTGTATGGTACGTTATTATTTAGTAACGCGCTTTTCTACCTCATCTAAAACACCCACACAAATCTCAAAGCAAACAGAACCATCACTGAAACATTAAAGGAAACGTTGCTACCATGGCTATTATGTATTATACAAAGATGTCTACAGACTCATCTACATCCGATGTGGGCGGCGCGGGCGGCAGAGTACACTCGCTAATAGGGTTACCATTTCATTTGAGAAATCCGGATAATAAATCGGATATTTGCAAAAGAAATCGGATAGTTTATTTTCAATCATCTTACTATATAAAAATAAGTCGGGTTTTCCTTCCTGACGCTATAACTCCAGAACTCACGAACCGATTTCCACAATTTTGCATTCGTTGGAAAGGTCTCGGGCTCCGTGAGGATTATAGCAAAGAAAATTCAAGAAATTCACAAAGGCAAAAATCGAAAATCACGTGGACGAAGTCGCGGGCATAGTGCTAGTTCTGTATAGGAACGTTACAATTTGCGTAATGACTAATCGATCTGCTATCGCGTTACGTGCTGTGGAATTGATCCCCAAACGGCACAAAAATTTATAGGTAGTTGTTCAGAAGCTGGCTATTTCTTAACGTAAAGTTTTCACAATGATTAAAATTCATTTCAGGTGCAAAAATCTTGGTTTTAAGGAACTTTTTTAAATAATTCCATACCTGGGTTGTAGCCAAACGGCAAGCGACAATTGTTAACGTTCAGCAGTCGATAATACATTTTCAACTTTATACCCCATCGGATAAAGTTGAAAATCTAGTAGACTGCTGAGCGATAGCGAACGAAACAAACAAAAACGATCTGTATTATTTGATAGATTGTCAACGCAATGCAATGCAATGGGGTATAAAGTTGAAAATGTATTAGCGACTGCTGAACGTTAGCAATTGTCGCTTGACGGTTGGCTACAGGCTCCTGTACTCGTTACGTCTCTATGGGTATCTTTTGATGTTGCCTCTACCATCAACTGCCTAGTCTTTTCCTAATATTGGGGACGGCTTCCAGTTGAACCTCTTTGGTTCGACTGGATGTGTGGTTTTTTATTGCAGCTGAATATCAGTATTTTACATAGAGCGACTGGCTATCGGACCTTCACAACCCAGTAACTGGGGAATACGATACCCCTATCGTAAGACGGTTGTCAAACTTGAGAGTTTCCTCATCACAGTTACGACTCTTTTTTTAAATTTATATTGAGCATAATAAAATCTTCAAATGAGTGCTCCCACCCCGGGCAGGGCGGGAGGGACTGTCAGACTTCTACTGACTAAAATCCACGGTGTCCTTCAATAGCCCTTTATGATCCGGGGTCACGGTAAGGAATAAGTCCCGTGACCAACAGAAACGACTGTGAACGATCTACAAATGACAGCCGGGACCAACGGCTTTACGTGTTTTCCGAGGCACGGAGCAAACTCGCTATGACAGATGGTCACCCATCCACAGGCCATCTTCGGCAGGCGCGGCTGTTATTCACAGGTAATATAATACTACGTGCTCTATATGGTTAAAAAAACTTCTATCAAGGCTCGCTCGAGAGCTTAAGCGCGTACGGATGGTCACTCTACTCGCAAAGCAAGCGCCACCTTTGATCCGGCCCGCTGATAAGAGAACGCGACAGGTGTCCGCTCGGATGATAACGTTTCATTGCACACCGCTTGTTTCGCTTTTCACCGGTTTATGTTTAATTGTTCGGTTATTAAGTTTGTGATAATGCTTAAGTATTTTTAGGAAAGGAAAATGTTGGGAAATTTGTTGAAAAGAATACTTAAAGTTGATTGATTCTTATTTTATATTGATCTGCGATCGGATGACACGTCAAGTCATCTGCAATCACGCGTCGTAAAGTTGGGCATCATGTTACTAGCTGCATTCATAGAAATACAAAGACAGCAGTAATGTTACCCTGGAACGTAAAGCGCCATTTAGACGGAGCAAGAACTCGTATGCGAGTTTCACTACATTGCGGCATTTGTTTCATTAACTGAATTTGTTCTACCTATAAATTCCGCAATGTAACGCAACTCGCGTTCGAGTTCTTGCATCGTCTAAATGGCGCTTTAAGGGCTATTGGAGGATCACCACGAATTTTAGTCAGTAGGTGATGTGCCTGATGGCAATATTCCCACTGCCGGCAATATTCCCAATATTGCCACTGCCGGTAAAATACCAAAATTGCCGGCAACTTTGGCAATATTGCCAATGTTGCCAGTCAAATAACACCAGTATATTTTGTTATTTACTGCAGGTACAGTTTATATAACTGTAGATAATACGTTGCGGCATCAAGTCCGCCTTATAAAACTACTAAGTTGTTACTCTAAACGGTGATTTACTAATTATGTAAGAATTACCGAAACAAGTGTATTAAAATAATGTTATTTTTGTTGATTATTTGTAGTACTGATATAAATTTAGACTTTTTTATTTCCAAATTGTATAGGTTCTTATACTCGTTGTTTTTGTTATGTGATTTTACATGAAAAACTAGTAGCCCACTCAACGAACAGTTATAGAGGGAAATTGTTAAAACACGATTTTGGACTACGTTACTTTGTTTGAGCTAGTTAGGAGGTGAATATAATTATCAAAAGTCGCCGCCACTAGCCCATGGGCTGTGGGGTAGGGGGGGGGTTTAAAGGTTCCATTTTTTGGTTTTTCGCTTACATCTTGGACTTGGACCGGAGGGCTTTTGATATGTTCACCTCTAACTAGTCCAAACAAAAAACAAAGTTACGTAGTAAAAATGAGTTCCTAGAATTACCCTCTGTGCTTTGAGCATTCGTTGACTAGATTAAACTTCAACATAATGGAAATTATTCGAATTTATGCCTTTTTGTTCAATATTTATTAAATATACAATGATCGTCATCGTCTTATCTTAAAATGTATGTGTAATTTCTTATATTCACTGACGTGTGCGGCAGCAATGGGCAATATTGCCGGTAAAATACCGGGAATATTGCCAAAAATTGCCGGCAATTTTGGCAATTTTTCCCAAAACAATGTTTTTTTTGTATATAATGTAGGTCATGGTCCGTAAATGCTAATTTGAAGTGTGTTAAATAGTTTTCGCACTCACTTTAACTTAAAATTAAGCAATATTCCCAAATATTTCCACTCGCGGCAATATTGCCGGCAATATTTCCACCTATATTCCCACCTTGGGCAATATTCCCGGCAACGGCACATCTCTAGTCAGTACAACATTCCCTGCCGTCCCGTCCTGTGTGCGGAAGACTCGTTTGATGATTTTACCACGATAAACAAAAGGTATAATTGAAGAATTACTGAACAAGATTACAGCGTGTCTCAAACACTTTCACAAAAATCTCATGTAGCTCCCCAGCAATAATCTACCACCACATCACGCAGTTGGACGTTGGAAACGAAAAACCATTATTTGCAGCACAATTTGAACATCAAAACTTCCCTATTTTTTTTCATGCCCAAACAAAATTGGGACTGAATAATGCTACATTGCGTTCCGAACTGACTTTTTTTTATCGAATTGCGTGGATCGCTTCTACGGAATTTGAATGACTTTTCAAAAATGAAAATAGTCATTAAATTATATGTTTTTTTATCACGCTTTGTTACAAAATATTGTGATAATGGGCAAATTAAAAGTAAATTAATGGGGTTGCATTGTTTTTAGGGTTCCGTAGTCAACAAGGAACCCTTATAGTTTCGCCATGTCCGTCCGTCCGTCCGTCCGTCCGTCTGTCCGCAGTTTAGCTCAGAGACGCACAGTACTAGAGAGCTGTAATTTGGTGTAAATATACGGGTTTGTTGTGCCAAAAAAGTGGTAAAATAAAATCTCGTAAAATATTTTTTTTTAGGGTACCTCCAGTACTTACACGTAAAGTGAGGATTTTTTTTTTCTCACGTACCCCTTAGTGTGGGGTATCATTAAATAGGTCTTTAAAAAATAATGATAGTTTCCATGAACAATTTTTTGATAAAAAAATTCGTTTGTGAAATATTAAGCTTTAAAGTGCTAAATTTTGCTCGATTCGAGTGTCCCCCCCCTCTACCAGCTAAACGGTTATGTTTGGGGGTGTGAAAAAATTCACTATAGTAGTATATATAACGAAGTTTAAAAGAAAATTATCATGACTAAGTAGGCTTTACAACTTTACGAGTAATAGTCGACCAACTTATAAAATGTACTTGGACATCATTTTTTCTAAACAAAATGTATCGGAGACAACTGCAAATGTAAGTTTGTCAACTTTATTTTTACACCTGTATAGGTATTATTTTTGGGAATAGGTAGGTTTTTATCGTCAACTATTTTTAACTAAATTCAAAAAAAGGAGGAGGTTCTAAATTCGTCGTAATCTTTATTCTTATGTATTTCCCCGATTTCTCAAAGACTCCTGGACCGATTTTGAAAATTCTTCTTTTTAAAATTAAATTCAGCGAATCTGTTTAGTTAGTTCGCATAAGTATTTTGTTGGGCAACTACGGAACCCTACACTGTGCGTGGCCCGACACGCACTTGGCCGGTTTTTAATTGTCGTGTTTTGTTAGAAGAGTTTTAATAGTTTGTATCATTACGTTTTCATGGCTATTATGCTCCTTAATAAATGCCTTTATAAAAGTATGGTTTTTTATTTTTAACGTTTGATTTGGTATCGAAATTTAAATCTAAAAGTGCGCTTTATTTCGACATTTTGCCACCAACTAGTGTTAATAAAAACTGGTATTAGTCTACTCGTATTAAGGAATTAACAAAGGTTATATTGAAAGGAAGGGTATATTGAAGTAATTATAACTTTCGAACTTAATTAATTTGTTATGGATGCGAAAGTAAGTTTGTTTACTAACTGTTCACGCTTAAACCACTGAACCGATAATCGTGAAATTTTGCATTCATGTTTTCAGGTGTACAGAAAAAGACATAGGGTACTTTTCATCCCGGAAAAAACTTCTACTACTTAAATAATTTATTTCTTACTCATGTTTGAACGAATTATATGAACTGATTTATGTTAAAAGATAGCTCCTCGTTTCGGCAAATTGACTGTCAAATTTTAAATTAACGCAAGCTAAGTCGAAGGAAAAAGCTAGTTAATTGTAAAGCTCTAATTCCTACACCCGTTCTGTCTTTCACTTCCTGCCAGTACAAAAAGCCACAGCCTACAAAATACAGCTCCAATAAATCCACAACAGACACCCAGAGTCACCACAAACTGAAGATAAGAGTTATAATGTAACGCCGGTTCTTTTGGGGAACTTTATGGGTGATTCGGGGGCGTGATGTATGGTAGCTAACAACCCTAGATTAGGGGAGAAGGGTCGCTCCGTTGATAGACTGGGGGCTATTTATTTATCTTAATACTCTGTGGTGTTGTTTCTGTAAATATTGCAATTATCTGGGTAGGGAATAAGGTTGTATTAGGACTTTCGTTTTAATTAACACGTTTTATTAAAAAAAAAAAATAGTTTTCTTACTCGTAGCTCCCCTCGACAAAGTAAAGGAACATATTCTCGGAAAAATCCTAAGTAGGTAATTGACTTTTTTTTTTTTGCGAAATTTTTTTGCGACCGGATTAGTAAGATTACCAAAAATATTTGATCTGTATTTTTCTTTATTTGAACAAAGTTGACGAATCTACGACGCGACGCTATTAAAATTGGCCTTCATCATCATCATCATCATCATATAAATGAAAAAACAAAATTTTTTGATAAGCAGGAAGAAATAATGACAATAATATTTAATGGTAAGCACAGAGTGCAGCAAAGAGCAGTGGTGGCCCAGTGATATCGGTCCTAACTGACCGAGTACCTACGTGGGTTCGAACCCCACCAGGCGTATTACTTTGTATAATTTATTTCATCACCACTGCTCTCAAAACGGTGAGGGAAAACATCGTGAGGAAACCGGCATGTCTTAGAACCAAAAATTCGAATACATTTGACATTTACCAACCCGCACTGGACCCGCGTGGTAGATTATGGCCTACTCACAGAGAGGAGGCCTGTGTCCCAGCAGTGGGAACATTATAGGCTGATGCAATTGAGACCAATTCTATGTATCATTTTCTGAACGTAAATAGTCGTTCTTGCTCCATTGAGCTGATTACTTATGGTCCGTCTATTACACGATTAAGGGCACTATTTAGGAGCTCTATTTTCAAGTACCTCCGGGGCCCTAAAGTTCTAATAGTTTATTGTATGAACCGTAGAGTTTTAGTCAGGTAGGTCTACATCGTAGCCCCCAGGGTATTTAAGACCCAGGTATACCTATATAATTTAACAGGGTTAAATGAATTTAGGCTTGCCTTCTGTTACGTGAGGCTTAAATGTAAGGCCGGCCACATACATAGCTTTTTTTCCGTTGGGAATTCGAAATGATGAATGAATAATAATATTTTATTAGATTTATCGGTCAACGCAAAACGGACTAATAGTTAGTATAAGCTTTTTCTGACCAAATTATAAAACAAAATAATGCTGTTCAAAGAAGACTCAACTAATTAAAAACACTATATTCCTCATGCAAAATACTGATATTCAGCTGCATCTGGTTCGACTGGAAGCTGACCCAAATATAGTTGGGAAAAGGCAGGCAGATGATGATAAAACTTTTCACGTATTTTACCACCAAGGCTAACAACCAATAATCACCACAAATATAACATTTACCAAGCCCTGCCTTATATTTAGGTGTGTGTTTGTAAACACTTGCAATTTTGAGCAAAATTGTTACTTTTGGATCTCTGCCAAGGCATAAAGTGCACGGCGAGCTGTAATATCAATAATATTGCTAATAAAATGGCGGCAATAGAAATAGATGTGGTTTTATCCAGATGTGGGTAGGCAGAATGTTTTTTCGTAAAAATTTCAGCTTTTTAGCAATATTTTGTTGACTGCTGAAATGAGTTTCAGCCCTGATTTTGATTGGTCGTGCGACGGTCTAAGCAAGAAACCGTAACTTTTGAACGTAAAGGGCTATTGAAGGACACCTTGGATTTTAGTCAGTACGAGTCTGACACTCCCTCCTGTCCCAGCCTGGGCGGGAGGACTCATTTGATGATTTGATCACACTAAAAAAAGGCCTGGTTCCAATTGGTGCAATTGGAGTACGCCCTTTTTTTAATAATCGCGCTTCTTGCGCTCCACCCAATTCGGAAAGATAAATTCGAAGATTTAAAAAAAAAAAATAAACAGATATTTATTTACCGCACTAAGGGCTGATTTTTTAATAGTCAGATAACTTTTATCTGAGGAATAAAAATAGCGGTTTGACATATTTTCTATAGACAAGCTGTCAAACCGCCATTTTTATTCGTCAGATAAAAGTTATCTATGTAACTATTGGAAAATCAGCCTTAAATGTAAAGCAATCCTGTATATGTATATACTTGTATATTGAAAAAGTTACATTGGTATTTGTCCAGACTCAACACAACCAAACACCTAACTCAAGAGGCTGAGAACAGTCGATATTTTAAATAAGTCCACCGATTAAAAATATACGGTCGCTTTGAACCCAGCCCCATTAAATCGAGCAAATGCCAGCATAAGTATCCAATATTCTGTCGACTACGTTAGCTCCTCTTCCCCTCGACTCCAATATACATTAAATGTTCGAGAAATTCAGTTTCCTCCGTGTGAATTTCCAGTGCGGCCACTTGACGTCTAGACGTCGTCGCCGCGTCGACGTGGGCCGACGTCAACGTGGTATGACGTCAGAGTAATACCACTGGTGTTGGTGACAGTTTGTGCTGGCTATGTGTTCAGTTGAAGGGACTTTAGGGGGTGTGTATACGATAATGTACTTTATCATAAGAAAGGCAATGGTTGAAGATTGAGTGGGGTCTATTCTTGTAAATGTTAACCTATATGTTAGTGTAATAGATAATTTTCTTTCTATATCTAGTTTTGATAGCTTTTTTATAGCAAGGTTGAACTAATTTGGTAAGTAAGTAAGTAATCAAAGAAAGTAAGTAATTAAACCATTTTTAACCGACTTCAAAAAAAGGAGGAGGTTATCAATTCGACTGTATTTTTTTTTTTTTTTTTTTTTTTTTTTTTTTTTTTGCGACTGGGTGAACCGATTTTCATAATTTTTTTTTCAATCGAAAGCTGGTGCTTCCCGTGTGGTCCCATTGTCACCATTTTAGGATCTGATGATTGGATCTTGGAGAAATCGAGGGCAACCCTCAAATTTTATTAGCTGACACATAGTTTTTCGCAAATCTTATGAAGTAATTTAAGTACTTGCGTATAGAAATCATCGTCTCATGTAGCTGAGCTGATGATGGAAGGTACAACTCCTCAAGTAAGAAAATTATGTTCGTGTTCGCATATCTCCGGAACTACAAGTCCGATTTAAGTAATTCTTTTTTTGTTGTACTAGGTATCGTTCAACTTAGGGAATACTGCAAATTTCATCAAAATCGGTTAAGTAGTTTTTGAGATAGAATGAATGCAAGAGATGTTAACGATGTTATTACCGGTGCTACGGATTACGAAATTCTAGTGCACATGTAAGAAAATTATGTATTTGACAAGAATGTTGGTTGAATATTTAAACTAAAAAGAGTGAAATAAAAACTTTTTCTAAAAAAAATGTGACCGCCTTCAAAAACAACCACAAAAAAGGGTAAAATAACCTACAAAACTTTTCTTTCGGAAGTCGGTGGC
This sequence comes from Agrotis segetum, assembly GCA_036375495.1. Classification (NCBI taxonomy): domain Eukaryota; kingdom Metazoa; phylum Arthropoda; class Insecta; order Lepidoptera; family Noctuidae; genus Agrotis; species Agrotis segetum. Next base: position 687,572 of record JAQSVV010000280.1, on the reverse strand, counting down.
ATAAAAGACAATGAAATTAATAAAAAAAAGTCACCGACTTCCGAAAGAAAAGTTTTGTAGGTTATTTTACCCTTTTTTGTGGTTGTTTTTGAAGGCGGTCACATTTTTTTTAGAAAAAGTTTTTTATTAGGATACAAGTATAAAATAATGGTAGTGAGTATAGAAGAATAACACCTGAAATAAATAAGGCTTTTCTGAAAGTATAATATATGAGATAATAATACAAAATCGATTTATCAATATCACATTTCGACTTATTAACAACTTGCCGTGCCTGCGATTATTACTTTGCATAATCATAACTTATAATAAACAAACTTAATGAAAAAATGTACCACAAAAATAAAACTACATAGTAAATACTAAATGCAAAGAGTGTTACGAGCCAAGGCATTGTTTAGTACATCACCAAACTTCCCTTGTAAAGGTAGCTGCATACGATACGAAACGTGTTTTAATCCGGACGAAACGGGACGCTAGTTCTTGGAAGCATCATTAAAACATGTAGGTACATTAAAAAGTATAAGTCGTTGTACAGACGGGACTTGGCGTCCACTGTACGGGAAAGATAGTGAAGATGTATAGCACGTCCCGTCCAACGTGTGTCCCGTTCCGTACCGTTCCGTCCCGTCTGTGATTCTGATAGTATTCCTTGTACGACACTAGCACAGACAGTTTCACGCTGTGGTCTCGGTGCATATGCATTAAACTGCGGTCTTTGAAGTCCATAGATATAGAGAATGGACCTGCGTGAAATTGACAACTCTCTAGAAAGAGAGAAAGCGGTAACGCGGCCCTGACAACTACTGGCGACATGATTACTTTGTTTCTCTCTCACTTTTCTGTTTGGATTTACTTTATAGCTAGAGGAACGTTTATAGGCATTATCAGGAGCTTTCCCGTTTTTGTGACGTAAAGTAAACGAGGACATTAAAGATGATTTGATGGATAAAAAAAAATAATAATAAAAACACCCTAATCTCTTTGTCATTTTCCATACAATTTAGATCGTAATCTCTCTCTTAATCTAGAAGGAGAGAGGAACTAATTTAGATCGTCATACTTCAAGTACGCTGTACAGTTCATTCTCTATTTCTCAGGTAATTTTATGACCGTGTTTCATCTCCGTCCCGTCAACGTCCTAATACCGTCCCGTATGCAGCGACCTTAATATCGCCAACATCCCGGGTGGCCAATATCGCGCGATACTTTGACGCCCAAATAAAAATATAAATAAAATCACTGACGTCACGTTATGGGAGTTTTATGGCGTGACGTGTTGTTAGGATTGAATTTATTTGTTTGGGAGAGTAGACTCGTGGGTTTTTATTAGTTTCATTCATTTCCTTGTTAGATAAATGGGGAATAACAATACCACTCTCACGTACTAACTTCTATTGCTTGCTGCATGTTTTTTATTAGTGGTAAAAGTCTAGTGAGTCTTTTCGCCTTAGAGCCTAAGCACACCACGTTTTTTAAACGCGCCGACGTCGACACGCGTTTGTAGCGATACAGACGCGATGCGCACGCAATCGCAAGTCAGACGCAGCCTGTCTGCTCTGTTTGATAAAAACGCGCCTCGACGCGCGTTTCTGAAACGCGCATCGACGGCGCTTTTGAAAAAGTGGTGTGCTATAGGCCCTTAGGTCGAGCAGAAGGGACTGTCAGTCTTCTACTGACTAAAATTTTACTCTGTTCTATTTGTGTTTCAGGGTCACGGAGTCCTTTTAAGATGGGATCCCGCGAATTTCTATACTGCCGATCTTGACTGTCTCCTCAGGAAACCGTGTCCCTGGACCGTGAAAACGCTTGTTGAAGGATCGCCATGGATTTTTGTCAGTTCAAGACTGACAGTCCCTACCGCGCCGCCCTGGTTGGGAGGACTTATTTTATGATATTACTACGATAAAAAAGCGTATCTTACATGTAAACCATTATATACTCACGATGAAAGACCACACACATCGAAATTTATGATTACTCCTAGAAAAACAGTCTGAAAATACCAGTAAACAAAATTAAAGTCGGCACTCGGTTCGCCATTACGCGATTACACTCAAAAATGTTTATTTCAATCAACTACTCGAGATTTGCGTAGGACTCAATAACAGACATAAAAAAAAATACTTGTATAAAGACGTGTAATGTTTTTTTTTAATCCTGCGTTGTGTTCGTATTTTCCATAAGTTTATAATTTATATCCAGTAATCCAGATCTGGATAACTGGCTCAATTTTTGAACTCGGACAAAGACCTTGTTCAGAAGTAAAAAACCGGCCAAGTGCGTGTCGGGCCACGCACAGTGTAGGGTTCCGTAGTTGCCCATCAAAATACTTATGCAAACTAACTAAACTGATTCGCTGAATTTAATTTTAAAAAGAAGAATTTTCAAAATCGGTCCAGGAGTCTTTGAGAAATCGGGGAAAATACATTAAGAAAAAAGATTACGACGAATTTAGAACCTCCTCATTTTTAGGGTTCCGTAGTCAACAAGGAACCCTTATAGTTTCGCCATGTCCGTCCGTCCGTCCGTCCGTCCGTCCGTCCGTCTGTCCGCAGTTTAGCTCAGAGACGCACAGTACTAGAGAGCTGTAATTTGGTGTAAATATACGGATTTGTTGTGCCGAAAAAGTGGTAAAATAAAATCTCGTAAAATAATTTTTTTTAGGGTACCTCCAGTACTTACACGTAAAGTGAGGATTTTTTTTTTCTCGCGTACCCCTTAGTGTGGGGTATCATTAAATAGGTATTTAAAAAATAATGTTAGTTCCCATTAACAATTTTTTGATAAAAAAAATCGTTTGTGAAATATTAAGCTTTAAAGTGCTAAATTTTGCTCGATTCGAGTGTCCCCCCCCTCTACCAGCTAAACGGTTATGTTTGGGGGTGTGAAAAAATTCACAATAGTAGTATATATAACGAAGTTTAAAAGAAAATTATCATGACTAAGTAGGCTTTACAACTTTACGAGTAATAGTCGACCAACTTATAAAATGTACTTGGATATCATATTTTCTTAAACAAAATGTATCGGAGACAACTGCAAATGTAAGTTTGTCAACTTTATTTTACAGCTTTTATAGGTATGTTTTTGGGGATAGGTAGGTTTTTATCGTCAACTATTTTTAACTAAATTCAAAAAAGGAGGAGGTTCTAAATTCGTTGTAATTTTTTTTCTTATGTATTTTCCCCGATTTCTCAAAGACTCCTGGACGGATTTTGAAATTTATTCTTTTTAAAATTAGATTCAGCGAATCAATTTAGTTAGTTCGCATAAGTATTTTGATGGGCAACTACGGAACCCTACACTGTGCGTGGCCCGACACGCACTTGGCCGGTTTTTTTGAATTTAGTTAAAAATAGTTGACGATAAAAACCTACCTATCCCCAAAAACATACCTATAAAAGCTGTAAAAATAAAGTTGACAAACTTACATTTGCAGTTGTCTCCGATACATTTTGTGTAAGAAAATATGATATCAAGTACATTTTATAAGTTGGTCGACTATTACTCGTAAAGTTGTAAAGCCTACTTAGTCATGATAATTTTCTTTTAAACTTCGTTATATACACTACTATTGTGAATTTTTTCACACCCCCAAACATAACCGTTTAGCTGGTAGAGGGGGGGGACACTCGAATCGAGCAAAATTTAGCACTTTAAAGCTTAATATTTCACAAACGAATATTTTTATCAAAAAATTGTTAATGGAAACTATCATTATTTTTTAAGGCCTATTTAATGATACCCCACACTAAGGGGTACGCGAGAAAAAAAAAATCCTCACTTTACGTGTAAGTGCTGGAGGTCCCTAAAAAAAAAATTTACGAGATTTTATTTTACCACTTTTTTGGCACAACAAATCCGTATATTTACACCAAATTACAGCTCTCTAGTACTGTGCGTCTCTGAGCTAAACTGCGGACAGACGGACGGACGGACGGACGGACGGACATGGCGAAACTATAAGGGTTCCTTGTTGACTACGGAACCCTAAAAAGTAGACCCGTCGGTACCATTTTCGTGTCTAAAAGATTGCATGTTTACTGAAACTACTTTCATTGCATGTCGAACGATTTGGCTTCTTTACACAAAATAAATATGCTGTTTTCAGAAGATACGGGTTTCTGATATTTAAACTGCAAGATTCTTTTTCAGTGGAACAAGAGATCATCCTCATCGGCTTATCCTTTTTCAGCCTATCTTGTATTGGCTTCCAGTCTACCAGGATGTTGTTGAATACCAGGATTTTACATGGAGCGACTGCTTTAGGGTTGAACTACTACTACTAAAGGCGATTCCGTGCTGCCAGATAATTATGGTTCAACCCTTATTGACTTATCCCTTAGTTAGACTGGTTGTCAGTCATACAAGCCACTGCCTGCCTACTAATAACTGTCAAATATTACTAAATGACAGCCAGCACCAATAGTTAGTAGAGGAAATTTTGTAAGTAGGTAGTTGATAGCCACCCATCTACAGACCGGCCTTCAGAATTTTGACTTAACCTTGAAGCTCAACCAATGTGGCTGTTGTTGAGCTACAACAGCACATACATCATAAACATCTAAAAATAAGCTTGCTTGATAAGAAACACGTGAATAATATTTATATTCTTTATATTTTTGTGTGAAGTTATCGATTTCCATAATAAGAGAGTGTTCTTAGTAAACAGATCAATGCATGGAATTTGACCTTGTATTTTTTTTTATAGTTATTAAGACACGAGGATGATTTAGGAACCGAAAAATATCTAAGGCATTGTTAAGACTCAGTCAATATAAAGTTTGGTTAGAAGGCACGGCGCAGTTCCGGATCTACGATTTTTTTTGAAACGGGGTAGAACTTTATAGAGACGCCCCCTCTCCAGCCTTATAAAATTAATCGTAAAAACCTTCAACACATAATTTTTTTGTTACTTTTCCTGGTCAATAGATTTTTGTTGCATTTAACTTGTGAATGAGTTAGGAGTGAATTATCGGGAGGGGATTACTTCCACTTTTAATACCACAGCGAAATGAGCATGTCTTTTTTTCGCCTTCCCTGGATTCTGGCGCCCTAGATTCGACCCTGGGTTGGCGCAGTGGCTGAGCGACCAACTGCTTCACTGCGTGTTGTGGTATCAATTAGCATGGAACAAAGTATGGGGCACCGTAAAAAAACCCGTCATTGTAAAAAAACGAAAAATAATAAAAAATACCAGTGCTTTTTCTAAACAAAATTAAATAAAGCAAACGCTAATGCTCCGGAAACCTATTGCGAACATATTATACTCTATTAACCATAAAATAAAATAATAGCCTGGCTTTCCGCCAAATTTCACTTTCATTCAAGCGAAAAAATACCAAGAAATTTCTATTTACATCATCTTTTTTTGCTAACATTATTTGCTCGTACATTTGATTGACATAAGCATCTTTTTATTATTATAAACTTTTAGTTCTGTGAATTGAAAAGATAAAATAAAGAAGAAGAATGAAATGAGGTTTACATTTTCAAATCTTTTCAAAACTATATTTTTTTTAATATAATAATAATAATATTGGAAAAACTCGTATTTTAGATTATATTTTGAGAGAATAAGGAATGAATATGCTAGAGAAAAGAGAAAGTAGTGCCGATTACAGACAAATGAATCGGAGACGTCTGGTCTAAGAGATGAAAATTAATGAATTCGACGCAAGGAGTAATAAAATAAATGCAGAGGGAGAGAAAGGATACAGAGATGGAGGGAGAACATATAAAAGAAAATATCTGGTTGACCGAGCTTTGCTCGGTTTTTAAAAGTCTCATCATCATCATCATCTCAGCCATAGGACGTCCACTGCTGAACATAGGCCTCCCCTTTTGTTCTCCACAGATACCGGTTGGAAGCGACCTGCATCCAGCGTCTTCCGGCGACCTTTATAAGGTCGTCTGTCCACCTTGCTGGTGGACGTCCTACGCTGCGCTTGCTAGTCCGTGGTCTCCACTCTAGCACTTTTCGACCCCATCGGCCATCTGCTCTGCGAGCAATATGGCCTGCCCATTGCCACTTCAGCTTGCTAATCCGGTGGGCTATATCGGTGACTTTAGTTCGTCTACGGATCTCCTCATTTCGGATTCGATCACGTAGAGAAACACCTAGCATAGCCCTCTCCATAGCTCGTTGAGCGACTTTGAGCTTTGAGATGAGGCCGATAGTGAAAGACCACGTTTCGGTGCCGTAACTCATCACTGGTAACACACATTGGTTGAAGACTTTCGTCTTGAGGCACTGAGGTATGTCGGACGAAAAGACATTGCGTAGTTTCCCGAACGCTGCCCAACCGAGTTGGATTCGGCGGTTGACCTCTTTCTCGAAGTTGGACCTACCTAACTGGACTACTTGTCCTAAGTAGATATATGAGTCAACAACTTCGAGTACCGAGTTTGCAACAGAGACTGGGGTGGGCACAACATTGGCATTTGACATAATTTTCGTCTTGTCCATGTTCATTTTCAGGCCCACCCGTTGTGAAACTCGGTCGAGGCCATCGAGCATCATGCTGAGTTCCTCCATCGACTTTGCCATGACTACGATGTCGTCGGCAAACCGAAGGTGAGTGATGTATTCGCCGTTGATGTTGATGCCAAGTCCTTGCCATTCCAGGAGCTTGAAGGCGTCTTCCATTGCGGCAGTAAACAGTTTCGGGGAAATAACGTCCCCCTGTCTCACGCCTCTTCTCAATGGAATCGCCTTCGTGCTCTGCTCCTGTACTCGGACCGACATGGTGGCGTTATTATACAAGCACTTCAACACCTCGATGTACCGATAGTCAATACGGCATCGCTGGAGTGACTCAAGTACCGCCCATGTTTCCACCGAATCGAAGGCTTTCTCATAGTCCACAAACGCTAAGCATAGTGGCAAGTTATACTCTTCGGTCTTCTGTATAACTTGCCGCAGCGTATGGATGTGGTCTATGGTACTGTAGCCTCTTCGGAAACCGGCTTGTTCGGGAGGCTGGAAGTCATCAAGTCTGTGTTCGAGACGGTTCGTGATAACCCTTGAAAACAGCTTATAAACATGGCTTAGAAGCGTGATGGGTCTGTAGTTCTTCAATAGGCTGTTATCACCTTTTTTGAAGAACAGCACCACCTCACCTCTACTCCATGCTTCAGGCGTTTTGCCCTCGAAGAGGACGGCATTAAAGAGCTTCTGGAGGACTTTAAGTACCGGTGTTCCACCCGCTCTCAGAAGCTCTGAAGTGATTCCGTCCTCGCCCGCCGCCTTGTTGTTCTTAAGCTGCTTCAGGGCCATCCTAATCTCGTACAGACTGATGTCCGGGATATCTTCGGTATAATGTCGGGACAGCTTGGCTCTTGGATCTCCTACCAAGCTGTCAACGGGCTTTGCGACCGAAGTGTATAACTGTCCATAGAACCTCTCGATCTCGCCTAAAACCTCTGCTTTGGTCGACGCTATGCTGCCATCCTCCCGTTTCAGCTTTGTCATCTGGCTTTGCCCAATAGACTTGTCCTTTGCGAACACTTTAGAGCCTTGGTTTCGCTGTATGGTCTCTTTAACACGATTCGTGTTAAAGAGACGCAGATCGTGTCGCAAGGACTTAGATATACGTCTATTGAGCTGCCTATATGACTTCGCGTCATCGGAAGACTGCAGCTGTAGCAAACGTCGTTCAGCCATGAGGTTTAAGGTTTGCTCGGACAATTTCTGAGGTCTATCTTTACGGCAGGGTCTAAAAAACTTAGACCCTACCGTGCGGACAGTTTCCACTAGCCCATCGTTGATCTCGTCCACTGACACTAAGTTCTCAAGGCAAGCAAAGCGATTAGAGAGCTCGAGTTGAAAGCTTTCGGGGTTTTGAATATGGGGCCGAGTAGGTCGGAGCGTAGACTTCATCAGGCTGGACCTTTCAAGTTTAACATTGATATTCAGCGAGCCTCTTACGATTCGGTGATCGCTACCGGTTTTTACCCTGTTGATCACAGAGACATCACTGAATATCCGTTTCTTGTCGGTCATGAAGAAGTCTATCTCGTTTCTCGTGAAACCATCGGGACTCAGCCAGGTCCATTTCCTGTGAGGCGGCTTCTGGAAGAAAGAGTTCATCATGAAGAGTTCCTCTTTCTCCAGAAAGTCGGCCAGCCTCTGTCCCCTAGGGTTCCGTTGCCCATATCCAAATTGCCCCACTCTCAACTCATCACCGCTTTTCTTGCCCAACTTTGCGTTAAAGTCCCCCATAACAACAGTGAAGTGGGTTTTGGAGCTATGTATGGCCCTACTTACGTCCTCATACATAGTCTCCACTTCATCATCGGAGTGTGACGAGGTCGGTGCGTATACCTGAATGACCTTCAGCGAATATCTTTTGGATATTCTGAGTATTAGGTATACCACCCTGCTCGACACACTGTCGATGGTTATTATATTGTTTACGAGGGACTTGTGAACGAGAAACCCGACACCACCTTGGGACTGTTGGTCGCCCTCCCGGTAGTAGAGCAAGTTACCAGACTCCAGGGTTACGGTGTCCTCCCCCTCTCTACGGACTTCGCATAACCCCATAATGTCCCAGTGTAACTTGCTCAGCTCCTCTTCCAGCTCGCAGATCTTTTCGTCAGTCCTCAATGTGCGAATGTTGTGTGTTACCAGGGCCAGTCGTCGTGGGGGTGGGTAGCCGGATCTCTTCCGGAGATTCTTAGCACCCCCTGCTCCGCCGTTACCTTGACCGCTACCCGCGCCAGGGATAGCGGAGCTGCCGGGGACTGGGGGCCTGGTCTCTGTAGTTTCCATCTTGGGGGTAATTTGCCATAATCGCCACGCTTGGCAGGCGGGTTGGCGATCGCAGTGAGGATGTGCAGTACACGGAGGACGCTGCTGCCCGACCTCCGGTTTGTCCCTTAGTCGCCTCTTACGACACCCACGGGATGATTTGGGGGAGCGCAATTCTAAGCCGGCGCCCCACGGCGTTTAAAAGTCTATATTTTGGGAACCGAGCTTTTCTCAAACCTGGGACCTTGATAAATCGATTCCTTGAGCCGAAAAACTCCTAATCTGTAACTTTCATGAAAATCCTTGGAGCCGTTTCCGAGATCCTGATTATATATAAATATACAAGAATTGCTCGTTTAAAGATATTAGATATATTAGATAGATAGATTAGATTTATAAGCTCGTGTTAACCGTCTCGTCGCGTAACAAAAGTAAAACAAAGTCTAAAGTCTTTGGCATTAATTTGTTAAGTTTCTTATTTCCTTTTTTTTAACTACCTACTCTGTCTTTATAACTTTATTTGTATTGTTTAGTTTTAAGTTTGTGCCAATAAACACAATTTTCTTTCTTTCTTTCTAAAACAGAATTACAAAACATTCAAGTTACTTACAATTTAACGGTAAACATAAAAACAAGTCACATTCTCTGCAGAATCCCAATATTATTCCCTCGACAGTTGAGGAACATACTTTTATGAACTTTTTCTCCACATTTGGTTCAGATTTAAGAGGTGTATTACTCGTTCATAACAATTAGGGTATTCCCTGAGGTTGTAACGAAGTGTTACAGTTCTGTTTATTGTTGCTTAGGTAATGGGTTTTGAAGCTTTTTATGATAGTACGTACCTCTAAGCGTCTATTCCCATTAGTCTGGCTACGAATGGGAAAAGTACCTACTTTGCCCACCGGTGTAAGAAGATTATCTCATAACCATGATTTTCTTTCTAGCAATAGATGAGAAATGCGAAAGAAATCGTTATGCATTCTGTCTTTTTATCTATTTTTCCTTCGACCCGTTTCTAAGCGCTTTCTAAGTACGCGCCACGTAACGCGTGCTGTAATTTGCAATTGATAAATTCAAAAAGTATTAAACAGATTATAAAAATAAATTAAAATTATTATGTCATCTACATTTTAGGCTAATCAGACTATATTTTATAATTGCATCGTTACAGCAGTGGGTTGTATTGCGAGTTATAACAATAATTTGATAACACAACAGTACCCTTAGCACGAATTTTCAGTATTTGAGACGTGAAGTAAACTGGAACTTTGACAATTTTTTGCAAATTGACAATTTTCAAGGAAGAAATTAGTTCTTTCTTCGCACACCAGAGGCGCTGTTACATTTTTTCATACAAAAACGCTGTAAATACTGGAAAGACGCTGTAAAGTAAAAGAGTGAAATTTCGTGCTAAGAGTACAGAGCCTAAACTGTAACCTACAGTTATTTTAAAGTAAATTTAATTATTAAAACATTTTTTGCGAATTGTTTACGACTTCGTTAACGTTAGTTTTCAATTGTACTAATAAAATATTTATATCAAAAGCTCAGGAATGTAATAAATTGTCTAACAGATGGCAAAGATTGTATCGCACGCTTTCTCAAGTGCTGCTGAAATTCTACAAACGTTTGCCTTATCTTATCAGATCATTGGAGACTTATTGAAATTCATTCAGACGGCACGGTTGGGCAGTGGCTATAGTGAATAAAAACAACTTTGTTTTAAACTACGTAAAGGGTTTATTATTATTTATTTATCTGTATTCTCTTAGGTTACATACTTATAAAATAAGCCCCTCATAACCGTTGTAATGGTTTGACTGTGAGGTTGATGAATCTCAGCAAACACTCTTTTTGTTACATTTCTTATTAAAACTAAATAATTCAATAACGGTAGAACTTTCCAAATACTATTTTTTCAATTTATTTTTAAAATTATTTTTATTATTTTCATTCCTTATTTCTGCCGGCAGACTGTTCAGTAGATAAGGTAATCGTTTTTAGGGTTCCGTAGTCAACAAGGAACCCTTATAGTTTCGCCATGTCCGTCCGTCCGTCCGTCCGTCCGTCCGTCCGTCCGTCCGTCCGTCCGTCCGTCCGTCCGTCCGTCCGTCCGTCTGTCCGCAGTTTAGCTCAGAGACGCACAGTACTAGAGAGCTGTAATTTGGTGTAAAAATACGGATTTGTTGTGCCGAAAAAGTGGTAAAATAAAATCTCGTAAAATATTTTTTTAGGGTACCTCCAGTACTTACACGTAAAGTGAGGATTTTTTTTTCTCGCGTACCCCTTAGTGTGGGATATCATTAAATAGGTCTTTAAAAAATAATGTGAGTTTCGATTTACAATTTTTTTATAAAAAAATTCGTTTGTGAAATATTAAGCTTTAAAGTGCTAAATTTTGCTCGACTCGAGTGTCCCCCCCTCTACCAGCTAAACGGTTATGTTTGGGGGTGTGAAAAAATTCACAATAGTAGTATATATAACGAAGTTTAAAAGAAAATTATCATGACTAAGTGGGCTTTACAACTTTACGAGTAATAGTCGACCAACTTATAAAATGTATTTGATTATCATATTTTCTTAAACAAAATGTATCGGAGAAGATGCTCTTCAACTGCAAATGTAAGTTTGTCAACTTTATTTTTACAACTTTAAGGGACAAACCTCACCAAGATGCCATGGCGACGTAGCCAGCGACGTCGCCAACTATTTTCTATGGGCCGCCAGAGTCGCCAGTTGGTCGCCAAGTGAGTTAACCGTCATACATCTCTATCAGAACTAGTTGGCGACGTTGCTAGCTACGTCGCCATGGCATCCCGGTGAGGTATGGACCTTATAGGTATGTTTTTACGGTATGTTTTTTGGGGATAGATAGGTTTTTATCGTCAACTATTTTTGAGGTATTCCTCGTAGCGCTCCTGTTTTGAAGCGCGCCTATCTAAGCGCTACTGTTTTATTCCTCTTAGCGCTCCCAAAAGGAGCGCTAAGAGGAACGATTAAAAATATTAAAATTTATTTCCTCGTTGCGCTCCCATGATTAACCTTCGGATAGAGATGGGACTATACTAACTGATATTATCGATAATAACTAGATAATAAGTAGAACACATTGATATAATATACAACTAGCGGCCCGTCCGGCTCCGCACGGGTTTGGTTTTATTTTGTTTGTTTTATTGTAAATCCTTTAGTCCAGGGTTTTTCAACCTGTGGGTCGCTAAGCCTCTTCAGGGGGGTCGCGAAGCTTCTCTAGAGGAGTGGTTAAAAGTTGAGAACCTTACATTTATCAAGCTCTATTTCAATTTAATATGCTAAAGTTACACAGCAAGCACATTATTGTTTTGATGCATACTCATGTTTTACAATAAATATTATTCTATTCAAAAAAAAAAAAAAAAGTTTTTCCGCCTCGCTACGCTCGCCCATTAATGAAGGGTATGCTTGTGAAGGTAAAAAGAAGTCAACTTTTTTAGGTCACATTTCAATGAAAACTTGTCTTATGTTGGTGTAGAAATAGTAGATTTACTGTCACATGCCGCGCTCACTCTTCAAGTCTTTAATTTTAGATTAAAACTTGTTTTGTCGTACTACGGAAACGTTTAACTTTTAGAGTACTCTGCGTTCAAACTTCTTTGTAGATTTGGCTTTTCATAGTCCAGAAATCTATAAATTTTCGAGCTCGCTGCGCTCGCTATTGAAAATATGTTTTAAGTTTCCATGACCGGATGACCTCGATTTTTATACATAATTCATTTTTCAATAATGCTTTTGTGGAAACTACTATTGAAAAATGAACTACGCAGCGAGCGTACTCCTACCGTTTACGAACTTAAAAACTTCTCTCGCCCCGCCTAGGACAAAGAAAGTCATTTAAAATTCTACCATTGACGTAAACGATAGACAACTCATTGCCATAATTCTACGAAAAACTTCCGACAAAACATTGAGGTGTGCAGGGAGGGTAATAATGGGAAACATAATGGAAAGAAATCATAAGCTTTCTAAACAATAAAAAAATAATAAACATATGTCGGCAGATTATATTCATCTATTTCGTGGACTAAAAGGGTTTTTCAACCTTTTCCATGGCACGACCCCCTTAGTATGAAGAAATATTTCGCGACCCCCTTCCCGTTGCTTTTTTCAAGCATTCAATTTTGACGGCACGGTTAGCAAAGTGGCTGAGCGATTGCACTGCTGCGCTGCGTGTTGCTGGTACGACTCCTGCAAATATTTTTATCATCTACAAGCAGTGGCGTAATTTAAAATTGTCGGCGCCCTGGGCCTGTACAGCTTGACGCCCCAAATATGAATTAAACAAACTGTCTAGTGCGAATAACTGTACACCGATATTTCCACACCGCCTTCTAGAAGAAAAACTCAACAGGAGTATACACTAATTTTGTACTACAAATATAAGTTTTTAAGTTCGTAAACGGTAGGAGTACGCTCGCTGCGTAGTTCATTTTTCAATAGTAGTTTCCACAAAAGCATTATTGAAAAATGAATTATGTATAAAAATCGAGGTCATCCGGTCATTATTTTTTTTTTTTTTTTTTTTTTTTTTTTTTAGCGTGGTAAAATCATCAAATGAGTCCTCCAACCCCGGGCAGGGCGGGAGGGACTGTCAGACTTCTACTGACTAAAATCCACGGTGTCCTTCATAGCCTGTTACGTTCCGGGGTTACGGTAAGGGAATAATCCCGCGACCCCGGCAGGCTTTGGCCCTCTGAGAGGGGGGCCCCGTCATTATGCTGACGCTCTTTGAGGCGCGCGTGGGACACAACGCGCCGTCGACCCGGGCATGGTCCTTGGTCGGGCAGCGAGTTGCCCTTTACTCGCTGCCCGCATGCCCGCGCCTACGGTGGCCGGAGATCGTCGCGCGACGTCCGTCGCCGTGGGCGTCCTTCACCGCGGTTGGGGCGGAGGGAGGACTCTGTCCTCTCTCGCTCGCGGCGCGCCTCCTCCTTCGCGAGCATTACTGCTTCGCAGAAGGAGGCGACCGCTTCCCACTCCGTCTCGCCCCGCAGCATGGCCGAAACCAATGCCGGGCGCGAGAGGTCTCCGCCTATCGCAGCCGTGAGGACACGTCGGTGCACCGCCCAAGCTGGGCAGTCCTGCACCGTATGCTCCACCGTGTCCTCCGGGCGATCTTCGCAGTGATGACACCCAGACGTATCCTCCTTCCGCATTAGACACAGGTACCTCCCGAAGCACCCGTGCCCGGTGAGGACCTGCGTCAGGCGGAAGGTAAGGACGCCATGACTTCTCTCCAACCACTCCTCAAAGAGGGGTCTTACCGCCGCAATTGCGGCGTGCCCGAGGTCATCCGGTCATGGAAACTTAAAACATATTTTCAATAGCGAGCGCAGCGAGCTCGAAAATTTATAGATTTCTGGACTATGAAAAGCCAAATCTACAAAGAAGATTGAACGCAGAGTACTCTAAAAGTTAAACGTTTCCGTAGTACGACAAAACAAGTTTTAATCTAAAAGCGAGATAAAAAAATTAAAGACTTGAAGAGTGAGCGCGGCATGTGACAGTAAATCTACTATTTCTACACCAACATAAGACAAGTTTTCATTGAAATGTGACCTAAAAAAGTTGACTTCTTTTTACCTTCACAAGCATACCCTTCATTAATGGGCGAGCGTAGCGAGGCGGAAAAACTTTAGCATATTAAATTGAAATAGAGCTTGATAAATGTAAGGTTCTCAACTTTTAACCACTCCTCTAGAGAAGCTTCGCGACCCCCCTGAAGAGGCTTAGCGACCCACAGGTTGAAAAACCCTGGACTAAAGGATTAACAATAAAACAAACAAAATAAAAACCAAACCCGTGCGGAGCCGGGACGGGCCGCTAGTTGTATATTATAACAATGTATTCTACTTATTATCTAGTTATTATCGATAATATCAGTTAGTATAGTCCCATCTCTATCCGAAGGTTAATCATGGGAGCGCAACGAGGAAACAAATTTTAATATTTTTAATCGTTCCTCTTAGCGCTCCTTTTGGGAGCGCTAAGAGGAATGAAACAGTAGCGCTTAGATAGGCGCGCTTCAAAACAGGAGCGCTACGAGGAATACCTCCTATTTTTAACTAACTTCAAAAAAGGAGGAGGTTCTAAATTCGTCGTAATCTTTTTTTTTAATGTATTTTCCCCGATTTCTCAAAGACTCCTGGACCGATTTTGAAAATTGTTCTTTTTAAAATTAAATTCAGCGAATCAGTTTAGTTAGTTCGCAGAAGTATTTTGATGGGCAACTACGGAACCCTACACTGTGCGTGGCCCGACACGCACTTGGCCGGTTTTTTAGGGTTCTGTCACCAATGTAATTAGTGACTCTGATGGGTACATTAAATCTACCAGCAGCCATAGATCGTGTGTTATGGTTATTAATGACGTGCGTTAAGTTATGCTCTTGAGTTCCATGGTGGTTAACTGCTAAAAGATACTTAAGTTTGTAACTGATTGGTAGAATTTTACATGTTATACGTATTATAATAATAACTACAGTCACTATAACTACTTTCAAAAAACTTTTTGAAAAAAAGGGAACCGACTTCAAAACCAAACATTAAAAAAACTATAAAATAACTTTTCTTTCGGAAGTCGGTGGCTTTGTTTTTTATTTCATTGACAGATGGCCACCGACTTCCGAAAGAAAAGTTATTTTATAGTTTTTTTAATGTTTGGTTTTGAAGTCGGTTCCCTTTTTTTCAAAAAGTTTTTTATTTTTCCCTTTTTAGTTGAGATATTCAACAAAAATCTTCATAAATTCGACGTCTTTGAAAATCTACAATCCTAGTAAGTAACAAAAACGGATATATGCGAGCAACTTCACGAGATATCCATTATTGTTACATATTCAAACCTTCGCTAGAATGTAACAAACAGTTTTCTGAAAACCGTATCAAAATCGATTCATCCAAACGCGAGATAATCGCGGACAAACATACATACATACATACATACAGGTCGAACTGAGAACCTACTTTTTTTTGAAGTCGGTTAAAAATAGCTACGGTTGTTTCACAACGTGAACTTATTCATGACACTTAAAGGACGATTCAAAGTGTTCAACTGACTTATTTAATTTTAATTGAACCAAAATTGATTGCAATAGCGAACGATTCATCTAATGTTCTGATATGATATTGTTTGATAAAAACGTCGAAGTTTTTCATGATGCCACATGCCACAGACTGTGGCTGAATCTACTGTAGTTGAATTTAACTTAGGCGAATTATCCATTCGGTATTTCATACATTAGCTATTACAAATTTATGTGAAACGACCATTACTTGTACCCAACCTGGGTATAAATGGTCGTTTCACATAATAATGTATGAAAAGGTATTTTGATTTTGACCGTAGTTATATCGAAATTAGTTAAAATGACTGTAGTTATTTTGATAAATAACCATGTAAATACTATAATTTTGGTATTGATTTAAACCGCTTGCTTGTACTGATGCTTTAGTACATTTATACAGGGTGAAATTTTATTAATGAGCAATATTTTAAACTCGGGCATTACTAACGATACTAATCGTATTACGGAACTCAAAAACATTATTAACGCAAGTATCTTTTAATATTATTTGATGTTAGTGTAGTTATCGTCCCGCGCGCGGTGTAATGCAAACGCTTTGAAATTGTATTACTTTAAGACTTTTGGGGTTTATGATTTATTTTTTATGACTTTTACTGTTTATTTGCAATAATGAGCCTTTGCTATGTGACATACTACATTTTTAAAGGTTTCCGTAATTGCATTCATAATATTTTTGATTTGCGATTTATTAGCCGTAATGCAATCAGCATCGTGAGTAGAGCCTTAGATTAAAATATTGCCTACGATTTTGATTTCACCCTGTATACTGCATGTTGTGCACAAATATAATTGGTGGACGCTTTATTGTTACTCTACACTTCCCAGTACATATGTATGTATATACTGCCTTCCGAATTACATGCTCGTTAACTCCTCCATCGAAACAGAATACAACAAGTACAACAGAACTGTGTAGCAGTTCACAGATTCGAATAACAATGGGTTAACACGACTGCTGTTGCTAATTTGAATACCTCTCGATAATTACATGGCTTCGGTATTGTTCATTTGAGGTAAGGTAATTAAAATTGATATTATTATAATAGGCAATTTGATACAACATTTTAATTAGATCGTCGGAAAGTTATCAATAATTATTTGACAAGTAATTTTTTTTTGTTACGTAAACCAAATACGACGGTTTTAAAATTAGCAATACGTCTCAAACTGTACTAGTTTGGCAAATGACAACACTGGGGATAATATTGGATTATGACATCATGAATTTTCATTAACTTAAAAAAGAAAGAAAAAATACGGGTTTATTATTTTTCAAAACTGAAACTGACGTACCAATTACTTGTACAATTTAATTCAACATGCCTGTCATTTATGCAGCAGTTTGAACTTTAAAAATCTTCAGTTTGCTGAAAACAGTACCTACATTAAATTACTTGCAAAACGATCGCAGAAAGCACGAACTCGTTGACAAACAGACCAAAATCTGAATTGAACGAACGAATGAATCCAATCCTGACCGATAGCCGATAGCCTATTGAACACAACAATCGTTCTCCAAACTACCAAACCAGCTGTGCCTTGGACCGTTACGATCAGGGCTGCCACTTGTATAATACATTCACAGAAAATAATCCTTTTAGTTATTCGGTATTTATACGTATAACTAAAATGATTGTATAGGTATACGTGAAAAAATTAACTTAAATTACTTTAAATTAAAACCACAGAATACTTAAAAGTACTACATACAGAAGTGTCACTTCCCAAAAACAAGCAAATGTAAAATCTTTGCTCGTGAGAATAAAGTAAAAATATGTACGGAAAGCGTGAAAAACGGGCGTTGAAGTCAGTATAAACGTTTTATAAAATTAAATATTAAACGCATTAACGCACGCATGCGTAGCGAAACTCAAAGATTTTCTTAGGAAAGAATTCATTCATTTCCATTTCTAACGTCTCATGGTGTAACGTCACCATGAGACGTTAGAAATGGAAGGAAGAATTCGCCGCGGCAGGTAAGATCCTCGGTGGCTCAGTTGGAAATGAGCGTCGGATGTACTGAATCCGAAGGCCGTAGGTTCGAATACTGCCCGCGGATCGGATTTTTCTTTCCTAAGAAAATCTCAGTATAAACGGTTTGTATTTTTGTCTTATTTTGTTATTTGTCTTAAAACCCTCTATAGTTTTTTTTCCTTCTTTGGCAATGAGTTCCTTGACTACTCTGCCAGTGTCATGTGGCGTTTATAGATTTTAGTTGCATGGCTTTTATCAAAATAATGACATTCCCATTTAAAAGTTCAATTGAGTACAACGTAGAGAGAGTTACGTGTTGCGTATTGGGTACGAGTACTCTCATGTGAAATATAACTAATATTTTGTATGACTGAATTTTAAGTGCATTGAAATGTATATTTTTAGTTGTAGCTGTTGTTTTGAACGTCATTGTAAAATACAGTTAGCTTTCAAAGCCATTCCTCTCATTCATTTGGTATCTTTTGACTGGCCTGTTGGTCTAGTGGTTAGTGACCCTGACTGGTATGCTGGAGGCCGTGTGTTCGATTCCCACCCAGGACAAATGTTTGTGTGATGAGCATGATCATTTGTTCTGTATTTAGAAATAAATAAGAATGTTTATCAGTTGTCTAGTACCCATAACACAAGCTCTGCTTAGATTGGGACTAGATGGCGTTGTGTGATAGTTGTGGAATATTATTATTATCTTTTCTTGATGGTAGTGCAGTTTCCATTCTCACCTATCGGCTGTCACGTTATCATTCCCTACCTTTCTATTTGTATCAGCTTTCTCACAATCCATCCATCTTTCGTCTATCGTTCACTCCTCCTACAACTACGAACATTTATATTCATCACAATATGTTACACTACTAACTGTGAATAAACGCTGGAAATTTTACTAGGTTTTGAAAATGTAGGTAGTAAAGATTTTGGAGGAAAATAATTTTGAATTTTAGGAAAAGATTTCTGGCTGAACTCATGATGTATTTTTTTATTGAAATAGTAAATGAGTGAAAAACTTTGCCTTATAATAAATTAAGTACTTAATAATTATGATGAAAAATGCTGAAAGCTAATATTATTATTTATTTTAACTAATATTTTAATAATAAAATTTATAAAGCTAAAGAGTTCGTTTGGTTGAACTTGCTAATCTCAGGAACTACTAGTTCGAATTGAAAAACTCTTGCTTCTTCGAGGAAGGAATTGAAGAAGGGAATTGATTATAATACATCACGCTATGTTCAATAGGAGCCAAAAAGCGGGTGAAACCGCGAGAAACTAGTAAGTGGCGTCTAGTTATTTTTATAATGTTTATATTATGGCTTGGCTTCGTAGTCAATTTTAAACATTAGTACGTCTTCTGATCATAGCGAACTCCTGATTTATTTATACCAACATTTTTGTACCTTTGTTAAACACATTAATAAATGACTTTATTGATGACATTTTTTAATTCAAATGGTAAATGAGTGAAAAAAATTGCCTTTGATAAATTAATTAATAATATAATTGTAATAATTATGATGGAGAAATTCAGAAAGCTAATAATTTATTTTGTAAAACTTGGTCGAGTTTCCACCACTGGACGTCCGTTACTTCTTTTAATTAACCCTCAATTGCCAACCCTGACTGCACCCACACAAAACCAGCAACCGCTCCAGACACTGCAACGCAATTTAAACTTAGTTCAAGTTAGCCAACCAACGATCCCAGTTAAACTGAACTAAAGCTTTTGTCTGTGCAAGGAGAGCCTTTATTTCTGATGCTGTTTCATTAGAATAGAAGTATAACTTATAGAGTTTAAAAGCACAGGTGACTTTAGGGGCCGGACCGTACTTAAGACCACTTCGGGACAGAAAAGGCTCCACGTCACCATTTTTTTTGGGTTGTACATCAATTGAGTCTTCCTGCCCTGGGAGCAAAGGGGTCTCAGACTGATGGGGTTAGACTCTCATTGACAAAAAATCATCATGTTATTACGTTACGTTACAGAACCGCGCGTACTATTTATTTTAATTTATTGGAACGAAGTTCCTTATCGCGCGTTGTGAAAGGGGGCTAGACGGAAAAAATTCTTACGAAAAGTTGGCACGACACGTTTTTTGCCTCGCCCCGCACCCCGCGCCCCGTACCCCTCACTCAACCCCCGTTCCTCGTGACTCTTGTCGTATTGCACTGCACATGTTTCTCTGTCGTTCGTTCCATCCGGGTGTCCCTTGACACCTCTCAAGTTTTTTTTAAATTTATTTTGTAAGTTTCTTTTATTTAATTTTTACATCTATGTTTTGCATTTTGAGTTGTTGTTCTGTCCTGTGTGAGTTCAATAAAACTTTTTCATTTTTCTTTCTCTTTTTCTCTATTTAAAGACAGTCCGACTACCAAAAGCCTTATCACAAGATTCCTGTTCTTTACTTACTGCGTACTTGAAGTGTTTACTGCGTTTATTGTATGGAAAAAGAAAATGCGCCTCTATCGTATGAACGATAACTAATTTTTACGTCACAAGACGGGAAAAGTCATGATCAGTAGTACCCTTAGCATGACTTTCCATCTTTTACTTTACAGCGTTTTTCCAGTATTTACAGGCGTTTCTTGTATGAAAAAATGGAACAGCGCCTCTGGTGTACGAAGAAGGAACTAATTTTTTCCTTGAAAACTGTCAATTTGGAATTGTCAAAGTTCCAGTTTACGTCTCAAATACTGGAAACTCGTGCTAAGGGTAAAAGTCTTTGAGTTGGAAATACGAGTTTGTTTACATTTCCTTTTTGTGTGGCTTTGAACACTACAGAACAACTGGGCCCCACAACACCTATTTTTATATGGGGTAAATTATTAAGGTAACTTTGATTTAGCCAGGCCCGTCTGGAAACTATTGAGGCGTATGTGAATTAAAATATTTTGTTTTTGAATTGTAATCTCAAATTCAAACCTTTTCAGTAACAAATACTGAATTCTATTCAAGCAAATTGCTCAGAAATAACACCTTTAATATTATTTCACGATCAAACGAAGCTTGGAATTACACTCAGTCATGGATAAGGATCATATTAAAATAGTTCTCTCATTCTTTGAACTTTATAAAATTCTGTGATTGAAAATTTCTAGGATTGCGAAGGAAATATGCTGATTACAAGGCCTAAATCTCCGTTCCTGGATTTAGGATTTATCCATAAGTTAATAAATTCTAAGATTTCTAAGTAGCTATTATTGGTGTGGAACTTCCCATTCCATTCCATTTCCTTTAATTTTAATAATCGACGCTCAAAAGTGCCTCTTTGATGACCTTAATTGAAATAAATGATTTGAATTTGATTTTGTTTGAAGATTTATTAATAAAAGGCTGCATGACTGTCCTGTTGCCACAGTCTTAGCAATACTGCTAAAATTGGACTTGCCTTCCGACTTGGACAAAGTGTGATTAAGTTCTTCTATCAGCAATAATGTTGCTTTATCCGAGTCTTCAATGCGACATAGAGCGTGGTAATGTCAATACAACAAGTCACCGTGGATGAGGTCCTTTAGAAGCGAGATATACTAGTACCTTTGCCTTACATCTTTTCGGTGATAACAGGCATAACGTCTCTTGTACAGGGTTACTACTATCTAAGCACGGTAACTGTTGCGTCGGCCGAAGTTTCAGAAGTGTCCTACGACATTGTGCTAAGACTCTTTGAGGCGCGCGTGGAACACAACGTGCCGTCGACCCGGGCATGGTCCATGGTCGGACACGCCCGCGCCTACGGTAGCCGGAGATTGTCTCGCGATATTTTATCAGTAACGGACATACTCGTATTTGAGTTAGTGGTACAAACTAAAAAATTAATGACTACATGATTGGACAGTTATACGAACTCCCGATGTACTGACAGAACTAATTTAAAACTAACAGGGGTTCACTTATAAGTTTCGAGTTACTTTTTTCCTGCCCGCTTTTCTTTGATGGACTAAGAAAGGGTCTCTTAGTCCGCCAACGAAAAATACGAACAAAAAGGCAAGACTATTATTTGGAGCCCTCACCGTCCTTCCTAAGGCCCCCAAATGGGGCGCGCCCCAACGGTTGGGAATCCCTGTTCTATATAACACATCATTAGCCTATAATGTTCCCACTGCTGGGACAGATGCCTCCTCTCTGTGGCCCACTCCCTGGGCCATAATCCACCACGCAGGTTCAGTGCGGATTGGTGGATGTCACATGTCTTCGAATTTTTGGTTCTAGAACATGCCGGTTTCCTCACGATGTTTTCCTTCACCGTTTTGAGAGCAGTGGTGATGAAATAAATTACACAAAGTAATGCGCCTGGCGGGGTTCGAACCAACGACCTACTACTCGTACGAGTAAGTCGGGACCGATACCACCGGGCCACCACTGCTCCCAATAAACAACAGATAACAGAATGCTCTAAATAACAGAGATGCTGAAAACGTGCATAAAATTATTGTTAAATCAAATATTCCGCTGGTCAAATTAAACTTTCGAAAACTAACTTTCAGTGATGGTCGTTTCAGCTTTGCTAATTCTATCAGCTATCCTCACCACAGTCCGGTCAGACTAACGTCCAACTTAGTCTGAACTGTTTTGTCCAAAACTGCATTTGAATAAAACTAGTTTAGTTTAGTCGGGACTCACATAATAATTTCTAGGATTCAGTGGTGGTACAGTCGTATGCATTAATTGCGTTCAAGTTTGTAAGGGTGTCGACTTATTTATGGTGCTGAATGTACCTACGTGTCAACAATAAAAGACTCACAGTTTTGATGTTATGAAATGACCAGCCAAAATTCGTTCAGAATTGTACACAGTTTTTTTTTGCGTGGTAAAATCATCAAATGAGTCCTCCCACCCCGGGCAGAGTGGGAGGGACTGTCACACTCGTACTGACTAAAATCCATTGTGTCCTTCAAAATAGCCCTGTATGTTCCGGGGTCACGTTAATGAGATAAGTCCCCCGACGCCTGCAGGCTTTGTCCCTTTAGGGGGCCCCGTCATCATGCTGACGCTATTTGAGGCGCGCCGTAGGCCCGGGCATGGTCCATGGTCAGACAGCGAATTGCCCTTCACTCGACGATCTCGCCCTACGGTGGCCGGAGATCGTCTGCCGAAGTCAGACGCCGTGGGCTTCTACCACTGCGGCTGGGGTGGAGGAAGGACGCTATTTTCTCCCTTGCCCAGCCCACCCCCTTTATGCACTTAACCAATTTGCTACCACAGGAAACAATGAAAGAATACTAAATGTTTTGATAGAAAGCTTCCAAGGGGGTGATGATGACATCGTGATGCAGACTTTGCAAAAAGACGTATTTAAAAAAAAAAATTGTAGTAAATATTCTCCCAACATCTTTAATTCCTTGATACAACTACCAAAATACACCGACTTTGATTTTCTGTGTTAGCAGAGGACTGTTGTCATAGGACTAGAATCAAGAAATTGTACTCTGTGGCAAAATTATTAATACGAGAGAAGGATAGACAGTTTACCGTCGTTATTTAATATATTATTCAGATTTGGGACTGTGTCAATAGATCGTGTCGTATCTTTAGGTGGCAGCATTTGAAGGGTTGGTATCTTAAGTTTCTTTGTAATAATAATAATATTACACAACTATCACACAACGCCATCTAGCCCCAAGCTAAGCAGAGCTTGAGCTGTTATGTATGGGTAGTAATGGGGACTAGACAACAGTACCCTTAGCACGAGTTTTCACTCTTTTACTTTACAGCGTCTTTCCAGTATTTACAGCGTTAAAAAAAAAACAACAAAACGGTTTAAATACCTAACCTAGTTAATTAAATTCTAACGGTTATTCGGTCGAATAAGTTTGCTTTTCATTTGAAACAGACAGAAAAAACACGAATAAAACTTTAAATCTACATTTTTGAAGCGTAAAAAAACACCTGCGTTCGTATTTTCATAAAATTCACCATTTACATACGATTCCCCCACTGAGAATCGTACAACAAAAATATCCTACAAAAACTATAAAAAAAAACACTTTAACATAAAATTGCCGACGAAAAAAGTAAAAATATGAAAACAGTTTCACATCCCACAAATTACGAGAAACCGCAACGATTTTACAATTTCCATAATTTAAACGGATGAGATGGTTTTACGTGAATATTATGCAGCTGTAATGGTTTGACCACAACACGATTCACCGACATACGATATGCGTCAGAAATGGAGATGGCAACTGGGGAACTAATGGCGCTAGTATAGCTTGTTCCAAGCATCGTCATTGGTTCAAATGAGTTCAAATCTTAAAGGTACTTCAAAATAGTACTACGTCATTGGTCGGATTATGACTAAACTATGGTGGCGCTACCTACAATTAGCTTTGACTTGCCTTGCCCATTGCGGAAAACGCAAGTAAAGAAATTACGTAAGGAGCAAAGCTGTTCAATGAATTACCGGACGATATTAAAGAATGCGATAACATAAATGTATTTAACAATAAGCTTAAAAACATGATTCTACATTGTAACTTGTAACTTCTAATACTCTGGAGGATATTTTACTGTATTTTCAAACTTATTACTCTGTATCTCATTATAAGTGGATTGTAAGTTCTTATGAGAATAAAAATGTCTTTATACGGACGTAAAGCTAAGCTAGGTGTAGTTATTTTTATTTGCAAAAACAAAGTAGTGTATTTTGCCACTTTGATCTTGTTACAGACCGTCCACTACTTTGCCGCTGTGAGCGATAACTTGGCGCGGAGCAGCAAGTACTAATATCGAAATGTAGGCTTAGAAATGTTTGAAAGCCTTCGAAGCGCTGCCAGTGGCGAATTCTGGTACTTCCAAGTAATTCTGTCGTCGTAAATGAAAATACAGCAACTTAAGTTACACAGTCACACAGTTTTTCACGCCGACCGTCGCTCTGCTCACCGCTAAGTTGTGAACGGCCTGATTGATACATTAAGTTCCTTTTCCATAACTACTTAGTACGAACCGTGTCAAATAATCCGTAATCTAACCTTCAAGTCATTGCGACGCGACTAGCGGTGGATATATGTAACTTGTGCGAAGAAAACAAATAACTCACAAATCTGCGTTTTGCTAAAAGATCGCACGATAAATAATATAGATTGACGGTTTTTTAAACTACGAGTAACTAATGGCACGGGCCACATAAAAAAGACGTAAGACTAGGACGCGTCGCAGACGTGCGAAAATATATAAGACTCACGCCCGCGACGCGTCTCTTCTGTGTGTTTTACGTTGTAACGCTTCTATACATTTTGTATGAAAAAGACGGCGAAGAGACGTATGTCTCCACCCCGTCTGCGTCTTACGTCTTTACTATATGGTCCATGCAAGAGTTTGCGAAAAGATGCATGAAGACAAACCGTCGAACGCCGTAGCTCAATGTGTCAAGAACCAATTCAACGCAATTCGCATCACGTGAGGTCATGGACAGGGCTTTAAAGTGTGAGTAGGTTTTACTTGAATAATTTGTAGCTGTAATCGTGTGGAGCGTCCCAGGTGCAATGTAAACTTCATATATTATTTAATTTGGTTCTGCAACGTATCTGGAATTCTCTTTGTGGATCAGTTGTTTGTGCTAATGTGGAGTTAAAGTGCATATTGTTGTGGTTTTGTTAATTAAAATCAATGTTTAGAAATGTGTTGTTTTGGAGATGTAAGAATTGACCAATGACTGTTACTGCTATGGGTGGAACGGAAGGGACTGTCAGACTCTTAGGGACCTTACTCATCGCGCGATGCGATACCGAATTGCTTCGATGGACGATATCGGTCAGACATCACACAAGCGTCCGGCCGAAGAAAATATACGGACAATCGCTAGTGTTTGCTAATGGAGTCGCACGGATTGACGATATCGTTCACAGATCTCCTCGTTATCGAATTGTACGTAGTCGTACGTCCTAATGACAATGCACATGATTCTGTGTTCGAAATTCGATTGCGCAACTTCTCGTCTCGTGCGACATCTTTTGTCTTTGTCTTTCTTTGTCTAAGGTGGATTTTTGAAGTACACGGTCGAATTCCATTTCATCACTGCATTAGTAAATACGTGCGACTTAAATCGGCAATCGACTCGATATCGCACGAAACTTGTCGCGTAGCATCGCACCATGAGTAAAGTCCCTTAGTGATAAAAATCCAGCCATTTCAAATTGACTAGACAATATCTTCCTATCACAATTTTAAGAAAATCCATTTTTTGTGAAGTCATAAAATTTAAACGAATCTGGGACGGGTCGCTAGTGTAAATATATTATGGCTGGTTGTCAAGAAAAAAATATAGCATGCAATTTTTCATCTCAAAAATACACAAACACTTCATCCGTCATTATTTTCACCTTGTTCATAGCTCAAACATTCTCATTTTGACTTTCAGTAAGTTTGAAGGCCATTCTGGTAAACAGAAACATGATTTATTTTGATGAATAGATAACACTGGTTGGAAAAAACGGCCACGTGTGAACCAGACTCACACACGAAGGGTTCCGTACCATTATTTATAGAAACAGCAGAATTTTTCTTTCCTCAAAAAACGTCTTTGCGATTCGCGTCTGATGCGCTGATGCGTTTAAATAAATAAATAACTTACTGGAAAATCGTTTTGTCTTATTCGTTTAATTTTTTATTTTAAAAATTAATGTAGGTACTCATAAGTATTTCAACCGTCTACCTGTAGCCCTTATAAATAACGAGTAAAAAAATCACGTTTGTTGTATGGGAGCCCCCTTTTTAGTATATTTGTTGTAATCTATGGTTATAGCGGCAAGAGAATTACACCATCTGTGAAAATATCAACAGTCAAACTATCACGATTCATGAGATACAGCTTAGTGACAGACAGACGGACACCGAAGTCATATTAAGTGTTACACTACATCTGGCAGCACGGAATCGCCTTTTTCCGTCGCCCTTTCTCTTTCTGTCGCTTAGAACTGCCATTTGCTAGACCGAGACAGAATGCATAATGCGATAGCACGCGGCGGAATCCGCGAGGCGGCCGGGTGCTGTCGCATTGTCTCGGTCTAGCAAATGGCAGTTCTAAGCGACAGAAAGAGAAAGGGCAACGGATAAAGGTGATTCCGTGCTGCCAGATATGGTTCAACCCTAAAAGAATGCCGTGGTACGGAACGCTAAATTTTGACGTAGAGGCCACGGCCTATAAACAATAGACGATAAAATCAACAAAAGGCTGCCCTGATTGGAGGAAATTACATTTGGAACAATATGACAGCTGTCAGTTCAACGTCACGATTATGGCGTTCGAATTGTGAAATAAAACATTTTTTTTTCATTCGATGGAAATCCAGTCTAACTGAATATATTTGAATGTTAATATTTTACATGAAATGACTGCCTATCTGACCTCTCTAACCTAGTTAATAAAAATAAATAAATAATAAAAATCGTTTATTTTCAAGGGTCGTCGACGGCCCATAGCGTGTTAGTAAAAACAGTGCAATCTTATTTTAGTGTGTAACACACGAGCACTCACAGTTTCAAATATACCAATCAAATCTACATGTGAAATGAGTGAATTCTTAACTACTGGTCTTGTTTCTTTCTTTTTATTTTTTTTTTAACTCGACATACTCTTTTCAGAGAATTAAAACAACTTTAAATCGTTATATATCCTAAACTATTATTTTAAATGGGGAACCTAAAAATGTACCTATTCAACGATACCCCACATGACATAGTTCATCGACATTTTTTTTTGTACAATATGGCGACTGGTTGTCGCTTAGTGAATTTTGATTACTGTCATGAACACTCGCAAGGTTAAGACGAATCGATTGACGTAAAAATTATATCGGCCTACGCATTTGGTCTCTAGCGCCACATAGAAACAAACATTACATATACATAGACTGATAAACACATTACCCTCATCGGGTAAATACAAATTATCTATCCAGATTTTGTGGAAGATATCAAGTCCCATGTCTGACATGCGCTTGATAAATCTATCCATCGGAGGCCATTCTAGACGACATTTTAGTAAGATTGTTTTCAGAATTCCGAGTTCTGACTAACAGTCAAAACTGTCACAGATCTACAAATGCCAGCCGAGATCAAGAGCTATAAAGAACGTGCTTTCCGAGACAAGAAGGATTTTTTTTCACCACTGTCACCCATCCCAGACCAATCCCGGCAAGTACAGATTAACCTTAAAGGTCGACTTGGGGGGTATTACAACGTCTTAAAACCAGGA
Source organism: Agrotis segetum (assembly GCA_036375495.1). Classification (NCBI taxonomy): domain Eukaryota; kingdom Metazoa; phylum Arthropoda; class Insecta; order Lepidoptera; family Noctuidae; genus Agrotis; species Agrotis segetum. Next base: position 659,509 of record JAQSVV010000280.1, on the reverse strand, counting down.
TTGTTCCGGCGAGTGAAAGTGACAGAGCTATACAAGTCGTCTAGCGCCATCTCGTTTACTCACTGGAACAAGCCTGGTTTTAAGACGTTGTAATAGTTACCCCTCTGTCTGTCTTTATTATTTAGCCACGAGCTCCTAATGATGGCATTAGGTGTGGCTCCTAAATATTGACAAGCTCTCATTACGTTCAGTGAATGAGAATACTCGGAACACGCATGAACACCAAAAGTGTGCGCTTACACAATACTGTAGTTCGCTTCCCACTTCGACGTTTCACAATTGTGTAGGGGAACCATGTCTCGAGAATTTTTGTATTGGTTTATTTTTATAAAATGTTTTCGATTTATTTTAATCACTATCAGGTGTATTTTCTTTTGTCTTGTGTTTTGATAACATTTTTACGGAAAAATTGTGTTTTTAATTTTACTTTATTTCTCTTTGATAAATTATACACAGATGAAAGTAGATAAAAAAATTAAGTAATGTAAGAAACATGTTTCTAGGTTATTTATGTTCTTGGTTATTTATCATTATAGTAATAAGATTAAAATACTAAATGGTAGTAATAAGATTAATATACTAATGGTACCATCCATTGATAGACCGACTGGCCTGTTGGTCTAGTGGTTAGTGACCCTGACTGCTATGCCGGAGGTCGTGGGTTCGATTCCCACCCAGGACAAATGTTTGTGTGTTGAGCACGATCATTTGTTCTGTGTCTGGGTGTAATTTATCTATAATATGTATGCATTTAAAAATATATAAGTATGTTTATCAGTTGTCTAGTACCCATAACACAAGCTCTGCTTAGCTTGGGACTAGATGGCATTGTGTGATAGTTGTGGAATATTATTATTATTATATTATTAATATTCGTGTCCCTATTAATATTGGCGATATCATGGGTTTTATTGCAATAATTTATTAACAACTATCACTTGGAATGAATTCAAAACCATTCGATATTAAAATGTATGAGAGACGGGTTATGTCAAATAAATACGTTTGTTCATGAATTTATAACTTGCGAAAAGTTCGGCTGTTTGGTGAAGGTGGGCCACAATTTATGTTGAAGTTTTTTAATTTTTATAGTAAAGGGTATCATCGACACCATGAAAATTTAAAGTTTTTTAAAGTTTAGTACAAGAATAGTATCAAAAACCATTATAAAACATTTATGTATTTAATTTAATTAGTCCTTTAACTGGATCATTTCAAATTGAACTCTCACAAATAAATAGCTCCGCAATAAACAAAAAGTCATTTAATACATTGTGCACTAAGATTGATTATGTTGACCGGTAAAAAAAACTCAAATCGATTCTTCAAACGATTCTTATTTTTTTTAACAAAGTTAAGCCTCTTGTAAAATCAAATATTTTTGAGTATAAAGCTACAAGTTTGTATTACTTAAAAAAATAATAATTTCTTTCAAACCCATTCTTAAAAGAAAATATATTACAGAATTAATGCTTTTAGTTTACCATACCATTTTTGAAATAAAAAATCAGTATTGTCCGCATTTTACGCACCGTGTGTTCATAACAAAAATCTAAGTTTAGAACTTAGACATTTCTGAAATAGGGTCAAGAATTACGTCGGCACTGCGATGCCGTGCGTTCGGCTATTTTCGGAACGACTCGGGCGCGTTCGGCTATTTTCGGAACGGACGGTTCGGTTCGGTTGTTTTAAAATTGGAAATGCGTACTCTTTGATGTAAAACAAATGTTGTTTGCGTATGAAACGTATTCAATAATGTTCAATTATAAGAAAAAGTGAGGTATATAAGTGGATTTAAGTATAAAGGAAATCGTTCTTGAATTGGTGTAGCTTTGAAGATGAATCGAAAGGAAATACTAGTTACTCGAAATCAGCATTACGAGAGAAAACTATCGCTTTGATGTATCCATTCATCGTGTTAGAACAATAAATTGTTGTCACTTTGATCTCCACTAACTGTACATGTCTGCTTAGGGTGCTCCCACATCTATCGACGTGGAATCGGGAATACTTTGTTACGTCGCCCTGGGAGTAGAAATTCTCTTTCTGTCGCTTAGACACTTGCCATGAATTGCTAGACCGAGACCAACGATAGCACGCGGCCGTCTCGAGGATTATAGCCGCGTATATATCGGATTATGTTTCTGTCTCGGTCAAATGGCAATTCCTCCTGTCCAAAATGTCAAATCTGATGGCAGTTCTAAGCGACTCCACTTCTGAAAGGGCGACGGAAAAAGCCGATTCCACGTCGATAGATGTGGGAGCACCCATAACGTTCTTTCCGAGAGACGCCGGACGGAGGAAACTCGGTACTTACTGAAGGCTCACCCATTCACCCACCTTCCTGGGCAAGCTTAGCTTTGAAGACCAACTTGACCGATTTGTACTACTGCTGCTATTATTTATTTAACCTTAGCTATTTTTTTGAAAAAGGCATTTTCAGGAGTTTCAGATTTCTAAAGACGCAACTGAACGCAACTGAACGCAATGGACAACCGAAAGAACAGCATAAAATTTTATTCAGTGGCAGTCTAACTTTTGTCTGAATTTTATTTATTTATTTAAACTTCATGTTTAAAAAGTGGTTCATAGGTGGACTTAATGCCACAAGGCATTCTCTACCTTTGGGTTAAATGAGAAAATATTGTGGTAGGGTATAAAAAAAATCAAAGACTTTGATATTAATATAGATATACTAATACATAATATATACAGATAAAATAAACTAAAGAATATTATAGCAGCTATGAAGAAAAAAAGCAACTTAATAATAACTATTATGACTAGACTTGAGAAAGAGAGCTATTTATTAATTTTGAAATGAGTTTTTTGGTAGACTTTTTCTGACTAAACCCACACCGTCTCTTAACATGCCCTCAGCGTTCTAAAGCGGGGCGATATGTTTTTATGACCCAAACTCAATTTACGAGATATTACAAGACGGTCGGTAACACCAAGTCGAAATCATATACGGTGGAGCATACGGTGCAAGACTGCCCAGCTTGGGCGGAGCACCCACGTGTCCTCACGGCTGCGATAGGCGGAGATCTCTCGCGCCCGGCATTGGTTGCGGCCAAGCTGCGGGGCGAGACGGAGTGGGAAGCGGTCAGCTCCTTCTGCGAGGCAGTAATGCTCGTGAAGGAAGAGGCGGGCCGCGACGAGAGAGGACAGCGTCTAAATCCCTCCGCCCCAGCCGCAGTGGTAGGCGCCCACGGTGACGGACGTCGCTTGATGATCTCCGGCCACCGTAGGCGCGGGCATGCGGGCAGCGAGTAAAGGGCAACTCGCTGCCCGACCAAGGACCATGCCCGGGTCGACGGCGCGTTGTGTCCCACGCGCGTCTCAAAGAGCGTCTGCATAATGACGGGGCCCCTACCTCAGAGGAGCCAAAGCCTGCCGTAGGGTCGCGGGTTTATTCCCTTACCGTAAAATAAACTAAAGAACATAACAGGCTATGAAGGACACTTGGATTTTAGTCAGTAGAAGTCTGACAGTCCCTCCCGCCCTGCCCGGGGTTGGAGGACTCATTTGATGATTTTACCACGATAAAAAAAAAAGTAGAAATCATATTATTAATAAAAAAAAAACCCCACCACAGTCACCATAAGTCTTATATGAAAGGAAATGAGAGAGCCATCGCCGGGAACAATTGGAATTCCCTCGGGAAAGAACTCACTACCGGTAGCGCTCGTGACCACTTGCGAACTGTATTGAGCAATTTAGGGCTTGTCTCTCAGGGAGGGTTGTCTTTGTAACGCAGTAGTATGTTAATTAGTGATCTAGCAAGGATAGTCCGTTGTTACCTACTGAATATTTATAAAGTTTAGGACCTCCGCAAACAATTAATATCTTGAGTAGTTAGGAACATTTTGTTAAAGGCGAGATATTATCTTTATCGAAGACTGGCTCTGAGGTGTCTTAGGGTTGAACCACATCTGGCAGCACGGAATCGCCTTTTTCCGTCGCCCTTTCTCTTTCTGTCGCTTAGAACTGCCATTTGCTAGACCGAGACAATGCGATAGCACGCGGTCAGGCGGCGAGTCGGTCGCGGTCTAGCAAATGGCAGTTCTAAGCGACAGAAAGAAAAAGGGCGACGGAAAAAGGCGATTCCGTGCTGCCAGATGTGGTTCAACCCTTACTGGGGTAGTAGGTAATTCGTCCCATTTCGAAACTAGGCACCGAATTCCTCCAATTTTAGGTAACTGGGCTCTCATATCCACGTTTTCTTCTCTCTAGCCTACAGGAATTACAAGACCTATTTACACGATGCAAAACATGCATGCGACTGCAAGTTTGAATACATTGCGGTATTTGTAAGTTTGTCTGCAATGTTAAATAAGAGATAATTTATTGACAAAACACTTTTACACATAGTGATGAGACTCTGGCTCCAGAGCTAGGCTAGGATGCCTGTGTTTCAGGAGTCAAATGCAACTGGCATGCAATTTCTTGCGTCAAATACGAAAAACTATCCAAAACATTAAGTTACGCCCAATAAAACATGAATCTTCTTCTTTTGTAATAAAGTTGTAATTTTATGTTATTTATTTCATCCGTAATGTTATTTATTTACGTCCAAATGTATCTTCGTTCTGAGTGAATGCTAAGTTAATATAACACGTCGAGTTGACACTAATCGTTGTTTTAACGTCTCCTTTTACCTTCAGTGGGGAATACAGGTCCTGTAATATGAAGCAATATAGCTTCAATGTGGGGTTGTCTGCCAGAAATGTGTCTTGAGCCAGTTTGCTGTCACCTTAATGATGTAATAAGAAAGATGTTAATGTTTTCTCTGCTTCAATTTGTGTATTAAATTCGCATGTTGTTGATGTTATTCTTATTAATATTATTATCTGGTTGACCGAGCTTCGCTTGGTTTTTAAAATGTCTATATCTTGGGAACCGAGCTTTTCTCGAACCTGGGACCTTGATAAATCAATTCCTTGAGCCGAAAAACCCCTAATTGTAACTTTCATGAAAATCCTTGGAGCCGTTTCCGAGATCCTTATTATATATAAATAACTATAAAAGAATTGCTAGTTTAAAGATATTAGATAGATAAATGCAAAAAATTGTGACGATGTTTGGGTGGATGGATATTTGTTACCTTTTGTAATATTTGTTTATGTCTCTCATGCAAAAAATACTGAACGGATTTGGACGTGTACGATCAAGAAAGTGGGATATTTTCTAAAGAATTCTGGATGGGTGACCATCCATCTTATACCCAGTTTCCTTCGTGCACGATAGGCAGACAATTTTCTTTACATTGAAAGCCAAACTCGAAAAATAAACGACTAAGCTAATACTGGCACAAAATAAGTACACTGTAGTGCACTTTGAGCATGCCGCGTTCAGTATCTGTTCCGCTGCCTACAAACATCCATATTTCTAGCCCACTGGCCCGGACTTCAGACACTGTCGCGCAAATGGAGTGTGAACATTCCCCACCCTTCCGTCAAGATGGAATTTGTGAATAATGTCATACATTTTAGGATTTTATTTTGTAACCCGTATTTTATTATGGGTCAAAGGTATTTTTAAGTCGAAAGGTTTCGACACGACTGAATAAATAACGATGTGTTATGTTTTCAGGATTCATGGGTTTAGGAAATTCAGGCAAATGTGTATTTTGCTGTTATGGCTTAAAATATGGCTATCTGATCTACAAAAGGATTGGAAATGAAATAGATTTTCATATTTTGTTTGTAAATTGTAACGTATCTTTTAAACTATGTAGGTAAGGTGAGCAAGCCAAGTTGAGGTGTCGAAGTTTCGGATGCCTCTAAAATTCCAAACATAGGCGCACGTTGAATATTTCTCACAGGTTGGCAACGGTTCAGCAATATGCTGCGGGAATATTGCTTCTATTATTTGAGCCGGAGAGGTTCTCGCAAACTGTTTTCGTCAGTTGTGTGAAAAATACTGTAAGTATTTTCTTTGAATTTTGGATAGTTTTTTTGATAGGTATATTCTTTTATTATTTATCACCGTCAACAGACGCGCCACCTCGTTTTATGTTAAAAAACGCGAAAATGGAAGCTAATCATTAAATAATTAATAAGTTACTTATATAAAAAAAATAAACAGAATTTATTCGCAAACCTTTTCAACGCAGCTTATTAAAGCTATTTTCTTTTCTCCACGGTGACAAGCTTACCTGAAACAAACAAGACGGGCTAATTAGCGATATTATAACATTCATTAACAAAAGGCTCCAGTATTAAGGTTGACATTATTAAAATAGCGTTACCATGGCAACGGGGTTTGTTTTCTTTATATTATATCTTTCATTTTACCTATCACGTTAGCCTTATTTATTTAGTACTAGCTCTTGCCATCGGCTTCGCTCGCTCATTCCCCTCTAGCCCATGTTAATTGCGCGGGCATGCGGCCGGGGCGAGTGAAGGGCAACTCGCTGTCCGACCATGGACCATGCCCGGGTCGACGGCGCGTTGTGTTCCACGTGCGCCTCAAAGAGCGTCAGCATAATGACGGGGTCTAGAGGGCCAAAGCCTGCCGGGGTCGCGGGACTCATCTCATTAGGCCCCGGAAGTGATACAATCATAAAATGAGTCCTCTTTGGACGGGCGGGACTGTCAGACTTGTACTGACTAAATCTACGGTGTCATTCGATAGCTCTTTACGTTCCAGGGTCACGGTTTACTGATGAGACAGACTCGTTTAAGGTATTTTGGAACCACTTATTGAATTCCGAAATCCTCTCACTAATTTTATTGGAAGCTACATTTTATCTACGTTTCTCATAAAATAAATTTGAAAAATAACGGAAGCGAAGCTATGGGCAAAACCTAGTATTAAATTAAGCAATTGTTTCGTCTAGACGTGGTCTTAATAACGTAGGGTCAGGGGTTAATAGCTTTGAACTTATCAAAGTATCGAGGTTAAATAAATTGTTTGAAACAAACTTGCCACTTGAAATAAGTGGATTTCGTTTTAAAAGAAAGGAAATTAAAATGAATAGTCATGACGCCTGGTAAGTAATAAACTAATCTAAGTAAACGCCTACTTCACTTCAAAAGCGAAAACTGATTTTGCGGTTCCAGATTTGATACAATAGTGAAAGTGGCTCAAAAGAAAGAATAAGTTTTAATCAAGAGGTTTTTGGTAAAGAAAAATGAAAGCTATATGCGTTAATAATAACAAAAAAGAAATTGTCTGTTTTTTACAGCATATCTTCGAAATAATTGAGTCCAGTTTGGCGGGACGTTGAGTGGCAAATAGTGTTGATGTTGTATGGAGTAACTAAGTCGTCTTTTGTGACAGGAAAGTAATATTTTCCGTGCAAAAAATCCCGTGAAATCATATAAGTTTGCATCGGTGACTGGCGAAATTAAATGCAAAATATTAATCAAAAATAGTTTTTCAGTTATATTTTTTTTGCGACATAACTTAGATTGCAAAGTATAGAGTTGAAAATTAAAACTGTTTAACCGACTTCAAAAAGGAGGTGGTTCTCGATTCAGTCTTTTTTAAAATAGGATAGCTGATCCGGACTATTATAGCTACGCATTGTTCGCCGTCCACAACCCCAAGCTCATTACTAATTAACGTCAAATCGCATTACTCCCTAATCCTGACCCAACACGAGCACCTCTTATTAAACCTATTCAAGCAAATTATTTTATCCATTAAATTATTTATCAATTATCACGCTCCGATGAGCAACGCTTATAAAAGGTGCTTTTTTAATCGTAAGTTTCATTTTAAATTTGGCAACATTGTTTCCACAGATTATCAATTTGACAATTGCCAGTCAGTAAGATTTGTCATTTCTGATTTTATTGCCAATGGAAAGCGCTACAGAATTTTTGTTTCACAAACATGGGAAAATCTGCCACACTGCTGGCTATACCATCAATTTATTGAGAAAAACGCGAAGTGCTGTATATAATCTGACTTTGCTGACTCATTTAGGTTCTTACAACTTAGTACTTTTTATTTGAAGGTATTTGAAGTCACTGATTTAAGCCGATGAACCGCCATTCCCCCTTCCCCAACCGATTTTAAAGTCAATATTCGCGTGAATTACTGATATGCTGCTTATACAGGCGTCGAAAATTGGACTTCACGGTTACGCTTCTTTCAACGTAGCTACATTTTATACCTGAAATATTTAAACACTTTTGGCAAAATATTATCTAGTAAATAAAATCGATTAAATTGACATAATATTTTTATTTAATTTTGAATACCTACCTCTCAGATAAAACAAATAGGCAGATAGAGCGCTCAGAACACGCGAGTGGTTCCACCAAAGTTAATACAAAATCAAAAGTTGCTACGAACTCGCGACAGTACCAAGCTACGCATCGTCTCGCTCACACGTCACTAGTGATTTGCCATTTTATGTCAAAACATGCCGTCTTGTGTGTTTAAACACTGCAAAAGTTGTTCACAAAAAGAAAGAAAACAAGATGGAATATCTTTCCACAGGTAACTCTTGTTATTTTTATTGTTTTGGTATTTATTTTCCATAAAATATTTTCGGCTCACTTGAAACACAAAACCTTAACAGTAAATCGTCTGTGTTGCTAGTTTATGACGGGTAAATTACCCTGAATTAGAGGAATGTGTATTGTGCATTAAAAATATCGATCAAATTCGTCAAAACAACTGCACAGTCGTAATCTATAGTACCTATACAATATTAGTTTTTGGTTATGCGAAACCTGAAACACGTATCTAGTATTTTTATGTAAAGAATCCATGTACAGTCGACAAAGTGGAATCATGACCCATTTTGACAATAAATCGTTTGAATCTGTCAAATTGACAAAGATCAAAGTTGTTACCATGGATATATACATATCCATATCATAACATATCGTTTACGCGAATGTGGACCTAATTGTATTTGAATGTCTCTGGGAAAATAAGCTTATGGTGGGTCATAATTCAACTTGTGATGGTACATGGTACATTATTGTGAGAATTAAATAGGTAAGGAGTAATTAAATAGGTAGTAAGTAATTACGCATATTAACTTTTATTCTAGGGATGTCGATCTGAGATCGATTAATCGAAGAATCGATTTTTGGAGTAAAAAAGATCGATTTTTTAAATCGATTTGTAGTACTGAATCAATTCAGTGAATCGATAGGTACTTTACCCCTGAAAATCGACATTCGATTTAATTTTATTCTTGGTAATAAACCAAAATAGTATTTACATTTAATTGAATATACCCGGATTATAAGAGTGCTTCAAAAACATCGCAAGCGATGAGCAATACCTCCTGTTGTTGTTTTTAAAAAGTTTAGATATGAAGCATTGAGAACTTTAAGCTATATTATCTATTTCCTCAACTTTGTAAACGAACACATTTATAAATGAATGTCTTGTTTTATACCTAATCTGATGTTTCGTTATGGTAACAATAATAACATCTTTTATCATTGAATAACTTACCAAATTTTACTGAAAAAAGATCGTTAAATTAAAATGTTTATCTTTTTTTTTAATAAAAAAGATTTATATTAGGTACATACATTATTTATAAAATATATATTTATGAAACAAAAACTTGAAAAAAGATTGATTTTTCAGGGATCGATCTTTTTGGCCTCGATTTTTTTGTGGATCGATTCATTAGGTAACGATTCGAATCGATTTAAAAATCGATCTTTTTCGGAAAGAATCGACATCCCTATTTTATTCCTTATTATTATTCTGATAAATAATAAATACTACACGCTTATGCTCTCTAGGTATAACCATAAAGCAAAATAGCGTTTCCAATTTAAAAAAAAATGTAGTACAGTATTTGAGAGCAATGTAACTGAACAAAAATGTGGGAGTATTTCTCAATATCTGGCAACCGTAAACGCGCACAGATGCACGTGTCCGTACACGGCGCCACTTATCTGCCGCGCACACATAAATAAAAACTGTGGTCGCTTTGTTGTTCGCGCACGTTCTATCTGCCTATTCCTTCATCTGAGACCTACCTCTTAAAAAACACACCCCTTACATACAAATATCCAAATAATATTGAACAAATTATTTGGGTCCTTTTTAGAGCCAATCAGTTGAAAACCTTTTGTTAAATATTATGAATGGATAATTTGTAGCATTGAGCATTTATGTTTCCACGTGCTTCACAAATGATCTTATTTTATTCCAATGAATAATATTTTGCTTTTTATCCTCTTTCTCTGATGCTTATTGAAATGTATTTGTATGCCTTTTGAAAATGGTTTTCAATTTATGTAATTTTATCTTCAAGTTACCTTATTAATTCTACTAATGGAAGTTAAATACCAATTTGTGATCAAATTTTTATTCAAATTAGTTTTGCAAATTGTGCTGATGGTGGAAACGGAATGCATGAAGGAGAGGTCAGCCTCCACCTCACCCACACTGTGAGAGACACCCTCGGCAACTGATGTCGCATATCCGGCCACCGTAAGCGAGTAATGGGTGACTCGCCGTCCGATAATGGACCATATCCGGGTCAACAGACCGTCCAGTTCCACGCGCGCCTAAAAATGTGAGCCATCTGACGAGGCCTTCACGAGTCAGACAGTACCGTCCGCTCCGGAAGTATAAAAAGGAGTGTAACACCCTGTAGGATACACAAACGACACAAGACGACTAAAAAGTCACGGTGTATAACCGTGACTTTTTAGTCGTCTTACAAAAGTGGTCCACTTAATGTATCCGACCTAAAATACTTCTAGGGGAGTTTATTTTTTTTTTAATCGTAAAGAATAATTTTAATTTTAAATTAATAAGTACACTAAAAATATTAAACACCCTGTTAAAACGTTTACGTATCAAGCTGTAGAGTATACCGACCCAGCGCAATAATCGGGTAGATTATTCCATCTCCATTTTATATGAGACAAGGGTGTTTCTAACTACGCCTTGCGTCATAATAACGAATTAAATTTTTATTATTGAATTTTTCAAATCTCTTAAATACCTATTTTTTTATTACAAACGTGTTCTAGTCATTGGATACATGAACTGGGCTGCTTTTGTAAGACGACTAAAAAGTCACGGTGTATATTCCCACTTCAACACAGCAGAGAAATATATACGAGAACTTCTGGTTGCAACCGTAACAGCAAGATTCACTATTTGACTTAACAAAATTTCTAGTAATAAATACTAAGTCCTTGTTATCTCTACTAATAACTTAGTATTTATTACTCTCTCTTCGTAGCTAGACATTTCTTTGCGTGAATTTATTTTTAATGAAAGTTTTTTTTTATAAGCAAATAGAGGTTTGTTGTACTCTTGTACTTGAGGCTTTTAACGAAATTCCCCTTTGCCTCAGCTGTATGGAAACACGATTGTAATCAGCGTAAGAGCAATTTACTTACCTGAATGTTTGGGGCTCAACATCCTATCCTTGTGTTTGGACGGTATTAGGGCTGCCCCTGTAGATTATGAGGCTCGAGGGAAAATAATTAATAAAAATATCTGGATCAAGAAAGGAGTCTTGATTGATGATCAGATATTTGTGTAGATGTGGGTGGATTTGTTGATCGGTTCCATGGTAAATAATGATGCTAGAAAGGTCAACTTGTCACAGCACCGAAAATATTACCCAATAGAAATTGGATCTTGTTGTCTTAAGAATAAACAACATTACAGAATGATAATAGGTTCATATCGTTCTATGCATGGCGATGTTTCAATTGTAGCAGTAAATTTTTTCTTTCTTCAGTCGACTACGACCGTGTCCAATCTCGGAAAAATAAAAGCAACCTGATATGTATCATTACTATGAATTGAATGGACGGATGGATGAATTTTTGTTAGTTAGTTAGTTTAATCTTTTCAATTACATCAAAATAGCTGAACAGATCTAGATAGTTCAGAGACCAGTCTTAAATAACACATAGGCTACTATTCGTCCCAGTATTACATGCAGTAATAGGTACTACGTGCGTTACACTAATAGTTATAAGCTTGAAAGTCTGATAATATTTTTTGGTATTTTATTATTTAAGAGGCAGCCCTATGACTCCCACACAAACTGGACCGCGCGGCGGCTGCACGTCCTACGGCAAAGCGGTGTTTGGTAAAGCGGTTTCGAGTGCAATGAGCGGCCTGATCAATAAGTCTGTCTGCTTACACCCAGTGGAAAACCACAATATGCTATGTTACGTAAATGAGCAAACATTATTCTGTTTGTAACCCGATTGTCTAGAGCGGTGGTTACAGTTCCAACTCACGCTGAGTTGAAACCATCAACCAGGCTCATTTTGTGTAATTTATTCCGTAACCACTTCTCTCAAAGAAGAGAGAGGACGATATGCGGTATATATGTATAGGATGACTGGTAATAAGTGTACGATACTTAAACACGTGATTGTGCTCATCATAAACAACAACTTTTACCATGGGAACAAACCTGAAAACGCAAATTAACAAATCAGCTGTTCAGTACATTTATGTTTGCTTAATGTACTGAACAGCTGATTCTTTTTCGAGTTTTCAGGTTTGTTCCCATAATAAAAATTGATTGTCATCATGAGCACAATCACGTGTTTAAGTATCGTACACTAGTTCTCAGTCACCCTATATGTGTCGTTACCGACATCGCCTAATATGAAAGCGCTTTATGTCTATTTTTTTGTCATATAATTGACTGCACTATTTTCTTAGCCATAATACTTCCAACCCCTATCTACTACCAAATAAAGACGTAAAACAATCACCCTCCGATCTATCAGGTTAGATAATTACTCCTAATTTATCATGTAATCTAGGATAATTACACTGACCACTATTATCCTATAAGGGCTTTGTGCTTTTTGTACCAGTTCCTTGTCCGCCATTTTGATTTTTTTTCAAAACAGCGTACACGAATGAAACATTGATAAACCGATAGATCAAATCAACGCAAACATAAAATGTACGCGGCAAAACCTCGTAAAGCGTCACGTTTCCGAGTTATGTGCTGTCAAACATGTAAAATTATTGACACATTTTTTCTTATTTTTTTAATATTTGGATGATTATTGATCAAAAAGGATACTTCCGCAATAAAACTAATTGAATATTAGTTTTTACACGCATTTTAAATGCTGAAATTGCGTTAAACGAAATAATCCTATGTAAAAGCATTTGAAATGCGTGAAAAACTAATATTCAATTATTTTTATTGTGGAAATAACCTTTTTGATCAACAAACATTAAAATATTTAAAAAAAAAGAAAAAATGTGTCCCTAATTTTACATTTTTGACAGCTCATAACTCGGAAACGTGACGCTTTACGAGGTTTTTCCGCTTACATTTTATTTTTGTATTGATTTGATCTATCGATTTATAAATGTTTCATTCGTGTACGCTGTTTTGAAAAAAAATCAAAATGGCGGATGGCATCTGGTACACGGCCCATACAAAAAAGTTCAAACCCCTTTGCTTTTAATCACTGCGTAAGTACCCAACTTAACACAGAGCGTGTCAAGTTGCCGCCAATTAAGTTAGCCACCTAGTTGGCGGCCCACCAAGCAATTTGATTAAGGGACTTGAAGCGTTGATTGACTTTGTAACGTGCTCGGTGTGAACTTTGGTACATTTCTATAGCTAGGTAAGTTTGTTAGGGATAGATTGTGAATAGGGATAGTAGACTTTGTTTTTGTTAGGGTTTTTTGTTATTCATCATCATCATTTCAACCTAGGATCACCCAGTTTATGTTAGTTTATTAAAACGATTCGAGGCATTTATTCTATTTAATAAAATCGTTGTTATATAATCCTTGGAGTTTAGCGTCTCTGTTCTGGCCGTTTCCGCGAACTCAGATCGTGCCCAGAGCAAGTGGAAGACTCCATATCACTCAGCTAAGAGTAATAATACTGGTAATACTTTGCTCCATATTGACTTACCAAACTAACGTTTAAGTGGTGTATAACTTTAGTCACAGAATACTTAAAAGTACTACGTAAGTGTAAGTTTTTGGCTTTTTTTTGACATTAATTTATTCATTGTTTATTTTTTCCGAGAAGTATGAAGATAATTAACTGTGGGTTGCCACCATATTTCTAGGTTTTCGAACCTCATTCATCTGTTCCTCGCTATCTTGACGATATCGTCAAACCTTGCTTGTTGATAGCCCTGTTTTCAATCATTTCATTTTAAAAATATCCACGTCAAATAACAGACTGTTGTGGAGAAACATTTGCATTGAGGGAAAATTTCGTCAAAGTTCTATAAAATCCAAAACATAAAGGGGAATTGAAGAAGCTGGTTAGTTTTTACTCAGTTTAGTATGACAGTCCCTTTCGTCTACTATTGTTTGATGATTTCCCAATAAAAAAGGCAGTAAGTAATTGCACCAGTATAATTTTATCTTACTTTGTATACTGATTTTCAACCACGAATTCAATTGTTATAAGTTGTTGAACTATTTTATAAGCCCATTATTATTGAGTAGTATTTTTTATTAAAAGACTTCAGGAAACCTACCTATATTAAAAAAAAGCCTTCAAGTCGCGACTATCTTTGAAGCAGGAAATCCTACTAAAAGCACCCAAAAATTGGAAAAAAAAACCAAAAAAAACAAGGTGCTGACTTTTCGCCTTCCCCCCATATTATTCGTAGTTTTCGAAGCGTGTCGACGAATAGGTATCCGATGACGGAAAAAAACGAAGGCGACAACTTTCGGGCTTGAAAAATGTCCGCACGAAATGGATTGGAAAAGCCCGAAACACAACTGAACCGAGCAAAAGTCAATTGAAAAACGAAATATTGGTAACAAGTTTATGTGGATTTTTATTTGACACGTTGTATTTCATAATTTGTGAGATTTCGGACGTAACTGACTTTTCGTATAATGCTGGAATGTAATTGTTTATGTCGATCTCAATTTTCATTGCGATCTCTGTCGGTCATCATTATCAATCAACATCCAAAATTAACAATTCACAAGTAGCTGGCACAGACGCGAAGACATCAATTAAACCAAGGATACACTAGGAGACAGATGTCGTGCGACATGTTGGTTGAAGTAGCGCGACGTTTTCCGGACTTCAGTCGACATGTCTGGCAACATCGCACGACACGGGTCGCCAGAGACGTCAGATGAGGTAGCGCGACATTGCCGGACTTCGCTCGACACGCGTATCGCCAACTACATCGAGTGAAGTAGCGTAAGTAACATAAGTCGCGCGATGTCGCCAGTTATCAGGTGAAGTTTCGCGAAGTCACTCAACTTCGTCTGACGTCGCTGCGGACGTAGCGCGTTGTCACCATAATTTTGTCAGGCGAAATCGGCCGGCTTCGCTTGACATGTCGCCGATACATGACGTGGAACTTTTGTCCCCTAGTGTAGCTTTGGCTTTACTCTGTAAGCATGTGTTTGTGTGTGTTTCAAACATTTTTATACA
Source organism: Agrotis segetum (assembly GCA_036375495.1). Lineage (NCBI taxonomy): Eukaryota > Metazoa > Arthropoda > Insecta > Lepidoptera > Noctuidae > Agrotis > Agrotis segetum. The sequence continues at coordinate 644,142 of JAQSVV010000280.1, read as the reverse complement.
TTTGATTTTACGGGCTTTACGGGCGATTAGATTTGATATAATGAAACTACAAAAAATCTTTATTTTCGACTTTCATATTTTTAACGCAGGCATTGCTTTTAGAAACGAAACGTCAGATTATCAAAAAAGAAAAGTTCCTAACGATTAGACTGCAAAAGAGAAATTATAATGCACCGTCACGTTTTATGTGGTTGCCATATTAAAACTGACATAATATCTAGATAATGCGCCTTTTTTCCAGCGCAAAACTCATTTTACTGACAACCCGCGTTTCGGATCAGGATTTTTAATAAAGGGTATTCCATAATTCATTCCAAAAGTTGAAAGAATCTTTATAACTTTTTTATGTTAAATGTTACAATAAATATAAAAGATCATTTCAGTACCATAATCAGATGATAAATTCCCACTTATGGGACATGGTTAAAAAAAAACACTACAGCAGTATCATAATCTTTCGACGGTAAGTACGGTTGGTTGAGTGATTGACTGCTGTGCAGCGTGTCGCGGGTTTGAATTCCCTGCGGAATTCGAACCCGCGACGCTGCACAGCAGTCAAAATATCTGTTCAACCTACAAGGAGTTGTTTCGGGTCTGGATGTATGTGGACGTGAGTTTCTATGTGTGTAAAGGCACTCACGATACAGTAGAAAATCCTAATGAAAAGTAAAGTAAAGTAGGTCTGAAAGACCCCGCCATCCCCTTCGTGTTAGGTAATTACTTTAAACCTTGCACGCAGCATGGACCATGCCCGGGTCGACTTGTGTTCCACGCGCGCCTCAAAAAGCGTCAGCATAATAACGTGTCATCCTAGAGGGCCAAAGCCTGCCGGGGTCGCGGGACTTATCTCATTACCGTGACCCCGAAACATAAAAGGCTATTGAAAGACACCGTTGATTTTAGTCAGTACAAGACTGACAGTCCCTCCCCCCCTGTCCGGGAGGTACGACTCATTTGATAATTTTACAACGTTAAAAAGAAAACCCTTATTTACCGTGCAAAAAAATAAATTATACCCAAAGTTGTTAAAAATAGCAGCTATTTTAACAAATCACTGTTCAGTTATAACTATGGACATTTTCCCGTCGCGGTGGCGCCACCTGGCGTGTTCACATCGCGATAACTGAAGCTCAGCGGTGCGCGATAATTTGTGGCAATTCTATGGGCCTGTGAGCTTTTAAAGCAGATTATTGGATATTTCCTATTTTGATGTAACTTTGTACGCAAATGATATGAAAATTGCGACGATATTGGGGATATTTTTAGTTATTTTACATAATGTAACACAAGTAATCTCTAAAAGGTTAGGCAAGGACAGATTTTGAGCGGGTCTCTGGGGAAATACTCCTTGGAAACCGGTGTAATTTATCAGCTAATTGTCATTTTGTAATTTGGGCTGTTTTTAACCACCGACGGAAAAGAAGGAGTGTTATAAGATTGACGTGTTTGTCTGTCTGTCTGAGGTACCATAGAGCCCGAACGAATGAAGCGATTTCAATTTAGTTTTATTTTGTATTAAAGGTGACTTGAAAATGATAAATCGTTAAATTTTCTATTTCCTTCAATAGGTTCTTTATAAATATCCTCAGGTCCCTGGGCTGTAACTCAAAAAACCTTTATATCAGATCCGTGGCTGCCAGAGTCGTACCTTAACTGATACAAAAGCAACAAAAGTGGAAAGATTTGGAAGAGAGCCAAAGCTGAATGTTACGTACAATCGACAAAATTGAATCATGACCCTTTTTGACAAAAAATCGTATGAATCCGTCAAATTGACAAAGATCAAAGTCGTTACTATGGATATGTATGTATATGTATGTTTACGCGAATGTGGACCTAATTGTATTTGAATGTCTGTATAAAATCAGCTTATGGTGGGTCAACTTTGTTGACTGTAGGTACTCAGTACACTCACATTTCTCTAGTTTTGTTTAAATCTCACTTTATTATGAAGTGATTCTATTGCCATCAACCGGGCACACACAAATCCTAACTTCGTAGCTGCAAATTTTTCATGATCTGGGAGTTGAAACCGGGACCTTTAGCCTAGCAACGAGGCAGCAACTATAAAATAACTGTGTGTGATACGGATCTAAAATGCCGAAACTAAAAATTAAAATCGGAAACCTTTAAACGAGCAAAAAAGCCAACGAAAAAGTAAAATCTACAATAAATCTCGTAAACTACTCACATAAATAAAACATCGTAGAACGAACTACAAATTGAAACAGTAACACTAAATAAAAAGGCATTCCTTATAGTTTCCTTCTTCTATTTCATAAAGCCAAGGAAATCCTTTTCAGACGGAATCACGTAAATTTCCATTCAAAACGATACGCGATAAAAAATCGCTCACTTCTCGGAGAATAAAAAAAGGGTTACGTAATCTTATAGTATGCCTTGACATTTAAGCCCCTTTGCAACAATTCGACGCAGGTAAGCCGCACCTGATACTTCCAGTTCAGTGAGCCGCATTGCCGTATAAAGTGCGGCCCGATTACGTCGAATCTCGTAACGTGAGAGCGAGAAAAGTGTCGTGTTTTCCATAAATTAAAATGTTGGTAGTAAAGTTTGTTTGGAAAACATTTTGAGATTTTGTTGGAAACTTGTATTATATTGGTTTCTTGTTGGAATCTTGTGACCGGTTATGTTTTTATGATACGTATTAGAACTACGTGGTTGTTGTCAAAAAATTAAGACTCTTAATTTGTCAGAGATAAGATTGACAATTTTTTTACAAGGATTATAATTCCATTGCCGTGCCGACTGCCGATACTACTTTTTTTTCAAATCTCTTATATTACATACTTGAATAGTAAAAACTCTTCAACTTTGCTATTTTTCATGGTTGTAGGATTGTACGAAAGAGTTACCGCAACTCTAGAACGCAAAGGACATTAAATTAATACCGAGAGCAAAAGTGTTAAGACATTTATTTTCTTTATTACCAAAAAGATCCAAAAAAGCTGTTTCTTTTTTTCGGTTTTGAAAGTCTGCAGGCCATCATTCTGATCAATATCAAAATAATTAAATAAAACATCTTCAATTCTCAGAGTAAATAAGAAAATTACGATCACCCTCTACCTTCAATCTTTTATTACGTCAATATAATTTCAAAAGAAACAGACCTAATAAACATTATCCCTTTTACTTTTAATCTAATATGTTAGTGAGTACGGTTAGCAAAACTGTTAGGAATGCAGGTAGCAATTTTCAAACGGTTGTCCTGTATATTATGAGCATCCTTTATGCTGTAAGTATGAACTTTTTGGCTCTGTGCAACATGCAGCCAAAGACTTCGAAAAATATTGAAACTTGTAGCACAACATTGAAAAACTGTTTCAAAGTGCCAACGTAACTGTTTTCTTGACTGTACATTTGCATAGGATCTTCAAAACATTTAATCAGACGAAATAACATTCCGATTTGTTTCTTTTAATACCGTAAAAGGTACCGAGTGAGTAAAAACAACGTTGGTAGAATATTTTTCCTTGCTGGAGTTTTTTTGACAATCAAATATAGCGGAATGTGGTTTGATCTATATGTGTACAGCTATCCGTAGTAAACAAGGTAGAAGGCGCTAGGAAAATGTTTTTTTTTTTTTACATATTTTTGCGCAAAATAAAAACCAACTAAATTATCTGTATCTGTCTGATTAAAATTTCTTTAAATTTTCAGTTTTATAAAGATTTCGACATGCCTAAAACGATTTTTTAGGACCAAAAAAAATCGCATCTAATACGTCTGACTTCGTTCAAAACCAGTTTCTCCATGCCAGGTCTGCGTTTCTGTGTTTACTGAAAATTTAAGAAGTGTTGAGCAAGTTTTCAGTGTCGCTCAAGCACCTTCGCAAAAGATTAAGGGTTGAACTACATCCGCCGCGTGCTATCGCATTATGCTTTCTGTCTCGGTTTAGCAAATGGTAGTTCTAAGCGACAGAAAAGAAAGGGCGACGGAAAAAGGCGATTCCGTGCTGCCAGATGTAGTTCGACTTCCGGTTTTCTACATTTTTATGTCGAGCTGTACCCAGAAGAACGAAAAATCCTACGCACCAACGGAGCACAGACTATGAATATGACTATAAAGCCATTAGCGGATTTACAGATAACTTGGGTACTTACTGAACTGTTGTTGAGACCACTTAACAACTTAAAGTGCTTAAGTGACCAATTTAGTTTAAGTAAAACAATGAAACTTCCAAACCCAGTGTAAACCTCAAAGTTCACCGCAATTTTACATAAACTAAAACAATTATAAACCCATGAAATACGTCGTAACTTCAAGTACATGACAAATGTGAGTGGTAGAGATCCCGAGAGTGGACGAGCGTTACTACATACTCGTACTAGGACACGTTGACTAGGTTTTTCGGACAGATAAGGTACGAGTAGGTGCCTTAATTAATTTGCGTATGGATTTAAATCTTCTGTGTTGAAATGTTGCCCTACATTACGAATTTCACCTGAATCTGACCTGACTGCGTTTACAAACACAATCACAATGTTACACAAACTTAATAAAGATCGAAATTACTAGATGTAATAGTCGGTACAGTATTTCCTATTCTGAAATACTGTACCGACTATTATATCTAGTAATTTCAATACATAACAGAGGTGAGAGTCCCGAGAGTGGACGGGCGTAACTACTCGTACTAGGACGCTAACTAGGTTTTTCGGACGGATAAGGTACGAGTAGGTGCCTTAATTATTTTGCGTATGGATTTAAATCTTGATTTGTATTGAAATGTTCTACGTGTTTCTTTGTTTTTTTTTTTTTTATCGATGCCGTACATCACGAATTTCACCTGAATCGAGACTGCGTGTACAAACACATACAATCACAATAATACACAAACTTAATATAGATTGAAATTACCAGATATACCAGTAGGTTCAGAATTTCCTTTTCTTTCAAAAGCAAAATTATTCAAATTCAAAATAAAATCATCATCATTATCATCCGGAAGACGTCCACTGCTGAACATAGGCCTCCCCCTTAGACCGCCACGCCGAACGACAATTCGCCACTTGCATCCATCGGAATATCGTTAAATATGAATGACACGGAAAATCTATTTCGTTTTTTTTTTATTTTTTTTTATTTCGATTATATATTATCGAAGGACAAACATTAAATAAACGAACACGGTTAGGACGACCATGAACCTCATTTAAATGGCACGGAGGTATCCTCAAGGCACCTCTCCTACGTGACTTGTCAGTCTGTGGGCGCACCCTTATCGGCAACCCTAATTGGAAAAAGTTAAGTTTGTCGTTTTGACTTAATTAAAGAACTTGCGAACTGGGTTTGATGTTGCGTGAATTCAACTTATATTTTGTGATAGTAGCCATATAGGTATAAGGTAACTAGTATTCATTTTTCATGTTGTTGTTGTCCACAAGTGACATTTTGTCATAGAGATTTTGGCTTATCCACAAAAAGAGCTAGATCCAGAAGAAATACCTGAGAGTGTGCTGAGAGTCACACAACTTACTTTCTTAAAAAATCGGTTGTCTGTAAAGTCGGTTTACTGACGATAGTTGAACGTGACAACGTCTTAAGAAAATACTGCACTTAGGTTGCTATATGCAAACAATTGACACGCCGTTGCTATGGAACACTACAGAGCGAGGTAACGCCGCATGACGTCATCTTTTATCGTGTGTGCAGCCAGCCATCGAATTATAAGACGTTGTCACGTCAAAAAGTTGTATCACTCCTGTGCCTACCGTTTAAGGACGTAAATACGTTTGAAAGAACACAATTTCTGTCAATTTGACAGCGTGATGCCCACGAATAAAAACAAAACACTAACGAAACATCTATGCCTCGTATACCACTACAAGAGCATTTGCAATTTTTTTACGAAAATTTAAACAGAGTGAGATCCCGTGGCTTCTAGACACTAGTTTATTTTCTCAGTAGGTAACGAATGGATAATACGTTATGTATTTTTGTAAAATACTGCGTTCTTGCCGCAGTAGGATAATTGACCTATTCACAAATATCAGACTAACCGTGGCCGGTTGAGCGCTTGAACATGCCGAAGCCGAGCCGCCAATCTAGTCAGGATCAATGCTGCTCAGACCAAGGCGTGAGTTTCTCCGGAAAAAGGAGCCAAATCCACCCGGTTCTATCTTTTTGAGGTGTAACAGTAAAAATTATGGACCATCGTGGCCATGATTACTCGTTAGTCCCGCGATCCCGGCAGGCTTTGGCCCTTTTGGTAATTTATTCAGCAGGTTGGTAGAAATTTTAGTACTTATCTATCTGTTGTTTATGAAGCCTACAGAGGTGTTGATGCAAAGACAGTTAGATTCACACTTGTGTATTCGACGCCGCCGCGCCGTGAATTAGTATGTAGCGTAGGGTAGCCATATCTACTTATAACTAGATACTGAATCCGTGAATTCTCGGCACAATACCGACACTGATCGGGGAACAGGCACGAATGCGCGTGAACCCCGCGAAAACCATCCACATTATCGTTCGCGCCTGGTTACGGGGGTTTACGGCACTAATGTGAAGCCGCCATCACAGTGTAAAGCCGGGTCCAGACTGTTGTAATGTAACGTGAATCCATCGTGTAATGTAACGCGAATTCTAGGTGTGGACGGCACCGCCAGCATTACATGTAACGCTCGCGGCTGATCCATCGGCTGTCGGTTTTTGCGCGAACACAAAGGCGCACGCAGTATTCGTGTTCTCAATTTGCTTTGAGTTCGTGTGCGGTCCACACTTTTCATGCAGATTACACGTAATCGTAAGATTCGGGCTACACCAGTCTGGATCCGGCTTTAGTAACCATACTCTTCCGAAACGTCTTGACCGATTTCATGAAATTTTATAGGCATATGGAATAGGTCTGAGAATCGGCTACTATTTATTTTTCAAACCTCTAAGTGATAATGGTTATCCACACCTAAAATTCTATTTTTATTTTAGGACTTTTTTAACATGATATTGATCCTTATCCAAGTAAATACGTTATTCATTAGAAGCATTTGAGTTTGAACAAAATTGCCCTTGACTTCATTTCATTTGAATGAATATCTTATATTAGGAGATATCACAGTATCAAAATACTACCACATCAAAATAATGTCGGGCTGGGCAGGGCATGTCATGATTGCGGCGGTAAGATCCCTCTTCGAAGAGTGGTTGGAGAGGCGCTACGGCGGGCGTCCTCATCTTTAACCTAGCGCAAGTCGGAGATTCGGCTGATTCAGCGGCAGGCAAGGGAAAGGGGAAGAGTCTGAACGTGTGAGGGAATGGACATCCTCTACCTCTCTCCCAGCCACCGCTGCAGACACCCTGGGCGTTGGCAATCGTAGAGCATATTCCAGTCGCTTGCGGACGGGGAGCAATGGGTAGCTCGCCGTCTGACCATGAGTCATGACGCGTCGTGTTCCAGGCGCTCCTTAAGGGAAATAATTCGGACGGGGCCATAGGGCCCAACGCCTAATTTGACGCGAGTGAAACCGCGGGCAGAAGCTAGTATTTATATAAGATGTCTCTAGAAACATAAATCAAGTCGCATTGGGGCATGGACGAGACCATTTTCAATCTTTTTACTTCTGATAATGTCGGTGCGAACTTATACGGTACATAAATTACGACCACTTTTCGAGTTCAGGTAAACAACCAATGCCTCTAGATTGAAACTTTGAAACTAATTAGAATTTACGATTAATATAATAATATAATATTCCACAACTATCACACAACGCCATCTAGCCCCAAGCTGAGCAGAGCTTGTGTTATGGGTACTAGACAACTGATAAACATACATAAATATATTTCTAAATACATACATAGATAAATTACACCCAGACACAGAACAAATCGATGCCTTAGTTCACAATTGCACTAACTACAAAATTTTCAATTTTCACTTTTTTAGTGCCAAATACACTAAATTTCATGCTCTTTCATTTCCGCGTATCGAAATACCGTTATTCCGTCTCTTTCTGCCAAAAACGTGGTTCACAGTTGTATTAATTGAGATCGCATGAATGTTGTACTGTACTAATGACGTTTATTTTTGTAAAAACAATAAAGACACACTTCAACTGACTTTAAGTTTAACAACTGCAGAAAATTTCAAAACACAAACGTATTATATACATTTGCTATAACTGTGCATATGTTTTAGCAGTGCTATAAGTGTGCATTATGTGATGGTAGTGCAAAAGGATCGAGAAAATTCATGTACAAGTGTGCTAAGTGCGTACTTAGAACACTTGTGCATGAAATTTCTCCTCCCAGTAGATGTCTAATGGAAGTATTACAAAGGTATTCCATCCACTTCTTCCTCTTCCTTGTTAACAATTATTGTGTCTGACAGGACTATTGTAGCCAGGAAGCCTGACATTATGGTCATAGATCGATCTGAGCGTCGCGCAATGATTGTTGATATAAAGTTCCCGCATGACGAGAACCTCGTGAGGTCAGAGAGGGCTCTCACGTGGCAGCTGGCTCAAACGCTTGAATCAGAAGGTAGTACTACTGTACACGGCGCCTGTCATTAGGAGGTTCGTCTCTCAGGAGTCCTGACGACCGATATCCCGGACCCTGTTCCCGATGCTGGTAGACTGCTTTATAAATGTTTAAATGTTTTTGAAGTGAAAACTTCTTTAGCGGCGTTGTACACTTTTTCTGTAATGAAATATTTAAAACTCGCGTCAGGGTGTAATCGAAAATGAAAGACGTCATTCAAATTAAAAATAAAACATAGTAACAAAAAAGTTTTCACTTCTACCGGCAAGATTTCTTTATTGTTGAAATATTTAAAAATGTAATGAATAAGTAAACATCGATGAAGATTGTGATGACACTGAATCATCTGGTGATGATCAAGATGAAGAGTCCATTGTTGAATAAATTTAAGTTAAAAAGTTATTTTTTTTTATAAAAATTCTTATTGGAATGATTCAGAAACGTTTAGATGTCACGGTTGGCGCATTGGTAGAGAGATCGACTGCTGCGCAGCGTGTCGCGAGTTCGATCCCCGCACGAAACAAACATTTGTATGACCGACAAATAGTTGTTCCGGGTCTGGGTGTTCGTGTGCGTTAGTTTCTATGTTTGTGAACGCACCCACGACAAAGGAAAATTCTTAGAGTATAGCAAAGCTTTATTTTTAATTAAAAACTAAAACTAATTGGTTTGGACAAAACCTAAAGATTGGATCATATAATTGGGCAGTAACCTTTTTTTTTGTTTTTACTGTGGGTTTGAAACATAATTAATTAATTTTTGATTGTCCACAATCAAAAATTTAATAATAATAATAATATTCCACAACTATCAACAACGCCATCTAGTCCCAAGCTAAGCAGAGCTTGTGTTATGGGTACTAGACAACTGATATACATACTTAAATATTTCTAAATACATACATTTTATAGATAAATTACACCCAGACACAGAACAAATGATCGTGCTCATCACACAAACATTTGTCCTGGGTGGGAATCGAACCCACGACCTCTGGCATAGCAGTCAGGGTCACTAACCACTAGACCAACAGGCCAGTCTAAAAAATTAATTAAACTGTAACTTTTTTTTTGTTTTTATTGTGGGTTTGAAACATAATTAATTATTTTTTTATTGTGGTTTAAACTGTATTATATAATAAAAATAAGCATTATGAATATGGATCACTGGTTTATTACTTTATCTATTTGATGCAATACCCATAATTATTATTATCCTTATTCTTGGACCTTGAACCAGCCTGGTAATGCTGTTAAATATTTTTGAGTTTTTCACTTAGTACTGATGAACATAATCAATCTTAGTGCACAAATGTATTAACTGAGGGGTTTTATATTAGCTATTTTGAATAGGTTATGTTTAAACTAATACTTCAATATTGTGATATGATGGAGTTTAAGGACTAGTCTTATGAATAAATGCATATTTGTTTTATTATCTTCCTTGGTTTTTGTACTATTCTTGTCTAAAGTTTAAAAAACTTTAAACCTCTCTCCTCAAAAAAGTGAATTTCGTAGTTAGTGCAATTGTGAACTAAGGCGTCGAAATGATCGTGCTCATCACACAAACATTTGTCCTGGGTGGGAATCGAACCCACGACCTCCGGCATAGCAGTCAGGGTCACGTCACTAACCACTACACCAACAGGCAGGATTGATTGAAACCTCTTAGCCCTAGTAGCAGTGATACACAAATCTCTAAGTGTTTGTGTCCGCGAGAATGCTCATACATTGGCCGAGGCCATGTGAGGCGTGACGGATTGGGAAGCAGTCACCTCCTTCTACGAAACAGCCATGCTAGCGAAGGAGGAGGTGCGACACGTGAGGGAGAGGACAGTCTCCACCTTACGACCCAGCTACCCCTAAAATCGGCAGCATAGACAGGCTTCTTCCTAGGCGGACCGACGACATTGTGAGAATCACTTGCAACCGATGGAAGCAAATTGCGAAATGTCGTTTGGCGTGGTGGTTTAACGCCGAGGCCTTTTATGAGTCTTTATAAAGAAAAAACAAAAAAAAATCCATGAAGTGCTTTTCCAGTATGATATGCGCTCAACGCTTGGGACCATAAAAGATAGAATTTTTTTTATGATCGTTTACTCCTGCATGCATTTGGGTACTGGTATCGATGCAATACCCGTGATATTGCAGGTTTTCTTTATTTTTTGGTTGCTTTTTGCATTGTATGGTGGAAACTGTTCTCCTCCTCCCTTACGCGTCACGCCTCCTCCTTCGCTAGCATCATTGCTACGCAAAAGGGGGCGACCGCTTTCCATACCGTCTCGCCCCGCAGCATGGCTTCGACCAATGCTGGACGCGAGAGGTTGCCGCGTATCGCCGCCGTGAGGACACGGTGGTGCTCTACCCAAGCGGGGCAGACCTGGACCGTATTCTCCAGGCATTTCTTCCTTCCTTATCAACACACACAGGTACGTCCCGAAACTTCGGTGTCCGGTGACGACCTACATCAGGCGGTAGGGCAGGACGCTGTGACGCCTATCCAGTCATTCCTAAATTAGGGGTCTAACCGCCGCGATTGTGGCATGCGTGCCCTATGGAAGTCAACGCCAGGTTCGCTCGACGAAATTATAAAACACTAGCTGACCCGTGCCCACTTCGTTGGGCTGTAAAATATACATGATATCTTTATAATTTATAGCCTATAGCACTCGTGAATAATATAGCTTTTGACAAGTGAGACAGTTCTTAAAATCGGTTCATTACTTCCGGAGATTATTATTGGTGTAAATACGGAAATAACAATTTTTCCCAGACATGGAACATTTACCTAAATTGATTTTTCGTCCCAATAAATACTTATTCCAAATTTCATCGTAATCGTCGGAGTCATTTTCGTGAACCGTAAAATATATTTATTTTTATGCGCGTTTAATAATATAGGATAAGATACAGTTATGTCCGTATTCAACACATTGATACATTTACATTAGAATCTGATCAGAATTAAAATAATTCAAAATATTAATTTGTATCAAGAAAGGTTGGTTACGCTGTACTCTTTGCGACTGGAAAAATTCCTGGCCACCATTCATGACCTACGAAAATTCGAGTTACTACATTTTTCAAATGCAATTTGATGTTATGACGATGAAACTAGCGCCGCGTCTAAAGGTCATGAATGGTGGCGAGTATTTTAAATTTTAATGATTACGTGACTAATGTCAAAATGGTTGCGAGCGATACGTCCTCCCTCAATAGGCGCCCCGCGCCGTCTAAATCAAAGAATAAAATGGTCTTGGTTTTATATTGAATTTTGTCATTTCCTAAAATAATTGTTTACACTATTATTTTACTTTTAAATGAACTCATTATTTTTTTGATGCAAGGTAACATAGTAACCTTAGTTATTCAGTACTTTTTAATTAAATACCCATTAAATATTGATAGATAAAAAATATAATTTCTGACGAAAATTTGTCAATATCTTCCTGTTTTGCGGAATTATTTTTGGTGTATTTCTGAATGAAAAATAAAGAAATTTTGTCTATGTCTTAAAATAGACTATATTTGCCTACTTTCAGTAGTATTAGGAATATTAAAATATGTTATTTGTGGAACAAAAAATGCTCCTAAACACAACACGATATGGTAAACATGTCAACGGCAGATCGTTTTTAAAGTATTTAAAACTATCATTTTCAAGAAAAGCGTGTCTATCCTGGGTAGATAAAGCACCAATCTGTTTATATTCGTTATTAGTTTTATTCGATTTGATTCAGTTTAGTAAGAACCGGTACCGAAAAAAGGCATAATTTTGTGTCAATTGTAAACGCGTCCTTAATGTGCCTGACGTCTCTAGCAAGTAAAATAAATTGGACGTTTTGCCAATTATAAGAGTGATGATGAGATGTATTGTAATATCTTTAATTTCGTATACGCAACAAAAGAAATATACGTGTCAAATATTTTTTCATAATCTAATTTACTACGTCGGCAGACGATCTCCGGCCACCGTAGGCGCGGGCATGCGGGCAGCGAGTAAAGAGCAAGTCGCTGCCCGACCATGGACCACGCTCAGGTCGACGGCGCGTTGTGTTCCACTCGCGCCTCAAGGAGTGTTAGCATCATGACGGGGCCCCCTCTAGAGGGCAAAACCTGCCGGGGTCGCGGGACTTATCTCATCACCGTGACCCCGGAACTTTTTTTTTTTTTTTTTAGCGTGGTAATATCATCAAATGAGTTCTCCAACCCCGGGCAGGGCGGGAGGGACTGTCAGACTTCTACTGACTAAAATCCACGGTGTCCTTCATAGCCTGTTATGTTCCGGGGTTACGGTAAGGGAATAATCCCGCGACCCCGGCAGGCTTTGGCCCTCTGAGAGGGGGGCCCCGTCATTATGCTGACGTTCTTTGAGGCGCGCGTGGGACACAACGCGCCGTCAACCCGGGCATGGTCCTTGGTCGGGCAGCGAGTTGCCCTTTACTCGCTGCCCGCATGCCCGCGCTGCCCGCATGCCCGCGATGACCCCGGAACTTAAAGTAAAAAAAAGTAAGTCGGTAAAGGGCTATTGAAGGACACCGTGGATTTTAGTCAGTACAAGTCTGACAGTCACTCCCGCTCTGCCGGGGGTGGGAGTACCCATTTGATGACGTTACTTATTAGATTTTTCACCTATTCTTCAGCCACTGCGCCAGCCATTGCAATTTACATCAAAGAAATCTTTTCACCCAAAACTAACAGTTCCGACACATCAGCCATTAGGATATTGCCCTCCTTCTTCTCATCCGGGATTACTGAACCGGATTTCCGGCATACGTGTCAGGGAATTGGACGGGCTTGAGGAGAACCGTAAATGTCAATGACATTTGCCGGTTCAAATCGGATAAGTAATTTAATGGATTTCGAGATATCTCTTAGCAAGCGAGTTAAGGAGCGGTGCTTTTGTTATATTGATTCCGTAAAGCTATTGTCAAACAGACAGGCGAAGCGAATGCATTCCGAAGCGTTTTTACTTGTAATGTATGGAATTGTTTGAATCTGACTGGATTAGAAAGAAATTTTTGAAGATTTGAAAGAAAAACGAAAGCGATCCGATAGGCTATGTGACTGGCTTCAAACAACTCCATACATTACAAACAAAAGTGCCTCGCTTAGCGTTCGCCACGCCTGTCTGTTTGACAATAGCTTTAACGAGAACTTCGACTGGTGTACTTTATGTAAAGGCTTAGCTCTCGGCCACGTTTATTACGAAAGCGTGGTCGTAAATCTTAAGACTGAAACAGACAAAATTTAAAAGACTGCTGGCCAATGGCCATTCAATTAATTGCACAATAATTTATGATTTCTTCATAACCTGATTTGCCTCCAGTAGATGCCTGGTTCTTTTTCATTTCATAGTTTATTCAGCAGTCATTGGTATAGGTTTCATGATTACCTCTATTATCTTAGTTCGTTGTTTACTAAAATTGTAACTGTTTTTATACCAAGTAAAATATAATAAAAAATACATTTTTAGTAAACTTGGCTCAAGTCAAGCTTGACAAGCTCTGAATTCGTGACATAATTATATTTACAGCTTGTTTATAAACGTCCACGATTGAAGAGTTTTCATAACGAGTGATCTGACTTTGAGGATCCATTAATTCTCACTTAGAACACGATCCGGTATTGAACCGTTGCATTGCTATGACAAGTGAGTCTAGCTAAGAAGTGCAAATGATTTAGAATACTATATATAGTGTAAGAAGAGCGCAACCTTTCGACGCAAGTCGCGTGACGTGAGGTCGTGAACGAGGCATTGAGCCACGGACTAAAAGATTACGTGCTTTTATAATAATATTGATTCGGTTAACAAGCGCCCTCGAATAGCTCAAGTTTGTTTGTACGAAGAAAAATCACTTTGGAATGGAGATTAAAAATGTTCGGGCGATAAGTCGATGAATATTTCAGTGGAATAAATTATATTGAGAGGTTCGTTGGTCTGGTAGTCGTTTATTAAACAAGAGATCATGACTTTGATTTCAAGAAAAGTTAAATTGTAATTGGTGTTTTAGTTTAGCATTTTTTATTATCAGCTAAATAATCAAATTAGTTCTCCCACCTAGGGCGTGTTGGAAAGTACTGTCAAACACATACTGACTAAAATCTTTCAATAGCCCTTTACTTTCCAGGTTTACGGTTACCCGATAAGCCAGTCACACGACTACGGCAGGCTTTGGCCCTGTAGGGCGCAGGCCACATAGAAAAGACGTAAGACGCAGACAGGAAGGCTTCAGCACCGTAGAACGTAAAGAGCATTTGAAGCGACAGAGTGGATTTGTAGGTCGTGGGTTCGAACCCTGCCAAGTACATTTTTTTTTTTTTTTTTTTTTTATTAGCCTATACTGTCCCACTGCTGAGCAAAGGCCTCCCCCAATTCCTTCCAGTAATTCTTTTCATGGGCCGCTTCGAACCAGCTCTCATGGTGAGTGTCTAGTTCGTCTCGCCATCTTTTTCTGGGCCGGCCTCGGCGGCGCCGTCCATCTCCCGGCACCCATTGGGTGGAGATCTTCGCCCAGCGGTCCTCTTGCATCCGGCAGACGTGACCCGCCCAATCCCAATCCCCGCCAAGTACATTATTTTGTGTAATTTATTTCATCACCAATGCTCTCAAAACGGTGAAGGAAAACATCGTGAGGAAACCAGCATGTTCTAGAACCAAAAATTGAAAGACATGACATCTAACAATCCGCATTGGGCCCGTGCGGTGGATTAAGGCCCATTCCCTCTCACAGAGAGGAGGCCTCTGTCCCAGCAGTGGGAACATTATAGGCTGATGATGATGATGAGTGGATTTCTAGTCAATAACAGTCTAACAGTTCTTTCCAGTCCGCCCAGGGCGAGAGGACTCATTTAATGATTATATCAACCCAAAAAAGGCCAGTAAGATGATGAATATTTCAGAAGAATTTTAAATTGTTTCTGTTTATCTAAAGATTGAGAAAAGTAAGTTATTTTTCATAAGCAACAAGAAAACATAGGAGCAAGTTTTTGACTGAATGTTTTATGAATGTAAACTTGCTAATTTATGTTTTTGAAACTTTGTAATCTTTGTGGGTTTCTTGCTCAAAGTTACAACTTAATATTTATAAGCATAAAGTGAGTTTTGCCGTTTAATATGAATTTCAAAGACTTTTTCTTTGAAATTCATATTTTTCCGGTGGCTACAATAAGTAACACTTCCATGTAATTTTAAAGGTGAAATGATTTTAAAAAAGTGTGTGTGTGTGTAAGTAGTTTACTTAATCATGGCTATGAAGATACGACGAGATAAATTTGCGCTCTAGAATTCAATCCCGGTTTAATCCCGGGTTAGCTTTCGAGTTACATGCAGGCGAAGCCACAGGCGGAACAGCTAGCTAGCAGCTATATTTTTGGCTTACAGCATGAAGCTCTACAAAAATAAGAAAAATTAAAAAATTTCATTGCAAAATTAAACCAGCAATAGCTCTACAGCGCAACGAAAAGAAAACACAATAACCAAAGCTCGAATCCTTACAATCGAGTATGAAAATATATTCCCAAGAGAGAATTCTGTTCTCATCCTTCAGCGAGGAGCGGTGAATGAATTCAATTAGCCAATGAAAAAGTGTTTCAACGATCCAATTAGCCAATGAGAATAGAGCTTCAATTTAGCCAGCCAATGAAAAAGCGCAACGAATTGTTCTCTTGAACCGAGACGGGAGAACTATCTTGCACTTTTGAATTTCGAACATTCTTTGAATTAAAGCAATGGAATGTGCTGAGATTTATAAAAGTAGTTTTGATAGCTGATCTTTTTTTAATCTGTTTTTTTTTAAATCTGTTTTTTGTTTGAGATGCCATATCTGAAAAAAAAAATGCTTTTTTAAAGACGGAAACATTTTGTCTTAAAAAACATCATTGTCTGCTTAACTTAGACATGATCTAGGACTATAATAAAATATCAGCCTATAAATAGTTCCATTTCTGGAACAAAGGTCTCCTTTCTGCGAGAGAGAGCGGGCCATAGTCCACCACTGGGGCCCGGTGTGGGTTGGTAGAAGTCACATGTCTTCGAATTTTTCGTTCTAGGACATTCTGGTTTATTCACGATGTTTTGCTTCACCTTTTTGAGAGCAGTGATGAAATAAATTACAAAAAGTAACTCGTAACTAGGTGCCGATATCACTGGGCCACCACTGCACTCGAGATCGTATTATCTACAATACAATAATCATACAAAAACTCGGGAAAACAGGTTCTTTTCCAAGAGGGGCCAACGTATATCGTATCGTATTGAATCACGTCACGTGTGCATCGTATTACCTCGGGTGTGATCGGGTGTCTTCGGGAAATATCGTTAACATGGACACGTGATTGGTCGGTAGTAGTGACACTTGAGATGTCATTATTACAAACTAGAGAGTAAGGCTGCTTTTCCACCAGAGATGCGCTATGCTACGTTGCTACGGATACGTTTTTTATCCACCAATCACATTAAGGTGATTGCTTCGATGTAGCCCGCGAAATTCAATTTTTTTTACGTTTTTTGCAATTTGCAGGCCAGTGACATGTTGTAACTTTATAAATATTTGTGTTGCGCAAATAACAAGTATAATTTTAAATATAAAAATTGTCAAAAAATTCGCTCCATCAGCTCTCACATAGAAAAGGTGCATCGTAGTTAGATTTCGGAGATTTTAACATGATGCACCTTTTCTATGTGAGAGCTGATGGAGCGAGTTTTTTGATATTTTTTATATTTAAAATTATACTTGTTATTTGCGCAACACAAATATTTATAAAGTTACAACATGTCACTGGCCTGCAAATTGCAAAAAACGTAAAAAAAATTTGAATTTCGCGGGCTGGTTGGAGCATCCCCCTTAATTTGTTAACATAGCACAGCACTGGTGGAAACGGTTTCAGCTAAGATATGTTTTTTATATGTAAGGATGCGTGCTATAGCTGCGTGCTGTGGCTGTGTGCTATGGCTGCGTGCTATGGCTGCATGCTGTGGCTGCGTGCTATGGATGCGTGCTACGGATGCGTGCTAGGGATGCGTGCTATGGATGCGTGCTGGGTCGACGAGTATGGCTCCGTCGACGTTTTCTGATAATTACTAAATTTAGTTTAGTTTTAAAATACAGCAGAAAAGTAATTTTTGTCCATTCACTGAACCAATTTATGGATTTGTCAAATCAATAGATTTGTTTAGGGAAATGATAAAAATCGTGTTGTTAGTTTAACAAATCCCTGGTTTTATCATATCCCTGCGACAGAAACATCGCATAGCTCGAGCTACGCATCTTCATAGCGCAGCTACCTTGTGACAGCACATCTTCGTAGCGCAGCTACGCATTTTCGTAGCGCAGCTACCTTGTGACAGCGCATCTTCGTAGCGCAGCTACACATCTTCGTAGCGCAGCTACGCATCTTCGTAGCGCAGCTACCTTGTGACAGCGCATCTTCATAGCACAGCTACGCATCTTCATAGCGCAGCTACCTTGTGACAGCGCATCTTCGTAGCGCAGCTACGCATCTTCGTAGCGCAGCTACCTTGTGACAGCGCATCTTCATAGCGCAGCTACGCATCTTCATAGCGCAGCTACCTTGTGGCAGCGCATCTTCGTAGCGCAGCTACCCATCTCCATAGCACATCTTACCCGCACAGCTACATAGCGTAGCATCGGTGGAAATGGTCACACAGTTTCGTAGCTTAGCTTTCACATCTTCGTAGCACAGCTACATAGCGCATCTCTGGTGGAAAGGCAGCCTTAGGCTGCTTTTCCACCAGAGATGCGCTATGCTACGTTGCTAAGGATGCGTTTGATATCCACCAATCATACTCATTATGTGTGTGTGCGTTATGAAAACAAATGAATATGATTGGCGGATATCAAACGCATCCTTAGCAACGTAGCATAGCGCATCTCTGGTGGAAAAGCAGCCTAAAGATGCCCTACTTGGTTTCAGAAATGGTTTTTTTCATTCGTTAAAAAATCGTAAAAAAGTAATTTTTACATTCATACTATTAAGTTAGGATCAGTCTTATTAGTCTATTTCACAAAAAAAATGTACGAGTAAGTAAGTCCGGAAGACAGTCAAAAATGTTTGACCCGTAGGTATATTAACTTTTGTCACAAATCCCACTCCCGAATTTCAAAGCGTTTTTTACCTTCGTCAATATTCATTGATTAAAAAAAATACGTGTTCATTATTTTTCAGTACTTTAACTGACCACAACCCGCACTGGGCCGCGTGGTGGATTATGGCCCATCCCCTCTCACAGAGAGGAGGCCTATGTCCAAGCAGTGGGAACATTATAGGCTAGTGATGATGATGATGAAATGACGACTAAAAATAATTTTTAGAATAATTTATTTATGGAGTAAACTGGGATATTATTATCGCCAAAATAATAATGATCATGTGCAAAGTTTGTATAGGTCTGACAAAACAACCAATAATGGTTGAAATAATTGACTTCCACAGTTAATTATTGAGAAAATGACAATAACGTACAGTTAAAACATCACATATAAGCCGAGCGGCGTCACAGATAACAAGGGGTCTCATTTGCATGTACAGTCAACGACAAAAGTGATTATGTCGTTATTTGAAACAAAGCTTTGATTTGAAAATTGTAAGTGTAAGGAAAACCCTCTCCATAAAAAAAGTTATTAAGTCTTCTTAGAATCATCAAATAAGTCCTCCCGGTGGGTTTAGCGGAAGGGACTGTCAGTTAGAGTAGTACTGATTACAATCAATAGTGTTCCTATATTGACTGGCCTGTTGGTCTAGTGGTTAGTGACCCTGACTGCTATGCCGGGGGTCGTGGGTTCGATTCCCACCCAGGGCAAATGTTTGTGTGATGAGCATGATCATTTGTTCTGTGTCTGGGTGTAATTTATCTATAATATTATGTATGTATTTAGAAATATATAAGTATGTTTATCAGTTGTCTAGTACCCATAATACAAGCTCTGCTTAGCTTGGGACTAGATGGCGTTGTGTGATAGTTGTGGAATATTATTATTATATTCCTTAAGCAATCTCGTGAACAACCCAGAATACTGCAACCACTTTTGTCCCTGTCTGTACGTGTAATACATCGTTTACGTGCAAATTGTATGATTGGAACGCTCTCAATGACACTCGCGATCAAATTAAAGCGAAAATGAGAGGATACTTTGAAGTACAGCTGCAGCACTGGCTACTGCCTGCGGTTTCGTTCGTATAAAAGAAGATGGACCAAAATTGCCCCACGTCCTATAACAAAGAGACATACGTCAAAAAAAAGATAAAAAATAAAAAAAAAATATGGCCTAATTCTTAAGTTCATTTTTTTACACCTTCATATGGAAAAATTGCTTTAAAAATAGTCCAGGCGCTGATAAGAAAAATTCGTTTGTATGCGTATTTATAGACCGATTTAAAAAATTCTTTTTTTGTTTGAAAGGGTTCCCCCATGGTAGTCTCACGGCCGTAAAGTCAGGTCTTCGGTCTCCAGGACCCCGGATAAATAAAAGAAAAATCTTAAAAATAAGCTCATTTTTGTGCTATAGATTATTAGTTATGCACTCTCTTGTTGTTTCTTTTGACAGCACGTTTAGCAGGGTGGCTGAGCGGTTGGACTGCTGCGCTGCGTGTCGCGGGTTCGATTCCCGCACGGAGCAAAGATTTGTACGATCTACAAGTATTTGTTTCGGGTCTGGGCGTTTGTGTATGTAACTCACATACACAAACCCCTAGGTATTTGTGTGTGTGTTTCTATGTTTGTAAACGCACCCATGATACAGGAGGAATTCCTGGTGTGAGGCAATGTTAAAAAAAAACTGTAACTGTTACGCATTATGATGAGACAGAATCAAAGGTATCGCGAGGGAGTGGTCTCCAGAGGTTATCTATCTAATATCTTTAAACGAGCAATTCTTTTGTATTTATTTATATATAATCAGGATCTCGGAAACTGCTCCAAGGATTTTCATGAAAGTTACAGATTAGGGGTTTTTCGGCTCAAGGAATCGATTTATCAAGGTCCCAGGTTCGAGAAAAGCCCGGTTCCTGTTCCGAAAAAGCAGTGGTGGCCTAGTGGTATCGGCCCCGACTTACGAGTTGTAGGTCGTGGGTTCGAAACCAGGCAGGCGCATTACTTTGTGTTATTTATTTCATCACCACTGCTCTCAATACGGTGAAGTAAAACATCGTGAGGAAACCGGCATATCCTAGAAACAAAAATTCGAAAACATGTGACGTCCACCAATCCGCACTGGGCCCGCGTGGTGGATTATGGCCCACTCCCTCTCACACAGAGGAGGCCTGTGTCCCAGCAGTGGGAACAGAACATTAATAGGCAGGTGATGATGAAATAGCACTTCGCCCGCGACTTCGTCTGCTCGTGTTTCTAACTTCGAACTCAGTGAATTTAAACGCCCGGTCACCCTCCTTATAGGATACTTTTGGAAAATCTAAAAATGCTCCAGTGGTTTCGGAACATAGGCTCACATGAATAGTCAATACACACAAACAATCAAATCTTGTCTCTTTAAAATATGAATGTGGACAAACTGATTTTCAAATGTTCACCCCGCTAGGGGTTGATTTCTTAAATCTATATATATAAAAGAACAGGGGTTTTTCTTTTGACACGACTACAGCCGAAACCGCTAAACGCAGAAACTTGAATTTTGGACAGCATTTGCAGTCTACCATGTAGATTGGCAATAAGGCGGGATTTTGCGAAAATCCTCCTCTAAGGGGGTAAAAAGGGGTGAAAAAGTTTGTATGAAAAATCTTATTCCTTGGGTTTATAAACTTGAAACTTACCACGAATGAGAACACACGTAAATTAATAAGATTAGCACCATTATTTTTTTTAAACTACCCTCCATTGGTATTCTAGGGGTTGTTAAAGTTTGAATGGGAAAATCATAACGCGTGAGCTGATGAATTTGAAAATCAGTATTTATATACTAGATAAGAATTAATCAAACACGTGTTTTTGGATTTTTCGAAAATCACCCCCCAAGTTGGTGAAAAGGGGTATTCAAGTTTTAAGGGGAGGATATTAAACCACTAAACGTAGAAACCTGAATTTTGGATGGTAGTTACAATTTATAATGTAGGTGAGCATTAAGAAAGGATTTTGCGAAAATCTACCTCTAAGGGGGTGAAAAGGGGTGAAAACCTACGAATGTAAAATCTTATTCCATGGGTTTATAAACTTGAAACTCGGTACGAATATGAGTATAAGTAAATAAAAAAGATAGTCATTATTAGTTTTTTATAACTACCCTCCATTATTGGGTTTTTCGAAAATCACCCCCTAAATTTTGAAAAGGGTTGATTAAGTTTTAAGGGAAGGATAAGAAGGGTGAGTGGGAATTAAATTCACCGAGTTCGAAGTAAGAAACACGCGCAGACGAAGTCGCGGGCAAAGTGCTAGTATAGGATACGGATCCTTTATTCGTTTAAGAGATTATTTAATTTTAGGCCTACTTTTGAGTTTGTCGAAGCACCAATGTTGGGGGTGATTTTCGAAAAACCCAAAATCTCGTGATTGTTTATTTTTTATCTAATTTCTTTATACTGAGTTTCAAATTCATCGGGTCGCACGTTATGATTTTTCTATACAAACTTTAACATCGTCTAGATTACAAATGGAGGGTATTTAAAAAAAAAACTTACAATAACTAAAAATGCCCATATTTACAAATACTCATATTCGTACAAAGCTTCAAGTTTATAAACCCAAGGAATAAGATCCACACAAAATCCTTTCTTAGTGCTGACCTACGTAATAAATTGCAACTACCGTCCTTAATTCAGGTTACACGTTTAGATCCTTCTCTTTAAACTTGAATACCCCTTTTCACTAACTTTGGGAATGATTTTCGAAAAATCCAAAAACACGTGTATAATTATTTCTGATGTAGTACCTATACACATACTAATATAAATACTGACTTTCAAATTCATCAACTCGCGTGTTATGATTTTCCCATGCAAACGTTATCCGTCCTAGATCTCATTTTAAGTAAAAAATATCTGGTTGACCGAGCTTCGCTCGGTTTTTAAAATGTCTGTATCTTGGGAACCGGGCTTTTCTCGAACCTGGGACCTTGATAAATCGATTCCTTGAGCCGAAAAACCCCTAATCTGTAACTTTCATGAAAATCCTTGGAGCAGTTTCCGAGATCCTGATTATATAAATAAATATAAAAGAATTGTCGTTTAAAGATATTAGATAGATAACCTCTGGAGACCACTCCCTCGCGATACCTTTGATTCTGTCTCATCATAATGCGTAAAGGTAATAGATATTATGTATCTCAACATTTGCTGTGCCCTGACAGGGTCTACAACGGATCTTAGCTCTAAGCCCTTTGTAAAATCTTTTTTGTACCTTGTGGAATGCAAATAAATGAATATGAATATGAATAACAGTTACAGTTTTTTTTTAACATTGCCTCACACCAGGAATTCCTCCTGTATCATGGGTGCGTTTACAAACATAGAAACTCACACACAAATACCTAGGGGTTTGTGTATGTGAGTTACATACACAAACGCCCAGACCCGAAACAAATACTTGTAGATCGTACAAATCTTTGCTCCGTGCGGGAATCGAACCCGCGACACGCAGCGCAGCAGTCCAACCGCTCAGCCACCCCGCTAAACGTGCTGTCAAAAGAAACAACAAGAGAGTGAATAACTAATAATCTATAGCACAAAAATGAGCTTATTTTTAAGATTTTTCTTTTATTTATCCGGGGTCCTGGAGACCGAAGACCTGACTTTACGGCCGTGAGACTACCATGGGGGAACCCTTTCAAACAAAAAAAGAATTTTTTAAATCGGTCTATAAATACGCATACAAACGAATTTTTCTTATCAGCGCCTGGACTATTTTTAAAGCAATTTTTCCATATGAAGGTGTAAAAAAATGAAGTTGGGGAGTATCCCATATTTTTTTATACATTTTTATCTTTCTTTTGAGGTATTTCACTTTGTTATAGGACGTGGGGTAATTTTCTATGGATTGTGATCCTTCTTCTTTATTAAACCCTTGAATCTGCCATAGAAAAGTGACAAACGATAAAAGAAAACGCTCTCTAGTCTTCAATCGATTTTTAACTTTACTATTTAGAGCGTAAAGTTCAAAATGACTTAAAGACTACGATATGAACGAACTAAAGCGCTCTGTAATCTTTAAGTTTATTCTGTAAATAATTACCAAATAAAACCAAGGGCTTACGTGGTGAAATAATTAAATGAGTCCTCCCTATCCTCCAAGGCAGGACAGGAAGGACTGTCAGACTTGTACTGTTTAAATCCTTCAATAGCCTATTACGCTCCGGAGTCAAGGTAAACCCGATAGTCCCGCGACCCCGGAAGGCTTTGTCTCTCTAAGGGAGGCCCCGTCATTTTGCTGGCAGCTCTTTGAGGCGCGCGTGGAACGCCGCCGGCTGTCGACCTGGGCATGGTTCATGGTCTGCAGCAAGTCGCCCATTACTCGCCGTCCGCATGCCCGCGCAAACATAGCCAAGGGCTAGCTTTTACCTTGGCCATAGGCTATGAATTGCAATACAAGGAGGATGCCGCCAGTCTCTTTGGCATATTACTAGTTGACAGCGTTAAGGAGCAGTTTTTTAATGCTTTGCTATAGTTTTTTTTTTATTTTATTATGTCAGCTTGTTAAAACATTCAGTTAACGATGTAACGAACAAATAAAATATTTAAATAATTAAAGGACAAAATAGCAATGACAAACAGTCGAACCCAAAACAAATGTTTTAACAATAATTAGGTTTCATTTACAATATTGCATTCGTTCATAAATAAAATTAACATTTCCTATCATTGACACCGGCTGTTGTATCCATTTTAATTAATGCAATATTCATTAATGAAACTGTATTAATTCATTGAGTGTTGTTTCAGGTAAATTCAGCATTAATTTATATTTCGTAATTTTCTTGGAATGGATGAATTACAATGATGATTTCCACTTCATAGTCAATATTTGTATTAATTAATAATAATATTCCACTACTATCACATAACGCCATCTAGTCCCAAGCTAAGCAGAGTTTGTGTTATGGGTACTAGACAACTGATAGACATACTTATATACTTACTTACCTATTTCTAAATACATACTTATTATAGATAAATTACACCCAGACACAGAACAAATGATCGTGCTCATCGCACAAACATTTGTCCTGGGTGGGAATCGAACCCACGACCTCCGGCATAGCAGTCAGGGTCACTAACCACTAGACCAACAGGCTGATTTTACTCTCTATTTTTTCCTTATCATTGACTATTATTTTTAAATAAACACGTGTAATAATTTTTATACAAACTGATCTCTGAAAACACTGTACCGTACATTTAAAATTTATTTCAAACTAGCACTACGCCCGCGATTTCGTCCGCGTGATTTTCGAACTTTGCCTTTGTGAATTTCTTGAATTTTCTTTGCTATAAACCTCACGGAGCCCGAGACCTTTCCAACGAATGCAAAACCGTGGAAATCGGTTCGTGCGTTCTGGAGTAATAACGTCAGGAAGGAAAACCCGATTTATTTTTATATAGTAGAAGATATTCAAATGTTTGTACTCGTTTTCAATGATTTATATCCAATAAGAGCTCTTATTATTTAATTGTTAAGCGCTGTTGTCGCATGTATTTGCCATATTTCAAAAAAAAAAAAAAATTTCCTATAAAGATATGTACATACCTTTTTCAAGGTTAAAAAATCAACAAAAGAGTGAGACTTAATGAGTGGAATGACTGTCAGACTTGACTTGCCAAATACCAACCTGTACCTTCATGTTGCTCTTTACGTTCCAGGGCCCATAATTACTTTTTAAAACGATACCGCGACAAATACGAAAGAACATAATATGTTAGAATTTCATTAAATAAACGGGACAATTTTACATTTCAAAATGT
Organism: Agrotis segetum; assembly: GCA_036375495.1. Classification (NCBI taxonomy): domain Eukaryota; kingdom Metazoa; phylum Arthropoda; class Insecta; order Lepidoptera; family Noctuidae; genus Agrotis; species Agrotis segetum. The sequence goes on along the minus strand of JAQSVV010000280.1, from coordinate 618,715 downwards.
CGTAATCGGCCTGAGATTTCAACGTGTGCGTGCTAGAACATAGGCCTTCATTGTGTCAGAGCGAGTGAGCCAATAATCCATCACGCGGGTTAGTGGATGCCATAAAGCCTTTATTTGGATCTGGCTATTATATAATACTGGTTTCCTCGCAGTACTCCACTGGACTGTGAGGGTTGTAGTTTACACATTTAGAAGTAGGTAATACTTTTTTGGAAATATCTGTTACTTAAAAGTGTTCTTAAAAGAAAGAAAAGAAAACGGTGTTTAAGCAGTTTGTATTTATTATTTAATACATTTAAAACAGCTTAAAATGCCAGTAACACAAAATTAAGTTATGGTTTAATTCTGTCTCCTTACAGAATGGCAAACATTCTAATAATATCGTCTTCCATTCATCAGCAAACAAGTCCAATCTAGGGTTGGTCTTCACGAGCGCGTTGAGCATCGTCAGCTAACGTCGTATAGTGGAGGTGGATCGGGCCACAGTGTAAGAAAATTATTCAGGTGTAAATGTAAAGATATAATCGGGTTTTAGTTCTAAAATCTGCCTTCAAACCCTAGTGTAGGTACTGAAGTGTCGATCAAATTAAGCACAATGTGTTATCAATTTCTTTGCACTTCAGAAATAAAAGTTATTCTGCAGTTTGCATAGGTACCTGGTATATTTAATGGAAGTCGGTTATGTTTTATTTATGCAACACTTTTTTTTTCTTTTTTTTTCACAGCACTTTTTATGGCCTGTACAAAATAGTGACTCAACATTTTCTCCTTACACAATTATGTTCTCAACGAATCGACCATCGATATAGATTGCCTTGGTCAGAAAGCTCTTACCTCAAGATTGGCTTCCCCGCAGCCACCCTCACGGAGAGTGCAACTACCTGCACTTTACGCTCCAATAACTTTGTTCTAGCTCCAATAATATTACTGCTATTAAAGTTAGATAAATACAATCGAGATAAAATTGACTGTATTGTAGATCTAGTGGTCTGGACACTGGACAAAAATAAACAAGTGATAAAATTGCATGTGATACAAAAGAAGAAATGAAAAGCTTGCACTGCGATTTTAAACTAAGTCCAACTTGCGAATCTAACCCATGGCGACGGACGTCGCAAGACGATCTCCGGCCCTACGGGCAGTAAGTAAAGGGAAACTCGCTGCCCGACCATGAACCACGCCGGGTCGACGGCGCGTTGTGTTCCACGCGCGCTTCAAATAGCGTCAGCATGATCCCCTCTAGAGGGCCAAAGCCTGCCGGGGTCCCGGGACTTATCTCATTACCGTGACCCCGGAAAATAAAGGGCTATTGAAGGACACCGTGGATTTTAGACAGTACAAGTTTGACAGTCCCTTCCGCCTTGCCCGCGGTCGGAGGACTCATTTGATGATTTTACCACGCTGAAAAAATGAAAAAAAAGGACGATGTTTATTTTTGGTTACTCGTAATAGAAATTGCACGCACGTAACACGTCATGAGCGAGCTAAGAACGTTGTTATTCTCTTAAAGAGCCTTGTTTATAAATCTGTGCCGTCAATCATACAGTCAACGTACAACATGTGTGTTCTGTTATCCCCAGTTTCCCTTTGTCCGCCATTATTCACAACGTAACAGGGAGACGTACGGACATATTATATGTATAGATATTTGTCTTCATTCATCTTCAAGCATTTCGGATAATAATCTCTGTGAGTTTTTTCTTGTTCCACGTATAAAAGATTTGTTTATTCGAATACATTATGTTTGTATGCATAGCTCCACCCACGTAGAACTTGATGATTGACAAACAGGATTGTACTACCAGGATTTAAAGTAGCTATCCTATGTTTGGTTTACGTTTTACATGTGTAATAAGTATTCAAAAATCTTTCAGCCAGATCTCCTCTCAACATAATATCAACAGTGGGCAGGCCATATACGAGTAGTTCGCAGAACTGATGGCCGATGGGGCCGTAAGGTTCTCGAATGGAGACCACACATCGGCAAGCGCGGCGTAGGACGTCCACCCACTAGGTGGGCAGACATTCTTAGAAAGACCAAAGGATAACCCTGGATGCAAGCCGCTTCCAACCGGTCGTATTGGAAGTCTATAGGGGAGGCCTAATGTTCAGCAGTGGAAGTCTTTCGGCTGATATGATTATGATGATGAAAAAATTGTGTTTTTCGCCAAAACATACACCAATATGCTAGAGTTATGGTTTACAATACTTTGCCACTACTTACTCGTGCTCTGTTCACAGTTCGACGCAACTCGAATAAATCCCGTTTTACGCGCGCTTGAAGCTCCAAATGATAATAATAATAATTTTACGCGTGGTTTGGTAGCGGCGATGAAATTTCGCATTACTCTTAGTGGTTTGTGGAGAACGAGAGGGGTGATGAAATAATGAGAAATGGTGGCGCTTGATACATATAATAATGTTGGGATATTTAGAATCCACTCTATGAGTTTGACCTTTCTAACTAAAGGGCATCACACACAGCAGCTATAATGTAAAGATGTACATTATAGCATGATACATCTCATTACATCTTTCCATAGAAATCATCAGGAGACCACACACTGCAGTTATAATGTATATTTTTACATCTTCGAATTTCTATGGAAAGATGTAATGAGATGTATCGTGCTATAATGTACATCTTTACATTATAGCTGTTGTTTCGTACTCTTTAAATGATTGAGTCGCAAATGTTTTTCTTTCAAATTTCAAGGATTTTTTTAAGAAAAGAAGATGAATGTTATCGAAAAACTACTAGCCTATAACCGTCTCCAGTCTACCAATAAATAAACATCAAAATCAATTCAGCCATTTTAGCGTGAAAGCGTATAAAAAAAACTCATTTTCCTAAAATATTACCGTCTTGCTGCAAATAAATTGTACATCTAATATTGAATACTTGTCTAAAAAAAAGTTTAACTGTTTAAAAGTTTTTTTTTTGTATCAACATCAAATGCCGACAGTTTTTTAGACAAGTGTGGAAGAAAATTTCGAACTGCAAGCAAGTAAATCCGACGAACATCTAATTAACCGAGTACCGAGATTCATCGAGGCTCACTTGCTTTTTTGCTCGGCTCACTTGAATTTTTCTTACCACTGAAAATCTTTGAAAGTCGCGACGTATGCATTAAGCATTTAAAAATATTTATACTAAAATACACTCACGACAAAAATATAGAAAGATTTACTCAGATTCCGCGCGATTTTGAGCACATTTTATCTAGTTATGAATAATTAAATGGTACCATTTTAAAATTTAAATTGTTAACTGTATTTTGATGTCAAATTCATTCAAATCACGCCATTGCTTAAGGAGCTATCTTGGATCAATTCCAAGTAAGTGATTCCATACTTTTGCTAACTATTGTAGCTCCTTGGTCGCGGACTGCCCTGGGTGGGAGGACGCACTTAATGATTTTATGACGTAAAGAAAGAAATAATTGTAGACCCTTACATTGTTAAACCCCACTTTAACGTTATTGAATAATTATGTCCAACATTCAAAAATTACTTGTACAAGTTTCTAACGCCACTACAACAACACACGGGTGACAAGTGAGTTGTAGTCAAAATAAATGGCTCCTCTGAGGCGGCGGCAATTAGGCTCTCATTTATTTGAACCCCCTACACTTGAATTTGAAGTCTCTGATGGTATGTTTTAACTTATGGGTAGCAGTTGTATGGGTTAGTAAGTTATTTAAGTTAAGGGTTCCAATTGTAAGGACAGTTTCGAACATATGAACTAAATCAAAATGGGGATCGGCTAAAAGTCAAAGCAGATGCAGATGAATACCAGAATTTTACATTATTTACTGCCTATTTGCCTCCACAAAATCAAAACGTATAAAATTTATTTAATAATTACAGGCATAATGATTATAAAATGTTGACAGTCCAAATTGTTAGAGTGAATATTTAGGTTTTTCTTTGTTTTCCGTTTTTAGCCTCCAAAGTACATAATTGATTTTATCATAATTTTTTATTTTATTTAATTAGTTAAAGACAAAGGTAAAAAAATACACACCCTAAAAATACTTCCAATATTATTCCAACAAAAAATAAACTCAAACACCTAACCATATAAAAAGCAGACACTACCATTGAACAACTCCACTCTCCAACAAAATAGAAAAGCCTCGACACAAATATAACTTAAGTTACTGACATACAAAGTGGCATTATCAGATGAATGGAACTGTGACGTAGGCGGCGTAGCCTCGTAGCAAGGCCTACGACGCGTCGTAGCGCTACGAACGCCTACGTCACCCGTAGACGGGTATTCGTGTTGCGTCATGCGTTACGTCACTCTGCTTTCGATTCTTTTTTTATACGTTTTTTTAAGGTGGTTGCACATGATTGATTCACTGAAGGGTTGACCTTTTTATAATGGAATTTTTTGTTGGTACCTGAGTATAATGTCATGAACTTTGAAGTGTATGTTTTGACCTTCGGTTTTTTTTTAACGATGGGGTGTCTAGATATGTTTAGAAGGTCGACTTTACTGGTTGCCTTTATACCAAATATTGATAAATGAAATCATAAATAGTAAAGATAAGGATCATAATATTTTAGGGCGTAAAATAGTTTAGTATTTTATTTATTATAAATCGATATAAAAGAACAGGGGTTTTTCTTTTGACACGACTACAGCCGAAACCGCTTAACGCAGAAACTTGAATTTTGGACAGCATTTGCAGTCTACCATTTAGATTGGCAATAAGACGGTATTTTGCGAAAATCCTCCTCTAAGGGGGTGAAAAGGGGTGAAAACGTTTGTATGAAAAATCTTATTCCTTGGGTTTATAAACTTGAAACTTACCACGAATGAGAACACAGGTAAATAAATAAGATTAGCACCATTATTTTTTTTAAACTACCCTCCGTTGGTAATCTAGGGGTTGTTAAAGTTTGTATGGAAAAATCATAACGCGTGAGCTGATGAATTTGAAAGTCAGTATTTATATACTAGATAAGAATTAATCAAACACGTGTTTTTGGATTTTTCGAAAATCACCCCCCAAGTTGGTGAAAAGGGGTATTCGAGTTTTAAGGGGAGGATATTAAAACACTAAACGTAGAAACCTGAATTTTGGATGATACTTGCAGTTTATAATGTAAGTAAGCATTAAGAAAGGATTTTGCGAAAATCTACCTCTAAGGGGGTGAAAAGGGGTGAAAACCTTTGTATGCAAAATCTTATTCTTTGGGTTTATAAACTTGAAACTTGGTACGAATGCGAGTATAAGTAAATAAAAAAGATGGACACTGTTCTTTTTTCAAAACTACCCTCCATTTTTGGGTTTTTCGATAATCACCCCCTAAATTTTGAAAAGGGTTGATTAAGTTTTAAGGGAAGGATAAGGAGGGTGAGCGGGAATTAAATTCACTGAGTTCGAAGTTAGAAACACGCGCAGACGAAGTCGCGGGCAAAGTGCTAGTTTATTATAAATCGATCACTTAGGTCCTTTTTAATCGTGGTATAATAATCAAATGAGTCCTCCCACCCAGAGCAGGGCGGGAGGGACTGTCAGACTCGTACTGATTAAAATTCACGGTATCTTTCAATAGCCCTTTACGTTCCAGGGTTACGGTAAGTCGATAAGTTCCGCGATCCCGGCAGGCTTTGCCCTTCTAAGGGGATACTTGTTATAAAATAACTATCCTCCCGTTTTTTTTTGCGATTCTCGCCGCCCTAGGTGGAACATATGGGAAAGGAGGTGTTATTTTTTCGGCCCAACCATGTACCGAAGTACAAATTATTATTAAAATCCCTTCCAATAATTAGTATTTTTAGCAGTATTTAAAATCCTTCAATACTAGATAGATAAAGAAATAAAAGTATATGAAAAAACACTACTTCGCAACGGAACTGCGTTCAAAGAAACGTTTATGACAGCGTTTACGGCTGTCAGTCTGTTTCATCTGTCAAAATCACGTCAAAATATGACATCTGTGTTTCATTATTTGACAGCTTTTTGACAGTTATAAATATCAACAACAATAGAAAAAAAATATCGGCGTCGTCAGGAACCCTGGCTTTTGGCCGGCAGATAACCAAACGCAAAAAATAATACGAAATGTGAAATAAATGCATTTTTTTTTTAATTATTGTTCCCATGATTATTCACAAAATATGTGTACTAGTAATTATAACTTATTTGAAATACATAAATAAATTCTATAAAGTACATTTTTGGGTTTTCACACGTTTATAAATGAAGTAACGAAACGCATCATGTCGGAGACGTATGACATTGCTAGATTGAAAATCAATTCTTGGGTTGCAAGTTTTAACATTTTGGATCGACAATTTCTTATGGTACAAATGCCGAAATAAATACAACATATTTTTTTTCAAAATCTACGATTTTTTTCCTATAATTTCGTATTTTTGTCCTTGAGGTACACGGCTGGGCCTTAAATGTAGGGAAAAAATTAACACCTCCTTTCTTGCCGTTTACATTCTAGGCAGTCTGTACCCTTATCACGAGTTTTTACTAGTTTACAGCGTCTTTCCAGAATTTACAGCATTTCTTGTATGGAAAAATGGGACAGCACCTCTGGAGTGCGAAGAAGGAACAAATGTTTTCCTTGTTTGTCAATTTGTAAATGTCAAAGTTCACTGAATACTCATAATAAGGCCTCTGTCACTGTCGTTGATATGAGCGCCGCGCCGGCGCGCCGCCGCCGCCGTGATTTCCCCCGCACTGCCGCCGCCGTCTTCAGGCACCGGCGCGCCGAACCCGAGTAAAAAACGAACAGTATCGAGGGCGACCAAGTGTTTTGCGACGCTTGTTTGAAACAAGCGAAAGAAAAAGATGGCGATATGCAATTTCCAAAGAAAGTTTATGTCGGGCACGCCGCGGCGGTAAGACCCCTCTTTGAAGAGTGGCTGGGGAAACGTTACGGCGTCCTGACCTATCAGATGACGCAGGCCTTCACCGGACACGGAAGTTTTGGGAGGTACCTGTGTCGGATAGGGAGAGAAGAAACGTTCGGGTGTCACCACGGCGAAGATCGCCTGGAGGACAAGGTGGAGCATACGGTGCAGGACTACTCCACTAGGGTAGAGCACCGCGTGTCCTCACAGAGGCGATAAGCGGAGATCTTTCGTGCCCGGCATTGGTTGAAGCCATGCTGCGGGGCAAGACGGGGTGGGAAGCGGTCGCCTCCTTCTGCGAAGCAATTATGCTGTTATGCGCGAAGGAGGAGGCGGGCCGTGAGAGAGAAAAGACAGCGTCCTCCCTCCGCCCCAGCCTTAGTGATAGACGCCCACGGCTTTGGATGTCGCAAGACCATCTCCGGCCACCGTAAGCGCGGGCATGTAAATCGGCAACTCGCCGCCTGATCATGAGCCATGCATTCTTGCTGCACGCATGCTGCATGCCTGCTTGCGTGCTGCAGCAAACAGCAAATGTCATTAATCATATTACAATACTCGTCAGAATCGAATTTTCACAAGTCATATTATCAATGCATGCCCAATTACCTATTTTGTATTGTCTGCCACATTTCAATGGCGCATATTAAAAATGTAACAGCCATAATTACCTAGTGTGCACAAATTTCTAGGCGTTTGGTGAAATAAAAATATGGCAATTAAAACAGTGATATAATGAATGTTCGGAAACTATAAAATAATACTCCAAACAACCGTTGTTTCGAGTAAGTGTAACATCGGTAAAAAGTTTTTCAGCCAAATGAAGTGTTGGATTAACGAAAAAAAAAAACGAGAATAGATAATAGGTTAACTGAAACAGTGGGAAACGTGACTTCGATGAAGTAAAAAAAACCTAACCATAATAGTTGAAAAGTTTTAGGTCAAATAAAATTTGGTCAAACGTTTTTCAATGTTATAACCCTTGCCAATTAAATTCGTCTCGTCAAAATTATAATAAATCGTAATTATACGTAAAACATTGTTCATTATTTCTTCTATTAAATTAAAGTAGTCTAAAAATGAAGGCTGCGCCGCCGACGCCGCCGCCGCCGACGTCAAAAAGTCGGCGCGCCGCCGCCGACAAATTGACCATCGGCGCTCATATCTATCTTGATTGAAACAAATTCAAAATTATTTTTATTTGAAATTGAAAAATCTCCAAAATGTTTAAGCATCCTTACCACCCTTAGCACGAGTTTTCAGTATTTGAGACGTAAAGTAAACTGCAACTTTGACAATTTAAAACTAATTTTTTCCTTGAAAATTGACATCAAGGAAAAAATTAGTTCCTACTTCGCACACCAGAGGCGCTGTTCTATTTTTTCTTAACAAGAAACGCTGTGAGTACTACAATTAATTCAAAAGTCCCTTGTTGCCTTAGCACTGTATTTAGTTGTCATTAACGCCGTGTCGATTGTAACCGTCACACTACACGAGATATAGAGGAATAAAAGGCACGAGATAAATCACACGAGATACAATCACACCAAATACAACCACATGAGATACAACCTAGAGTCGTAAAGTGTGTTTTACTGATTTATAGTGAACGCTTATTTGGTTTAGTTTATTGCCACATTAAATTCTATTAGACGATAAAATAAAATTACATTAAAATTGATGGGATATGGCCAGTAAAACAATAATTACTTGGTTTAGCAGAGTTTATTTAATTAAATATAGGCAGTGGTTGTGAACCGTCGCGAGTACAGAGCCAGAGAGGGAGAGATATATAAGTGTGCGAAAGAGAAAGCAGTCATTTAAAAACATAGACACAGGCAAGGATCTAACGCTATACAGCCAACACTCCCACGAAATGACAACTTTCTATTCCTTTACAAACTGTTTATACCTACACTTAAAAATGATTAAGTAAATACATAGTTTGGTTTACACAATACCTAAACTTTTTCTCAAATACATAAATTGAAACTTACTTATCGGCTTTGTCAAAATATCAGCAATTTGTTCTTTAGTGTTTACATAGTGTACACTTATACTTTTATCATTAATTTTTTTCTCTAACATAATGCAATTTAATATCAAAGTGTTTACTTCTCTTATGTAAACTTTCATTCTTAATTAACTTTATAGCACTCTGATTGTCTATAAACAAAGCAACAGTTTCATTAAATTTACACAAATCATTTAGTAGATATTTCAGCCAAACAATTTCTCTTGTTGCATTACAGGCTGAAATATATTCTGCCTCACAGGTAGACAATGCTACATAACTTTGCTTCTGACTTGCCCAAGTTACAACACTATTATTAATCATTGTTACATAACCACTGGTTGACCTACGTGAGTCTATATCAGAACCAAAGTCTGCATCACAGTATGCTTCTATATTTAAATTTTCACAATGTGTATACAAAATACCTAAGTCTTTGGTACCCTTTAAATACTTCAAAATTCGCAACACAGCATTGTAATGTGATTGATCATGACATTCAATGTACCTACTTACAATATTTACTGCCAACATTATATCTGGTCTACAGACTATTGCAAGAAACATGAGTGCACCTACCATCTGACGATACAATATTTTGTTTTCAGGAAATTCAGGTCTACACAATTTTATATTTGTGTCAGCAGGCACTGAAACAGGATGACAATCTTCCAATTGAAATTTATTCAACAATGACTCAATATATTTTCTTTGATGTACAAAAATTGAATTTTCACTCATTTCTATTTGCATACCAACAAAACATTTTATATTTTCAGTAACTACAATTTGAAACTTTTTCTGTAACTCTGATAGAAATCTATTCATTAATGTGTTACTTTTACAAAACAAAAGTCCATCATCTACATACAAAAGTAAATACATTACATTACTGTATTTATTTGATATAAATGCACATTTATCTACTTCACAAGCTGAAAAACCAAAATCTTTCAATATTTCAGTTACAGTTTGATTCCAGCACCTTGGTGCTTGCTTAAGACCATATAGTGACTTCTTTAATTTACAAACTTTATCACCTGCATTTAAACCTGGAGGAGGGGACATGTAAATTTCCTCAGAAATTGTACCATACAAAAATGCGGTTTTAACATCAAATTGTTTAACATTAAGTTTTAAATGGGTAACTAGTGACAACATTACTCTAATGGTATCATACCTTACTGTAGGTGAAAATGTTTCAGAATAATCTATGTCTTTTATTTGTGAAAACCCTTTAGCACAAAGTCTAGATTTAAATCGAATAGAACCATCTGAATTTTCTTTTACACGAAATACCCATTTACACCCTATAGGTTTCTTACCAGTAGGTAAACTCACAAGCTCCCACGTTTCATTTTCTTTGTGAGCTTCCAGCTCTTCGTTGATTGATTTTGTCCAGTACTCTGCATCCGGACATACCATGGCTTCCTGGTATGTTGTTGGGACTTCACAATCTGCTATCAATGCCTCTGCAATATAGGTCATTGTGTCTTCCTCTGGGTGTTCCGAGCACTCTTCCGAAGACTGCTTACCCAGGGCTTTATTCAGGAAATTTTCAAATACATTCTTGTCAAATAGTGACTTACTACCATGTTGGCTTCTGCTTGATGTCGACGACTCACAACCACTGCTGGTGGCACCTCCTAACACCTTGGCATCACGCTGGGTACTCACCACAGCATGCATCGGGGCCTGCGGAGTTGGAAGCGCACAGGTCTCCTTGGCATCACACGATGGGACACACTCCACCGTATGCATCGGGGCCTGCGGAGTCTCCTTGGCATCATACACGGTGCTGACCGGTGTATGCATCGAGGCCTGCGGAGAGGATCCTGCTTCTGCTCCCTTCTCTGATAGCGGACACACCAAGCTATCTTCATCATCTAGGGGCAGCTGGAACAAGCTCTCCTCAACTTTTCGTTCATCACAGGTAGTAGTTTCATCGAATATTACATCTCGAGATATCTCCACTTTCTTGGTACGTAGATCCATCAATCTGTAGTTGTCCGAGTTATTGTCATAACCTACAAGTGTCATCTTCATACTTTTCGGCTGAAGTTTATTGCGTTTCTCCTTGGGCACATGAACGTAGGCTGTGCAGCCAAATGTCCTGAGATGAGAAAGGTTAGGCTTTCTTCCAACCCATTTTTCAAATGGAGTTATGCCATCTCTTTCTTTTCTGTTGTACAAATAAGCTGCAGTGTTCACCGCTTCTGCCCAGAGACTTGCAGGTAACTTGCTGTCGAAGAGCATCGCACGCGCAGATTCCATCAGTGTCCTGTTCATTCTCTCACTACAACCATTTTGTTGGGGGGTATAGGGAGCTGTCCGACACAACTGAATTCCATGTTCTGATGCAAACTGCTTCATCTGACTGCTTGTGTATTCACAACCATTGTCTGAGTGAAGGGCACTGAGCCTGACACCTTGACTGAGTATTTGCTTATAATAGTCTTTAAAGCACTCAAAAACTTCACTCTTTTTAGACAATAAATAAACCTTACAGTACCTTGTTGCTTGATCGATGAAGGTCACAAAATATCTCTTGCCACTTATTGACCTGACAGGCATGGGTCCACAAATATCACTATACACCTTTGCTCCAGCAAGGTTAGCACTTCCTTGTGATTGTTTGAAGGGTAAACGGTGCTGTTTCCCTAATATACACGGTTCGCAGAGAAAACTGTTTATTTCTTCTACTTTCATACCTGGTATAAGTCCACTTCGCACCATTTCTCGTATAGTGTGCACACTGATGTGTCCAAGACGCCTATGCCACAGTTCAATGTCACATACATTCGCCTCTTGAGATATTTTAACACTGAATTGCATTTTATATAGGTTATTATTGCTACTTTTGTTTGCGACCGCAACTAACATTCCCGAACTATCGTATATTTTGGCACTGGATTGTTCTTTCACTATTTTAAAACCTTTTGAGGTTATAACACCTTCCGAGAACAAGTTCTTACATAGTTTTGGCACAAAGTAAACATCGTTTATGGTAGACTCGTACCACTGTCCATTGAGTAGTTTGTTTACATTTATTGTCCCTTTTCCACACACTTGTAACTCAGTTCCGTTGCCGATACGCACTGTTGATTCGAAGGGAATTAAGTTCGCGAAACATTCTCGAGCGCAACACATATGTGCGGAGGCTCCACTGTCCAATATCCACACGTATTTACTATCAATGTTTATGTTGTTATCACTGACGAACGCAGATTTTTGAGACGCTTGAGTGCGGCCCGTGCGGTTACTCGCTGGCGCCGGCATGACAGTGTCAGTGACGGGAACACTTTGTTTACAATCACGCGCATAGTGACCGCGCTTTGAACACTTGAAGCATTTTGCTCGGGAACGCGTGTTCTGCTTGTTTTTACCTTTTTGTGTTGAAACTAAAGCAGCGGGTTCTTGCTCTTCAGCACGGTTAAAACTTGCTTCCTCATCTATCAGTCGAGCTGTCAAATTGATAATCGTCTGTCTCTTTTCGTCCAGTGACAACCATGCTTGACGTAGGTTTCGATATCGGTCGGGTAATGATCCCAATATTTTGGTTATCACGCTTATCTCCGAGACCGATTCACCAGCATCTCGAAGTTGTTGTGCGATATTTTCGATTTTTGTAACATGTTGAGCCATCGAATCGCCTTCCGCCATCTTTATGCTGTGGAACTTTTCCAATAATAACATTTTCGTGTTTTCACTTTTCTGCTCGTAAATGGATTCCAGTTTAATCATCATTTGCTTTGCAGTAGTACACGTTTCAACCAAACTAATGAGAGACATGTCGAGTCCCGATGTAATTATGAACATCGCTTGCGCATCCGCTTGACGCCATTTTTCAAGCACGGATGAACTTCCTTCCGTCTTCACATCGTTTGTTTTATCTTCACTTTTCTCCTCAGTGAGATGATTGCTCAATCCTTTTGCTCTTAACGCGCAATTAATCATGAATTTCCATTGGCGGAAACCTTGACCGTCGAAACGCCGGGCAATTACGTGCGAAGCAACGTCCATCTTTCCTGCACTTTCCTTTGTCTAGCAGCGACCGCGTGGCTGACAAATCTTTGGATGTGATTATTGCGTAAAATACTTTTGATTGACTCGCGACTTCACTTGTGCAATCTACTGGGCGCATAACCTGATGGGATATGGCCAGTAAAACAATAATTACTTGGTTTAGCAGAGTTTATTTAATTAAATATAGGCAGTGGTTGTGAACCGTCGCGAGTACAGAGCCAGAGAGGGAGAGATATATAAGTGTGCGAAAGAGAAAGCAGTCATTTAAAAACATAGACACAGGCAAGGATCTAACGCTATACAGCCAACAAAAATATCGCCTCTGAGTGTAGAATATCAATTTATTGTTCCAGCAATTGACTATAAAATTGGTATTTTACAGTCTAGAAAAGTCGTTCCATGACAAATCAAAGCACTGCCCTGGGGGCTTAAGGTGATTGCGTCGATGTAGACCGCGAAATTTGAATTTCGCGGGCTGGTTGGAGCATCCCCCTTAAGCTGAGAACATTATCGAAAGCGAATAATGAATATTCACAACATCTGTAGTTGTTATCTACAGGTAAATGAAAAACAAAACACGATCGCCACGACGACGTCAAGTCACTCGAATTGCATTATTATTTCCAAATACCAGGATTGATTTTCACTTGTAGTTGGAATCGGTCGAATGCCGTCGCATCGTGCCAGCTAAGCCAGATTAGCAATTCTAAATACCATAAATTGTTTACCAAAACGTTTAAATATTTCATGACCAACAAATAGTATTAATATGTGTTGTAAATAATTATTGAAATAACGGCAGTCAATTGACAGGTGATTAATTACCAATATCTGGGCTTGATTATCGGCCAATGAATATTATAATATTATTAGTTGCAGAACTCATTAATAACTGAACTACGTAGGCAGTTTATGCAGTAATTAAGTTATTATATTAATTGATGGTTTTTATATTAGTATTAAGATAATTATGGGAGGTCGTGGCTAAATAATTACAGCCGCACAGGCCGATCTTCTGGGTGAAGCCGTGTTTGCTGAAGTTGGTGTATGGATGACCATCTATCATAGCGAGTTTTAAAGAAGTAAGAAAAATGTGTTAATTGGCACTAAGACTAATAAAAACAAAAAAAATAATGCCAAAAGGGCTTCAGCTCAGTATAATTCCAGGTGGCAGTACAAAGTTTGTCACCTAATGCTGATTTTCAGCTGCAGCCCACGAGTAAATCAAATTTTATCATTAGCATTTCCTTTATGTTCGGGTTTGCTTAAAGTTTTACTAAATGCAGATAAATAGTAATTTGCTTTTGCATGATTGCCTATCTAATCACTAAAGCTTGGTGTCGACTTCATCCTTCAAAGTTTCAGGCTTCGGAAACTTAATAACTACCTTACTGATTGTTATTGTTGAACCTTTTCAAGTATTATGCTTTCGACTTCAAAATAATCCTTGAGGTACCTCAGTATAGAGCCTACTGTAGCGAAAAACATAACAAAATTCTTCGAAACACAAACAGCAAATGCCCGACATAAAACCATTTCCGCATCGCACAAACACAAAAAAAAAAACAAGATGGCCGAACCGTCCACCATTTAAAAAAATACAATGCCAACGAAATAGCTTTCAGAACGCCTAGCTCAGAACTGTAAGCGTCAATGTAAAAATGTTTTCATCCATCGTCCATTCATTCATTCATTGTCAACCAGTGAACAATGAGCTAGTGAGTGAATGAGTGGATAAGTGAACCATCCTAGTAATGGTCGCATAAAATTGTTCGTTCCAATCTTTGTTCAAAATGTTTTTGTGGTGGACTCAGTTTTGCGTATGCTGGATTTTGTTTTGTCTTCAGTACCCTTAGCTCGAGTTTTCAGTATTTGAGACGTAAATTGGAACTTTGACAATTTCAAAATGACAATTTTCAAGGAAAAAATAGTTCCTTCTTCGCACACCAGAGGCGCTGTTCCATTTTTTCATACAAGAAACACTGTAAATACTGCAAAGTAAAAGAGAGAAAATTCGTACTAAGGGTACTGTAAGCTAAGATTCCCGCCTACCCTTACCAACCAGCACTGGGCCTGCGTGGTGGATTATGGCCCATTCCCTCTCACAGAGAAGAGGCCTGTGTCCCAGCAGTGGGAACATTATAGGCTGACGATGATGAAGCTAAGATCTCGGGGGTAAGTAATATCAGTTGCAGTGCTTGTCAAGGTTAAGCTGCGTTTGCCAAGGTTGCAATGTGGATTGATGACCATACATTCGATACAGAGTTTCTTCAAAAATTTGGAAAGCCGTTTCTCCCGGCTGTTATTTGTAGATATCATAATAGTCATCATCATCAGTCGGAAGACGTCCACTAATGAATAAAGGCCTCCCTCTTAGACAGCCACACCGAACGACAATTCGGCACTTGCAACCAATGTCGTCGGTTCACATACAGTCACATGTTATTATGTAAAACTAGCTACATGACACTTTATTTATATACCTATACATTTTTTTTGTTTCTTATTAATTATTTTAACTCAAACACTATAAAGCTGATTTACATCTCTGACGTCTCACAAGGCTCAGTTGAAAACCAGCGTCATGCTCCCTGTGGCCTCGCTCTTTGCTGAACTGAGCCTATTTGGCACAGCCGTGAGGCACACGGTACCTTTGATGGTATTCTCGTGATTAAAAATAAGAAGTCGGTGGCTTTATTTTTTTATTTCGTTGTCTTTTTGCCACCGACTTCCGAAAGAAAAGTAGTAGTAGTATAGTAGTAGTAGTTATTTTGTAGGTTATTTTACCCTTTTTTGTGGTTGTTTTTGAAGTCGGTTAATTTTTTTTAAATGTTTTTTTATTTTACTCTTTTTAGTTTAAATATTCAACCCAAATTCTTGTCAAATACATCATTTCCTTACAAGTGCACTTGAATTTGTAATCCGTGGCACCGGTATTAACATCGCTCATGTACACATGCTAATAAAATTCCCTATCTCAAAAACTGCTGAACAGATTTTGATGAAACTTGCAGTATTCCCTAAGGTGAACGATCCCTACTACAACAAAAAAAGAATTTTGAAAATCGGTCCACAATTGGCGGAGTAATCGCGTAACAAACACGCAAAAAGTAATGTCATCAAAGTAGCCGAAATCAATAAAAATGCTCACAAAATAAAAAGTACTGAACCAAATTAGATGAAATTTTTATGGGACTACACTGCAAGTATACTGCATCGAACAAAAAAAGAATGACACTAATCGGACTAGAAACCTCGGAGTAATCGATGTACATACATAAAAAAAAACATACCGACCGAATTGAGAACCTCCTCCTTTTTTTTGAAGTAGGTTAAAAAAATATAGCTTAATACCTTAAAACAAGGTACTTTTTCTACCTTTTATCACAGTCAAGATCTGCAAGTACCTCGTAAAGTGTTAAAAAGAGTGCATTAGTGTACTCTAACGTGTCATAAACAACACGAGGCGACGCCATTTTGTTCAATCAACTTTTATTATCAAGTATGTACTAGGTCGTTAAAACGCGCCAGAAGTACTAAGTTTGCATTTAAATTGAACGTTATGTTGTAAACGTGAGAGTTTGTCAAACGTTTTTGTCTCTTTGTACCCGTATTTTTGTTTTTTTTTTCTTCAAATATTGTCAGAGTGTTTTTTTATACCCCTATCACTGTATTGTTTCACTGTGTCCCACTCCTGGGCAAAGGTCTCCCTCCACTCCTTCCACCTTTCACGATACTGGGCGTCCTCCTTCCAGTTCGGACGGAACCTGTCCAGTTCGTCCCGCCATCTCCTACGTGGTCTGCCACGACCTTGTCTCAATGTCTCAGAGCTTTTTTGGCCCACAGTGTGTCCTGCAAGCGGCAGACGTGTCCTGCCCAGTCCTATTTCAGTTGGGCAGCCTTCTGAGCCACATCAGCTATATTTGTTTAGGAGCGCAGTATTGTGTTATAAAATTTTGATTTTTATTTATAAATAAAATTTTGCTCCACTCTTGAAGTCCCCGTGACAGTACAACAAAGCCTATAATCAATTAAAGTTATTTTCAGATTGCCCATCTATAACAATATATTTTAAACTAGCATAAATTTGCCAGAGGCTTCACCGTCTCATTCCAACGCGGAACATGTCTTGTCACACACGACCAAAACAGCTTTCCACTGTTGAAAAAAATGAAAAAGTCGGTTTAAAAGTTCCAGAGATGATCCTTTTCAAACAAACAGACAAATAAATACCTCTCTAAAATAGTATTTTTATTTATATTAGTATTCATACGCCCCACATCTGTTAAACAGCAAATCGTTTATATTCACTCAAACTTACAAACCTACATCGGCCGACAGAGACTTTTCAGTCTAAACATACCAAAGCTGAAACTTTGTTACGCTTGTGTTTCATGATTTTACCTAACTTCGACAAAGCCCAGAGGGCAAGTCTGTCTCATCTATTCTAGGAGATAAATGCGGGAATTAACGTCAAAAAATTTGATATGGTCCCTTGATGCTAAAACTTCAAAATTAAAAAAAGATAATCTTATAAAATATTTAAGGCGAATGACGAAGAAGTTTTCGGTAACATAAACTTGGCCGAAACAGTGAAAAATATTGTATATTGTACGTACAGGGCTAATGAAGGACACCTTGGATTTTAGTCAGTACAAGTCTGACAGTCCCTCCCGCCCTGCCCTGGATGGGAGGACTCATTTGATGATTTTACCACGCTAATAAAAAGGTACATCTATTTCAAAATTTCAATCGTTTCGTTCTCGTTGCAAAGTGGGTTTCACAATTTTTTTGTTTTATTCCACAACATTTTTCATAACGTTTTTGAAATAAAAATTTCTGATTCCCTTCAAAAGCTTTGTGTGATATTTTTTCAGCGTATAGTGGTTCCAATAAAATTTTATTTGTTAAATTTTCTATTTTCTCTAGAAATTGGGCTGTACATTGAAAATCAACCGTTGGTTATTTATTTATCTTTTGTGTGCGTCGAGCAAAATGGGGTTTATCAAAATCTTTTGAAAATGCGATGTTTATTTAAAACAGACCTTCTAAAAATAAACTTAACTCTTTTGTATTTTTTGCCGATTTCACCTAACCGTTAGGCTAAGAGAAACATACAGGTCGCGAGACTGTTCCAAAAGGGTACCGCGACGCTGGAACACACTTGGCTACTGAAAGAACAGACTGATTTTTAGTCAGGAACAATTACCGAACTTCTCGCCGCCGCCGCCCGCCGCGGTCTGAATAAAACTAATAAGACACTGAATTAGATGACTAAATTGGCAAATTAGGGTTAAAAGTAAAAGTCTATTTAAGTAAAATAACTGCTGTAACTCTAGCTTTTGATTGCTAGCGAACCCCCAAAACATGATATAAATTAACTTTGCATGTTACTCTGATGTAACCCCTAGGGTTGTCTCACAAAAAGTGAATTATACGAGTAGCTATCATCATTTAGAAAGCCTCCATGGATAACGGCACATTAATATCTCTGTGATACTCGTACTAATACCTATTAGTATCGCGTATTTATTTTAGTTTCAACTCCTTTCTGTCCTCCTGTATATAAACAATGATGATGAATAAAAGGGTGAATCCTGGGATTCCCGATATTTAGGTGATTCCCTTGGCGAAATTTATTTAAACAGATTTTTTTTATGTAACAATGTAATATAAAATTTAACTTGATTATAAACACATTTAACGCATTGGTATCACTTTCGGCCGGATGGTTCCCAATATATTGGGTTTTAATTTTTTTTGCCCAGGGGAATCAAAAAAAGGTAGAAGAAAATCAAGTTTTATTACTATTTTAAAGTAGCCTTTAGATAATACTAATCAGTCTCGTTAACAATTTATCACTTTCAATACCCGACCACAAACCGTTAAATCACAAATTGCATTTGAAAACGTGGTCAGGGTAATCAACGAGCTAGCGAAACCAAAACCAAATACTTATGTTCATAATTTCGTCCTGGACCAACGAGCGGCGTAATCTTTCACAAAGACGTATGAAGCTCTACCAGCACCGAACATGCGACGGTATGGAGACGATCTTCTATAAAATTGTACTAAGTTATACGAAGATTTTTGACGCGCCAAGGGAATCACTGTTTAGTCTCGGACAAACTTTATATTGTAATTTTTAAATAAACTAACATACATATTCATGGTGTATCTTTTTTATATATATCTACAACAATTCTGGTAGCGATTAGACCGCACTGTTTATTTTGTTTACGTTCGTAAGTAAGAGTTTTGTTGGTATTTTGTTTGCAAAATGTGCTGCGGACGCGCCAGGGGTATCAATTTTTAGGCCTTTCGGATTTTTTTTCGACTATTTAGTTACAAATTAGACACAAAAACTATCGTGCAACAGTAAGATCATACAATATAGTGGCATAAAAAAATATATTTTGGTTTCTAATTTAAATACTACGGGTAGTTTTTTTCTTCGGACAACGTAAAATGAGCCTCTCAAGATTCACCCAAAACATTTTTGACTACAATCGACTATTATAGAGCGTTCGCTAGAACGATCGTAAAAATTTTCGTAGTGATGGTTGGCTCTGTTCGCTGTTCTGTTCGTCAAAATTAAAAGCGGCGAATGCTCGATGTTCTCTTACACGTGAATGGTCTCGTCTATTAGAACCTTTATAGAACACGCAAAAAAGAAATAAAATATAACGTTTTCGAGATCTTTTTTTTTGGTCTGAATACTTCTCATAGTATTTTTGTCTTGTTTTGTATTGAACCGACAAAAATAAGTTATTAATGCTGTAAACCCTCGGTTTTGAAAACTTAAATTTTTTGGTAATCCACAACAAAAACAATCACAAGAAAAGTGTAAAATAACTTTTCGTTCGGAAATCGGTAGCTGGCTGGAATAAGTAAATAAAATAAAAAACAAAGCCATCGAAGGTTTTTTTTTGTGTTTGTTTTTGAAGCCGGCTCCAAAAATAGGTTTTTTGTCCCGACTGATTGCATTAATACCCCTTCATGCATTTCAAATGTTAAATTATCCAACCCTGTACGCAAGTAATATTCAAAATTCATTAGTAATTCAGTGAACCACAATATAATTACACCGTGGAGTTGCTCAACTTGTGAACACGGCTTAAGTAACACAGTGTATGTTCATTACTTGGCTCGAGTGGAAATTACGAACAATTTGGGTTACTACCTACTCACGACCGTGAACGGTACTTACATAAGTTCAGAGAAATCTGCTACAAGTCAAAAAGAAAAATATAATATGTCAGAAGTTTTATGTTTTTGCGTATTTTTATTCGGATAGTTTAACCTCCCGCCCTGGGTATAGCAGAAGGGACCGTCAGGCCCTTACTGTCTCAAAGTCTGCTCTATTCATTCAAATGAATAGAATAGAATAGAATAGAATAGAATATCGTTTATTTCTGAGTACATGGTACATAAAGATGGTATAAAATAGGTTAGTTCGCATATACTACCGTTTCCGGTGTAGAAATATTACAATTTTATAATCATAAGACTAACAATATACTAAAATTAATTTAAATTAGACAATAACCATTCTACATTTACAATACTATTATATTTATTACAATTTATATTATATTAATATTATTATACAATTCACACTATTAGTGGAAAATTATTAAATCTTATAATCAAGAAATTCGCTAACAGAATAAAAACACATGTCCAGAAGCCAAGAAAATATTGCATGTTTAAATTTATTTATAGGCAGCTGTCTAATTTGTGATGGAAGCTTATTAAAAATCTTAATCGCCATGCAGTAGGCATTTCGACCATACAAATGAAGTCTTTGGGCCGGTACCAATAGCTGTTTTGGGTTTTTCTCTTGGATTCTCTTCGAAACATATTCGGTTATGGGGAATAAATAAGAATGCTTTTTTACAAATATAGAAATTTCAAAAATGTATAAACATGGCAATGGAAGTATCTTTAATTCTCTGAATAAAGGTTTACAGTGGTCCAAATAGTCAGCTCCACATATAGCTCTAATACATTTTTTTTGCACTCTGAAAGCTCGGCCTACATCCACCGAATTGCCCCACATAACTAAACCATATCGCAACACAGACGAGACATAACCATGATACGCGCTAAGTACTGCTTCTCTACTTGCTATACGTTTCAATTTACGAAGAGCGAATACAAACCTGTCCAGTCTGCCACATATCCCATCAATATGATCCTTCCAATTTAATTTGTTATCAATAGTGATACCTAAAAATGAAGTAGACTGCACTGATTTCAAAACAATATTGTCATAAAGTATTGTAATCGGATTGAGTGTTGTATTATGTGTTTGATACTGTATAATTTTAGTTTTATTTAGATTAATATGTAAATTATTTTCCTGAAGCCATTGCACAGCATTTTGCAATTCATTGTTCGTTTCTGATTCTATGTTAGTTTTGTCTAAACATCGAATGGTTAATGTTGTATCGTCAGCAAATAAAGTAGAATTATGCTTTAGGGTTTTGCAAAAATCATTAATAAAAATTATGAATAAAGGAGGCCCCAAAATGCTCCCCTGTGGTACACCGCAACTGTTAGTTTTAAGTTCAGAGTTATACGTTAACTTCATGTTATCTGATATTTTTGATATTGTTGTTCTTTGCTGGCGATTCGACAAATAACTTTTAAACCATTCAAGCGCTTTACCTCTAACGCCATATCTCTCAAGTTTGCAAAGTAACCGCTTATGTGAGACAAAATCAAAAGCTTTGCTCATATCTAGAAATACTGATAGTGCTGACATTTTGTTATTTAGTGATTCTGTAATGAATTTTACTAAAGTAAAGCAAGCCAACGTAGTGGAACTACTCTTCCTGAATCCAGGAAGAATGCCCTTTGCGTTCCATGGCCATGGTAACCAACTCAGACAATCCCGTGTCCCATGTTTTTATACCATTACGATACAGGGTTCGAAGTAGTGATGAAAACGAAAAGGTTCTTCAATCTTTTAGACCTTGCTTACGCATCTGAAGTTTTATAAGTTTAGTCATAATCATGATTTCAGGCTATTACAGTTCACTGCTGAACAAAGGCCTCTCCCAGGGAGCGCCACAGCGCACGATCTCCTGCCTTTTTCATCCAGCCATCTTCTACAGGTCATCGGTCCATCTTGCCGGGGGCCGTCCCACCCTACGCTTACCTACACGCGGTCTCCATTCGAGAAACTTCCTACTTCACATTTATTCGATTCTGCGGTAGATATGATCAGTTTACTGACACTTCAGATTGCTTCAGTTTTGGACAGTATCGGTTAAGTAAAAAAATTATGGACTTGAATATTTGTGCGTCTGACATACTTGTTAATAGGATGAGACTACTGTACCCTTAGCACGAATTTTCACTCTTTTACTTTACAGTATTTAGAGTGAAAAATTGAACAGCGCCTCTGGTGTGCGAAGAAGGAACTAATTTTTTCTTGGAAAATTGTCAATTTGAAATTGTCAAAGTTCCAGTTTACTTTACGTCTCAAATACTGAAAATTCGTGCTAAGGGTACTGTTCATAATAAATCGTCGTTTTAAGCATATTTCACGCTTGCATACACTGAATATTAAAGAAAAAACGTACAGTGACATCAGCCTGCGTTTTATTAATTATCTTGCCGATCAGTATACTTTAACGCCATTAATACTGCATTAATTGCGGTCGTTGCATTAATTCATTAAAGGCGCGCCTCTGTTGGGAACACGCTGTAATGGATATGCGTAATACATCAATATTATTTTGACTCTTATTAAAGGTAATATTCAAAGAGCAAATGTGTTCGTGAGCAGTGGTATCGGCCCCGACTTACGTTTTGTAGGTCGTGGGTTCGAATCCAGGTATTCGCATTACTTTGTGTAATTTATTTCATCACCACTGCTCTCAAAACAGTGGAGGTAAACATCGTGAGGAAACCGGCATGTCCTAGAACCAAAAATTCGAAGACATGTGACATCTACCAACCCGCACTGGGCCCGCGTGGTGGATTATGTCCCATTCCCTCTCACAGAAAGGAAGCCTGTGTCTCAGCAGTGGGAACATTATAGGCTGATGATGATGATGATGATGATATTAAAGGTAATATTCAAAGAGCAAATGTGTACGTGAAACTATGTTGGACATCCGCTAGAGCGCTTTCTCTGGCAATGTAAATCGGGCGCAAGTTAGATGCCTCGCTGGCCACACTCTTGACTGCTGAATAGTCCTTTCAATATCTGTGATATTATTGTCGGTTGTTCAATCAAAATATTCTTATTAGCAGCTACATATTCACAGGGAAATTTATTCAGCTTTGAGTTTGTTCCTACTTGCTATGTCGCTAGAACGCATAGTTTCTGAGAAGCAAAAGACCAAAAATGATACTTTCAACCCATCCTCCCCTCTCCCCCACAGCTCAAAGCCTAGGGGCGGGGAATTTTGATGTGTTCACCGAAACTAGGCTAAACGAAGTTACAAAGTCAAAAATTGTGTTCTAAGACTTTCCCTCTATAACTGTTCGTTGACTCGGCTACAGGTTCATTTACATGATGTAATAGAGGGCGACTCTATCTACATCAATCCACAAATTCAGCATTAGTATGGAATTTCAATATAATAGACAAAATGTGGCAGTGGGCAGGTCAGATAACACGCACAAATGATGACCGATGAGGCCGTAATTTTCTCGAATGGAGACTATGCGCCGGCAAGCACAGCCATATACAAGGTTCATATC
Source organism: Agrotis segetum (assembly GCA_036375495.1). Classification (NCBI taxonomy): domain Eukaryota; kingdom Metazoa; phylum Arthropoda; class Insecta; order Lepidoptera; family Noctuidae; genus Agrotis; species Agrotis segetum. The sequence goes on along the minus strand of JAQSVV010000280.1, from coordinate 595,070 downwards.
CACCTACAAGGTTATAAATGATGTGATGTAGACCACAAGGTCCCGCTGGAAGGAAGCCGCTTCTACCTTCGCCAACCAGCCCTTTTTTTTAGCGTGGTAAAATCATCAAATGAGTCCTCCCACCCCGGGCAGGGCGGGAGGGACTGTCAGACATGTACTGACTAAAATCCACGGTGTCCTTCAATAGCCCTTTATGTTCCGGGGTGACGGTAAGGAAATAAGTCACGCGACACCGGCAGGCATAAAATGTGGGGGTAATGTTTAAGTACACTTCTGCCTTATATTTAAGAGATTACATACAACCGTGTTCTGTTAAATATGTTACACTAGAACCTATATTGCCTACCATGCTGAAAAAAAAAAGTTGTGGTATTTTCAAAAAACTTTCATAAAACCTCTTCAATAACTGGAAATCAAACCCCATAACAGCCGTTATACGTAGGTACCAATAAACCATCAGTTTTTCCGAAACCTCGGAAATATCGAGATGAAAGGAAATATTCAGTCGGGTTCACTGCTCGCGTCGAATTGGGTCACTCACCCCAACCCTTTGGTGTATGCATATATAGTTTTATAGTGTCCCTAGCTTTTGTTCATGGTTTTGCCCGCATGCATTCTATACAAACTAATTGTGTATCTGAGCTCTGAAAATATCAACAGATTATTTAATTTTTAAGTTAGAAAGAGGAAGTACTTATCAGACTTTTTATCGCGGTAAAATCAAATGTGGGCTGTGGACTGTACCCAGGGCTGTACAGGTGGGTTTGTCTGACTTGTACTGACTAAAAGCCACCCGCCCTTTACGTTTCAGGGTCGAGGACACCTGATAAGACAGTGCCCGGACATGGTCCATGATTCAATCGTTTTATTAGCATATTCCTCCTTTACAGTTTGACTGTGCCAAACATACTCTTGAGTCCACGGAACTTTCGAACTTATATCCAAACTAGGGGACTGATTTTATGGATGACAGACGTAAAATAGTATGTGTTACAGTCAGGGCATGGCAGGTTAACTATGTGCCACATTTACAGTGCTTGAAACTGCAAATGTAAGCCAGCTATTCAAAGTAAAAATTCAAAGTCAGCCAATATAAAAAACATAGTAAGCTAAACTCCACCGTATTTCCTGTTTCGCAGTTATTTTGATCTCGTAAAAAACTTACGGTACGTGCGTTTGGTTACCAAACACTTCTACTTTGTAAGAACAGCGAACTATGTAGTTTTGTTCTTCGGTCTGTTTTGTAGTTAATTTCAACGCCTTGGGAATTATATTACAACAGGTAAATCTCTCGTTTTATGTGCGAAGGAAATCCTGGAATGTTTTTACAGGATTTTCATTTCATTGTATGGAATGGGGCAAAGTCGCGCCTCCTAGAAACCAGATTATTTCAAAACTAATTAGATCTGTCCTGACAGCGAATTTACAAAGGCTATACTATTTTAGTCAGACTCTACTCGATGAGCATTTGTTTCTGTATATTACTCTACAATACCTTATCTATCTCAGTAACAAAATTGACTCAAATGGAATAGCTTTTTGTCTTGATATTTTCAAAGAAAATGCACGGAAAAAATCTAGTACCGTTTTTGCCACGCAGGAGTTAGAAAGAAATTTAATAAAAGTTAAATTCCGAGGTAAATTAACTCATAAGGTTAGTGAGCCTCTGTTCGACAAGGTTTTGTTCGTACGTAATGTTTAAAAATGACTCGCCAAAAACTTAGCTATTCGATTGATGTGAATTATATGGAACTAAATTTTGTCCGTGCATTTTCTTTGAAAATATCAAAACAAAAAGCTAATCTATTTTAGTCAAGTTTTTTACTGAGATAGGTTAGATATTGTTGAGAAATATGCACAAACGAAATCTCATCTATTAGAGTCTAGCTCGTAACTGAAATAGCCTTTGTAAATTTGCGCCCTGGCAACTAGATATTTCGAAAAACATTTTCGGTTGTATTTCATCTAATATCTTTAAACGAGCAATTCTTGTATATTTGTATAAAATCAGGATCTCGGAAACGGCTCTAAGGATTTTCATGAAAGTTACAGATTAGGGGTTTTTCAGTTCAAGGAATCGATTTATCGAGGTTCCAGGTTCGAGAAGATATTTAAAAGAAAAAAACAAAGTGGTGAATAATAAACTTGACATACGTCGCTTCCGGGAGTTCCGAGTTATTTCATATCTCTGCCACATCGTGCGCTGTGACCGATTTGTATAATTTACCTTACATTTGTTAATAGTAGTTAGGGTCTTCTATGATGGAGCCGAAACATACCTGAAACAAACAAATAAATAAATAAATTAGTTATGTTGACATGTTAGTGACGACATATACACTAGGTAGCTAATGCCTCAAAAACGTAGAAAGAATCTAGATTAGGGAAAGCTTGTTTTGGCTAATCGACCCTAATGGGACCCTAATGGGAACGCTAATGCGTTGAAAACAAAAACTGATTTTAGAAGCGTTCAAAGTCGTAAAAGTTTTGGTTTTTGGTCGGTAGCGTAACTACATTCGATCGCATACATGTAGCGTGTACAACCAATAGCAACTTAGTACGCGCCGCTGACGTTAGCGTCATACACTTACGCTAATAAACGCTAATAAGCGGTAATAGCTTGACATTGGAACTTAATATTACACGCAGAGAAATGTATAAGAGAACTTCTGGTTGCAACCGTGACAGCAAGACTCACTAGTTGACTTTACAACATTTTTAGTAATAAATGCTAAGTGTAGAGATAACAAGGACTTAGTATTTAATACTTCTTAACCCAGGTTACCGTGGCCCCGGAACGTAAAGGGCATAGGAAGGAACACGGGTGAATTTTAGTCAGTAAGAGTCTGACAGGACTCATTTGATGATTTTACCACCTTAAAAAAAAGTATTTAAAACTAGACAATTAGAAATGTTGTAAAGTCAACTAGTGAGTCTTGCTGTCACGGTTGCAACCAGAAGTTCTCGTAAAGGTAGCTAGACATGCCTCTGCGTATACCGACTAGATAAAAAGTCTCTCAATGCTTGTCAGTCCTTTAGGAGAGTTATTAATACCGGCTCTAGTTAATATCACAATATGGTACACTGTGAAAGTCCAATTCAATATTTCATTAAACTCATTACTGTTGGACTCTTACCAAGAGATGTCGAGTCAAGAATACTATGACATTATATTATACTTTCGCTCATGCTATTAAATTATAACGTTACTGTTCTTAATGACCCTTTATTTTCTTACAATGGTAAAAGTACTTAATGAGTCCTCCCAGACGTGGGTGGAGCGGAAGTGCTGACAGACTTTTAGTGACAAAAAGGGTTTTAAGATTTTTGTATAGAGGGTTACCCTAAGCCTAACCAAAACCTTTACCCCGTTCCTTAGGTCGACTTCGGTAGGTCTAGGGCCAGTATGCCTTTTAAGACATTCGCAATATGGGTAAGGGGCTTTGTAAATGTTTTTCATAATGATGAGCACAACCTTTAAGAGTTGTCGTTATCCATAACTTCATTATTGCTATTTTAGTTTTACGAGTTATTTACCCTTTTTGTAAATGTTAATATTTTATTGTAATTATTCCAAATTCTTTTCTAATATTTAGTAAGTAATAGACAGATTTAGTTTAGATACCGAATGTTATGGAAAAAAAATCTAATATAATATTTTGTATTTTGGAAAGTTGATAATTTGTTGCTTTGAGGAGAAATTGGACACATTTAAGATTTGTTACCCTTTTCCAAGGCAGCAACTTTTACGACACCCCCAGGTATAAGGGATGTCCTTTTTAGGCTTTTCCCTATACTAATACTATAGATATTATTTTACAGGCGGTATTCCCTGAAGAATTTGGAAGAGGGTTCGAACACGCAGGTAGTTAGTAAGGGAGAGTTGTATCGTAGCCTTAATTTTGAAATTTTGTCCATGATATTTATATTTTGCTGTAAAGTTGGTCGATATTCATGGTTGTGAAAGAATTGTGTGTGTTGTGTTGGTTAAAATACTTGTTTTTTGTTAGTACAAGAAAAGTATACAATACTAGCTGACTGGGCAAACTTTGTACCGCCACAAAATCATCTTTTAAACCTTGCCTGGAATTAAAAATAATTCTAAACAAAAATTAACCAAATCGGTCCAGCCGTTTTCGAGTTTTAGCGAGACCAACGAACAGCAATTGATTTTATATTAAAGATTTCGTAGACTTTTTTTATTGTTTTATTCTAAACTAGTGTTTGCCCGCGGCTTCGCTTGCGTTATTTTAGAATTTGAGAAACAATACGGATCGTGTGGCGCCATCTGGAATATGAACGTAATTGTTTTCTCGGCAACAGCTCTCATCTGTTATTCGGGATGTAAGATACCTTATATCCGTGTCTATACTCCTGACAACGTATATGCTAAATTTTGGGACGATCGATTCAGTAGGTAGTAATGCGTGAAAAGGTAAAAAACAAACATACTTGCATTTTTATTATTAGTTTAGATCAATAATGTTATATCTAGGTACATAGTTTGCATAGGAAACGTCCTTATTTGAGCGACATTAATTTCAAAGAACCGTGTTTATTTTAAACATTAGACTATCATTTTTGGGTTGATTTACAGTATCGCTGCAAATTGAACGTACGATAGCATTGCTCTTCTCCCTTTAGCATTCCGCGTGATACCTAAAAAATAACTAATTATCTGACTCGATGATTACAACCTAATTAAAACAGAATCTATGCACTGGTTTGAACACCAATTCAAAACATAAATAAACACATTTTTTTCTAATCTTTAAAATTCCACACCTCGAAACAATTACAATTTAAAAAAATATCTAAACAATGAACTATAAATGAGCAACTTACTACCTACAATTTAAATCAGTGTATATTTATATCCTAGAAAACTATTGAAAAAAAAATAGTAATAATTTAAAATCGCGAATAATATTGAAATAAAAGTATACACATTTTTTTTAATTATTTGAAACTCTCAGGACAAATATAAGAAAACTCAAAAAGTGAAAAAAAGAAACAGCGAGATTTGATCCAGAGACCCCTTGCACGAAAGTCAAGCAGGATACCAACCAGACTGGCTAGTACGCTGACAGTGTTTTCAAATAGCGGTTCTTATACAAATGTCAACAATGACTGAAAATCAACATATTATAAAATTGCTAATCCCCCAAAGGGAATAGCGTAATTATACATATCCTATTAATAGAAGAGCAGTTTAAGGAATATTTGGGGAAAAATTGACTAAATAATATCCAGTGGTTTAGCTTCCAACTAAAAACAAACAGATAAAAACAACAAAATTTAAAATTGCTTATCTCCCAGGAAAAATAGCGTAATGATACATAGCCTATCAACAGAAGCATATTATTAGGAATATTTGAGGAAAATTTGATCGGCAACTTTACAGTAGTTTAAGAGATAGATCAAATCAAAAAAACATAAAAAATTTCGAAAGAAAAAAAAAAGTTGATTTGGCATCAGAATCGATCCCTTATCTCGAAAAAAATACAAAAAGAAAAAAATATTCAATGTACAGGAATGACAGCTCTACGATTTTATTATATGTAATAATAATAATAATAAAGAAAAGATAAAGATAAAGAAGATTATTGAAATCATCGTTATTTCACGAAAAAGTTTTATGTCATTATTTCTTTTAACTTGTATGATTCAAGTTAAAAGGAATAATGACATATTATGTAAAACAGATATACAAGTTGTATCTGTTTGTGAACCTAAATAGAAACAACCGTATTATTAATACTGTAGAGAGCTCGTACCTAATTGATTATAAAAATATGGCAATCCAAAACTGTCATTTTCAAACAAAACTTGACGTGACTTTATTTTTAATTATGATGTTAATTATTATAAATTTTTGAAAAATTTTGAAATTTAAATCATATTTTAAGTGTGACGTTGTTTTAATTTTGGTATTTTATAGTATTGTGATGTGATTGTATTAATAATATTTTGGATGTAATTGTCTGACAATAAATAAATAATAAAAAATAATAATAGCATAATTGTATAAGAGCCGTTTTGCAGTTACACTTTTATTAGACAAGCGTTCAAAAAATTTTTATCTCTTTATGGTACAACGGCGCAGGTTTGCCCAATGCGAAATTGTACACAAAACAATTTATATAAGTGACTTCAGTTTCAGGACAATACCTAGATATTTCATACCGGTTATTGCACGAATAGCAAACATTCGTGCCTGCATCATAGTACAAGTACCTACGTCGTCGTGAGGCACTTAGCTTTAATCCACAAAGGAGGAACAGCTCACAAAGCGTACTCAAAGGAGACAGCTGATAAGACTACAATTGGACGAGAGGATTTGTGTACAGGCTAACTTTCAGCCTATATTCATAAACTATAACTCTCTGCCACGAGATGCTACAAATTTTGTTTAGTCCCATGTTTTCTCCCTGGATAATGCCAGTAGGGCAATCATTTTTTTACTTTAAATCTATGACCACTATTGGCATGTCTTTATGTTTTCCTTTTTTCCATAAATTAATTATTAAAAGAGATATGAACGTTCAAAATCCTAAAAAAATGGCCAGATTTTCCGCTGTGTTCAAATATCCAGAAAACAAATTTGACGATAATTATTATATAAAAAAAAGAAAACATGGGAACACGACCAATGCCTATCTTTATTTTTTAAAGAAAAAAGTAGTAAAATCGGTTAAGTTTTGGAGGAGTAATCAGGGGACTACGAATCGTTGATTTTGTGCCATTTAATAAGGTATTTTCGGTTCAAGCTGCAGTTGTCTCTATCGCGCTCTGTAACTCTGTTGTGGGCACTGCGCGACAGCAATAGATTTTACAAATGCCTATTTTTCAATTCTCCAGCCCTTGCTGTTTCCTCTTAAAAGGAACTTTTACTCAGTAAGGTTACGATGAACTCAAAGTAATATAGTTGTAATAGTATGAAAATAACGAGCAAGCATTTTGAGTTTCTGGCTTTATGCGTATCTGGCAATCTGCGAATTCTGATAATATGCCTGTCTGACATTTTGCGTATCTGACATAGGGCGATAAATCATATGAATTGGTCGGTTTATATTTTAGCGATTTAATGCGATTATTCTCATCTCGACAGACACGCAACTCGTCAGATTCGCAACTCGTCATCTCTCAGGACGGACTCGCAACTTGTTAGAAACGTATCGACAGAAACGCAACTCGACAGTTTTTTTTTTTAAATTAATTTGTATTTACGTGACGTTCATGCACAAAATCCTATTTATTAATTTTATGGTTTATTGAGCTCCATCTTTGAAAATCTGACGAGTTGTATTTTTGACGAGATGCAGATGCCATTCTGACGAGTTGCGATTCTGTCTACATGCGTTTCCTGACGAGTTGCGTTTCTGTCGACATGAGAATGATCCATTTAAAGCTTTGTCGTTCTGACAACAAGTCTTACCATGGGGTATCGTATTACCCAGTTACTGGGTTGTGAAGATCCGATAGGCAGTCGCTCCATGTAAAATGCTGATATTTAGCTGCATCTAGTTCAAGTAGAAGCCGACCCCAATATACTTGGGAAAAAGCCAATGAAATGCTAAAAGCCTTGTCTTCTAATGTTTTGTGAAATAGTTTGAAGAAAGTTTTACGATCGATGTTGTCTTTCGAGTTTCAAATTCATCAATTTTTCAATTCATTCAAGTCATTAAAAAGTTGCGAACCAATAAAGCTGATTTCAGACTATGCTATAATATTGTGCTATAAAGTATAGCAAAGAAGGACCTAATGTCACCTAATGCTAGCAAGCCAATAATGTATAGGGTGACTGGCAATTAGTGTACGAAACTTAAACACATGATAAAGTACAGTGCAATGAGAAAGTGTCCGAAACAATGTATGGAGCGCGATATTTTTGTGCTGTGAGCTATAATTATACCATATGCTACTATATTATAGCGTAGTCTGAAATCAGCTTTATATGTGTTTACAAAATTTTAAGCTTCTCATAAATCAAGGTTTCTCTCTCCGCGACATAGCGTGCGTTAAAAAGAAAGAAAAAAAGATATCTCACCAAATTGATTGTCAAATTCAATATACAAGCAAAGCCGGGTTCCAAGTTAGATCCAATATAAAGATCCGTTTTTCATCTTGCTCCAGTATTTCATACGGGCAGTAATAAAACCTCGTGGCTATCAAACGGTTTCATAAAATTAAACTGAATTCAAACGACTGTTGTGAGCGTTCCAATCATTCTTATGGAACTCTAGTGCTGTAAAGAGGTTTTGTATTGCATTTCAAATTGAAATTAAATTATATCTGTTATTAAAGACCAACCAACTCATGGTTGGTCTTTTATTGAAATTTTATAGAGTGGTTATTAGCTATTATTGCTGTATTATTATTGGTGAGAAAATGGCGTGTTACGTTGCGTAAAATAATTTGTAATTTATAGTAAGACTAACCTTTTAATATGCCTGATTTAAACGTTGGCCCATACTTTAGGAATACCTCTTTCTCGTGGGTGCGTTTAAAAACATTACATAAACAAACAGATCTGTTGTTTTAGGTATATCTATAATTATGTAGGCTATACAAAGATTTGTTTCGTACAGAAATCAAACTCACGAAACGTAGCGCATCAATTGGTCCTTCGACCACTGCGCTTATATTAACTAACTGACTAATATTCTATAGTAACACTAATATTCTGACAGGCAAGGCGAATGCAACCCGATGCGTTTATATTTGTAACGTATAGAATTGTTTGAATCCAGTCACATTGAAAAACGAAAGCGGTCCGATAGTCTATGTGACTGGCTTCAAACAATTCCATACATTACAAACAAAAACGCTTTGGCACGCAATCGTTTCGCCTGTGTACAGTCTTAGTGGGATTGTACATTGACAATGAAGTTGTGGTTGTAGTTTGAGTGTGTTAAAGATAAAGTCTCACAGAAAATATTTAAGTTTATTCCCGTAAGTCACAGTTAGGTTCTTATTGGCAATTCTCACACGTTAGTTGGCGTGGTCGCCTAAATGCACACTGATTATAAAATATTTAATTCCAACCTTGTGGTCGGCGTATTGACAAGTAAGCTAATTTAAAACTAGGGCAAATGTACGTAAACCGTACAGCCTGTCAGTTTGACAAAGGCTATTAAAAGTGTGTTGTTTTCGGCAGTTTCTCCTCATAAAAGTCAGGTACGAAATTACAGCTCCGTTTTGTTTATAAAAAATACGCGTAAAATTATTCTAAAACCCTACTGTACTACAAAAATCAGTAGCATTCAATTTCAGCCCTTCTATTTTAGCATAAATCAGCAATTTCTCCAAAAGGGGATTGCAAATTACAACCCTCAAAATGTCAAATAGTTCAATTGGGGACCTAATAGGATTCCTTACAGGGCTGTTAACCCTCCCCATGCAAATGGGACATATTCGACAAGTCTCAACTTGGCTAAGGTCGGTTACGAAATGGACCGAAAAAATGGAGTTTTGAAGTAAACATTTTAGTTTTTATGTACTTCCTACTGATATTGTAAATGCGAAAGTTTGTAAGGATGTATGTGTGTATGTTCGTTACTTATTCACGAAAAAACCGCTGAACGGATTTGGCTAAAATTTGGTACACAGATAGTTTATAACGTGGATTACCACATAGGATAGTTTTTATCCCGATTTTATGTTCACGTGGGATAATTTTCGAGTTGTAGTGGGTAAAGCCGCTGGCAACAGCTAGTTATCTATACATAAGTAGGATCTACGAGTAGTATTACGTATATACAGGGTGATTTTTTAGTCACCATCCAAATTTTAATATATTAATCTTTGGCGAAAATCATTGAGTACGTGTTTTTTCTTTTTGTATCACTCAATACAAAAATATCGAGATATCACGTCTCAATGTTATCTATAAAATGTTGATGAATCTGTACACCGCACTGTAATCTGTCGCTCAGGTGTAGCGGGGCTGGGCGGGGGGTCAGCGGGGTGCGCTCTGCCCGTTTCATGCGTCGGCAATAGTATTAACGTTTAGCTTAGTGACCACACAGAGCGGATGAGAAAATGATTTAATATGACAATTTGACGTATCGATTTTTTTTCAAAAATGGGGTTAGTGATTGATACCTAATGCATAGAAAAATTTTGGATGGTGGTAAAAAAGTCACCCTGTATACAATCGACCATACATAAGCTTCTTCTTATAAACATTTAAATATAATAAGGTTCACAATTCAGCAAATACCTATAATATTTACACCTCAAAAAGTGTATTTTATCCGCTAGCGTGGAAAGAGATTTCATCACTAAACGAAGACACACATTTTTATTATTATCGCGTCACGTCAGTTGCGTCGCGTCGCGTTTCGGTGTGAACTGAACCTAATCTGCACCATCATAATATTCTTAAATATTTTTTTTCGGTTTTGTTACATTTTTAATTAAGAACAATGTTTGTCAAAATATCTGATTGGCAAGAATTAGCAGATATCATAGTCCCCAATAATGTGGTTTTGGTCCCAAGGAAGCTTTATCATCGCGTACAAACTGCAGATCAACTTACTTCAATCTGTCAAATTTCTATTATAGATTTTCAACCAACGACGATATAATACTAGACTCCTAATAACAGGCGATCGATGTCTGCCAACACATCAGGCAAAAAAGTCTTATATTCGTCTCATTTCGACCAATCCTGTGAGCCGTAAACATACGTTGAGACAGAACAGACCTTGAGTTAGCCAATCACAACGCAGTACCCCGTCCCCCTCGCTGACGTAGTACCTCAGCGAGTTGGCAGAATAATTCTTGTTCCTTAGATCGTGCATGCGGAGTCTAGTATTGTATCGTCGTTGTTTTCAACCTTATCACAATAGTGGAAGGTTAATATTCGATTGGTAAAATTTACAGATTCGGGGAAGTTGACCTGCTATACACAGAAGTACCAAGCAAATAATATCCAGCCACAATTCAATTCAGACACAACATAACCCGTTCTACAAACACGCCTGTCATGTTCCAACTTGTCCGGAAAGTCAAACATTGTACAATACGTACGAACATGTTCGTTGTTTACTTATTCTGTTTGTTCATACTGACTTCGTATGTAAGACATTGCTTTTGTACAAAGTAATGATATTTTTCTAAAGAATTGTCTGTTTCCTTCCGGAGAAAAGGTAAATGTATGATTTTATTTTAAAAAAAAGGTTATGAAACTTTTTAGGGTTCCGTAATCCATCGGCAATCTGATTGCTGATACTCGCGTCGGCAATCCGATCGCTGCCGACACAGATATCCGTTTGATGCAATGCGTCCGATACGTACGATGCGGACCTGTGGACGCTTACCATTTGATTATAGAGCGGGCATTGGGAAAATTGTCATACAAAATTGTTGATGCCGTGCGTCAGTAGCACTATCTAGTGTTGCAGAGCAACGCGATTACTGGACTGAGCGACTTTTTACCTATCGGTAAAAAGTTTTAGATCACAACTTTCTTCGTGATGTCCCGTCTATTTGTCGTATATAGTTTAATGCCTTTGCCTAAGGGTGCTTGTACTCGGCGCATGTAACCCGCGCAAGTAGAGGTGCGGGTTACCCGCGCGAGTAACATGCGCAAGCTACTTGATCAAGTTACGCGTGGTGCTTATACACGGCGCATGCTACTCGCGCAAGTAATGGTACGGGTTTGCGGTTTACCCGCGCGAGTAACATGCGCAAGCTACTTGATCAAGCTACCCGCGGGGTGCTTGTACACGGCGCATGTAGCTTGAGCATATTGAGGCACTTGCGCTGGTAACATGCGCCGTGTACTAGCGTCCTAAACCAAACTTGGGTACCGTCCACACCGTGATTACCTTCCAATTTACCTAGTGTACAATCGACCTTCAAAGCGGAATCCCAACACATATTCCGCTGACATTCAAGGGTCACTTGACTTCTCGAGGGTCGAGGGTTGACCCCGAAGCCTCTCCACACTATTGAGCACACCCACTTGTAGTAAAAGGGTGAGCAGAATTGAACTAACCTATTACACTTCGATTATAGGTAAGTGTTTGAGCCGCGAGCAAGAGTTTGGAAACAGTTACTTGAAATTGATCCGAGATAACTCTTAAAAAAACTTTACTGTCAAATTGAGAACCTCCTCCTTTTTAAAGTATTTCGGTTATAAAACCTTTTTAAAAAAAAATCAAACCGACGAAATATCGAACTGAAAAGCAAAAAATAAATTTTGAGGCGGCGCCAAACAAACAAACATGTAAATTAACTATTTGAAGAGCAGAATAGCTCGTTGTATAGCTTGTCGTGGTTGAATAGCTCGTCGTAGCTATTCGTTGATTGTTTCTTTGGCGCCGCCTCAAAATTTATTTTTTGCTTTTCAGTTCGATATTTCGTCGGTTTGATTTTTTTTTAAAAGGTTTTATTTTTTACTTTTGAGTTTCCTATCTCGTGTCAATTTCAGTAACTAAAAAAAATATAAGTTTTTTAAATATATTTTTTTATGGTAACTATTGACGACCTCATACACCTGCTTTCTGTCTTCATTCTCAAACTCCCAACGACTGTCTTACCCCAGCTAGGTATAAAGTTTTCATCAAGACTAGTGAAATGAGCCCAAACACGATAAAGGTGCTGTTAACTGTTGAGGACCTCCTGTTGCCCCTGCTATCCGTCACCATCCTCAGACCCTCGATGGCAGTCATACCGCAGCTAGGTCTATTAAGTTCTCATCAAGCTGTGAAAAGAGCCCACACACGATATAGCTGTTGTTAACTGTTAAGGAACTCTTGGGACTAACTTCACAAAATAACAGGGATCTGGAGTTGATCTGATGATGATGACACCATCATGTTATGTTCTCCACATCTCTGCTATATAATAATGTCCTCAGAACTGCAATTGTTAACTTTATTTATAACAGAATCGCTTCATAATTGAAAATTTTGTAGAAATATTGACAATTAATTTCTTTTTTTCTACCCTTAGAGCCCGATTTTGGTTTTGAAATTTAAATGGGACCAACTTTGAGATATACTCTTTCCAACAAAAAAGAATTTTTGAAATCGGACCACGGTAGGAAAAGTTATGCGTGGTCATACATAAAAAAAAAAAATATACATGTCGAATTGAGAACCTCCTTTTTTTTTCGTCGGTTAAAAATACCGTGATTTTAATTTTGTTATCAATTTAAAGTTAAAAAACAAATGGTAGGTACCATTTTAGTATTCTTAAGGGGGATGCTCCAACCAGCCCGCGAAATTCAAATTTTTTTACGTTTTTTGCAATTTGCAGGCCAGTGACATGTTGTAACTTTATAAATATTTGTGTTGCGCAAATAACAAGTATAATTTTAAATATAAAAAATATCAAAAAACTCGCTCCATCAGCTCTCACATAGAAAAGGTGCATCATGTTAAAATCTCCGAAATCTAACTACGATGCACCTTTTCTATGTGAGAGCTGATGGAGCGAATTTTTTGACAATTTTTATATTTAAAATTATACTTGTTATTTGCGCAACACAAATATTTATAAAGTTACAACATGTCACTGGCCTGCAAATTGCAAAAAACGTAAAAATATTTGAATTTCGCGGGCTACATCGACGCAATCACCTTAACTCGTTATCGACTTTTTTTACTCGTTACGTACTTTTTTTGGCTAATATAATATCATACCTACCGACATCACCAATTACACACTTATTCTGGACTGGAGATTGACATCAACTCCAGACATCTGTCAGCTACTGAGATACACCAGACGAAAAAACCCAATTAACTTTTCTCGTTCTAGAAATTGAACTCAAGGCCCTATTCTGTTGTGAGCATAACTGCGATAGTTTATTAGTAAGAGCGTCTGGTGAACTAAATGAACAGGGTATTTGAAACGCACAGGCTTTAATGCGTATGAAATATTAGGTGCGGACCCATGCTCCAAGTATTGTCTACAACGTGTAACGTTAATAGCGCAAAACCTCTCGTGGGGGCACAACCACTCAGCCCATGTTACTGAATAATGTTTGCTGTAAGACTTTTGGAAATTCACAAAAAAAAAAATGGGTTTTCATACAAAATGAGATACTGATGCACAGTATGAAAAATCTTTTTTTTTTTAATTTCCAAAAGTCTTACAACAATAATTATTCAGTAACATGGGCTGAGTTAGAAGTTTTGCGCATTTAACGTTACACGTTGTATAAACTGGGTAGAGCACGGGGCTCCAACTGATGATCAGTACAGTCAAGTAATTAAGAGCCTTTATTACCTCAAATGGCTTAGCAGAAACCTGTGATACGTCGAAAATACTACAGCATTAATTTTAAAATAAATATATGGTAAAGTTGAGGATTAATGTTAGGTCTTATGTTTGGCGAAAACATGATTCCGTAAAATTTTCTCGACAGAAACAAATCCCAAAGTTACCTCTAAATTGAACAATAAAACGCTGGCAATCAGAAAATACTTAAAATTAGATCATGAAACTTTTTATACTAACTCAATTAACTATAAAGTAGGTCTTATGTTATTTACTTTTTTGAATTTACTTTTTTTTCGCCGTAAATTAAATAGATTTGCGTGTAGACAGCTAAAAGAAAGAGCAAGCAATATTGCGTGGTACGTGCAAGTGGGAGCGAGTAAGATTATACTGAAGTACTATTGACCCTTAAGCAAAATACACAGTTTAATGGTATCATCAATAAGATGTTAGTACGTCTTCAAGAAAACATACATCATCAACATCTACAATTTAATCAGTTAAGTAATTTTTAAAGATTTTTTATTTTCATTTATTATGTTATTTGAAAACAAGTTTGTAACTTGATTACGCCAGAACAGCTGAACGAATCTGGATGAAATTGAAAGGGAGATAGTATATTGTCTAGAATATCTCATAGGAATCTTTTAACCCGCATTATAGACTACTACGTGTGCTAATCCGCTGACCAAAATTGTTTCTTTTTGTAATATTCTTACGGGAAACTTACTTGGCTTAGGCAATTATTCAATTTAACCCTTTCATTGACGTTGTAAAATAAGCTAAGCTCATTACATTAACTTATTCTCTGTAAAAGCCTGTCTTCAGTTTCTGTACGGAACCCAGAGGTCAAGCCAAAAAAGGGTTCAGTGTAGTCTTCTATAATGTTCGCTGTATTTTGAATAATGCAAATACAGAGGGGTTCTGCTACCTTATTACCGTGTGGTATAAGACTGGATGTATACAGAATGATAAAAAGGATGCACTATGCTACGTTGCTGCGGATGCGTTTGATATCCACCAATCATATTCATTGGTTTACATAGCACAGCACTGGTGGAAACGGATTCAACTGAGATGTGTTTTTGATATGGAAGGATGCGTGCTATGGCTGCAGGCTATGGGTCGCCTTCCCTACTATCGATACATCGCATAGCTCGAGCTGCTACAAAGCGTAGCATCAGTGGAAAGTGGAAACGGTCACACAGTTTCGTAGCTCAGCTTTTACATCCTCGCAGCACAGCTTGACTTGCCTAGCCTGACTGGCCTTTTGGTCTAGTGGTTAGTGACCCTGACTGCTATGCCGGAGGTCGTGGGTTCGATTCCCACCCAGGACAAATGTTTGTGTGATGAGCACGATCATTTTTGTTCTGTGTCTGGGTGTTATTTATCTATAATATGTATGTATTTAAAAATACAGATAGATAGATATTTAGTGCAATAGAGACACAAGGAAAAAATAAATAACAATAGGTACATGGTTTCTCATCACAGCAACAAGAAAAAGAATTAAATTAAAACAAATATGACAGATAACAAAAAAAATAAAAAAAAAAGATGTAGGTATCTTTTTTTTTTTTTTTCTTTACTACTGACATTAACAAAATTCAGACGTGACACAGAAAATGTGCGGTGTGTGTCTCAGGATTGCACCAAATGGGTGTCCAGCTCAGCATGTACCTATGTTTATCAGTTGTCTAGTAACCATAACACAAGCTCTGCTTAGCTTGGGACTAGATGGCGTTGTGTGATAGTTGTGGAATATTATTATTATTATTATAGCTACAGCACATCTCTGGTGGAAAGGCACCTTAAAGGCGCATCCACACATGCCCGGCGGCACGGCCGGCGGGCATGGCCGGCGGCCGTGCCGCCGGCAATGAAACAATATCTCATGTTTAGTTTGTTTATGTTTTCAAGGCGGTCTGAAACCCGGCGGCATAAGCCGGCGGCATGTGTGGATGCGCCTTAACACATGTCATGTATTATTTAAAGAGCTCGACCTTTACGCGGTTATTTTTGTAAAACATCAGCATGCGAAGTGATTTATATGTTAGTTTGTGTGCGAGAGTAACGAAAGGTCGGACTTTTGGGAGGTACCTGGTTCGAAGGTTGGTAATGGAAAAATTTCATGATATTCTACAACAGTTAAATTTGCTACACCTAGTCTAACGTCTGTCAAGCCTTTTCCAACTAAAAATACTGCATTCGCTTCTAGTCTTAAAACGCGGTGCGTACGGGGCGGCAGTGAGTGCATTGTTGACAAATGTATGATCAGCTTAAAGGCAATCGTTAGTAACAATTAATTTAATTGTTTTTGTGGTTTGTTACAAACAGTCCTTTGAGAGCAATTATTTCGACAGTTTGTGGTGAACCGGACGGGATTAAATAATTTGCGGTATTTAGGTTACTGTAGTTTGCGTAAACTCTGAATAGGTGTTTAATTGTAAATTATCGTAAGCGGCTATTGAAGGACGCCGTGAATTTTAGTCAGTAAAAGTCTGACGGTCCCACTTGTCCTGCCCTGGGTGGAGGACTCATTTGATGATTTTACCACGACGTCGTAATGCTGTACCTACATAAAAGCAGCGCGCTTGCTTCGTACGGTGCTGATATACCAACTTATTTTCGATCACCTTTATTGGGTACTAGGTAGAAATCAAAGTTCAGATTAGATTTTTACCTTTTTTAATGCTGACAGCTGCATCCAAGACGCTAGGACACGCAAATTATTTTTTTCTAAAATACTAATAATGATTAACATTTGCCTATTTCTAATATTGGCGAAGGACACATATTCCTCTAAAATATAAATAGACCCGAAACGTACCTTGATTGTTATAATACGGGAACCAATTCTAAAAAAAAACTATCGCTAACGACACGCTCTTGCAAAGTTACAAAAAAGTAACGCAGTTAAACCAAAATTTATTTTCGCAGGCGAGAAAGAAGTTATTCTTATAGCTTAAGGCTTCCGTCTTCTTTTGCACAAAATTGAATCGCGGTCGGCCAGTCGATCCTACGTCAAATGTCGAGCTCCCTTCCCGCAATCCCCCGCATACATCCTGCCCACTGAATTATTATAAAACAATTTTGATGCGGTAAGAACATTGCTCTACTAAGGATTATTTAAGTAAGGAGTTATAGAAATTATTGCTTAAAAAGGAGTTTTAATATGACTTGGTTTCAGGGTTGGAAATAAAAACAGTTTTTTTCAAATTTATAAAACAAACAGTTCAAAATGTTTTAAATAAGTGTTTTTTCTTTTTTAGTTTCTGGTTATTTTTTAAAATTAATTCCACCTTGTTTGTTGATGTCTAAACGTATAAATCAATTATGTTTCATTTCTAGACTACATCTTTTCAAATTTATCCTTTGAAATGATTTTTTTACGAAAAAAAATCAATGGAATAAAAACATGTGATCTAAAAATTTTAAGCATTACTTCATTTATTATAGTGTCAATAAAAGTTAAAAATATGACATAACAATGGCATTAAACTCAAAAGGTTTTATGTCAAACTATTTAGACTCCTGAATATTAATTTATTTTCATTTTAATATGCATTCATCTGCCTTAAAAAGTAGTTGAAACGGGTAATAAAAAACACTGTTTAATTTCAAACTGTTTTAAACAGGTGTTTTAAAACAACTTGTTTTAATCATGCCAACCCTGCTTGGTTTGTAATAATACGAGTATCACACAAGTGTTTTAATACTATTTAAATACTCTCATAGGTTAAATCCTAACCTAAACTAATTAAACCTAAAAAAAGGTCAGTGCAGCAGTCATGTTGGCAAAGGAAGATGCGGGAAGCGTGAGAGAGAGGACAGCGCAAACCTTACATCCCAGCCGCAGTGGTAAACCCAGAACGTAAAAGGCTATTAAAGAACGCCGTGAATTTAAGTCAGTACAAGTGTGACAGTATCTCCCGCTTGGCCTGGGGAGGACTCATTTGATGATTTTATCATGAAAAAAAAGTCATGGGTCATGCCCGGGTCGACAGCGCGTTGTGTTCTACGAGCGCCTCAAATAGAGTCAGCATGATGACGGGGTCCCCCTCTAGAGGGCTAAAGCCTGCTGGCGTCGCGGTACTCATTACCGTGACCCCGGAACATAAAGAGCTATTTGAAGGCGTGGATTTTAGTCAGTACAAATCTGACAGTCCCATCCAAGGACTGCACTCCTTGTCATAGGCACAGTCCATTACCACCGGGAGACAGAGAAACCAACGGTTTTGTTACTTGCTGAATTTTAATGAAGGAGCAATGTTAGCGAACGTGAATGTGAGAAAAAACAAAGTAAATTTTAAATGTCAATAAGGTCGAAAATCGCTTGAAGCTGTTTTTTTAACTTGCTATCGTTAAGCAATTTAAAAAACATCTTCAAACTATTTTCGACCTTACTGACATTTATGCAAACACCGGATTTTAATGAAGGAGCAATGTAAGCGATCGAAAAAGTGAGAAAAAACAAACTAAATTTTAAATGTCAATAAGGTCGGAATTCGCTCCAACTTGTGTAGTTACTTCTTCATATCTTTTAACAATAATCGGTTCACAACTGAAAATTCTGTAGGAAATTTGACAATTAATTTATAATTTTTCTACCCCTATAGGCCGAGTTTAATTTTGATATTTAAATGGGACCAACTTTCAGATAAACTCTGTCCAACAAAAAAAAAAAAAGATTTTTTGATATTGGACCACCTTAGAGAAAGTAAAGAATGGTCATAAATAAAAAAAAATATATATATACATGTCGAATTGAGAACCTCCTCCTTTTTTCCGTCGGTTAAAAATATATTTTAACATAATAAAGTAGAGCAACCTGAGATGCGTAACTGCGCGTCATCACCGTTAGAGCGAGAGAAGGTGCGAGCGAGAGGGACCAACAAAAATTCGTCGTGGACCTCACGTCCAATCGCTCCGGCCGTCCACCGGCCACTAAGGAATTTCTCTTGCAATTCTCGTTTATAAACACTTTTTGAGAGGTTATTTGAGATATTTTTTATTGTAAAAAAAAAGCGCTTTAGGTACAATTTTTTTTTTGAATTTGCTTTATTGATCTGTTGACATCAAGATAATGTAATATTACATACCTAAGATGCATAGTTCCTATGAAAAAAAACCATTTATTAAGAGATGAAATCCGAGAATTTTGATGATATTCTGCCATCTTAATTTAGAAAATGGAAGATTAACATAAAAAACTAATCAGCGCAGTTTGAAGACGAGGATATTGCGGTCATTATGCGCTGATCAGATTTTTAAATGAATTCTTCATTGTCTCAGATTGAGTGCACCAACGTAACTCGAAATGACGTTGGGCAGGAAAGAGCTGTTTTGAACGCTTGATTTACCTAATATAATCTACTTAAATCAACTTTAAAAAAATAACTAGCTGTTACTTATATTATGGTTATTTATGTGCAATAATAATATTTCAAGCTATTGCACTATTTTGTTCAAAAATCACAAACAAAGTTACACAAATAATTCGGCGCGCGTGAATTTTAGAAGACCTGCCCCTTAATAAAATAATATCAAAAAGAACATATTCCTGTAATACAATATTTCAATAGAAAAACAGCTTGTTTTACGAATTTCTTTTATTTTCGCGTCTCGTCCATAAAGATAATGTATATAAAGTTTCATTTCTGTAATATCCCGTTCACTTTATTATTTCTTACATATCTTACTTTTTATTGGAAGAAAATATAGGTACTTGTTTGACCTTTGGGAGTATGAGAAACCGGCTGGGGTTGAGGAACTGTTTAGGAACTAGGATACCGTGAAACGCAAAGGGCAACCCTGCTTTCAATCTGATTTTTAGGGTTCCGTAGTCAACAAGGAACCCTTATAGTTTCGCCATGTCCGTCCGTCCGTCCGTCCGTCCGTCTTTCCGCAGTTTAGCTCAGAGACGCACAGTACTAGAGAGCTGTAATTTGGTGTAAATATACGGATTTATTGTGCCGAAAAAGTGGTAAAATAAAATCTCTTAAAATATATTTTTTTAGGGTACCTCCAGTACTTACACGTAAAGTGAGGATTTTTTTTTTTTCGCGTACCCCTTAGTGTGGGGTATCATTATATAGGCCTTTAAAAAATAATGTGAGTTTCCATTAACAATTTTTTGATAAAAAAATTCGTTTGTGAAATATTAAGCTTTAAAGTGCTAAATTTTGCTCGATTCGAGTGTCCCCCCCCTCTACCAGCTAAACGGTTATGTTTGGGGGTGTGAAAAAATTCACAATAGTAGTATATATAACGAAGTTTAAAAGAAAATTATTATGACTAAGTAGGCTTTACAACTTTACGAGTAATAGTCAACCAACTTATAAAATGTACTTGGACATCATATTTTCTTAAACAAAATGTATCGGAGACAACTGCAAATGTAAGTTTGTCAACTTTATTTTTACAGCTTTTGTAGGTATGTTTTTTGGGGATAGGTAGGTTTTTATCGTCAACTATTTTTAACTAAATTCAAAAAAAAGGAGGAGGTTCTTCTTCCCTGATTTCTCAAAGACTCCTGGACCGATTTTGAAAATTCTTCTTTTTAAAATTAAATTCAGCGAATCAGTTTAGTTAGTTCGCATAAGTATTTTGATGGGCAAGTACGGAACCCTACACTGTGCGTGGCCCGACACGCACTTGGCCGGTTTTTTTTTGTTTCTTTAAAAATAACTTTTAGAAAATTATAATACTAGGAGTAAGAACATATTGCACAATAGGGAGACCAAAGGACATTTAAAACAATGGGATAATCCCATCAGTTACTTAGCAGCAATATCCCTCATTCGACAGTTACTAATGTTACCTCCCAACCCAGTTTTGGGGAACGATGTACAAGTTGTGCTTAACTAAGTTATGGATAAGTTAGTAAACAATTAAGTTTACCAACTTTGGTGGTTGTTGACAAAGAGAAGCTGTGTGTTTTACTCTTGTAGGGTTAAGCAGGATTTCTACCAATTGATTTTGGCAGTAACAATGGATATATGGTTTACTAGCTTTGTTGCCAGCGGTTTTGCCCGCTAAAGCTCTTAAATTACTGCACAGGATAAAACCACCGTGCCCTCACCGGACACGGATGTTTCGGGAGGTACCAGTGTCTGATGAGGAAGGAAGAAACGTCAGGGTATCACCACTGCAAGGAACGCCCGGAGGACAAGGTGAATCAAAAGCAGGACTGCGCCGCTTAGGTAGAGCACCGCCGTGTCCCCACGATGGCGGTAATGCGGGACCTCGCTGGCCGGCATTGGTCAATGAAAAATGTGTCAATTAAGGTTATAAACAGTAATAAAGGGCCTAATTTATGAGTTGTTGGTGGGAGGACTTTATGTTCGTAGGTTTTAAAGTCAGCCAAGAGCATAACTTTGTATAATTTATTTAATCACCACTCCTCTCAAAACGATAATTGATAATTATTATAGTTATCTGAATTTTACATCATTGTTGTCAACTAGTCTCTCAAGCTAACAATAAAAAGGGTTTCAATAAACTCTTGATCATAACTTAAACTTACGTTAAACGCAGTCTGTGACAGCTTCCAAAGTTGAGAAACTTAATTTGTTTGCTAACTCACTTCCTTAACTTGTAACAATTAGTTAAAACACTGTTTTAGCAAGTAACAGGAAATTCTCGTCAAAAGTTTTGACAGTAACTATTTTAATTGTTTTCTTGAAGGACGGAAACGCTCTTGTGTAATTGGTACCTACCCAATCTCAGCATAGAAAACCATAGCGGAAGATGTGCGCGCACCTGTGTTGTGGCACTTCGTCCGTCTGGTGATCTATTAGGGAGGTATCTCTCTGTTGGTTAGTCCGGGGGCGGAATGTCTCAGCACAGGGGCATTATTATTACTTAATGTATATTTTTGTTTATTTGTTTTTATTTATGTAATGAGTGTTTTTGTTTGTGCCTTTGTATGTGTCATTTTCAATAGTTTTTGTAAGTTTTTGTTATACATTAACCCGTGGATCCAGTTGTCCCAAAATAAAATAATTTGAATTTGAATTGAATTAATTACGTGTGTTGTTGTTCTGGTGTGACAAAGAATTGACAAAGCGCATGACGATTGATAGGCTAGCTTGACGGTTAGAAGAGCGCGATTGACAAGACGTATGCATGACGCAGACTGAGTTAGCCCCTTCGTACACTAGGCGACGCAAGTCTCCGATACCTTGCGACTTTGGTATCCATTGATGCGTACCTGTGGACGAACTTCTATGGATTTGTATTGCAATAGTCACTGGGATACTTCGTCGCCTAGTGTATGAAGGACCTTAGAGTACTTTTCGATCAGAGATTAATTGCTATGTTATTTTGCTATGGAAGCATCTGATATATGGATATCACATGCATCCATATTTCTTGGTCCACATAGCATAGCACTGGTGGCAACGTCAAATAAGCTAGGCTTGAAAATGGAAGATCCGTTCTGTGGTAGCGTGCTATGCATAATCACCAGTCGTATAGCTATGTAGATTTGTCGATACGTCGCATAGCTCGAGCTGCCCATCTTCCTCGCACAGCTACCTAGCGGAAGCACATCTTACTCGCTCCGCTACATAGCTTAGCACCAATGGAAATGCTATAACGCTTGCAATTCCCGAAGTGTGTGGCAGAAGTTTAGCTAATAGTACACACCCCATTCAAGTCCTATGTAAGGTAGTGATCATCATAAACTGGGCACAAATCTAGATTCGCCTTGGCTGCTAATGAGAAATAACTCATTGAAAAACCCAATAACACTTTACCCGTTATGAGAATCGAATCCAAGATCACTGGCTTAGCAGTTGTCTAATACAGGGAATTCTATAATTCAACCTCTAAACCAAACATTCAACATGAAATTCATAATATCGATTCAAAGCGTTCTCGCGCGCACACGCAGCACGTAGTCAAAGAAAACAAGCTATAAATACGTCGGCGGCCATTTTGTGAAACAATGCTGTTTCGGTAACCCATACCGTTAACTGATGAGTCGTAATTAATAGACTTAAGTTCGTGACGTTTACTGTTGTCGTAAAAAGGGAAGAAGGGAAAAATAATGGTGGTATTTGGAAAAGAATAATTGATTTAGAAACCGGTTCTTATTTCAATAATTATGTTGTAATTTTAAAGGTCCTTGGTAAGAGTTCTCTAAAGAGATACTTAGTTTTTGTTTTTTTTTTTTAATTTTGCCCTTTCCATTTGTTGAAGGTATATCGTTTGTGATTTTAGAAACTTTTAAACAAAAAAAGGCAGTTAAATATGGAAGAATTACCTGTAGGTCATACAAATTAATATTTGTTCCATGCGAGGATCGAACCTACGACACACAGACGAGCAACCAATTGCTCAGCCACTGCGCGAGCTGTGTTAGTAGTGTTTTGTGTCTTTGTTTCCACACACTCACTTCATTTTGGCGTTTTACAGTAGCATTAAGCGCCATTTAGACGGCGCAAGAACTCGTATGCGAGTTTGACTACATTGCGGCATTTGTTTCATTAACTGAATTTGTTTTACCTGTAAATTCCGCAATGTAACGCAACTCGCGTTCGAGATCTTGCATCGTCTAAATGAGGCTTTAGAAAGGTTTCTTATCCATTCTCAAAATAATAGTTTCATTATGTCCCTAAAAATGCTTCTTATTCATAATTCCTTAAATGTGTATGTATTTACTATTTTTCCTGTTTCCTGTCGCGTGTTAAGAGAAACAAAGAAAAATTTTAACTAATTTTTAGTTTGTTTCTTTGCTTTTTATGAAAGAAACAAGGCAAGAGAAAATCTTCTTCAGTCTTATTTAAACATAATAAGTAAACAAAGTGTTCAAAATATAAATACAATTTCATAATCCCTTATTTACTTCCTCTCTATTTACTGTAATTTTCAACCAGAGTTCAGTTCACAGTTTCTTCGATTTTAACAATATTTTTTTTGCTTATAAAACCGAAGAGACTGTGTGAAAAGTTGCGATGGCATCAAATCCTGCGGGAAATCCATGTCCGACAGTAAATGACTGTAATTTTAGAAAATTGATGAATATTTATAGCTATAAACTTCATCATATTACAAGAACTCGCGGTCTAAAATATAATAATACTAGCTGTTGCCAGCGGCTTCACCCGCTGCAACTCGAGACTATAATTTGAGATTTAAACTATCCTATCTCTCAAGTTGGATCGAACTGCACATGGTGTGCGAATTTTATTATAATCGGTTAAGTGGTTTAGGAGTCCATTGAGGACAAACATTGTGACACGAGATTTATATACAGTGTGTCCGGGCACGAGTTAGCGATATTTGAAGGGGATATTCTAGGCTCATTTTCATCGACAAAAATGCTTTTTAAAAAATTCTTGCTCCTATACTTCGCGAATGGCAGCCATTTTAATTTTTTGATTTGTCGAACTGGGGTGTTTACAATAAAATGCAAATATCTTGGAATCCAAGAGACCTACATTCATGAAAATGACTTTATTGCAAAGGTAAACGTTGAGGCTTATCAAAAACTTACAAAAGTTTCCTAAATAATACGTAAAAATAACCAAAAAACATGGGAAAACACGAAATTGTACACAAAAATTACTGAATAATTTCACATTTTTAACTCTAGCTCGATTAGGACCCCCAAATTATGATAAGATTTTTGCATTAAATTAAAAGTGTTTGAGTCAGGCTATAAAATGATAACAAAATGATCACTCTACGTTAAGTATCTTAGGAGTTATTCTCACTTGAACATCACCCTTCCTTAGCGCATGTACCCCATATTACAGGTGTCGCATTCTTTGGGCGAGCTAAATCGTTCCAACGAATATTTATCAGCTGGAATTATTGACCACCATTATCCATAAACTGAAATGGTACATTTTTTTTATTATATGAAACCACTTCTTGGAATTATTGCTGCGGGGCGAGATGGAAGGGTGATATTCAAGTGAGAATAACTCCTAAGATACTTAACGTAGAGTTATAATTTTGATATCATTTTATAGCCTGACTCAAACACGTTTAATGTAATGCAAAAACCCTAGCAAAACTCAGGGGTACTAATCGAGCTAGAGTTAAAAATGTGAAATTATTCAGTAATTTTCGTGTACAACTTCGTGTTTGCCCATGTTTTTTGGTTATTTTTACATATTATTTAGAAAACTTTCGTAAGTTTTAGATAAGCCTCAACGTTTAACTTTGCAATAAAGTCATTTGCATGAATGTAGGTCTCTTGGATTTAAAGATATTTGAATTTTATTTAACACACCCCAGTTCGACACATCAAAAAATTAAAATGGCTGCCATTCGCAAAGTTTTGGAGTAAGAATTTTTTTTAAAGCATTTTTGTCGATGAAAAAGGGCCTAAAATATCCCCTTCAAATATCGCTAACCCGTGCCCGGACACACTGTATATTAAGATTATGATGATTTTATACTATTTGTTTAATATCAGATGAAATATTTATGATGTAAATGACAAGTTTAAAACAGACTTCTGACTATCGATATTTATTTAACACATTATTTTGTATCAAATTAATATATTTTGCGTAGTTTGTTATTTTCCTGAAGCCCTATTTAAATGGCGATGACCTGATTTTTATATGTTATTTAAATTTTCTGAATTTTCCGTATTTACTAACAGGCCTATAGCACATATATTTAACGAACTACATACGAACTCATAAAAAGAGCAAAAATTTGTGACTGTGTGTGTTTGTTTTTAACCCTTTCATGTGTTTAGCGCTTCTCTGATTCCAATAAATTTCAGGTACAGACATAGGGACTTTTTAATCAAAGTTACCGCAGCCCTAAAATGCAAAGAGCTTTTGAAGGAACAGGGTGGATTTTTAGTCAGTGACCCCCTTATCAAAACGTGAAATAAAGTTACGCCAAGGTTAATCCTTAGAAATTTATGGTTTGTCCGAAGATTATGTTGGTTGTAACTTTAGTCTATGTTTATTAATAAGGGCACAGCGCAGGCTTCCTCTCTGTGATAGAGAGTGGGCCATAATCCACCACGGGCCCAGTGCGGTTTGGTGGATGTCACATGACGTCTTCAAATTTTTGGTTCTAGGACATGCCGGTTTTCTGACAATGCTTTTCTTCACCGTTTTGAGAGCCGTGGTGATGAAGAAAAATACATAAGGTAGTGCGCCAGCTGGGTCCGAACTCACGGCCTACAACTCGTAAGTCAGGGCCGATACCATTGGGCCACCACTGCTCTCATAAAGGTAGTAAAACTTCATAACAATACCTATACAATTAATATTATGTCTCGAACTTTAACACTCAGAGTGCTAATCTAGCACGTACAAGCAACAAATATGCCACAGCTATCTCCATTGCAACGTGTCACTTGATTCTAGGCGTAGTTATCTTCTCTTTGTACAGAACGGACACCCAATCAGTCCGCATGCCCGGTTTTAACCGGGAAATCAAAAGCCGATATCAGACGCTTCAAAACGTAGATGAACAAGCCTAATAAACCTAACAAGATTGCGTTCTGAAGCTCCTGCCTTATTTTGGGTTGTTAAATCATTATTAAAAGTCGCCTAGACCAATTTATTGTAATACTCTTACCATCTTATCACGAGAAAAATAAACATCTGTTGATAATTTGTCTTAAAAAAACTGTTAACGTCGAAACTACATTTCACGTTGATATAAGGGTCGTTTTGGAGTTACACTTTTTATTGACAAGCCTTCAACGTATGTTTATCTTTTTGTGGTAAAGTGGTTACTGACTAAAAATCCACCCTGTTTCTTTGGTTGATCTTTTCCACGATTGCCCGTGAAGTGAAGTTTCAGAGAAAAATACGTGGGGTTATAAACGATTCACCCAAAAAAAATGAACGCATCACTGAGAAGACGAATCTTTGTTTCATTGATCGTTTACTAGTTTATTTTATCATCATAATTTGCAGTCCTATTCCACTCACTACTAAGTATGATAGGACCCCTCCTTTTTGTGCAATACTTCCCTGATCTGCCCAGTCTCAACCAGGTCTTACGTATGATCTTAAGAATATCATCCACGTACTTGGCTGTTCTGCCAACACTAATTTCATTCTACTGCCTAAGCGTTCAATGAGGATTTTACTACTAGTAAAATAAGATGAATGAAGATAAAAATCCAAAAGATTTTCTCCATCTCACTAATTTAATTTAATTTTATTTTATATACAAAATGAAACACAAAACCTTGCTAACTCTGTAGCGTCTGATATCAGTTTAAAGCCCGCCACAAACGAAATAGAAACTGACAGCGATCGTTGATGCGCGATCCAGTGAATATGTAACAGATTAGCTTCCAGAGTTTAATGGGAACGATTTACTTGTTACGTGTGCAGCAAGCTTTAGCATGGCGATGTGGAATACTCGTTCAGTGAATAAAGCGTCCATTTAGATCTCTTCAGTTGTAAATAGCTTTTGAATTGATTGCTTACTGTGCTTACTGTGTAGGTACTTTTATACGGCTAATTTAGAAACTGAAAAGCTCCTTTTTTACGGAGCAAAATCATCAAATGAGTCCTCCCACCCAGGGCAGGACGGGAGGGGCTGTCAGACTTGTACTGATTAAATCTACGGTGTCCTTCAATAGCCCTTTACGTTCCGGGGTTACGGTAATTCGCTAGTCCCGCGACCCCAGCAGGCTTTGGCCCTCTAAGGGGGGCTCTGTCATTGTGCTGACTGTCTATAAGGCGCGAGTGGAACACAATAACACAACACGCCGTCGACCCGGGCATGGTCCATGGTCGGACAGCGAGTCGCCTATTTCGCGCCGCCCGCATGGTGCGTATGCTGTGACCAGAGATAGGCTCTCTGAAAGCAAAGGTGCTCACATCCTTAAGAAAAAGAGGTATAGTTAAAAATACTATACTTTCCCAGTTCCTATTAAAAACCATCTTCAACTTTGTAATTTATGCTAAAACAATTGCCAGCTGTTAATAGAGACGTAAAATGCCAGAGAAATATTAAGTGCCTGTTATATGGCAACCCAGGTCGTAAGGATCGTTAAGTGCTGCAACACCGCTCATAATGCAGCCCCCAACCATAAACAAAGAGCAATTAAAAAGGTTGAGGTATGGCCGCAACATTATGAGAAAATGGCTGGCATATTGAATAATGTTTTCTTGGCGAAGTTTTTGAGATTCAAATAGGAATTGAGAATTATAATTATCATACAATGTTAATATTATTATTATATTATACGAGCTGTGCCCGCGACTTCGTTCGCGTGGATGTAGGCGATAAAGTCGACAAAGATTCATACAAATTTTCACCCCCTTTTTTATCCCCTTGGGGGTGGAATTGATCAAAATCCTTTCTTAGCGGATGCCTATGTCATAACATCTACCTGCATGCCAAATACAGCGCGATCCGTAAAGTGGTTTGGGCTATAACTGTGCGTTGATAGATTACTATGTCAGTCAGTCACCTTTGAGTAAAAAAAAATTAAATTAAAATAAAGCTGGGAAAAAGGGTAGACAAAGACCCGATTGCGAACAACGGTAATTCCTAACAAAATACTATTGTATAGTATTGCATTCTAGTGTATATGTATAAAGATTGTATTCTGTGTAGTTACAGCCGGATAACCGAACTAGTAGATGATCGGCATCTATTCCTATCATTTTGAGAGCGCCAAAAATAAACAGAAATCGACTCATAGTCCAAGTATTTCCGGGTAATGGGCACGCATGGGCGCTTCGGGAGAATGTCGCAAAGTCACGCGAACACCACATGTGAGTCTAATGGATGGTAGCTTTATAAGTCAATAACCTTATGAACTTCTCCCTTATATGTCATTATCATAGGCCAGGCAATTTTATGTTTAGTATAGTAACTGTCTGGGCAAGAGTGGCGCTGGATAGAGCGCAATAGAAAGGGTTGGAGGAGGCCTATGCTAAGAGGCACTCCGAACTTCGTGATATACTGCAAAAATATTATATGAAAAATGTAAAACCAAATTCGGAAATAAAAGGCTATTATTATTATTATACTAGCTGTGTTTACGAATTCGTTCGCGTGGATTTCGGAAGTTAACAATGTATTTTTTATTAAAATAAAAGAATTTTCCTAAAATACAAATAGAATAAGTTACTACCTGCCAATAGAAGTCCCGTCAAAATCGGCCCTGCCATTTCAGAGATTAGCCATTAAGTACGAACAGACAGACAAAAATTACCTACATTTTAAAATTTCAACTCACAGCTCAGTCACTGAAAGCCGAAAACTCGCTGAAAGTTAGTGAAAAGCAAGCAGAATGTTATAAACTCTAAACTCAATAGAGTTAAATTAATTATGACTGTAGAGTTTGACGTGGAAATTAATGTTAATATATCTGGGGGACTAAAAAGGTGACTTTAGCAGAATCATAATTGGAATTGCAATAAAATTACTCTTCTATGCAACCACGATAAGGTTGAAGCGGTGATTACGCCTTATTGTGACGTCATTTACAGATTAGAACAGATTTTCAACCTTATCACACATACATAGGAGAAGGTTAATGTTTGATTCGCACAACGAGCAATGAAAAGAGCTACTCTCGGAGTTTCATTGCGGGATAAAATCCGGAACATGGATATTCGGCGAAGAACCAGAGTCACCGACGGAGCTCATAAAAGAATCATGTCCAATAATGACCTGTCAAATATTTTGACAGAAGATTGCGTGTATAGTGATGTTATTTAGCGTATAATTTAAGTAATTTTTTGCTATGCACGAAGTACTAACTTACAACAGAATAGGTAATGTGAAAAAAAAGAAAAGTTAATTTTAAAACAGCCACCAAATAGAGCGTTTTTTTTTAATATGGAACGCAGCCATTTCAAATGCATTGAAGTACCGTTCCGTTTTAAGTTGATTTTGACATTTGAACGCAGTTGTAGCACTATTATCATTTATTGATTTTGTATTTCGTTCATTTTTTTTGTATAGTTCATTTTATTTAATTCTATAAAAGGTTACTTAGTAGTAAATGTATTTCTAGGTTGTCAATCAGAGGTTGTGAAGTTATAACTGTGAAACGAAACGTTTTTCGTGCTGTCAGTGTGACAACCAAACAATAATAATGGTGAACGCACACCTAGCCGCACCGCAGTCTCCGCAGTCCCCGCATTACGAATTCTTTGTATGAAGTTCTATGAAACCTCGCACACTTGCTCGTGTAGAAGGGGTATTAGATAATAGGCAATAGTTCTATACTGATAATAGGTACTAATTTTCGTTTGACGGTTAAGTATTGTACCTACCTAACCTCAAACATTGTTTTCATTATAACATTTTTACCTCATTGTCAAATCAAACCAAGTTTTTACGGTGGCTTAGTTATGACTAAATCTATAATTTGATATAATTCACATCACTATACATCATGTGATAAAAAATTTGATTGACAGGTCATCGCATGTATGGAGCGTGGTCATTGTTCTTTGCAAGTTGAAGTGGCAATGGGCAGGCCACATCGCTCGTAGAACTTACAACCGATGGGGAAGAAAAGTTCTCGAGTGGCGACCATGGACCGGAAGACGCAGCGTTGGCAGACCTCCCACTAGGTGGACCGATTACATCGTGAGGGTCGCAGGCAACCGATGGATGCAAGTGGCAACTTGTCATTCGGCGTGGCGGTCTAAGGGGAGGGCCTATGTTCAGCAATAGACGTCTTCCGGCTGATGATGATGATGATGAATGTTCGATTGAACAAATTTTATAGATTCGGGTGTTGACATGTTTCTAACACTTGTAAAGCTTTGAGAACTAGTTGTACCCCGTGGATGAACCCTCACTGCTGGACTCCTCTTAGTTATAGCGTCATGTTATATAGCCTATAGCCTTTTTCGATAAACGGACTATAAAACATGAAAATAGTTTTTCAATTCGGTCTAGTAGATCCTGAGATTCATCAACCAAACACACAAACTCTTTTGCTTTATGAAATTAAGTATAAATTATAATCAAATTGAACTAACATTAGCAATATAATATCGATCACAAATAGTCATCATCATCATTACATCAGCCATGACGTCCACTGCTGAAGATAACCTCATCTATACAAATCCAATAGGACTGGTTGGAACCGACTTGCATCCAGGTTATCAAATATAATTAAAAAAATAATTTGAAAAAAGTATGATCACAGATTTCGCAAAACTTTTCAAAAGACAATTTGAGCTCATTGACCCATGCACTGATAATGAAGTTGGGAAGTATTTAGGCACAGTAAGCAGAGAAAAGTCAACCCTTTTGATAGTCACTTCAGTACCAAAGGTGGTGAGTTTCACTGAAGCTTGCTAGTGTCATTTAGACTCTATTGATTGAAAAATAGAATAGAATTTTCCATTTTAAGAATTTTATCGCAATTCTGCTAAAGTTTCCTTTTCAGACCCCCTAGTGTTCTATTAATCTTAAGACAAATTGTTATTTGTATAGCTTACTTCATTCGTTAGTGTAACTCAATTGTCTTGTCAAAGTATTTGAATAATGTTTCGTTATTGTATTGAATTCAATAATAACTTGATAGACGTTGATTTTGATTGATTTCATTGATTTGAAGTGTGTGAGTAATATAAAACTTGTTATCCTATCCCGACTTCGGGCATGCTGACGGCGAGTAGTGGGCAACTCGCTGTCCGACCATGGACCATGCCCGGGTCGACGGCGCGTTGTGTTCCACGCGCTTTGCAAAGAGCGTCAGCATAATGCCGGGGCCCCCCTCTAGAGGGCCAAAGCCTGCCGGGGCTGTGGGACTTATCTCACTACCGTGACCCCGGAACATAAAGGGCTATTGAAGGACATCGTGGATTTTATTCAGTGCGAGTCTGACAGTCCCTCCCGCCCTGCCTGGGGTGGGAGGACTCATTTGATGATTATATCACGTAAAAATAATCAAAAAAATCCTATCCTTACTTATTTATAACTATGTAGCTTCTGCCCACGGTTTCACTCGCGTCATGTTAGGCCTATGGCGTTATGGGCGCCCTGTCAGTTTATTGGAGAGCGCGTTGGAACACGATACTGGGACCTTGTCCTTTTTCGGACGGCGAGCTAACGATTACTAGGCATCATTCCGCAAGCCAGTACCTACTGTGATTTTTAAATTAGAACCAAACAAACTAACAAAACTCTTCTGCTATTGTACGCTGAGTTGTTATTCTTTTGTTATGGGATTTAAAAGTAATACTTTTTTGTGGGATGCAGCGGGAAAAATATTCAAGTGGGATGGACGCAGAGAAATGTATTCGAGAACTTCTGGTTGCAACCGTGACAGCAAGACTCACTAGTTGACTTTACAACATTTCTAGTAATAAATACTAAGTCCTTGTTATCTCTACTACTTACGTAATAATTACTAGAAATGTTGTAAAGTCAACTAGTGATTCTTGCTGTCACGGTTGCAACCAGAAGTTCTCGTACAGGTAGCTAGACATTTTCTCTGTGTGATTCAAAAGTGGGATCCAACGGGAATAATTCAGTTTATCGATGATCGTTTATTTATCTTTCAGACAAATGATAGACTACAACATAATTTAAACATAATGTTAATTGCATAATGAATCTACAAGCACTTATAAAAGTCTATCATACGTTAAGATCATTCTGTACTATTACCATTTTAAAATAACAACTCCACAATGTGCCCGTAGCTTCAAAAGTAATTTCATCAAGAATGAGCGAGCTATACATCAAGTTTCATTTTACGCGAGTGTTTAGCTTTCATTTAAATTATACCAACAATTCAATTCCAAAGACTGAGCCATAGATTAAGTAGACGGAAGAGAAATCCACTTCGTTCTAGCAGGAC
Organism: Agrotis segetum; assembly: GCA_036375495.1. Lineage (NCBI taxonomy): Eukaryota > Metazoa > Arthropoda > Insecta > Lepidoptera > Noctuidae > Agrotis > Agrotis segetum. The sequence continues at coordinate 562,039 of JAQSVV010000280.1, read as the reverse complement.
TCTAGCTGAGCACTGTGATTTATGTACCTGTACCCTTAGCACGAATTTTCAGTATTTGAGACGTAAAGTAAACTGGAACTTTGACAATTTCAAATTGTCAATTTTCAATGAAAAAATTAGTTCCTTCTTCGCACACCAGAGGCGCTGTTCCATTTTATCATACAAGAAACGCTGTAAATACTGAAAAGACGCTGTTAAGTAAAAGAGCGATAATTTATGCTAAGGGTACACAGAATAGGCTATTATGCTCAAAAAAGAATAGCCCTAAAGATAGACTAAAAAAAAATAATTGACCCGTATTTTTGCTTTTGTTACGAAAACGTGGTAAATCTTCAAATGAGTCCCCTCACCCAGGCCAGGACGGGAGGGACTGTCAGACTTTTTACTGACTAAAAATCACGGGTTCCTTCAATAGTTTTGACGTTTCAGGACCACGCTTACCTAAAAAACAGTCACGCGACCCCGGAATGTCACGCGCGGTGGTATAATTTTATCTTTGTCAGTCATTGAAAAAAAAAACTGGGTTTTTTATCCTTTTGTTACCCAGTGGAGATTTGTTTTGTCTTTCGTCGCCAGTGGTGAAAAAGCCACAAATTTCGTCTATTCCCATTTGTGACTAAATAGGAAAAATCCGAAAGTTGTTACATGTGGAAATCAAAAATGATAAATGGCATTACAGTTGTCCTTTCTATGAATTCATGAATCTATGACAGAGCGTTTTACCTACATAGTCAACGAAGCAATTTTTCATCGTAAGCATAATATTAATTAACAATGTTTAGATTTCATAATGACTACAGTAACGCCTACATTGAAGGAGGCGCAAACATTTTGTGTTTTTCCTGAAAATGTTGGACGTGTGGCTAGCCAACTCATTACTCGACCGTAATTAGTTCCGTTTACTTTTAGGGATCCACACCTACTGAGTAGGAAAAACGGAAACCTTATAGAATCTCTTTTTTGTCCATCGGTCTGTCTATCAAGCAAGGTTCCTTTTTTTTTGTCAGGAAACCGTAGAGGTATCGAGTTGAAATACACAAATCGATGGTCTCTTCAGCTGTGAAAAAAAAAAAAACTACTTGTAAGTTAATGCGATCATTACATACCTAATTATGACTGTTTATGTCGCATGTCCTACAATTTCAGGAAATCAAGACCTATAGGGTATCTACTTCCCGTTGATGTCATGTTTGTCTGGAAACAATAACTTGCTGCATATTATAAACGAGTAGTTTCGAGGTTGCTTCAAAAACAGTTTATTCTACTTTTTTCACCAGCACTCGTACGATGGGCACGCCGCAATTGCGGCGGTAAGATCCCTCTTTGAGGAGTGGCTGGAGAGAAGTCATGGCGTCCTGACCTACCGCTTGACGCAGGTCCTCACCGGACACGAAAGTTTCGGGAGGTACCTGTGTCTGATGCGAAAGGAGGAGACGCCTGGGTGTCACCACTGCGAAGATCGCCCGGAGGACATGGAGGATACGGTGCAAGACTGCCCAGCTTGGGCGGAGCACCGACGTGTCCTCACGGCTGCGATAGGCGGAGACCTCTCGCGCCCAGCATTGGTCGCGGCCATGCTACGGGGCGAGACGGAGTGGGAAGCGGTCGCCTCCTTCTGCGAAGCAGTAATGCTCGCGAAGGAGGAGGCGGGCCGCGAGCGAGAGAGGAAGAGTCCTCCCTCCGCCCCACCCGCAGTGATAGACGCCCACGGCGACGGACGTCGCTTGATGATCTCCGGCCACCGTAGGCGCGGGCATGCGGGCAGCGAGTAAAGGGCAACTCGCTGCCCGACCATGGACCATGCCCGGGTCGACGGCGCGTTGTGTCCCCACGCGCGCCTCAAAGAGCCTCAGCATAATGACGGGGCCCCCTCTCAGAGGGCCAAAGCCTGCCGGGGTCTGCGGAATTATTTCCTTACCGTGACCCCGGAACATAACAGGCTATTGAAGGACACCGTGGATTTTATGATTTTACCACGCTAAAAAAAAAAAAAGGAATTTCCTGGAGAAGACAGTTTGTGAATAAAAGAATAGATGAACATCATCATCAGCCTATTAATAATGTTCCCACTGCTGGGACTCAGAGAGGGAGTAGGCCATAAGCCACCACGCGGGCCCAGTGCGGATTGCTAGATGTCACATATCTTCGAATTTTTGATTCCAGGACAGGCCGGTTTCCTCACGATAGGCAGTCGCTACATGTTAAATACTGGTATCCAACTGCATTCTGTTAGACTGGAAACCAGCCCAACATGGTAGAGAAAAGGTTGGGCAGATGATGACACAAATTTGACCCAAATTATATCAGTATATATCATGAAAAATATAGGTATCTGTGTGTGGAGATGTCGTTCGTACAAATATTTGCTCAGTGCGGATCGGACCCTTGATCCCATATCGCAGGAAGCTCAGAGCCACTGTGCTAACAAAGAGGCTATATGTATCCTTTGATCCTGTTTCAGTAACACGAGGTTAAAAGGTTTTGAAACCGTAATATAAATAAATCGACATAGGTACATTTTTATTTTATTTTGAAATGAAATATTGGTTCAAAATAATTTAAACGAGTGAATTTATTACAATTTTGTATCTTAATAAAATTTTGCAGTGGATATTTACTCATATACTTAGCTAGATCTAGCTGCCTTTTGATTTAAATCACATAATATAAACACCCATGGCTACAACATAGTACATTTACAAGAGTAAAAATAAGGACTCATGATACTCGTATTACAGGAAAAATAATAAAAAAAAAACTACTTTTTCAGTGACATAAGTTAAATGAAGTAAGTTATTTTCCTCGTAAAGCGACCATCAGTTCAAAAAGACCAATAAAATACAGGCCCAAAACAAATGGTCCAAAAAAATTGGACCCGCGGGGTATGGACTAAAAATATGGCCATAACTCTCATTTTCCGAACCACCCACAATGTTGGTGACATTTTATTTCAACAAAAAACAAACAATTTTGGACCTTAACTATTTGATTACTGCTTAGATTTATCGTCGTTTTTTCTGTGCTTCGGAAAACACGATAACCGTTGGGTCTCTGTGTGCTTAGTGCGAGTTTTTTTTACGTTGACGTTTTTAACGTTTTACTACGTTCGGCGCTCTTATTGGTCGGCTTCAAGGTCGTGAGAACTCTCAACCAATGAGAGGGTCAAACGCGTATAAATGTTACTATCGCGTCAACGTAATAAAAACTCGCACTAAGCACACTGGTATCATTCAAAGAATCTTTAGCAGTCGTTATGAGTATATCTAAACTTGAAAAACTAACTACCAGTGTGCTAAGAGTTTAAAAATGCGGTCAACAAGAGCGTCAAACGCGGTTAAACGATATTATCGCCTAAACGTAAAAAAAAACCCGAAACTATCCTACAAAAAATCATAGTCCCAGTAACTGTGTGGGACAGATAAACAGTAGACAGTAAATATTCTAAGTATTAATCAATCTTTTTAGACTGGACACTTCCAAATCCTTTTAGTAATTTTTACATGAGTACGAATGTCATACATCCATCCATACTTACAAATATTCACATGGAATAGTATTAAGACTCTTTTCTATAGAAGTTCAAAGAACATACACGGATTTTGTTTTGCAATCTCACTTCGAAAGGTTTATTCCGCGTTCAACCCCCAAGATTTTCTACCCTCTTCCGCGTTCGACCCCTAGACGTTTCCAGATTCAACACCAAAGGGTTGAAAGTGGAATTTTATTTCCTAAATTTATTTAGACATTCCAATATTTTACTAGCTCTCCTTATTTTCAGTTGACATCTCTTCCCAATTTTTATTGCCATGATAACACTACCCTTCATTCATTTCTAAACTCCCCAATTGCTGACAAAAGGTTTCCTATACGCAACCCTTACAATTCTCACAAATAATAAATAGAATAGGAAGACAAATGAATAGCCTGTCTCCTCGAACTTGTTTCTTTAATTAGCGTCAACAACTTCTGCAGAATAATTAACCTTTAACTAACTGAGGTCATGGTTTTATTTCATTTTATTTTGTTAGCTCAATGTTTGTAAAAATGTCAACCAAAACTGCGATTGGGTGCAAAACAAAGACATGTACAAGCAATAGACGGGACATCACGAAGAAAATTGTGATCCTAAACTTTTTACCACTAGGTAAAAAGTCACTCAGTCTAGTAGTCGCGTTGCTATGCAACGATAGATAGTGCTACTAACGCACGGCATCGACAATTTTGTATGACAGTTTTCCCAATGCCCGCTCTATTAAATCTCTTTGGTGCAAAATAAGTAAGCGAGAATGAGTACCCTCAATTACTCTCTATAATCGTGCTGTGCAGTAAAAGTAGGTATAGATATTTGCGGTTTACCAAAACTACCTATATCGTTTCACAACAAGTAAAGTACACAACCTACATAAAATACTGTCGACGTAGAGGAAAAGTCAATAAGTCAGCAAAAATGATTGAGAGATAAAGAAAAGATTGACCACCAGAAAAACATCGGGACAATAAAGCTCGACGTGTCCCGGAAAATGTATTATCCTGTAACAAAATGAAGGAGTAGGAAAATACCTGATTTCCATTTTGCCCTTTATCAAGTAGGAGATGGAACAATATTTTACTTACGGTAAAATTCCCTTTGAAACACACGATACCGCTATTCATAACTAACAACTTAAAATGTTCATACTAAGGATTAAGAAGTCCCTAATACCTAAAGTCTTCCAGTAATGATTTAGTAACCAGCGGGTCGCCCCAGGTATAATCTCCGGGTCCATTTCATGTAGTATGTAAACTCTGTGTACTTAATTCTGTACTAAATCTAAAAGGTAAGTTGGACCTCAGCTTTTTGAAGGAATTATGTTTTAATTATTTATGTATACGTAGGTACTAAATATGTCGGTCGGAATTTGTGTAAAATTTTGACAAAGATTTTAATTTTTACTCTGTTTTTTTTGTGAATTTTAAACGTTTAGTTTTTTTTAAATATATGTAATGCATTTTAGTTGATATCTATATTTTGATTTAGTTAAGTTACATGTGCGTAGATATTTAATAATCTAAACGTGGAAATATCCCTGCCTAAGTTTTTTTATAACATTGATTTGCCTTTGACCTTAGTCTAGGTCTGGAATGACAAATACAAAGTCAACTATGGAGTGAGGTTACTCAGAAGTATGGTTGCCAACTATCGGGTTTCCCCGGATTTGTCCTAGTTTAGAGGGCTCTTTCCCGGCTATCCGTGGCATCCGGGGAGCGTGGACTCATGTCCGGGTTCTGGACTCTAAAATCCGGGGTTTTCATCATTCAGCGTCTTGTCTGGGTTTTCAAATTTTAAAGATGGCAACCCTACCCAGAAAAGCCTATTTGCTCTTACTTTGAAGAGATTAGGGTTTTGGGTTGGTTTTATGTACCAATGGACCAATAAAGCAAAACTGGCCTTCGAACTTTATTTATTTCCAAAATGTATTATATAGTGTTAGAGAAAAGTAAAATACATACTAAAATACGCAATTATAATTACCAAAAGCATAATTTCGAGATTATTATTCCTACTCAGTTAATTTATTACCCGCGGGATACACAGCGAAAGGTATACCAACCTATTTACAGCGTCGGCGAGCGGTGGAACCACACCTCTAATTGGATGGCTCTCACAAAGCTTTTACGGAACCCTATTTTCAACATCAATAATTCTATTTTATTCCATCACAAAATCGACGCGCATTTTGATTTTCGGCAGTCAGCTTTTACCATATTAAATTCAATTACTAAGTAAAATAAATTCTTAAATGATTTATATTGGGCCAGTCTAAATGTAGGGAAAATACTATTTGGAATCTCTGTTATTACTTTTTTCCTTTTCTTCTAATCGTGTTTTAATTGGCATTTATTTTAAAATTCAATCAAAATAATGTCCAAATTGGAATAACAGACTATAATTATTATGAGTATTGGAGTAGCTAAATTATATTATTTATTAATTTACTTAAAGGTAGCTAAGTTGACTTGTCCATACATCCCAAAGCTCGAGCTACGCATCTTCCTCATAGTTTCCTTTTTCCCCTATGGTCTTGACTTTGTATTGATCTAAAATAATAAACGTCGTACCACAATATGTTAAACACCTGTTGAACACTTTTTTAAATAAATTGTAACTGCAAAACGACCCAAATCAATGTCACTTGCCGTTTTGAAGTTAATAAGACGGGCTGTGCCTCAAATTGTATTTGGTATTGTTCGTCGTGTCGTAGAACTCCTTGAGATATGAGATGAAATACACATAACCGACAAATGCTTGCTAGAACCACTCAGTTTGACTGTAAAGGTCCACCCAAACTGGGTGGTTGTTTCTTCAAAAGACCACCTTCTGAGATGGTCTTTTTTGGACGTTAAAAGAGACAGTGACCTCTCAGTTTGTTTCGGATGTTTCTTCTCAAATAAGTCAGGTACGAAACACCGGCATTATCTAGTTTAAAAAAAAATGCATTTTTGATGTGTAAAAGATTTTATCAAAGCAAATATGAAAATATAAATAATTATCATTTATCATTTTCTAAATTCTGTTAAGGCGTTTTCGGTGAAATATACATTTTCAAAACCTTTCGCACTTAAAATAGTAATACGATTAATCCAGATTTGTTGTTACTGTCAAAAATATATTTCAAACTTAGAGAAAGTTGCTCAAAGTCGCATGTCTATTTTTATTTTACCTTGTCCAACAACCTCGAACAATCCCTTACCTACCACTCTATTGTCTTGTAACCCTTCAAATACTGCATACATACGTACGTATACGGTATAGCACAGCCCTTTAATACATTGAGTGAAGGGTTCGGGTCACTGACCCAATTTGTTCCTCACGTTGAACATTTACTTTCATCTCTATATCCGGCACTTTAAGAATAGTGGCGTTGTATCTTTTTCAGTGATGATTTGATTATAATTTATTATGAGATTCTTTCTAATATAATTTGAAAAGCGTTTCCTGATGTCTGGTACATCTATCTATCTATACTAATATCACAGTCTAATATTATAGAGAAAAAGAGTTTTTTTCTTGTTTTGTTTTAACGCGCCACTCTCAAGAAATACTGGTTAGAATTTAAAAAAAAATTGTCCGTTTTGGATGGTCCGTTTATCGACGAAGGCATAGGTTATAAAACAAAGCTATGCTATGACCAATAAGAGACGAAAAATGGGGGTTAATCACGGGAAACAGAACCTTCCATGAACCTTGGAGTCTTCGGATACACTAGACACGAGAACATAGCAGTATGGTCTTGTAATACTGCCACATCCAATTCCAAAACAATGTTAAGCTTTTGTATAGCACAAACGACAATGCCAATTGTACGTATCGTACACAAAAAGACAACAGTACAATATTGTTATATTATATCTACCTGTCTTCCTCAAAGATTTCCTCAAAATATTATATCTGGCAATCTCTTTATTTCCCAATCATCGCTCGATTTTCATAGTCAGCTACAGAGGAAAGTCACCCCTTTTGGCAGTGACGGCACTAACAAAGAAGGTGACATTTCTCTGCAGCTTACAGTACACATAACAGCAAATCAATCTACAACCTATTACGTAAGCATAGTACCAGTAAACTGACCTTTCAATATACAAAAAGCCTGAGCACAGCGAGGTCAATTTATACTGGGAAAGAATACTACACTGTCTTGTCAATTTTGTCATGTGTCGTATTCTATTGATTTCCTTATGTCTATAGAATATAATAAAAGTGAATGGCTTGAGTAATAAGCGACAAAACAAATGTTGTCTGTCGTAAAATAAGTTTACGAGCATCCCCTTGGGTCGATGACCTGTTGTGTTGACGGCTCATGTGGTAACAAAAAAAAAGCATTGCCTTGTACTATTTCTATTTTCTAGCGAGTACTCCGATAGTATAAGTAGGATGTCGTGGTCCTGGTGACAAAGGGCAATGGGAGGAACTGGGTGGACTTTTATTGAGTAAGAGTCTGACAGTCGTTTCAGCTCCACATGGGGCTGTAGGACTCATTTGATAGCAAAAAGGGAGCACTAACTTATGTCTGCTTGCTTCGTCTGTCCCATTTCTTAGAGTATCATTGTATCTCTGTAAGAATTAAATATCACGAAGTATTACTAGCAATATGTACAGGAAAAATTAAAATAAATAAATAAAAGAGAAAATTCATAGGGCGTCAAAAAATACGTCCACATCGCTGGGAACGGGAACAGTGCCCAGAACGCTGGCAGCATTGCCACGTTACGAAGTTATTTATGAATGTAAGTTAATTGAAGTTCTCATTAAAAATCAAACAAATTTTAGTTGTGAATAGGTGTGCATTTATATTTAACTAAACCCGCCCTGAACCCTTAGCACGAATTTTCACTCTTTTACTTTACAGCGTCTTTCCAGTGTTTACAGCGTTTTTGTATGAAAAAATGGAACAGCGCCTCTGAAGTGCGAAGAAAGAACAATTTTTTCCTTGAAAATTGTGAATTTGAAATTGTCGAAGTTCCAGTTTACTTTACGTCTCAAATACTGATTTTAACCTGATAAAATCTTCAAATGAGTCCTCCCACCCCGGGTAGGGCGGGAGGGACTGTCAGACTTTTACTGACTAAAATCCACGGTGTCCTTCAATAGCCCTTTCTGTTCCGGGGTCATGGTAAGGAAATAATCCCGCGACCCCGGGGCGCCCTTAGCACGAATTTTCACTCTTTTACTTTACAGCGTCTTTCCAGTGTTTACAGCGTTTTTGTATGAAAAAATGGAACAGCGCCTCTGAAGTGCGAAGAAAGAACAATTTTTTCCTTGAAAATTGTGAATTTGAAATTGTCGAAGTTCCAGTTTACTTTACGTCTCAAATACTGAAAATTCGTGCTTAGGGTACTGGTTTTGCACTGGTGTACTTATATTGTTTTCGGATACTCTATACTACTTCATTCACCTTCAATAAATCTACAAGTTCACCTTGAATCTAGACGAGGGTTAACAAAGTACCTACATAACAAGAGATTTACATAGTACATAGCTAATCTGATTATGTATACCGATTATCATATCTCTATTTCTCCTCTAAGTAAATAAAATATTACTGAAAGGTATGGGGACTAAAATATTAGTGCTCTTCAATGATTGTATGGAAAAGAGAGTGTATTACATTGTCTATGGAATTGAATGTCTATTATTGAGTTGATATTCATATTGAATAGAATATATTTATATGAATGAATTTAGTTTCGTAGAATACATTTTAAGTATACAGGGTATCGATCAATAACCCCATTTTTGAAAAAAAAACGATACTTCAAATTGTCATATTACTTATACCATTTTCTCATCCGCTCTGCGTGGTCACTAAGCTAAACGTTAATAATATACACTTGCCGACGCATGAAACGGGCAGAGCGCACCCCGCTCACACCCCGCCCCGCCCCGCTACACCTGAGCGACAAATCACAGCGCGGTGTCCGGATTCATCAACTTTTTAGGGTTCCGTAGTCAACAAGGAACCCTTATAGTTTCGCCATGTCCGTCCGTCCGTCCGTCCGTCCGTCCGTCCGTCCGTCCGTCCGTCCGTCCGTCTGTCCGCAGTTTAGCTCAGAGACGCACAGTACTAGAGAGCTGTAATTTGGTGTAAATATACGGATTTGTTGTGCCGAAAAAGTGGTAAAATAAAATCTCGTAAAATATTTTTTTTTAGGGTACCTCCAGTACTTACACGTAAAGTGAGGATTTTTTTTTTCTCGCGTACCCCTTAGTGTGGGGTATCATTAAATAGGCCTTTAAAAAATAATGTGAGTTTCCATTAACAATTTTTTGATAAAAAAATTTGTTGTGAAATATTAAGCTTTAAAGTGCTAAATTTTTCTCGATTCGAGTGTCCCCCCCCCTCTACCAGCTAAACGGTTATGTTTGGGAGTGTGAAAAAATTCACAATAGTAGTACATATAACGAAGTTTAAAAGAAAATTATCATGACTAAGTAGGCTTTACAACTTTACGAGTAATAGTCGACCAACTTATAAAATGTACTTGATATCATATTTTCTTAAACAAAATGTATCGGAGACAACTGCAAATGTAAGTTTGTCAATTTTATTTTTACAGTTTTTATAGGTATGGTTTTTGGGGATAGGTAGGTTTTTATCGTCAACTATTTTTAACTAAATTCAAAAAAAGGAGGAGGTTCTAAATTCGTTGTAATCTTTTTTCTTATGTATTTTCCCCGATTTCTCAAAGACTCCTGGACCGATTTTAAAAATTCTTCTTTTTAAAATTAAATTCAGCGAATCAGTTTAGTTAGTTTGCAAAAGTATTTTGATGGGCAACTACGGAACCCTACACTGTGCGTGGCCCGACACGCACTTGGCCGGTTTTTATAGATAACATTGAGACGTGATATCTCGATATTTTTGTATTGAGTGATCCAAAAAGAAAAAACACGTTTTCGATGATTTTCGCCAAATATTAACATATTAAAATTTGGAAGGTGACAAAAAAAAATTACCCTATATCTTTGAAAGATTGAAGATGTAAAGAAAAATTCGAACCATATGCAAGATTTGACTCGCGATCTCCTGATTCAGTACATCCGATGCCCTTTCCAAACAAGTCATCGAGATTCCTACTTAAAAGCGTCGTAAAAAGTGCATATTCTGAAAGTTGGCAACGTCGTAAATGGCTATCAAATATTTACAAGTTTAAATTAATTTTACAAAACTGTATGAAATTAGAAATATGGCTCTGTAGTGCACTAAAAAAATTATTAGGGAATGCAATAATTAATATCGTAACACCGATTATAAAGTTTCAGACGTTAAAAAAGCATTTGGAAACATTCCAAATGCCTTTTATACACCTGAAACGGTTACAGCATCAAATCCAATGTTTTAATTGCATTCCTGTATCAGTTTTCTAGTGCACTACAGAGTCATATTTTTTATTTCCGTACAGAAACATTGCAACTCAGTTGCACAGAATTTTATTATCGTCCTCTAACCCATCAGCTTTTCCTCTATCCGTAATTTCCCAGTTTGGATTAAAAATTGTAAATATTTGACAGCTATTAGCGACGTTGCCAACTTTCTGGTTATGCGCCCTTAATGCGTCATCATTTTTTTTTAAATATTTTTGTGATTAATTTTGTTTCAGAATCAAAGACAGTTAAATTCATTCTCCAGGACATGTCGAGCTTCATTGTCTCGGAGCTTTTCTGGTGGTTGCCACTGTTGATTCGGGCTTTCAGGGTTTTGAGAATAGTGCGGTGTTGGTGGTGTGTCCCAATAAAAATATAATAGTATGTAGGTAAGTATCTCCTACATTTTGTACGTCAGAAAACTAAAATGGCCTTTAAACTTGCGCATTAGACTGGAAGCCGACCCAAACTTAATTTGAAAAGTCTAGGCAGACTATTACATCTATAAACCGACATTATGGGATCACTTACGGTACATTAAACTTAAAAAAGATTTTGTAAGTTTTCAGACTTATTTTCTAAAGACACGTTTCTTATTGTTTGGGATTGTAGGCGAGAGTTTTGACATTATTATAACTTTTCTAGTTAGAGTCTTTACTTTTTAAAGAACTTTTAAGGATTATTTAGTAACCGCCTTGTTTGTCTAGTGCTCGCGATAACTGTAAAAAGAGGTCCTGGGTTCGATTCCTAGATCATGCAAAATGTTATTAGGTTTTTCCACAGCTGCAGTCGTAACCACGGTGCGGAGAAACTCAAAACCCGGAAAAGCTTGGTATGTATTTTATGGTCATCCATCCAACGACCGAAATGTAAGAGACAACACATATTTTTTCTTTCTTTCTTTCACACAACAAGCAAGCGTGGTGTATTTAGGCAGAGGAATTAAGAATTCCACCTTCTACTTTTGTGATAGAGTTGAAAATCTATTGATATTCGACAAATTGGGAAGATTGATGTGTACTGTACTACGGTGGAGCAATTACACAGCGGTATGACATGATGTATGCGCAAAAATGTGTCATAGTCACGTGAACGCGCTAAAAAATGTCCGCAGCGAAAATAAATTCAGAGGAGCATTGACATCTTCTTATTACACGCGAGTTCCGAACATACGTCGTACATATTATATGTTAAACGACAGCCGGAATTATTGGCAATGTATTTTGAATGGAAAGGTATTTTGTTCGGGAGATAGAAATGTCTTTTTAAAAACACTTTTGAACTATCACGGCTTGCTTCTACAGCTTGACCAGAACGAATTGAAACGGAACTAATCTTTTTGTTTCTAACAACGTTTTAAAATCTTTGATATTTTATGTAAACAAAGACCGCAGGTTTGGTAGATTTATTATTGTGCTATAAAACTAACATAATAATTAAAAAATATATATATAAAATAAAACATTCAAAGTGCTGGTAGCGAGAAGACAGTGGCGACTTCCGGTTTTCTACAGTTTTTTGCCAAGCTGTAATATGGGGAACTCAAACAAATGATTAATCACGGAACATTCCTTAGGTGAGTCTTCTAAATAGTTACGAAAACTTTTTACCGGTTAGTCCCGCGGGCCCTGCAAGCTTTGGCCCTCCAAGGGGGCCCCATCATATTGCTAACAGCTCTTTCTTTTTGTCGACTTGGGCATGGTCCATGATCGGACAGCGAGTCGCCCATTACTATCCGTACGCGCCTACGGTGGCCATTATTTATTAATCCAGGTTGAATAGATGTATTTACGTTTCGTATCTATCCTAGATATTTTTTATACCAATTTTATCTTCTCTTGAGATATTTTTTCGAGTTTCAGGGCGAAGCCATACCAATTACAAATAGACATACAAAAACCAAGATCTTTCACTGAATCCGACTTCCACAGTTTTATTAATACCTTTTAAACCCAAAATGTGTGGAAAAGTCATTATCATCGTCAGCCTTTAAAGTTCCCACTGCTGGGACACAGGCCTCTCCTCTCTGAGAGAGGGAGTGGGTCATAATCCAACACGCAGGCCCAGTGCGGGTTGGTGGATGTCACATGTTGAATTTTTGGTTCTAGGACACGCCGGTTTCCTCACGATGTTTTCCTTCATCGTTTTAAGAGCAGTGTGGAAAAATACTCAACTTAAAATTTTGGCAACTTGTTCTCGCATTGTTTACGTTCTTCTAACAATACCTGTGCCAATTAATAACAATACGAAAGAGCGTATTTGTAAACAGAACATGTTTTTAGAGGTGATTTACGAAAACCAATGTTTGGCGAGGTTGAAGAGAAAAAAAGAAAAAGAAAAACACGCGCTTATGATGTTTTTGATTTATAGATCATAGTGGAAAGATTAACCTTGCTGTTATTTATGAAGTTAGAAATCGGTTTAGGCGTTTACAAGTATTCATGAAAAATAAAAAAAAAGCTTTATACAACTTTTCATTCGAAAGTCTGTGGCTTTGTTTTTTATTATTTCATTGACTTAATTAAAAGAAAAGTTATTTTACGCTGTTTTGTGCTTATTTTTGAAGTCGGTCGAGAACATCTTATATTTTCAAAGTATTTATTTTTTATAATCTTTTAATACAAAACGACGCACTTATTTATTATGATCTTTCCGCACATTGACCGGCCAGCTTATACTGTTTATGGATAGCTTGATGAGTAGCCGTCTGTACGAAGTTGTCTAATAGTCGAGTAAAAAATATCTTCTTTATCACAAATGGTTCCCTAAACATAATATAAAGAAATAAAGGATAAAATAAATAAAATATATTTTTTTACGCAAAAGTACAGAAAAAACATTAGGTATCATAAATCACACTTCTAATTTTTCATCTACAGGCAAAAGTACTTGAAACTTTTCATAATTTTCATGAGGAAAAAATGTACTACTGTTACATAAAATATTTTGTCCCTAAATTGGTTAACTGCCGACAATCATCTGAGCTAGAATCCAAATAATTCACTGAAAAGGAAAGTACCGGCCATTGGCCTGGCAAAAAAAAAAATACTAACAAGAACGAATTCCATCAATGCAGCCTACACGCCCGCCATTACGGCCTTCTATCTCAGGACTATCAGTTTGCTGCCTTATCAGCAGTCCGGAGGTTTGGATACCCAACTGACAGGGTTGTTAAACAAGCACATCCACTTCTAAATATGGTCAACAAACGTGGACACAGTAGGAACCTGTGTACCACTACAAACCCTAAAAAAAAATGGAAAATACCTGTAAACAACTGTAAACTAGCACCGTGGAAATAAATACACCCACGATTAAAAATTAGTAATGGACACCTGAAGGTTTTAAAGCCTCCTAACCAACTACCTACCAATACCGATCCACCTACCAATTCGAAGTTTAATGTAGTCGAACCTAAATTTAGAAGATAAATGAAGTTTTGGTGTAAGGCTTATTTAAGGAGTTACCACCCGCTCCCGCAAAGGCTTATTTAACGAGTTGCGTCCGCTCGTAAGAAACACCATGAATGGTGTATACCATTAGTATTAGATGAACAAGCTAGGTTCCTTGGTGTATGGCTTATTTAAGGAGTCACCAACCGCTCCCGCAAAGGCTTATTTAACGAGTTGCGTCCGCTCGTAAATGAACTAGCTATGTTCTTTGGTGTAGGGCTTATTTAAGGAGTCACCAACCGCTCCCGCAAAGGCTTATTTAACGAGTTGCGTCCGCTCGTAAGAAACACCATGAATGGTGTATACCATTAGTATTAGATGAACAAGCTAAGTTCCTTGGTATACACCATTCATGGTGTTTGATGAAAATTAACTATATGAATCATGGTGTACGATTGAATAGGGTTGTCTGTCCTACATAAATATAGTAGGTCAGACTGGGACAGTGCGTAGAGACTTACTTACGTAATTTTTTTAAACTCTTTGGAGCTTGTCTTTTACATGTTTGTAAATGGATTAGACTCGCACCAGGAAAAAAAATTTAGTTAATATATTACAACAAATAATAATACTAATCGTACACCAGCATTCATATAGTTAATTTTTACTTCTTTTCGTTCTCCATTATTCTTTTCAGGCTCGAACGGAGTGGATTTGGAAAGGAGCTTGGTACTTTGGAGTCTGCTTTAACGCTGGAGGGCCAGCGTCGAGATTTGCCCTAGTGGGTCAAATCTCTGGTGGTTGGGGAGGTACTGTTACATTGTTTTTTTTGTGTTCCTAGCTTAGGTTGCTATTTCGCGGCTGCGTTTCTAATAAACAAAGTGTCAAGTACCTGCATTCAAGGGTCAACCATTCCTATGTATCGTTGGTTTCATTTCCAAACAATAAATCACTTTTCTAAATTCTTTTAAACCGTTTCACAATATTATTTTGACCAAAACATAGGTTGTTTACTAATGACATGACATTCATTACGTCAGACGTCAATTCTGACAGTTCGAGGCGCCCTCTGGCGCGCTCCGATTTAACAACCATAAAATAATCGATATTTTAATCTAAGGATCACAAATCTTTAAATAATATGAACTAACTCATTTTGTAATAATTATCAATTTTAAATAGTAAATAAATAAAAGAAATTAATAATAAACTAAATATCCATAAACGGAAATGATTTAGTTTTTTCAATATAGACTTTATTCGAGAACCTTCGACTGAATCGATACATTTTTAATCTGTGGACTTTTGCGTGGATTGTCTTTGGAACTGTCAACCTTAATGTTGTCACGTTGGGTTTTGTTTTTACCCATTTATTATTGTAGGAATGGTTTCCCTGGTTGAAACTGTTTTGGTGATCAATTATTGAGACAGATTAATAATGGAGAACGGAATAGTTGGTTCTGGTCTCGTGTAATTCATTGCCGACTGTGGCAAGTGTCGTTCCACAGTATTCAAGGTGAATTTCTGGTGTGAGGTGTTTGTGGTCGTTGCCGGGATATTGGTTTCTCCGCCGAATCCGGGAGTTCGACATGGGGTGGGCACCCGACCCTTAACCCACTTCCGGCCGGCGATTTGCGATGACTTTGCTGGAATGGCGTCGTTTACTTGCCCCCCAGCACTCGCTGTGTTCACTCATGTCTGGAGGCGGTCCGCAGAAGGTAAGTTTATTTCTGGGCTGGGGTCTGCGCGCGCACCCGAAGGGTGTGTGTGTGAGGGAATAACGTCGTGCTAATCTTAACGATTATTTCAGGATTCCTAACAGCGCCTGTCGTCGCGGTTCTGCCCGATGGAACGTGCAGCAGCCCGCAGCCCACGCCGCCTTCCCCAGCAATAACCGTGAGTAATAAACCAGCTATTTTCCAATCGTAGGCCGTAGGCAATTTCTCAGGATTGACCTAGGTGTTAAAGTATTGTCCCGGGAAACGGCATAAGTCCTTGGCGTAGTGGACGGACGCCACGCGTATTTCATTTTGAATAAAGGCCATGAGCCGGCCGAGGTTCTGTCTGATAGGTTTCACAGCTCGATCACATCGAGGATAACAAATAAGTTACACTTTTATTATTTGGTCTCCGTTTGTCAATTGCAGAAAAGGCTAATCGGGGGACTCGCTTCACCGCCGGGGTCGTAGGCTGAAGCTTAGAGCCGGGACGTGAAGTCCGTCTCTCGAGAGCGCGGGAAGCCTCCTGCAGGGGCTGTACGGCTGGCAGACACCGCCTAGCGTGAGCGCAGGCGTGACGGTTTTTTTTTTCTTTGTATTTATTTTTTTTATCACCGCACCTTGGTACACCGGTGTGATTTTGGTCCCCGGCGTCGATGTCGGTACTACCCCGAACTTTATTTTGTGAATCTTGAGCTCCTGCTGCATTCCTCCCGTGGAGACAGTAGAATTGAGGATATCTTCAGCTCCAGGATTCGGGACTCTCCAGGTCCCTGGCGCCCATTCATTAAATCATTATAATTGTTTTTTAACTGGAAGGTTCCGGTATTTACCTAATTCGGCTTTAGAAAATTTTCTTATAATTTAACCTTGTTGACGGAACAGTACTCGGTGTATCTTCAACTCCCCACGACCTCAGCTCTTCTAGATATCCATAAGTTACAACTGGCTAGCTTCAATTAATTGGAAAGGGTAATAATTAATAACCACATAGTAAAGATAATAAAGTAACTTATCTAATGTAAATTTTAATTTAAAGATTTAAAGTTAAGGTGTGAATAGTTAATCAAATACTACTATTATACGGGAGATTGTTATCCGCATTAATAAACCGGTTTATGTTATGTTGTGGTTTTATTTTAATCTGACCCTCAAAGGTTAGGGACAAAATATTTTATGTAACACTACTCAGAATATAAATTACAAACTAAATAAATTGCCGACGTCCTCCACAAAGGTCACTCCCGTCTTCGTAGTACTCATATTAGCACTGCGCATGCGTGGGGTTGTAGATAGATGGATGAATGGAAGTAAAGAAAAGGGTGTTTAAAAAAAACAGTTCTGTAATGTTCTTTTTTTTTTCATAAAGAAAAGTTGTCAGGTTTTAGCATAGTTTAACACCATCGATATTTTGTGAGGATGGAAATATGTTTGTTACGCTTTCCCACAAAAACTACTGAACTGATTTGGATGAATTATGGTGCACAGATAGTTTATAACCTAGAATAAAACACAGCATAGCTTCTATCCCGATTTTTTGTTTCGATAGAATAACTTTCGAGGTGTATCGGTCGAAACCGCTGCTGGCAACAGTTGGTGAGTTAATAGGGAAAAGATTTGATTTATGTTTGTTTTTTTTTTATTCCCATTGAGAAGGTTTTTTAAAACTACTGAGGGTCGATTGCAATGGAAAGAGCTATGTTTGGAGTTTCTTTGCGGGATAAAATCCGGAACATGGATATTCGGCGAAGAACCAGAGTCACCGACATATTTCAAAAATTCGCAAGTTGAAGTGGCAATGGACAGGCCACATCGCTCGTAGAACTGATAACCGATGTGGAAGAAAAGTTCTCGAGTGGCGACCACGGGCCGGAAGACGCCGCGTAGGCAGGGGCAGGCCTCCCACTAGGTGGACCGACGACATCGTGAGGTTCGCGGGTAACCAATGGATGCAAGTGGCGCATTGTCATTCGGCGTGGCGGCGTGGAGGCCTATGTTCAGCAGTGGTTGCCTACCGGCTGATGATGATGAAATGGGTCGATTCTCATTATAAAAAAACAAACAAGTGCGTATCGGGCCACGCACAGTGTAGGGTTCCGTAGTTGCCCATTAAAATACTTATGCGAACTAACTAAACTGATTCGCTGAATTTAATTTTAAAAAGAAGAATTTTCAAAATCGGTCCAGGAGTCTTTGAGAAATCGGGGAAAATACATAAGAAAAAAGATTACAACGAATTTAGAACCTCCTCCTTTTTTTGAATTTAGTTAAAAATAGTTGACGATAAAAACCTACCTATCCCCAAAAAACATACCTATAAAAGCTGTAAAAATAAAGTTGACAAACTTACATTTGCAGTTGTCTCCGATACATTTTGCTTAAGAAAATATGATATCAAGTACATTTTATAAGTTGGTCGACTATTACTCGTAAAGTTGTAAAGCCTACTTAGTCATGATAATTTTCTTTTAAACTTCGTTATATGTACTACTATTGTGAATTTTTTCACACCCCCAAACATAACCGTTTAGCTGGTAGAGGGGGGGGGACACTCGAATCGAGCAAAATTTAGCACTTTAAAGCTTAATATTTCACAAACGAATATTTTTATCAAAAAATTGGTAATGGAAACTATCATTATTTTTTAAAGGCCTATTTAATGATACCCCACACTAAGGGGTACGCGAGAAAAAAAAAATCCTCACTTTACGTGTAAGTACTGGAGGTACGCTAAAAAAAAATATTTTACGAGATTTTATTTTACCACTTTTTCGGCACAACGAATCCGTATATTTACACCAAATTACAGCTCTCTAGTACTGTGCGTCTCTGAGCTAAACTGCGGACAGACGGACGGACGGACGGACGGACATGGCGAAACTATAAGGGTTCCTTGTTGACTACGGAACCCTAAAAAAATTGTGTATATTAAGAACCTATCACGCTCATAGAAAAACTTTTTCAAAAATAAACTTTTCTTTCGGAAGTCGGTGACTATTTTTATTAATTTCATTGTCTCTTTTGCCACCGACTTCCGAAAGAAAAGTTTTGTAGGTTATTTTACCCTTTTTTGTGGTTGTTTTTAAGGCGGTCACATTTTTTTTTGAAAAAGTTTTTATTTTACTCTTTTTAGTTTAAATATTCAACCTTCACCACTATGAATTTAGTAATCCGTAGCACCGGTAATAACATCGTTAACATCTCTTTCATTCATTCCCTATCTCAAAAACTACTGAACCGATTTTGATGAAATTTGCAGTATTCTGTAATTTGAACTATACCTAGTACAACAAAAAAAGAATTACTTAAATCGGACTTGTAGTTCCGGAGATATGCGAACACAAGCATAATTTTCTTACTTGAGGTGTTGTACCTTCCATCATCAGCTCAGCTACATGAGATGATGATTTCCATACGCAAGTACTTGAATTACATCATAAGATTTGCGAAAAACTATGTGTCAGCCAATAAAATTTGAGGGTTGCCCTCGATTTCTCCAAGTTCCAATCATCAGATCCTGAAACGGTGACAATGGGACCACACGGGAAGCACCAGCTTTCGAATAAAAAAAGAATCATGAAAATCGGTTCACCCAGTCGCAAGTTATGAGGTAACAAACATAAAAAAAAAAATAAAAAAAAAATACAGTCGAATTGATAACCTCCTCCTTTTTTTGAAGTCGGTTAAAAAAGGTCCCTCGATAAAATGTAAGAAACTCAGTCTAATATATTTATTCTTACTGAAAACTAATATAAACAAAGACGCTGAAATATTTCACGAACACATCGTTATTTTATTGCTTCAGCCATTTGGCACTCGTTGTGAAGAAAAAACGTTTTGTTGCAAAACAAAGAAGATGCGTATTATTCCATAGATTACGTGTTAGTTTATATTTTCATGATTATATTATTCTCTTGGAATGTATGAAATGTAAAGGTGAGCGATTTGATGCTCTATTGTCTTCGAATGTTCGAATTACCCTTAGCACGAATGTTCAGTATTTGAGACGTAAAGTAAACTGGAACTTTGACAATTTAAAATTGACAATTTTCAATGAAAAAATTAGTTCCTTCTTCGCACACCAGAGGTGCTGTTCGATTTTTCATACAAGAAACGCTGTAAATACCGGAAAGACGCTGTAAAGTAAAAGAGTGAATATTCGTGCTAAGCGTACTGTACCATTACATTACAGGTGAATGCTCGCGGTGTGGGAGCGCCTTAACATTAAGTACGAGCTTTGGTCGTCTTTGGACAATCGTGGTCGCGGAACTGTCTTATCAAGTAAACGTGGCCCGTGAACGAGCTTTTTCTCATGGTTTTACCCACTCCGCCATTTCTCGGAAAAGTACGCGGCGTAGTATCTAGTCTGATGTGTCATACGCAAAATTAAAATATTGTAGACGTAAACAAGCCGAAATTTTCATCACATGATAAATCTACGATCTAACAGTGTACTATTTAACAAGCCTAAACCAATAGAGTTTTACTCATTTATTTTCCTTCTAAAATAATAATTATTATTTTGACTGTTTTGTGTGTTGGTTTGTTACTATTTCATGCCTGTATCACCCAGGCACGGTCACAGCCTGAAAATTTGGGGAGGGGGGGGTTCACTCACTATACACTAATAAAAAATAGGTAACTGGAATAAAATAAACATTATTGCACAAGACATATATTGCATATTGCACAAGATGTCAGAAAACTATAAATTTATCGCAGAAATTTCCTTTTAATATTTGGCATTTTTGAGATTTTTCAATGTGACCTTAGATTTTGGTCATGTCCCCTGTGACACCGACGGCCGGGCACGCCGCAATTGCGGCGGTAAGACCCCTCTTTGAGGAGTGGTTGGAGAGAAGTCATGGCGTCCTTACCTTCCGCCTGACGCAGGTCCTCACCGGGCACGGGTGCTTCGGGAGGTACCTGTGTCTAATGCGGAAGGAGGAAACGTCTGGGTGTCATCACTGCGAAGATCGCCCGGAGGACACGGTGGAGCATACGGTGCAGGACTGCCCAGCTTGGGCAGTGCACCGACGTGTCCTCACGGCTGCGATAGGCGGAGACCTCTCGCGCCCGGCATTGGTTTCGGCCATGCTGCGGGGCGAGACGGAGTGGGAAGCGGTCGCCTCCTTCTGCGAAGCAGTAATGCTCGCGAAGGAGGAGGCGCGCCGCGAGCGAGAGAGGACAGAGTCCTCCCTCCGCCCCAACCGCGGTGTAGGACGCCCACGGCGACGGACGTCGCGAGACGATCTCCGGCCACCGTAGGCGCGGGCATGCGGGCAGCGTGTAAAGGGCAACTCGCTGCCCGACCAAGGACCATGCCCGGGTCGACGGCGCGTTGTGTCCCACGCGCGCCTCAAAGAGCGTCAGCATAATGACGGGGCCCCCCTCTCAGAGGGCCAAAGCCTGCCGGGGTCGCGGGATTATTCCCTTACCGTAACCCCGGAACATAACAGGCTATGAAGGACACCGCGTGGATTAATTTTAGTCAGTAGAAGTCTGACAGTCCCTCCCGCCCTGCCCGGGGTTGGAGGACTCATTTGATGATTTTACCACGCTAAAAAAAAAAAAATGTCCCCTGTGACCCCCCCCCCCCCCTTCGGACCGCGCTTGGTATCACTGCTGCTTATCACTATTTTTAATTATCTTTGCTACAACTCGTTTTTGACCTTGAAGGGGTGTTGGGAAGCCGAAACCGCGGGCGGAAGCTTTACTAATCCCATAAATCCAAAGTACCTCCCATGACAATATGGTCCACAGAACGGCCACAGATCATCCTTACAGGATACTCAATGCGACCGAAACTAAGGACAAATTCCAGTTATTATGATCTTGAATCATGCCCCAATTAGCCTGAAGCTTTCAATGCGGAAAGATACGGTCAGAAACCACATACATAATGGTTTAGTGAAGCATCAGTGAATCATAACGACATACTTGTAAATTCGAAAGGGGTGAGTAGTTAATCGTAATATCCATACTGAGTCCAGGTCAATTCAATCATCATCATCAGCCTATAATGGTCCCACTGCTGGAAAATAGGCCTCCTCTCTCTGAGAGGGAATGGGACATAATCCACCACGAGGGCCCAGTGCGGGTTGGTAGAAGTCACATGTCGTCGAATTTTTGGTTCTAGGACATGCCGGTTTCCTCACGATGTTTTTCTTCACCGTTTTGAGAGCAGTGGTCATGAAATAAATTACACAAAGTAATGCGCCTGGCGGGGTTCGAACCCTCGATCTACAACTCGTAAGTCGGGACCGATACCAGTGTAGAATAGAGGGCCAAAACCTGCCGGGGTCGAGGGACTGTCTCATCAGGTAACCGCTGACCGTGGAACGAAAAGGGGTATTGAAAGATGAACGTGGATTTTAGTCAGTAAGTCTGATAGTCCCTCTTATCCCGCCCTGGGTGGAAGGACTCATTTGTTGAAACTTTAAGAAAAAAGGGTAAATAGGAAAATTAATTACTTTAACTTTTTACTTTCTTTTTTATTTTTAGTTTAGACGGGAAATTTGCCATGTCTTTTATTTGTCCGGAAATGTTGCCAAAATTTTAAGTTCTAATTATAACAAAAAAATATAACCAACGGTATTCATAAACTTCAAGGAACAGTAATGAACCCTAATCTCACAATTTGTATGAATTTTCATGAAAATCTTCTGAAAATTCTATTTCTACTAAAAGTAAGACTGAAATTGCCTTAGAAAACTTTCTCATTTTATCAGCAATGTAAAATGCTGCATGTTTTATCAAAAAGATTTCTAACGAAGACTTGTCAGGACGCTGAAATAGCTAGCTTTCAGGAGTAAATATACCGTAGCTTCTGAAATAAAGCGAGTAAGTACGGCATTTCATTCAAATTTTCAAGAACATACTTTACAAAAAATATAAATAAACATTTTCAAAAGTTCTATTTTAAAAAGCCTAATTGGATGTTTCTGTTTTTATGAAAAATTTAGTCTAAATTTTAACATATTTCGAAAGTATTTTTTCTACTAACTTTTTCGACTTATTTATCTAGCTTATTCCTACGCAAATTCAATAAAATTGGTTCAGTCACTTCGAAAAATGAAATGTCTTTTATTTTCTTCTGCGTTTTTTATCTTTTGCCACAGAAGACGTAGTTATTTTAATCAGTTAATAAAAAAAGTATCACGTAAATTGGTCGGTATCACAAGTATCATCTTGAAGTAGTTGTTTGACTGAATTGAGAATCACCTCCTTTTTGAAGTCGGTTTAAAATTGTATGAGATGTCATTTTATGTCCACTTATTTTCACAAGATTTATCTTCATTTCTTGAGTCATTTTTCATGAAAGTTTTAGTATAAATATACGTATTTATTACTTTAATATTCTTTACTGATGGTAATTATTTTTATTTTTGTCGTGGTGTAAATATCAAATGAGTCTTCCGCCAAGGCGGGTCGGGAGTAACTGTCATACTGAACTCCTTTTTTTCGTGTTAGAAGATGCATACAACGCGCAACAGAATAAAATGTTAAATTCGAACTAATCTAAAAAATTTTTTTTTTTGGATATGACTATATTTAGAGTATGTAATTTAATATAAAAACTTAATGAAGAATAGCCCCCATAAACTTAACTTCTATGTACTTACACATAATAACGTGTAGATATATCCCACCAGTGGGGGACTTTTCCACGAAGGGAAGTGCCCTTTTTCTTCGTCTAAAACCGGTGATAACGAGAAGATATTAAAATAACTTCTTTCCTTATCACCGGTAAAACAATAGACGGTTATTAATTACGATTCCTGCGGCGGAATTACTTTAACCGCCAGCAAAATTTTATGCTGAACAATCTGAAATTTTAGGTGTTTCTCTAAACGAAATGTTTTATAACTTATGAAGTCACACATGTGGCAGACTAGTTTTGCATAGATTTCATTTGGATTATTTTTACCGTAAGGTGTTTATGGAAATGTTCTATGACTTACGTAGTACCAACGTTGATTAAAAGGTCCAACATACCTGTAACAATAACAATACAATGGTTTAATACGGGTAAATACAGGTGTAAATTAAATAAACATGTTTTTTATAGTTGAGAAGAGTTTCATCAAATATAGTGTCTCCTCCAGCTTTGACTAAAGTCCTTTGCGTAGAACAGCCGCGGTGAGTGGTTTAAAATTTCCCATAATCATAAAATAGCATCTCATAGATCAATATTTCAAACCTTGGTAAAATCAACTGTCAATATTCAAACTGCTGGGAAACAGGCCTCCACTAAAGGGAGACCTGTTTCCACACACGCGTTTACCACGCAGCAGGCCCAATAAGGGTTCCGTTCATGTGATGTTTCTTAGGATTTTTGATTCTAAGTCATGCCGGTTTCTTCACGATGTTTTACTTCACTTCCGTTTTGAGAGCAATCACAATGAAATAAATTACAGAAAGTAATGCGTCTGGCTGGATTCGAACACACGACCTACAACCAGTAAGTTGGGCTTGGTATCACTGGGCCACCACTGCTCTCAAACTGATAAATAAAACTTTCATTGTAATCGTGAATAAAAAACTATGTTGATAAAAATTTCATCTTATGTCATAATTATGAGAAACATTTTAATATTATGAAAATGATATAATGTATTGTAGTAAAAATATACGAAAAGTAAAAAAACAATAATAATAACAGCTTTTAATTAAAATCTGCAGAAATCCAATCATCATGAAAAATATTTTGCGGACCATACCGCAAGAATTTTCACGGAAAATAAATTTTATAACCAGAATGGATGAATGGATTTTAATAACCATTTGTTGGACAAAAGCCTGTTTGTGACATCCCTTAATAACTGCTTATCCTTCTTTAAACAAAGCGTTATGGAAAATAGTTATCGCTTTTATTGTTTGTGATAAATAAAAGCTTTATGATTGGGTTTATAATTTTACCAAAATAATAAATAAGTAAGTAAAGAATGGTGGCATCATCTTAGCGAATACAGCATACAACTTTCCCATCGCTGGGAATCTGGGATACAAGTCTTTCTCACCATTAGTGGGCCGTAATCCACCACATTGGTTTTTTGCGGTTTGTTGGATGTCACATGTCTTGGAGTCATGATTTGAAGCCCTGAAGTACCTACGTCTTTTCCTTTTAAAGCCGGGTCCAGAGTGGTGTAATGCGTAATGTAATCCACCGTGTAATGTAACGCGAAATCTAGATGTGGACGTACCTACGAGCCTTATATATAACGCGCTCGTGTGTCGTCCACACTCAGAATTCGCGTCTCATTACAAGGTGGATTTCATTACGCGTTACACTAGTCTTAAAATAAAAAACCGAAATTATTAAATAATTGCCTGTTGAACGAGGCAAAGGACAAGAGCTAATGGAAGGATTTGGGGAGACCTTTGCCTAGCAGTGGGACACTTTAAGCTAATTAAAAAAGGGCCTGTCTGGGGTCGAACCATACGACCTACCTAAAATCAGTCCGTATACACTTACAGTACTCTTGAGATAGGACGTAAAATTTCAAATCAAATTTAACACTAGATTACGCCTGAACTTCCGGATTTAACATACGAAATATTAATAATTAAATTCACTATCACAGACGCACGTCAAACTCATCACCTCCCTTTCAACTCTTCGTAATCGAGTGAAGATTGTCGACATGATCAAAGAGTCAGGTGCGGCATAGATACGAAACTTAATTAAGAAATTAACGGCGTATGGTCAAGCGAAAGCGTCGTTTGATGAGTCGGAAAAGTTGCCACGCACCGCCACCAGTAGGCGCCCGTATCGCAAAATTAACGCAATCCAAAGTTTTATGTATTTCATTTCGTCAACTTCGACATTTCGTAAAGTGTTCCCTTTACCCAAAATACATGTATTACTCTAGTAGAAATATTTTGATATAAGGATATCGAAACATTTACTAAAACAAAATGATAGAAATACTTATTGATGTGGATAAATATTTTGTAATATTTTTATCATTCAAAGTCTTAAATTTATTTTTTAGCACTTTGACACAGATTTTGACGTCCCGAGATAACGAAAATAACTACTACCTATTTGGTAGAAAATGAATGACAATTGGCATACCTTACGAAAGTGACAAAACCTATTATCGTTAAGCCCCAAACACACGCGCGCACGGGCAAGGGCATGTGCTTTGTGTTCCACGCGCGCCTGAAAGAGTGTCAGCACAATGGCAATGACGGGGCTCTCTTATAGAGGGCCTACCTGGGTCGCGGGCTATCGAATACCATGACCCCAGAACGTAAAGGGCTATTGAAAGACATCGTAAATTTTAGTAAGTATTCCGAGTCTGACAGTCCCTCCCGCCCTGCCCTGGGTAGGGCTGGTAAATTATTTTAGCACGCTAAAAAAAGCCCCAAACACACGCTCCTTTTATTAACGTGCGTTCACAAAGCTGGTTGTGTGATATCTTAATATGTTCGAGAGTGGAAAGCTACGGGTGCTTGACACCCTGTCCTCCACCATCTGGTGTTGGTACTAATTTTTGATGCATTTTGATGTAATGACGGACACTAGAACAATTTAATGTCAGTAACCTCTTTATAATTAAATCTACATTCTATAATATCTTATCCACAGTATTTTTTTTTGGGACAAGGTTGTAATAATCACTTTTCTGATAAATCGACGGTGTCCTTCAATAGCCCTTTCTGTTCCGGGGTCACGGTAAGGAAATAATCACGCGACCCCGGTAGGCTTTGGCCCTCTGAGAGGGGGGCCCCGTCAGTATGCTGACGCTCTTTGAGGCGCGCTTGGGACACAACGCGCCGTCGACCCGGGCATGGTCCATGGTCGGGCAGCGAGTTGCCCTTTACTCGCTGCCCGCATGCCCGCGCCTACGGTGGCCGGAGATCGTCTAGCGACGTCCGTCGCCGTGGGCTTCACCACCGCGGGTGGGGCGGAGGGAGGACACTGTCCTCTCTCGCTCGCGGCCCGCCTCCTCCTTCGCGACCGCTTCCCACTCCGTCTCGCCCTGCAGCATGGCCGCGACCAATGCTGTGCGCGAGAGGTCTCCGCCTATCGCAACCGTGAGGACACGTCGGTGCTCTGCCCAAGCTGGACAGTCTTGCACCGTATGCTCCACCGTGTCCTCCGGGCGATCTTCGCAGTGGTGACACCCAGGCGTTTCCTCCTTTCGCATCAGACAAAGGTACCACCCGAAACTTCCGTGTCCGGTGAGGACCTGCATCAAGCGGTAGGTCAGGACTCCATGACTTCTCTCCAGCCACTCCAAAATGAACCCAGTACTGATCTTTTTTTACTCCAAAGCAATAAATAGAGCGAGAAGCAACTTGTACCGAACACGCGGTGAGACAGCAATGACCACCGATTTTTCTCATCATAGACGATATTTAACCGGGTGATGGGTGCTATGCCTTATTTGTAGTTGACAAGTAATTTTGAAGTATTCAAAATGACAACAGCAGTTTTCATTTAATTTATTTTAATCCTGTTTCTTAGAAATTGTTATAAATCTGTGACGAAACTAAATAAATAATAATAAAAGTGAAGTGCTTCTTATCCTATATCGCAATTTGATACGATTAGAAGTTGTTTTCAGTTACATATTATCTCAAAATGTTGACTGCAAATCTGCATTTATCATCAGTTTATGTGAAATGGTATTTAGATGCATAAAGATTAGATGGGAGGAGGATGGACACAGAGGATCCATCCGACAACAATAGTACGACATCACGATGGCATTGATATAATATCACTGTGAGTAATTTATTATAATTGATGATAGGAACAATTCGTAATGTATAGAATCATACGTATTCTAACATTTCCCTTGTTTGCTCAGTAGGGGTCGTCAGGAATTTCCTGCGATGATTTTCAGTGAGTTTGGTTTATTTTATTCTTTATTTATTCATCAAAATAATGTGTTATTTAAAATAGAAAGTTTACGTGACTTATTTACAGTCATGTCCGTTTAATCACGTCCCATGTAACACAGCGGAACATAGTTTTCAATAATCTATAAGCCTACGTATCATTCGTTTTTATTTTCTCGATCTTTTTATCCATTCCAATTTTATTATTACGAAAATCTGACAGCCGCGATCTGAAAAAAAGTGTCGCAGGTCTAGCCTGTAAGAGCCACGCTGGCTGACTGATTCGTCATGGAACGAAAGTGATGACACTACTTTTAAAAGGCAAAAGATGAGAGGACGATAGTGAATGTGTGCTCAGAATAAAACGGCGTATGTGCCCAAACATATTGACGTCTTTTTATGAATTAAAATTTTTATTAATTGAAAAAATGTCTTTACAGAATTTAGATACTAGTATTTTATACAATTTAAAACAACATCCTTTCAAAAACTCATAGTAGTTATTCCATAAAGTCCAAAAAATTAATTAGATAGACCGAACTTTGCATTTTTTTTGTATCGAGAAAATTTAATTGAATCGTGTTTTCAACTTTGTGAGAATTTAGATCATATAGTCAATAACTATATTCCAAGTTGTAAGATCTGTAGTCCAGATATGTACGAAGAAAAGTAAAAAATAAAAACCGTATTTTTACTGACCTATCCCCTTAATAGAAATCAGGCGCTGAGTTTAATTTGTCGCAGTCGTAGACGACTAACGGATCCATTTTGTCGTAGCTTTAATTATGTCGCTTGAAAGTCGAGATAGAAGTGGTTTTATTGTAAATTGATTTTGTCTGGCTTGGGTTAAATGAATAGTACATTTTGAGTTCATTAAATGTAGATCTCAGATCAAAGAAATAGGCAGATAGAACGCTTAGAACACGCGAGTGGGTCCACCAAAGTTAATACAAAATCAAATCGAATTACATTCCATAGTGTTTTCTTTGTTTTTGAGAACAACTTTTACAATGGTTAAAGAGACGTGACGGCTTATTTTGGCAAACAACAACAACGACGCGCAGCTTGGTACGATGCGTAGCTTGGTAGCGTCGCGACTTTGTATTCGATTTTGATTTTGTATTAACTTTGTTGGAACCACTCGCGTGTTCTGAGCGCTCTATCTGCCTATTTCTTTGATCTGAGATGTAGGTAATGTCTTTTTTCTTTAGTTCTTCTGTATTTACCATTTAATGTGATGATTTTTTTAAACCAGCCTTATCTACACTTTATATTATAAAG
This sequence comes from Agrotis segetum, assembly GCA_036375495.1. Classification (NCBI taxonomy): domain Eukaryota; kingdom Metazoa; phylum Arthropoda; class Insecta; order Lepidoptera; family Noctuidae; genus Agrotis; species Agrotis segetum. The sequence goes on along the minus strand of JAQSVV010000280.1, from coordinate 532,889 downwards.
CTGAAAAGTTTGTTTGCTTGAACGCGCTAATCTCAGGAACCACTAGACTATCTTAAAATCTTATTGTGTTGGATAGTCCTTTTATCGAGAAAAGCTACAGGCTGAATAACATCACGCTTCGACTAATCGCTTGAATTTTTGTGAACTAAATTACGATACAAGAGAAATTCTTATAGTGAAAAAAAAATTCCTAGAAAAATAATCAATTATTGTGTTTTTGTTCTCAACTGCCGACGAATCAATACCTCAGTCATAATTTTAGTGTTAATCATACGTTTTGACATTACAAAATGCACATTGAACTGCCAAAATCCCTCTCTCACGTACCTCAGTAGTCCCGTCACGTTTGACGCTCATAGCACATATTACCTGTGCTCATAGCTCGGAGCTAGGAGACCTCTTATTTGACAGCTCCAATTTACTCCAAATGTTAGAACTTCGCTCCGACGAATACGTATGAAGCATTGTGTGATGGATTACGTTTTTAACTGTCTGAATTTTGAAAAGAAAACTTTGAAGCTTGATTTTATTTCTTAAAAAAACTTTTTCAAAAAAAAATGTAACCGCCTTCAAAAACAACCACAAAAAAGTGTAAAATAATCTACAAAATAACTTTTCTTTCGGAAGTCGGTGCCTTTGTTTTTTTTCTTTTCATTGTCTTTTTAGCCACCGACTTCCGAAAAAAAAGTTATTTTGTAGATTATTTTACACTTTTTTGTGGTTGTTTTTGAAGGCGGTTACATTTTTTTTGAAAAAGTTTTTATTTTACTCTTTTTAGTTTAAATATTCAACCCGAATTCTTGTCAAGAACATTATTCTCTTACATGTGCACTATAATTTTGTAATCCTTCGCACCAGTACTTACATCACTCATGTACACATTAAGCTAATAAAATTCCATATCTCAAAAATTACTAAACCGATTTTGATGAAACTTGCAGTATTCTCTAAGTTAAATGATACCTAGTACAAAAAAAAAAATTACTTAAATCGGACTTGTAGTTCCGGAGATATGCGAACACAAAGTAAATCAATCGATGCCTACTCCTTACTGTTAAGAAGTTGTACCTTCCATCATCAGGTCATCCACCTGAGATGATGATTATCAGATGCAAATACTTGAACAGCTTTAGAAAATATATGAAAATGGTACTATGTGCCTATAAAATTTGAAGGTTGCCCTCGATTTCCCTAGGATCCCATCATCAGATCCTGACCTGGTGATCATGGGACCAATTGGAAAGTATACCCTTTCAAACAAAAGAAAAAAATTCCAAATCGGTCCAGGCGTCTTCGAGAAATCGGGGAACATACATAAAAAAAAAAAAAAAAGATTCCGACGAATTGAGAACCTCCTCCTTTTTTTGAAGTCGGTTAAAAAATACTCGTACAACCTTACTGCATTTTGGATCAAATATTGGTAAAATTAAGTAAGACGGATGGCCTGACCAAAAAAGGTGACAAGATAACTTGGATGCAACCGTGGGTATGGGTTGGTTGGAGGTTGTGCAGGGCCAAAAACTCTAGAAAAACTTGGGAGAGGCCTTTGTTCAGGAGTGGGCCAGTATATGAGTTAGACAAAAAAAAAAGAAGTTAATTGTATTGAACAAAAGACTGTCTGGATTTTAAAGAGACAATGACCACATCTGAAAACACACTCAGAGGGAGTTTGTTTTCGTCTGTTTTATTTCAGAATATTCAGGTCTGAAACACCGAACTCATCTTTTTGGTAAATAATTGTTTTTACTGTAACGTGTGTGTAGTTTCATAATAATCGGCTCAGTAATCTACTTCAAAAAGCTTTTAAACAAAAACAGACAAACAACAAATACTCACACTAGGCTAAATATAACCGTTTAAAAAAAGAAAGAGGGATCTAAATAAACCACTCATCTTTCAAAACGACTCTTAATAACGTTCATTCTTCAGTCATACCTTTCACAACACAAACCGGGCTTTTTAACTGAATCATGATATAATTTCAACGCAATCCGGGAGCAATCTAAAAGGGATCAGTTTGAGACACGGTTCAGTAGCCCCAGGCTGATAGGTCGGGCAATGTAGGCACACCACTATAATGAACCCTATTTTGCTTGCGAATTCAATTATAAACTGCCAATTATTGTGATTGAAAACGGGGCGATTGGCACTCTTTGAAGAAATTAAAACGTTTGTTGAATTGAAGTAAGTGATAATGAAAAGATGGCATACCTAGGGCGACTTTCACCAAAAGTTAAACATGTTTAAAATTTTATTTAGTGTCAATTTAGTGTCAAATTCAATAGAATTTTGACACTAAATAAAATTTTAAACATGTTTAACTTTTGGTGAAAGCCCGCCCTAATCACTGATTTTGTTTATTGGATTTTTACTGTTATGCATTTTTGCGCCGACCCCAAGTAAAAAGGGATGAGGGCAGGAAGAATAAGACTATGGTGCTTTTTTATTTTAGCTGGTTCGAAGCGGCCCAGGAAAAGAATGCCTGGAAGGATTTGGGGGAGGCCTTTGCTCAGCAGTATAGGCTAATAAAAAAAATTAAAAAACTTAATTGAATTGTATGTTGTATATATATCTAAGATTTTATATTATTTAAGTTTTTTATTTATTTTTTGTTTCCAAAACTATCGTTAAAGGAAAATCAATGATCTTGAGAATATGGAGGTACAGTCACGAGCAATAGGATGGATACACTAAGAAGTAATTTTAAAAGCGGTGTTCTGCTGTCGTATTGATTAAACCTTTGCCTTTTCATGAAGCCATGCTTTTACGAAATAGGTCTTATTTCAAAGTTAAAACCAGTATTTTACGAGTAAATTTTGTTAAGTGTATACAAATACATGTTATTGCTCGTGACTGTACGTAACAAACTTTTGATACATTCCGTAGACAGCCAATTCAAAATCAAAAAAAAATATATGTCAAAAACGTAAACATACTCGTTATTAAAAACGGTAACTTAACATTAGAAAACTTGACAGGTTCTAGACCACTCTCTTAAATTAATAATCTCACTACACCATCCAAACTGTAGCGTTTCTAAGCAGGTTTTTACTTTTCAAAGTATTCAATAAATACCTCCGAATAGTTTATTATTGCATTGGGCTAAAAGACCTTGCCCTAAACACATTACAGGGTTGGGGCATGCCCGGAATACCCTAACGTTCTTATTGACCTTTCCCAATACCTTTCCTAATAGTGTTAGCACCTTGGTTAAAAGGAATGTCTGATTGGGATAATTTGACAGTACGGATTTCATTTTTATTCAAGGGTATTTCCAGTTGGTCGCGGGACTTATCTCATTACCGTGACAACAGAACATAGAGGTCTATTGAAGGACACAATGGAATTTACTCGGTACGAGTCTGACAGACCCTCTCGCCCTGGCCGGGGTGGGAGGACTCATTTGATGATTTTACCACGCTTATTCAGGTTATAAATAAGGGGATCGTACCACCCACAATTCACTGTAAGGGTAGCGCTAGGGATTTAAAGAAATATTGCGACGAATCATGCTTAATGTAATGCACTTTCAGAAGGAAGGAAGAAAGAGAAACAAGATGTGCTCGGTGCTTTTCTTATCTTTAAGCAAAATATTGTTGGAAAATGAAAATTGCCTTTTTAGGGAACATTTTTTGTTCCGCGAGTTTATTTCGACATCCATTATTTTTATTTATTTATCCATCGTTCATTCTGCACCATCTTGCAGCATCCAAAATCAACACTTTCCTTGTTCACTTTCAATATAAACTCTTAAGCCAAATTTGAAGCTTCTAAACCCAACTGATAAGTCTGTTATTTATGGTTGCAATGGTGTAGATAACACCTAGTCCAACGATTTGAAGGACCAAAAAATATCCGAACGGAAAAATATAAAAATTTAAATGTCTTCTTTGTCGGCCCTCCTTTTATGATCACCATAACCGTATGAGAGGACCCATATAGAAAAAAAGTAATAGAAAAATGTTCGTATATTGTTCCCAAAGATTCTCATAAGATTACTCTCACAGCGAAAAGAAGTTATAATGAGTTTCTCAGAGTTCATGTTAAACGATACCAAAGTTTTATTGGACAAAAATGGCCGATTACCTTTCAAATGGAGTTTTGTCTGTTACAATATTGTTATTAACGTCATCAAGTAGTTTTTTTTTTTAATATTTGCACTGAATATACGAATTATTCCCGCTATCCCAAACTTTTGAATCCCACTTGAATATTATTCTAAGTTGGATCCCAAAAAAATTAAAAGTAATTCCCGTTGAATCCCACAACAAAAGAAAACGTTTTATTCCCGTCAAAGGAAGGAATTCCCGTTGGATCCCACATGAAAAATCTGAATGCGAGTACTTTTCAATCACAAAATTGCTATCATGAAAATTGGGGTTTCGCCCGTGTTTTGTTAGGCGTAGGCCCTATGGTCCAGTTCGCATCAGTTTCATTGAGGAAAGAGTGAAACACGACGCGCCATGACTCGGGCCTGTTCTTGGTCGGACGGATCCCGGACTTCCAAAGCGGCTGGAATATGGACCAGCAAAAGTACTAGGCTAGCATAAGTTGTGGTATTTATTTAAAATTTGTCAAAATACATCAGTAAAATAAAAGGTAACCTTCTGATATGTACACATGTTGTCAAAAAGTGGGATTCAACGGGAATTAAAAATGGGATTCTCGTCACCCTAAAAAATGGGATCCAAAAGTGGGATCCAACGGGAATAATTCGAATATACAGACGGCACATCAACCGACTTCAATCAGTAAAAGAAAAATTTGTAGATTTTCTCAAAGATTCTCATAATTCATCATCATCAGCCGGAAGACGTTATACTGAACATAGGCCTCCCCCTTAGACCGCCACGCCGAACGACAATTCGCCACTTGCAAGCCATCTGTTTTCCGCGACCCTCACGATGTCGTCGGTCCACCTAGTGGGAGGTCTGCCTACGCTGCATGTTCCGGTCCGTTGTCGCCACTCGAGAACTTTTCTTCCACATCGGTTGTCAGTTTACGAGTGAATGTGACGCCTGCCCAATTACTTCACTGTCAAATAAATTATTTTAAAGATTTTCAACCTTCTCACAATAATGGAAGGTTAATATAGACACCGTGAATTTTAGTCACAAATCTGACAGTCGGAGGGACTGTCCCTGCCCTGATTGGAAGGACTCATTTGATTTTACCGTACTAAAAAATAAAACAGGCCCTTCGCACACTACGCGATGCAAGTCGTCAATACCTTATGACTTAAGCACCCACTTTTATAACACACTTATATAACAGAGCCCCTTTTCAGCCAAAATTCAAAGAAGAATCGTAATCCATTGCCCTTTTCAAAAAAAAAAAAAAAAACTATTCAACTTCGACTTCGTTCATTCTCTCCAGACATTTGAAGGCCAATTTCTACGTCAGATCACTTCAGAACTGATTTGTATGAGTCATATTATTGCTGGATTTATTATTTGGCAGAACGAAGCGCCACGCCAATTTATATTTTTGTTTTCACTTGACTTTTCTGAGATTCACGTGGTTGGTGTTGGAGTTTCATTTGGTCATTCATCTATATCTACACATACTCGTATAATAAAGTGGTTGAAATGTCAAAACTGTACATTGAATATTTAAAAAATATACTTGGGCGTGATCTACAATCGATACCGAACCCAATAAACAGACAATAAATAAAAAAATACAGTTTTTATATTTATTGTCTGTTGTCTGTATGTACGTAAAAAGTTCTGCATTACCCTTTATTTAGATTTGAGGCAACAAAATCCGGTCTAGGTGGAACGAAAGGGACTGTCAGACTCCCACTTTTCAAATAACTACCCCGTTCCTTCGGTTGATTTTTTTATTGCAGGGTCACGGTACCCTTTTAAGAAAATCCCGTGACCCTGGCAGGTGTTTGGCCCTATGGAGACCCCGTTAGTTTTCTGATAAGTCCTAGAAACGCACGTGGAAGAAGACTTCGCGGCGTTGAGCCGGGCCCCGTCCTTGGGACGGTGAGTTAAAAAGACGTTATTAGAGACGGTTATATATCCTACGTCTTTTTGCACAAAACTGGAAGATGTAACGAATGAGGAGCGAGCGATACCTCAGACAAAGGCTATTCACTACATAATATAAAACAAAGTTGTTCCCCGCCGTCCGTCTGTCCGTATGTATACTGAGATCTTTCAAACTAAGCCACTGACTTTAATAATGCATTTTTTTAATAGGTAGAGTGATTCAAGGAAAAAGTTTATACGTATTTAACATGTATAAAACAGTAGAGCTTGCACCCTTGCGGAGCCGAGACGGGTCGCTAATGTTGTATAATCCTACTACTAAAAGGCGAAAGTTTGTAAGTATGGATGTATGGATGTTTGTTACTCTTTCACGCAAAAACCACTGAACGGATTTGGCTAAAATTTGGTACACACATAGTTTATAATCTGGATTAACACATAGGATAGTTTTTATCCCGATTTTATGTTCCCGTGGGATAACTTTCGAGTAGTAGCGGGTGAAGCCGCTGGCAACAGCTAGTGTAATATAATTCTGTTCAACCTAACTAGCAATGTTTGAAGTTCCATGTCTAGTAGTTGTTTCATACGACATAACAATGTCCAATTAAAAGTTTATCCTTCGCTAAGACTGTCAGGAACGAAGATTTAATTATTTTTACTGTCTCGTAAGTTCCCAATGTTCTTTTTGTCAAATAACTGTCTTAATCATTATTTTTTGATCAAGTAACAAGACTTTTATAATAATCTGTACTTAATGAAACATTGCCTATAAAAAAGTAGGTATTGATCTATTTTGTTACCAATCGAACCGTATGCTGTTAAATATCAGTACACCTAGCCCCAATCACTTTCGAAAAAGTATTCGTATCGTCTTGGATAGCATTTTGTATGGGAACTTGAACAGCGCCTCTGGTGAGCGTATTAATTGAACTATTAGTTTTGTTAATGGTGTATTTTGTTCTGAAAATTGGTTCAATTGACGCTCACCAGAGGCGCTGTTCAAGTTCCCATACAAAAGGCTTTCCAAGACGATACGAATACTTTTTCGAAAGTGATTTGCGAGTGCTAGGGGTACAGTATTTTACATGGAGCGACTGCCTATCTGACCTCCACAAAACAGTAACTGTGTATACGATACCCGTTGGTAAGACTGGTTGTCAGATTTTCGAGCTTCTGACTACTAATAACAACTGTCAAAGTTTTTTAATTGACAGTTAAAAGATGGCACACGAGGAAACTCGCTCTAATAGATGTTCCCCCATCCCCATACCAACCTCGGCAAGCGCGGCTTAAACTAAAAGAGTTCCTACGCTTATTTATAGAACTATTTTTTGCGTACATCAACTGAAAATAAAACCTTAATTTTCTGTTATATTAATTGACACATAAAGATAATCTATCCTAACTGTATATCATTCAAAGTCAACGGAATCTTCAAAATTGATATTAATGAAACTCGAATATTAAAGCAAAATATAATCCAATATTACATAAAAGGGAATGAAATTCAGACCCTGAATATTAAGTACCGATAAAGTAAGTTAAGCACAGTCATGTTGAACATTGAATATGTGAGTAACTTAAGGTTTGGGGTTGACATTTCGAACGACCCCGCTGACATGGGTCGACGCTGAAAAAAAAAAACATTGGAAAGTCTGCAAATGTCAGCTGTTTGTGTTGTCAAAATATTTTTATTATGACAAACAAAATATTTTTTGTTTCAGGAAAGGTAGGTAGTAAACGTAGAAAAGGATTATGTAACATTTCCAAAATAATTTTATTTTTTCCACTCAATATAGGGTGACTGGTAATTAGTAAAAAATACTTAAACACGTCAACAACTTTTACTATGGGAACAAACCCGAAATGATGAAAAAAATATCAGCTGTTCAGTACATTTATGTTTGCTTAATGTACTGGACAGCAGATTTTTTTTTCACGATTTCGGGTTTGTTCCCATAGTAAAAGTTGTTGTTTATCATGAGTACAATCACGTGTTTAAGTATCGTACACTAATTACCAGTCACCCTATATAATAATACTCGTATTATAAAAATCCGCTCGCGCTTCGCGATTTGACGATTTTAAAAGCCGGGTCCAGGCTGGTGTAACGCGTAATGTAATCCATACGTAGAATTTGCGTAACATTACACGGTGGATTACATTTCCTTCGCGTTACAACAGCCCCGGCTAAAACCGTCACGTCGAAGTGCACATCGAAGAGTCCAGTGATGCGATTTCTAAAAGAGAATAACAGCAGGTGTTGTTATGAAACTTCTGTTCAATCTCTTGTTATTCTGATACGAACAGACTGTTACATGTTTTCTAAAAAAACATAATTGTTTAGTCTACCATCTGGTACCTGTTTAATTAAAGCTTGCTTACTAACAAATGTGGTTGGTAATGAAAATTGAAGGACATGAGACAGAGCTTGGATCTGTATCAAAGAAAATGTGAAAAAAAAAATAGACAAAACAAAAAGAAACAAGAAATTGTTGATAGAAAACGCTACGTTCGACAATAGTTTACTTTACTTTTTATGTCTATTAGGACTCGGTCATGAGTTACACGATCAAGCTTTCAAATAGATTTGTTCAAGACCATGGTGGGACTATCAAGACGCAACTTGCAACGCTATGGCACAGCACCTTTCACTTTTCCGTCTGTGCAGTTTTATAAGTATATTTTTATAAGCATTTCGAAATTACTTTTTCAAGCAAGTGTACCTGTTGATATAATTTTCGATTGAAAAACTTGTCGATCACGTCAACTTTCTTGTCAAAAAAGTATCACGAACGGCCAATTCGTTGCGCGTTTATAATGTCACAAATATACAAACAGGCACATAGGTAAACCAACAGACATTACAAAAAAAACTAGTGACACACTCGCGTATCACTCACTAGACGCAAGACGCGTCGCATGATCGCATCGATAGTGGTCGTGGCCGGGACATAAGTGACTGCTAATAGTCTTGTAACGTTGGACGGCTAATTACCAAATATTGTGAAACTAATCTATTTCTGCTTAGCGTGGTCATTACATGACGATTGTTGACCGTTTTTGTTTTCGTTTTTCTTTCAATTTTATCAGAAGTATTTTGGACAATCCACTAACAAGCTGGGGCCCGATGTCGAGGTATTCCCATTTGAGCAACTATTTTCAGAGCACCTTTTTAAGAGCAATTATTTATTCCCATTTGAGCAACTCGTTAAAATTTTGACAAATTGCTCAAACGGGAAAAAAGTTGCTCTTAAAAAGGTGCTTTGGAAAAAGTTGCTCAAATGGGAATACCTCCCGATGTCTTCCAGAAAGGAAATCTATGAACCAAGTAGGATTAATATTGACTATGGACTAGCTTTGCCTAGGGCTACCCTCGTAGGTATATTGAGAAATTGAGAACCAATTCCGGTTTTCTTTTATAAAATCTTTGCCTCACGCCGGTAATTTATCCTATGTCGTGGGTGCGTTTACAAAAAAATAAACTCACAAACACAAACACTAGACCCGGAACAACTACTACTATGGAGGTCATACAAATGTTTCTTCCATGCGGGAATCGAACCCGCGACAGTCGAATCGCTCAGTCACTGCGCTAACCGTGCCATCAACGTAACATTACGTAAGCTGACTCTGAAACTTTTTTAATAATAAATAAGACAGCGTAAAATATAGTCTTCATATTTTAAAGTATTTAGGTACTAGAACCCCAGATGTCTGAAAAAATAACATCTTTCTAGAATTACGACCTCGATTTTTTACGGAGACAATTTCCTCACGTTTTTCACCTTTTTTGCCAGACATATAAATCTCTTTTTACCTGTAGCCATTTCTTAAAAGAAAAACAACAAAAAAACAGCCTCAAGCTAACAATATGCGAGACAAATTACAAAGGAAACTCTTTTTGTGTGACACAAGCACATTCATTTATCTTATACAAGGGCTCATCGATTTTTCTTTCACCCTCCACCCAGAGGCACAAGGTTCGACTTTGTAATTACCAAATGGATTCCTCCTTAACAGAAAAAAAGCGATGACACGCTACAGAGGCGTAGCTATTGTTGTATCAGCCGTATCAGTTATAAGGGCCCCAAGTGTCAAGGGCCCCCGACGATTAGAATAAAAATAAGAATGAAAGAAAGGAAATTGCATTTAATTGGCACTGAACTAATTAATACTAATCTAAGTTATGAAAAGATTAATACAATAAAAATAAATGATGATAAATGATTTAAAAAACTAACAATTTATTTCCAAAGGGCCTCCGCTCAGCATAATGCCAAATGGCGATACAGAGTTTCCCACTTGATGCTGATTTTCAGCTGCAGCCCACAATAACATAAAATGTTGCTCTTAAAATCTTATCGCAGCCTTATAGCTCCAAGGAAATTATCGAACTCGTAACATAGCGCAATTTTCAAAAAGGCTATATGTAGTTGACATAAATGAGCTAGATCAGTCGATCACAAACCCACCACACTATTCCCAAACCACTGCCAACCCCTGAAAACCAGAATCAACAGTGGCAACCACCAGAAAAGCGCCGAAACAATGAAGCTCGACGTGTCACGGAGAATGAATTTACCTGTCTTGGATCCTGCAACGAAATTAATCAGAAAAGAATAGTGGAGGAGTAGGAAAAAATATGTTTCCACTTCCCTCCATGCAAGCCGGAGACAGAACAAAAAAAGGCCAACAGGCACAAAAGGACATTACAACTGGGAGAAGTCCAGTTGCCTAGCACCACGGGTAAAAATTACTACTAAATTTAAATATTAATGGGTCCTAAGTTGTCCTAGTTGTTGTTCAGTCGATCAGCATGTTCAAATTTCTTATTGATATCAGCAGTAGCATTAGTTAGGTACACGAGTCGACTTAGATTAGAAGGGCCCCAAACAAGTTTTGATACGGGGCCCTTCTTTCCTAACTACGCCACTGACACGCTACTTATTGCAAAGGTTTTTAAATATAAATCTGTCGTTTTATTTTGTAGCGGTATTGGATAACGAGCCTGTAAAATATATCTTTGTGATTATAAGAGATCTTTTTCGATTAAAAAGGGCTTTGGTTGCGAGTAAACGTGGGTTTAAAATCTAGTATTTTTTTTGGGGTTTGTAATCATCAAATGAGTCATCCCAACCTATTGTGGAGCGGAAAGGATTGTCCAAAGCAAAGAGAATTAAAGAACCTATAGAGCGGGCATTAGGAAAATTGTCATACAAAATTGTTGATGCCGTGCGTCAGTAACTATCTAGCGTTGCATAGCAACGCGACTACTAGACTGAGCGACTTTTTACCTATTGGTAAAGAGTTTTGGATCACAACTTTCGTCGTGATGTCCCGTCTATTGCTCGTATATAGTTTAATGGCTCTGGGATTGTCAGACTTTATAGCCCGATTTACACTTCAATAAGTACAGTAGCGGGTTAACTTGCGTCATTGGCGAGTTAAGTTGTGAATGTTGTTTGAACGGCAAAAGCGAGTTAATTATTACCTAAGTTGTCGATTAAGTTGAGTTGAATAGATCGCTATCCTATTTTTTGGCGAGTCCACTGCGAAGTAGCACGGTAAAGGGCTATTGAAGAACACCGTGGATTCTAGTCAATAAGGACTAGAATACACGGTGTTCTTCAATAGCCCTTTACGTTCAATATTCACGGTTACCTAATAAGACAGTCGCGCGACCCCCGACCCGACCTCAAAGTTAATTAAGCTGTTTTAAAATATTCTATCTTTTTAATTTCTAAAATGATCTCTAACAATTAACATCATTAAAAAAGTTGTCCCGGAAGGTATGTGTCTACAATCCAACAATATGAAACCTGTTTAAAGAAATCTCAACATTAATTCAAGTCATTATAACCGGTGTATAGCAAGGGCGGATAAATAGGACGGAAAGTAAAAGCTTTGAAGCCCACACGGTTCCAATTTCAAACGCAAAGAAATATTAGTAGCTATGAATGAATCTCTAATTGGTTCTTCAAAGAGATGTGACGATTCTGTAGGATGAAAGGTTGCTAAGCTGTAAAGAAAATGGTTTTAATATCGAAAAATAATACCTACAATTTTTTCACTTAATAATTCCTAGCGGCTTTGAACTAATTCTGGAATAAATGGTGTCCTATATTATTCCGGACCTACCTCTGAGTGAATCATTGCATCAAGATCTGGGGTTCTACTTTCCAAATCCGCAAACTAAGACACGGGTACAAATACGGATGTACGAACGTAACTAATGTCAAAATTAAATTAACGGACGGATAACACCTCTGCGACTGAAGTCCTTTTGACGCGGCACTAGTATCTAACACATACAACAAAATGAATTTAAAAAAATATAATACTACGACTTTTCCACAGGTCATAAGTGGTGCGGATTCTAAGTAGCTATCTGTCAAATCGTACTTAATATCATTTATTCTTAGGTCGGGCTCGTTGTCAAAACGCCCGTAACTATAAGGCCGAAACTACGGGTTTCGTGTATAGAGATTAGACCCCCTCCCCCTTATTAATAAACGTTTAAAGTTACGCCAAGGTTAATCTTTAAAAAAAATACGGTTAATCCGAGGATTATCCTGGTTGTAACTTTAGTCCACGTTTATAAATAAGGGGGCCTGTGTTTTAGCTCGCACGTGATTAAGCACATTTAATTTTATTTAACTAAACATTAATTTGCATTTCTTTTTTTTACATTTTTGTATCTATAGTATTTCTAAGGAAAAAAAAAAGAAAACAACCAGGTAATCCGAAGAGGGAACACAGCAATAATAAAGCCTCAATCACAAAATATAATAAATACAATATGGAAACAACAAAAGATCAGAAAATTCCCAATACCTGGGCCTTTGTCCCCTGAAGAATATTTTTCTCCCCGTTGAACATAAAAATACACGGTATCTTTCGTAAAAGATAAAGCTTCACCTTTTACGTTATTCTTTTGAGGGAGGAGTTATTGTCACAGCTGTTGCCTTACTGATCTGAGTAAAAGTTAAGTGGGGACGATTATGAAGGTTTTAGCGGTAAAAGATACGCACATCAATAAAGTTTGCGATCTTTAGCTCTTTTTTTTTTTTAATTTTATGGAAAACAATTGAACTGTTGCCTATATTTTTAAATTAAAGGGCTTCACACACAGCAGCTATAATGTAAAGATGTACATTATAGCACGATACATTTCATTACAAGCTAAGCAGAGCGTGTGTAATAAGTACTAGACAACTGATAATCATAATTATATATTTCTAAATACATACATATTAGAGATAAATTACACCCAGACACAGAACAAATAAATGATCGTGTTTATCACACAAACATGTTTCCTGGGTGGGAATCGAACCCACGACCTCTGGCATAGCAGTCAGGGTCACTAACCACTAGACCAACAGGCCTGTCGAAAATAGCCAAACATTGCAAAAAAAATATTACCCTTGACGCGCCTTAAGTAATACAAAACTTTGATGATACAAAGACAATATTAAGCTATGTCTTGTCATATATTTCATTAGTGCGTACTTGAAATACTGTCAAGAGAATGTGTCGTATTATCTTCTTAGACCAATAAACGTAAGTATCCACTAAACATTGGGAGTCATAAACTCGTCGAATGATCTCGAAGATATTGCCTGGTAATCACAACGCTTGAGGAAACACTAAAAGTGGGTAAGTAGTGTGGGTATCAATTGATAAGCTCACTTTTATGAGACACTAAAACTGAAATTAGTTTGTTCAGTAAAAGAATTATATGTAATTCTGATCAATTATTGTTTTATCCTTCCTGGGACTGTTTTGTCAGGTTACAGTGACCCTAGAACGTAAAGGGCTATTGAAGGAACATCGTGCAATTTAGTCAGTACGAGTCTGTAAGTCCCTTTCGAGTAGGAGAACGCATTGAAAAAAAATAAGTTTGGTTTCTATATCTTCAACGAGCGTAGCATGGCGATTCTATCTTTAGTCTACCAAGAAAAGACGAAACGTTTTTCATCATTTCATCGTTATTCGTATACAAATCGACTATTTTTCTGCACAAGTATGTAACGGTTCGTACACCAGAATAGAAACATGTCTCTTCTATATTTTAAATGCTATGCTTAAATCGATAACGCGTGCTGAACTACTTATCAAAAAAAGGCTCTGTTTAAATTATTATTACTATTATCTATACTTATAATAATATAAAATAAATAACGACTATCTTATTGAGTAAACATTTTTGGTGTGAATGTTGAATAGACATAGGATTCAATAGACATAAGGTTTAAAATTTTCTGTGGCTCTCATTTCACGAAGCTGAAAAATATTGGTTCTCATCTAATAAACGCGGTTAAATGGGCTCAAATTTAAACCGCTTTTTAAATTATAACTCACTGAAACTTTCAGAGAAGATAATAAATTATGAAAATTACAGTCGCCTGTAAACATTTTATATTCAAGGCGTTGTAACGCCACTAATGCAAGCTGACTCCGCCAGGTGGCGCTTCCATCTTATTAGATATTTTTTTGGGCGCCCTTTTGAATTTATAAATAATTTAGTAATTCTTGCGACAGCTGTCTAATCTTTTGTAATATAATAAAAGTAAGCTTATAAGTCGCACTAAGCGGATGAGCACTTAGAATATTAATGTGACTATGACAAAATATGGTCTAAGTTTCACACAAATGTGTCAATAAAATTGTTCCCGTAACAATGACACTGTGACAGTACATGGTCTAAGTCTGGTACTTGTGTCAATAATAATTGCCCATTGACCACCAGTGTGGTAAACGCCACCAATTAATGCCAACTACCACCCCGGTGGTAAACGCCACGAATTAGTGCCAACCACCACCCCGGTGGCAAGTTCAAAGGGGGCAGATGGGAATAAACGGCTCTAGACACAAAGTACCCAAATTGAAATCATAATAATTATGTCATTGAAGCGTGTCAATTTGTTTTCTAAAGAAAAACTTTTCCCCACAGTAGAAATTACTCTCGTATACAAACTTACATAGGTACAAAAACTTGACAACAACATGTTTGGGGTTCATTCAGGGTGGCTTGTAGATCATGGAAACTGCTTTAGACTTTAATATTAATTATATAATGAGCACCACACGACTTACATTTTACAAAGTGTCAACTCTTGACGCTGTTTTGAAATTATTTTTCGGCGTTCCTGGTTTGATTCCCAGGTCGAGCAAAACAAAGATGTTATTAGGATTTCTTATCAATGAATTTTTCAGTATCTACATGCCACAGATTGTGGATACGTGCCGGGCTGATGCTAATGGGCTCTACCCCATGGAAATTAAAAATAACTGTCCAATAATAGATGTGCCATTAGGTAAACTTCTGCCTAACCCTTCGGAGATCACAGAAATGATGTTATGTACAATACAACACTTAACTAACTTATTTAGATACAACACAAGCGATCCATGTCATCTAGGAAACAGCAAATTTCCGCAGTTATGCCTCGACACCCGAAACTGACTGACCTCCACAACCTTTTGGGAAACCAAATATCCGCAATATGATGTTTTAGAGGACATAATTTATACTGAGGGTCACAAATTACAACGATAAACCCTGATCTTAATATGAAATCAGACATTATGACACTTTCAACCTTATTTTTGGATTTAAATGTGGCGTAGGGCCTTAATCAAAGAGGTTGAATTTCGTTAAAACGATGACACGATTTCATAGATATATTTATAAATATATAATAAATTAGAAAAAAAAATGTAGATATAAATTAGAGCTAAAATAAAATACTCTTGGGTTAAGTCAATCTTTTACAAAAAACTAAATTCTCCCAGTTTATTACGAGTATCTATGTCATTCCATGTACAAATTCAATCCGTTTGAAACAAACATTTTGATTTTTGTTGGGACGTGATCGAAAATATTACGTGAACGGGTTATAAATACAGAAGTATTATAAATATGAAAATAACTTGGTTTGTCTCATGTCTATAACTTTTCGGGACAGGAATTTTCCGGGAACGGGACATTTTGCGAAGGGACATTTCGGGAAATAGAACCGAGAAACATTTTGGAGAAGGGACACAGGCGAGGGTTCCTTGAGTTATGAGTCGAGAACCATGATAACTGACAAATGCTTGCACTGACTGGACAGGTCCACTCGAATTTGTGTGGTTCTTTTTTCAAAAGACCATTTCAGACACTAACCTGCATGGTCTTCGTATAACTTTATCTACATAAATAATGTCTTGACTTAAAAAGAGACAGTGACCTCTGAGTTTGTTTCGGCTGTTTCTTCTCAGAGTAGTCAAGTACGAAACACCGACCTCTCCTAGTTTTATCAAAAGACGTGTAAATTATTGACGTAACCTACTTTTTTTTATCGTGGTAAAATCATCAAATGAGTCCTCCCACCCAGGCCAGAGCGGGAGGGACTGTCAGACTCGTACTGACTAAAATCCACGGTGTCCTTTAATAGCCCTTTATGTTCCGGGGTCACGGTAATGAGATAAGTCTCGCGACCCCGGCAGGCACTAGAACCGGGCTACTTGCATAAATAAACACTATTTTATTTCATTTGGATAAAATGTCCCTCAGAGCTCAGAGAGGCTTAGAAACCGTAATACCGTTTTCGGCGATTTTTGCTCGACCCTGAAACTAACCCAGGACCCGAATCTCAGCAGTCGGGCTTGCAACCGTGAGACAAACCTATCATATAACCGTCTCCAGGCTACCATCCATCTCTGTACCTTTGATTTAGGGGAAAAAGCGTAAAAAAACAATCAAACTCACTTTCGCATTTATAGTATTTTTTCCACATTTCCATTCCGTCGCGTCGCCTGTGGACTAAAAACAAAATGAAATTACGTGTCCATGTCTGTTGATGAATACATATGAAATAAAAATATACATTATTTATTTGGCTAGACTTTTGATACCTAAAATAACGGGTTTCGTGGAAGCTTATACACTCATGGGTAACGACATTTGCCAGAGGGGTTTTTCAAGATAAAAATAACGCTCTCTTCTCTATCTATCTCTTTTTGTAAGTTATACTGTCCAGGTATGTGTATAGTATTAGTTTTTCTATCAAAAAAGTTAAATTGACTGTGAACAGATGCTAGGATCTGTCATATTGGCGCCAACTCTCGCCGTTAACGAAGATACGGGGCCGCACTGTATTTTTGAATTCCAGAGTTTTGACAACATATCGGGATTAACAACTATTTGTCCAATCGTGTCTCCGTGACTAACCATCATAGTATCCTAGTAGGTCTCCGTCCACGGAGTTAAAAAGTAGACCTCCTGGTCAGGCGGAAGACAGCCCCAAGTGAGCCACCCGCAGGATACCTCTCATGGAGTAAAATGCCTTGGAATTAACCTTTAGGCTAGCCGCACACACAAAATAATATTGACATTAAAGTACGTATCAATAATATTGTGCGTGTGCGGGGCCTGTATTGCGGTATTCGGTTTTATTTCATTTGGTTTCGATTGATATTGACAATCTTGCATTGACAATTTTTTTGTGTGTGTGGCTAGCCTTAAAGTTCACTACCGAAGTTCAACAAAAACTGGTTTCGTTCTCATTTGAACAGACATTTAAATGGTCCTAATTAGTTTCATAATTAGTTACGTAATTAATTTACCTTTTTTTTAGTTTAACGTTTTATTGTTTTTATTTTATGTGAATGTTTTATGTAAACCAGTAATTGGTATCTACATACGTACCCTAGGCTTGGTCACGGACAACTCGATGATTATGAAGAACTCGTGGCAGGCGAGTCAGAATAAAAACTTTTTGAAAAAAAGAGAACCGACTTCAAAACCAAACACAAAAAATTGTAAAATAACTTTTCTTTCGGAAGTCGGTGGCTTTGTTTTTTATTTCATTGACTGTGGCCACCGACTTCCGAAAGAAAAGTTATTTTACAATTTTTTGTGTTTGGTTTTGAAGTCGGTTCTCTTTTTTTCAAAAAGTTTTTATTTTTCCCTTTTTAGTTGAGATAATCAAAAAAAATCTTCATAAAATTGGCGTCTTTGAAAATTTACAATCCTATTAAGCAAAGCGGATCTATGTGAGCAACTTCACGAGATTTCCATTATTGTTATATACCAAAACCTTCTCCAGAATGTAGTGAACACTTTCCTGAAAACCGCATCAAAATCCGTTCAGCCAAACGCGAGATAATTGCGGACAAACATGCAATCGTCTCTGAAAATCTACAACCTAAGTAAACAAAAACGGGTCCACGCGGGCAACGTCACGGGATATCTATTAGTGTTATATACTAAAACCTTCTCCAGAATGTAATGAACACTTTCCTGAAAACCGCATCAAAATCCGTTCAGCCAAACGCGAGATAATCGCGGACAAACATACATACATACTTTTATTTTGAAGTCGGTTAAAAATAGTGTGAATTTGATAAAGAGATTCCTATACTAAAGTATTGTTACGTCGATCGGATTGCGAGACCAATCTATAAGCTTCTCGAAGGTTCCACAAGGTTCTCGTCTATTCTAGTGAAGATTGGTCTGGAAGTTTCTAGAAAGTTCTACCCTGTTCTAGATGTTTCGAGATGGTTCTGGAATGTTCCAGAAGGTATGGGACTATGTCGAAGTCTATGGATGTTTCCAGAACACTCGAACACCTTCTAGAAACATCTAGTGGGTCCGGCCGGGTATAAAAAGGGCGTCGATCGGCGAGCTGAGTCAGCCAATCCGTTAATCGCATCGTCCGCTCGATACGATCCATCGCGTATTAGCTCCGTTCGCCGACCAAGGCATACGCTCATCACCCCCGACGACCCCATCACCCTCCTCCAGGAGAGCCGTAGGGAAACCAGTACGCTGCGCAAACACAGACACAGACCGACTCCGTCATTCCGCCCTCGCCGCCGAGGCCGCCCGTCGCGACAAAAAAAAACGAGCTGAGTCAGTTTAGTTTTGACTACGATCGAGGCAACTCGAAGTGAACTAAAAGCGATCTATAAGTGAATTTAACGTGTGATTAAGAGTGTGTATAAGTGTTTAGTAGTGTTTAGTAATTGTTTTAATTTGTGATTTTTGTGTAATTAAAGTTTATTTGGTTTTAATTGGTGTAATTAATTTATCCCAATACCCAGCTCGTAACAGTATTTCAAAACTCTTTTGAGTACGTCTGTTGAGTTAAGATTTAAAGAATTCTTGTAAATCCTGTAGCAATTCTTCTTTCACAATAAAATAGTGTGTAACTAAACAGATACCAAGAACATCTTCCAAATTGCCTATCAAAATAATTATCTCCATAAATCTCGACAGGAACTAATTTCGTTAGTTGAAATAAGTTTATTTATTTGTGATGTAATAAAAAAAGATTCTTCGTCCTTTTAAAGATTACATTACATTACAAATTTTGTATTGATACATTGTCAGGTATGTAGAAACAGTAACTTACAGTAACATTTCACCCCGAAAAATAAGTAGCTCCCGAGGTAAACCACAATAACGTTCTTATGATCTATTATCATAAGTTATTGTGGTTTACCTCGGGAGCTACTAATGGCGCCAGGTGTCATTCGAATAATTAAATTTAATTACACCAAACAGCAGTACAACCCGAATCGTTTGTCAAATTCTAAATTAACGCGAGAAAAGTCGCAAGCAAAAGCTAGTAATAAATAAAGTGCCTTCTCGAACTCGCAACAAGTTCCTTTGTAAATGGAACTGGAGTAAGTTTTCAACGGTTACAGTAAAAACTTTTATAGTTGTTATCAGTTCCTTTTTGTCAAACTTTTCGGGTAAAGTCTTCGCGCTACTCAGAATCTACACTGACTCCTGTACATTGAAATCTGAGCTTTATGTAGGGTTGCTATCCGTCCGGGTTTCCCCGGATTTGTCCTAGTTAAGAGAGAGTCCGGGGGGCTTCATTTGTAGTCCGGGTTTAAAGCCTGCTCTAAACCACTCGCGAAGTTGCCCCGACGAAGTACTCGTCGAAGTTGATCGAAGTGTAGAAGTATGTGACTACTCACTACACACTCGTGCAACTTCGCGAGGAGCTCATTGAGCCCATTGACTCGGTCGCAAAAACCGAGCCGAAGTTGCACGAAGCGAAGCGGAGTGCCCTTCTACACTATCGTATTCGGTCAACTTCGACCAACTTCGCGAATAGTGTAGAGCAGACTTAAAAATGTAAAGTCTTGGGCCGCCCGCGACACACGCACACTTCGCCGTCCCCAACCCCTCCCGATGCAGTTGCCACGATGCGCACTTAGTCTCATGTCCGAGTTCTGGACTCTAAAATCCGGGGTTTTCACACGTCTTGTCCTGGTTTCCAAATTTTAGAGTTGGCAACCCTAGCTTTATGCCGTGTTGACTACGTAAGAATATTCACATTTCGCCAGATATGTCATGAAAAAATCAGAAGCCTTATTACGACTTTTTTATTATAAGATTAATTTTATAATAAAAAGAGGCGCTTTTTCATTTTCCATACAATAAACGTCATATTACTTCAAGTTGGCTGTAAAATACGGAAACCTTGTGCTAAGGTCTCTGATTCAATATAATATTTTCATCTAAAACTCTGTGATTTTTAAAATTTAAATAATACCTATCAATCCAAGTTTTGATTACATAAAGTTCTTCAAAGTTCATCCTAGTTTTATAAGATTTTCCGAGCTTCATAACTCAATCAAAGTGTTTCCATTTATAATTAGTTTCATGATGTTAATTGGATATTAATTATAAAACAATAGACCCTTTTGATAATACGGCAAAATTAACATTCATGTGCCAGCCATCGTGATTCAATTATTAAAGGCTGTATTGAATAAAAACAAAGTTTAAATTTTAAACATCAGAAATTAAATGACAACAATCCCGTTACAGGCTTTTATGAAATATCGAAGAGAAGACAAAAATTACATACATTTGCCCAAATATTTAAAGGCGCTTCACCGGGAGCACTCGCGTGTAATGTAACATTATAGATTCGACTTTGAGCATTACATTACAACACTACCTCTCTGACTGTCGAGCATTCGCATACATTTAGTATAGATTTGATACAAGGTGCGCATTCTGCTGCTCGATTGTCTTCCTTCACTGACGAAATGTTCGAATCTGTAACGTTACATTACAGTACCCTTAGCACGAATTTTCACTCTTTTACTTTAGAGTATTTACAGCGTTTTTGTATGAAAAAATGGAACAGCGCCCTGTACGAAGAAGAAACTAATTTTATCCTTGAAAAAACTCGTGCTAAGGGTACTGTACCCTTGTTCGCGGTGAGGGAGCGCCTTTACGGATAAGGATTCCTTGTCCATTCATTCATATAACAAAGCAAAGGTTCGAAAGGTTACTCGTGTTAAAATAAGAAAAATCTTAAGCATTTTCATTGTGCGCACAACTGAGTGGAATTTCCTACCGGATCCTGTATTTCCTGACAGCTATACAACCTTGGGTTTTTAAGTGAAGAGTAAATAGGTTACTTCTAGGCAAGCGTGATTCACCGTTGACCACGTCATTGTTTAATATCAGGCGAGATGATGGTTAAAAGAGAGGTAGGCATCATCATTATCATCAGCCTATAATGTTCCCACTGCTGGGACACAGCTAGGCCTCCTCTCTGTGATAGGGAGTGAGCCATAATCTACCACGCGGGTCCAGTTCGGATTGGTGGATATCACATATCTTCGAATTTTTGGTTCTAGGACATGGTTTGGACGGTTTCCTCACGATGTTTTCCTTCACCGTTTTGGGACAAGGTTAAAAAAAGCTTTACAAAACATCTTTAACAGTTGTTACAAATATGCACTGAGGCCTTATTATGAGTTTTCAGTTATCTGACGTAAAGAAAACTGGAACTTTGACATTTTCAAATTGACTTTCAAGGAAAAAATTACTTCATTCTTCGCACACCAGAGGCAGACTGTTCTATTTTTCCATACAAAAAACGCAGTAAATATTTTCCAGTATTACGTTAGGACGACGCTGTAAAGTAAAATAGTGAAAACTCGTGATAAGGGTAGTTAGTCCTTTCTCGAGCGACTGGGAAATACTTATATTCAGCTGCATCTGATATGACTGAAAATACGTGCGATCTTGAATACTTAATGATAAAATGGTACCATTTTAAAGGCTTCAATATTAACTTTAAATTGATACCAAATTCATTAAAATCACGCCATTATATAAGGAGCTATCCTGTATCAATTCTGTCATAGCGAGTTTCCTCCGTGCCTCGGTAAGCACGTAAAGCCGTTGGTCCCGGCTGTCATTTGTAGATCTTTGACAGTCGTTACTGTTAGTCAGAAGCGCTAAAGTCTGACAACCAGTCTTACCATGGGGTATCATATTACCCAGTTAGTGGGTTGTGGAGGTCCGACAGGCAGTCGCTCCATGTAAAATACCTACTGATATCCAGCTGAATCTGATTTGACTGGAAGCCGACCCCAATATAGTTGGGAAAAGGCAGGCAGATGATAATCCTGGATCGATTCCAAGTAAGTGTTTCCATACTTTTGCTGGCAATGTCAATTGATTAAATCAGCAAATGTGAAGCCAAAACCATTCAGACACATCTTTGCCGAAAGTAATCAAGTGATAGCCAAATATCCGACTATCCTATCGTTCACAGACAAACGAGTATCCTTTTACTTTTACTTTACTTTACTTTCACTTACAGCTTCCTCCTGAAACCCTCACGTTACCATAAAGTCAATTACCGTGACCTTTCAGTAAAATATATCCTTCTTATGAAACGTTTTAGGTTCCCAACTTGCAGTGTTGCTGTGTTCTTTTTAATATACATTTTCTTTTGATGAATCTTTAAATAGTACTAGCTTTTATGTGCGACTCTACTTCACTCCTTTCAACAAAAAAGTAAATAAAAAACTCCCTTTCGTATTTATATTTGGGTTATAAAATATCTGTGTTCTAAGTTTCATCTAAATCTTTACGTCTCTAAGTTTTTGCGTGAAAGACTCACAAATTAACATACTTTCAAACTTTCGCATTTATAATTAGGAAGAAGTTAAGAAACGGATACCCATTATAATATCATTTTGATCAGACGTTTAGTGTTCAAAAATAAAAGAAAAACTTTGTATACTCTTCAAACAAGGAAAACACTATTTTAACAATACTTGCTTTTCTGAGATTTTCTTAACGAGACACGTCTTTTCTCTAGGTACTTACAGTCTCCATATTTTTTCTAACAAAACCTAGTACTTATACTCATTATATTCAACACGATAAATGATGCATATGTTATAGTCAAAGTCCGATACACAGTCTCTTCGCGGAAGGACTGGTTTATCCTAGGTTTGGCCAAAGCCATCAGGCAATCCCCGAAATACATTTCAATTTCGCCCTTTGCCTGAAGTATTTTTAGTCAAACCCAGGAGCTCCTAACTTTTCAGTCAAACGTCGAAAGTAAATTATTCTGTTTCGGTTTTGGCCTAGTCAATCCTAGAAGCGACTGCAAAACTCGGTGAGACAGAACAGACCTTGAGTTAGTTGATCTTCCAGATCTACCAGAGTAGGTAGTAATCGCCAATTTAATTAAGGATGCAAGGGCGAGCGATTACCACCTACCTAAGGTAACTTGACGGAGCCCCGCTTCGCAGGGCTCCTATTTCTATTTACAAGGTTTAAAGTAACCTAACATGAAGGGGATGGCGGGGTCTTTCAGACCCCGCCATCCCCTTCGAACCTAACCTGTCCGAGTCGGGGTGCCCCAAGTCCCGAGCTCGCTTGGCTTGCTCTTGCATGCTTAGTTAAATTGCTGATTACCACCTACCAAGGTAAATCGACGGAACAAATATTTTCAATGTTTTCGCACACTTCATACCTATATCGGAGTTTGACTCGTCAAACCCCGATTTAATAAAATTGTATTTTGACGTTTGCCTGACCAAATTAGTCTCTCCCAGGTTTGACGAAAATTGTTTAGTCAAAGGCCGAAAATTTACATTTGTTTGGGCTTTGACTAAGTCATTCAGTCTGACCTGAGGATTGACCAGTCCAACCTAGGAGCGCCGGAGCTTCGGAGTTTGCCTATAACACATATATGTGTTTTCTAATGCTGTCAAAATTCTTATTTTACCACTTTTATTTTAACTTACTCGTAAGAAATCACTTTTAACAAAATAAATTATTTTTACTAATTTTTCTACCCATTAACTTTTTTATATTTTTTAAATAAAAAATAAGATTTTTTTTTTAATATGATGTAGGTAACCGGCATCGGGGACAACCGGTGCAAGATACCGGTGTGCAGACCTCTTGAGAGAGGAATTTATTATCTTACTAGCTGTTGCCAGCGGCTTCACCCGCTACTACTCGAAAGTTATCCCACGGGAACATAAAATCGGGATAAAAACTATCCTATGTGTTAATCCAGATTATAAACTATGTGTGTACCAAATGTTAGCCAAATCCGTTCAGTGGTTTTTGCGTGAAAGAGTAACAAACATCCATACATCCATACTTACAAACTTTCGCTTTTATGATAGTAGTAGGATTAGTGTTATTTTCATAAAATATGATTATTTATAGTTTATATAAAATCGTCTAAATATAAGAACGCGTTTTCGAAGTCGTAATATAGCGTCAAGGCAGTCAATTCTTACCTAAAACACGCAGTACAAATAAATAAGTTTAGCACATCCGTAATCCGCATTCGAACATCCCCTCAAGATATTCAACCCCAACAATTTGTAATAATCAATAGTACTTGCTATAACGGTTACGCCCCCTTACTTAACACAGTTCCCTTATCAAATAGATCCCATAATTCCCCCTTTATCCCATCAAATTGGTTCGTGAACTTTATCAATTTCGAAGCAATCGCGATAAAATTAAAATATTATCAGAAGAGTTTTTGAATTTGATTGAAAGTTATTTGTGATGGAATTTGGTTTTTAAGAAGTCGGCATTTTGATCAATTAATACAAGCCTTTAGGAAGTTGTTTATGTAGATTAGGAGAATGAACTTTATTTTCATTACGTTTTGGGTCTTTTTTGTTTCAACGAGTAGGTATAAAGTTTCAGTTATGATATGAAATATGAAAGCAGCTGTAGAAATGGCAAGCAATAGAAAAGTATGTAAGATGACTAAATTAATTGAATAAAGGGCATTAGATTACTAACAATAATTCATAAGATATTCACGATTCTGAGACTTACTCCGACAACCGTTTCTCCGCTGAACGATTCGCCGACACAACGATTCATTCCTGGACGGTTCGACGACAGAACCTTTCCTCGACGAACGTTTCGCCGACAGAACGATTAAGTCATGAGTATAATATTGTATTTCATGAAGTATTGTATAAATGAAGCCATTAAGACGAAGCCCCTGCGCGGGGCTTCTATTTCTGTTTTCAGGGTTTAAAGGAACCTAACTAACAGAACCTCGCGGTGCCCCTGATGTCTGATTTAGTTACTAGTATTATAATGTCAAACCATATCTTTGTCGACGAATCGTTCTGCGATAAAAGTTTTTGTCGTCGAATCGCCTATGAATGAAACGTTGTGTCGGCGAATCGTTCAGCGGAGAAACGTTCGTCGGAGTTATGTTTCAGAGTGGATATTGACTTAAATGTGTAATATCACCAACAATCCCGCCTCATCACTTTCAGACGGAAGATGTCCACCGATGAACAAAAGTCCTCTCCGTTAAATCACCGTCCTATAAAATTTACTCAATGCCTCTACAGAATAAAATAGAAAATACTTAATACAAACACCTTAATTTTATCACAAATATCACCAAAATGTTAAAATTCTCCGGTTACAAAGGCGGTCTTATCACTGATAGCGATATCTTTCAGACAATATTTAGTTCCATCTCAAAACACAAAACGGCAGCTCCTACACAATTATATTGTATCCACAAAGAAAAATATATCTTTTCTCAAAAACAACATTCAACAGGTGTTATAAAAACAATGATCTTCCCTTTACACAAAAACACTTATACAGGGTGACTTTTTTAGCACCGTCCATAGTTTTTCTAGGCATTAGGTATCAATCACTAAGCCCATTTTTGAAAAAAAAAACGATACTTCAAATTGGCATATTAAATCATTCTCTCATCCGCTCTGTGTGGTCACTAAGCTAAACGTTAATAATATACACTTGCTCACGCATGAAACGGGCAGAGCGCACCCCGCGCACCCCCCGCCCCGCCCCGCTACACCTGAGCGACACATCACAGTGCGGTGTCCAGATTCATTAACTTTTTATAGATAACATTGAGACGTGATATCTCGATATTTTTGTATTGAGTGATACAAAAAGAAAAAACACGTATTCAATGATTTTCGCCAAAGATTATTAGATTAAAATTTGGATGGTGACTAAAAAATCACCCTGTATAGCTTGCTTTTATCTCTAAAGCTTATGAAGGTCGGAAATTATCATTCAGGGATAAGTATCCCATTCTTCATTATGAGTCTTTCGTAATCTCATTCTCCATTATGCTCGCTCAAATGTTTAATCGTAACGTCCAAATCTGTTCAGCCTTATTGAGGTCCCAGACAGATTTGCTTCCGCGTAACAATACTAGCATTACACCCGCGACTTCTGCTCGTATAAATGTCGGCATCAACGCCGCTACCTGATCTGAGGTTAGCGTGTAAGTACACGTGATTTAAAAATCTTTACTCATCTATACATAGGGTAAAGGGGTTTTGTGAGGTTAAGGGGGGCACTTATATGCATCCAACATTTATTATCTATATAAAAAACCGGCCAAGTACATACGAGTCAGACTCGCCCATAAAGGGTTCCGTAGCAGCATGTAACATAATATAAAAGTTCTTGTAGTTGGTTGTAACTTTGAAAGGTTAATTGAGGTTTACGATTTATGACAAGTATTCTATAAAAAAAATATCAATGTACAGTTTTGACTTTTCCAGCATTTTATAATATAGTAAAGGGAGATTATTTGGTGAGACAGGCAACTCAGTGATACGAGTCTTAAAAGTCTCTCAAAACGTTACCTATGCATGCTGTAATGCGAAATGATGCAACTAGTTTACCACTAAAGTGGACAAGATGTAGTGACACATCATTTCGCATTACAGCATGCATAGGTAACGATTTGAGAGACTTTAAATACTCTATTACTGAGTTGCCTGTCTCACCAATCATCTCCCTTTACTATATTATAAAATGCCGGAAAAGTTAAAACTGTACATTGATATTTTTTTATAGAATACTTGTCATAAATCGTAAACCCCAATTAACCTTTCAAAGTTACAACCAACTACTACAACTTTTATATTATGTTACTTGCTGCTACGGAACCGTTTATGGGCGAGTCCGACTCGCACTTGGCCGGTTTTTATATAGATATGTTGGATGTATATAAGTGCCCCCTTAGCCTCACAAAATGAAACCCAAATGTAGGCCGCAAATGTCCAATTAAGAAGAAAGTATTTCTCTTAAACATTCTCTAAGGCTTCTTAGAATTCCGCTTCATTTTTTCAGCTCATTAATTTCGTTATTAGGGAAATTAGGACGGCTATGGAATTTTGTTGTTTCCTCTCTAGGGACTAAAGCTTCGTTTAATGATTTGTCACAACCTAAAATATCAAATGAAAATTCTAGCTTTTATGGAGAATCAAAGTTGAGGAATGGAAGTTATTCTTGTAATTACGGAAAGTGCTTGATTGTCGTAAATGTAAGATTTTATAGACTTTACTGGTTTATAAACGCGACGTTACCCTCGTGACTGTCGGTAAATTATTCCAAGAAGACTTTATACTTAGGCGCGAGCATGCGGGCGGCGAGTAATGGGCGACTCGCTGTCCGACCATGGACCATGCCCAGATCGACGGCGCGCCTCAAAGAGTGTTAGCATAATGACGGGAGGGGCCTTCAGAGGGCCAAAGCCTGCTGGGTCGCGAGACTTATGAATAAGCATGACCACGGAACTTAAAGGGCTATTGGAGGACATCGTGGATTTTAGTCAGTACAATTCTGACAGTCCCTCCCGCACTGCCCGGGGTGGGAGGACTCTTTTGATGATTTTACCACGATAGGTAAAAAAAAAGAAGAGGAGTGTCCAGGTTACAAGCTATATCAGTGTACCATTCAAATCTTTTCAGTTTTCTATCATAAATACTACTGAAATTTTAAAAGAACTGTGTTATAAAATCTGGAAGATTTTTCATATTATAAAGATACTAAAAATAATATTTACTTAAAGTTTTGGTCGCAGCGGTTGCTAAAGTTAATTACCATATCAAAACAACGCCTTTTACCGAGAATAAGTTACGAGAACCTTCACATTTTACAATGTTTAAAATATCACCTGTAATATAGGGCAGTGATGGATTCGACTTACGATTTATAGATCGTAGGTTCGAACTTAGAAAGACTCAGAACAATGAAGGATAACATTAGAAACCAGCACGTCATAGAACCAAAAAAAAAGAAGTCATATGACATCTAGCAAAGCACCTGTCGTCCCCTGAGAAGGCCTGTGTCCCAGCAGTGGGAACATTATAGGCTGATAATGATGCTGAAATATCCCATGTTAGTTAAATCACCTTTTTTGAAAAAATTACAATTATCAATTTAACCTCTCCCCTGCTCTTATTGAAGCACTTTAAACATGCCCTTAAGAACTCTTACCACAGAATAAAACTAAAACAACCGTAAGTTTCCAACTAAAACTTTAACCAAACTAACCTTCAAGAACGAAGTCTGAATAGTTGTTAAGAAACTTTATTTCATACGATCAAATTGGTACTTATTCAAAAGAAATATTCCGTTGGTTAGAAACCAGCACCTTCTGCTTACTAAAGTTACTAAATCAATTTC
Source organism: Agrotis segetum (assembly GCA_036375495.1). Classification (NCBI taxonomy): domain Eukaryota; kingdom Metazoa; phylum Arthropoda; class Insecta; order Lepidoptera; family Noctuidae; genus Agrotis; species Agrotis segetum. The sequence continues at coordinate 504,101 of JAQSVV010000280.1, read as the reverse complement.
ATCGATATTCATAGGCTTTGACTTCGATTTAGGAGTTATGACTATTGAAAAAACATCAATGAATTTTAATGAAAGCGATCTGCAAAGTTCGCGTTTGATCTGAACACAACAGACGTGGGTCTGTCTGTCTAATACGTTATATCGGCCGCCTGTTGTTTATCTCGACGGCACGATGAACAGACATTGTCCTCCGCCGGAGTCTATTCAATATGCATTATGCTAAACAGATGCGACGTTCCTTTGTTTACGGAAACTCGCCATTTTGATAAATAAGCCCCTACTATTGGAAAACCGAGGACACTTCCAACCGATCTCACTGTGACGTGCACTGTCTCAAGCGCTTACTCCCCTCAAAGACTCAGCGGAAACTCTTTGTAGTCCCTCAAAGATTGCGGATCCGCTCGCCGTGCACCGCTTTCAAAAGTTTAAACGTGAATGTAGTATAATTTTGTGTGTTCACTTCGTGCGTCTCGATTTATTTTTACCTCAAAAGTAAACTCAAACGTTCTTGTATCTTGATTTATAGTGGCCTCGTAAACGCTGCTCAACATGATTCACGATGACACAAAAATATTTTTGACGATGGCTTTTTTAACCCAGATTTATTCCCAACACGGCGCGTCTCCTGGACTCCATGTTGTTCCGTCTTACGCACAGTTTTCTTCAACGCACTCAAAAGTCATCGCAGCAGCCAGCCGGCTGACTGCCAAGTTTTCCGTTTGGGAGACGAATTAAAAAAAGACGTTACACTAACTTTCGCGCGTGTAAATATAGTTGAGGGTGAACGAACGTGTCGCTAGCACTGACCTCCTTTCTGCGTGATGTTGAACGTGCGGAGCCGGTACGAGTCCTCGTCGGGCTCCTCCTCAGGCTGGTGCTGCGGGGTGCGGGGCACGTCCAGGAACGCATTGGAGCGGCGCGGCTGGTTGTGCTGGCCAGGAGGCGGCCGGCGCCGGGCGGAGGCCTGCCGCCGGACCTGCGGCGGGGTCTCCGCCTCGGCCAGGCGAGGCTCCGAGCTGTACCGGGTCCTGGTCTCTCTATCCAGTTGCTGCTGCTGCTGCTGGCGGCGCTGGCGCACCGAGCGGCCGCCGGTGATGCGCGCGGACTGCGAGCGCGCCGCCGGCCTGCGCCGAGGCGCCGGCGTGGTCTCCATGGGAGCCGCGAGGGCTTCCATACTCGCGGAGGCGGGAGCACATATCGACTGCGAGCGCTTCGTGCGTCCGTCCGTAGCCATGGTCGCGACGATACTGAAGCGTCGAGTGTCGGCCGCCGCCGCCCGCCCCCCTGCACTGGGCGGGCGGCCGTTACTTGTTGCATCGGGGATTATGAGATTAGTGCTCTTTTAAATGTCACTAATTGTGAGTTCTTTCATGAACGTTTTCAGGAGTACTCTTTTATTCGAAATGTAAATAAAAGTTGGTCGTATTTGTTTCTGGTTTACGCTAAATATACCAGGTTATGTTCCCACACAAAGTTTGTTCACTGGATAGGCAAGTTTCTGGATCACTGGTCTGCGCTCGGTAGCCCATTAGATATACCTACGTTTATTTATTTACACCTTTGTTTAGTTACGGTTTTCTTTCAAGTAGAAAGAAAATTCCTATCGGTTGTAAATTTTATAACAACTTTGTTTAATTTCGGAAGATTTAGAGCTGAAGTTACTGAATTTTCTGCTTCGTTTCAGTTCATACACCTGGCAGTTTGGAATTTATATTCTGAAAGTATTGGAACGTATAATGAATGGTACTTCTAACCTTGTTCTTATTTTACTGAAAAACGCAAAGTGGCTACAAGGTTACTGGACTGAAAAATATTTCTTTCTACGGACGTGTCAATTATGAAAGTCTATAAATCAAAAATAAGTGGAGGGTTTGCGTTTATGCAGTAGATATGTACAATGATGTATACTTTCTGGACACAGTTCTACCAGATAAACAGTACTATCGATCTTCTAGCATCATAAAGCTCGCTTGTAGTTACTGACTATCGACTGACATGAGAATAAAACCTAGGACCATCTTTACAAACACGTAAGCGACCACAGCACATAAAAATCAGTCTATTTTGACTAAACAGTACCTAGGTAACTACATTAACTTCAGCAAACAGTTCAAAAAACTTCACGAGACACCAAAACTTTCTACAATTGAAATAGAATTCTAATTTTATGCGAATGCTCTGTTTTTAGATGTGAAATCATTCAATGAGTCCGGGCCGCCCTGCGTGGATCAAGAATAAGGGACTGTAGTAGTAATAGTCCCATGTTACTGACTAAAATGCTCCCTATTCATTCATATGTTGTTTTCCAGTGTCGCTGTGTCCTTTGACAGTCTCGCGACCCCGGCAGTTGTTCATCCCTTTTTTTTCTTGGAAAAATCATTAAATTAGTCCTCCCACCCCGGGCAGGGTGGGAGGGACTGTTAGACTTATACTGACTAAAATCCACGGTGTCCTTCGGTAGCCCTTTGTGTACCGGAGTCGCGGTATACGTATGTCCCGCCACCCCGGCAGGACTGTGGACAGGGATAGTTCCAGCAAACAGTTCATAGAAACACAGAATCTTTCTACAGCAAAAATAGAATTCAAACTTTATGCTAATGTCTTGCCATTTACTTGGCAATTTCGCCCGTAACAGACTAGAATAGATTAAATCAAACGTGTTAGGAGAATTCATATAACTGTCCCCTGTAACGTTCACGTAATTGGGAAAGAACTGTCGTTTGTATTTCCCTCACGTACGTCAAACCAGAGGGGAGACAGACTGGGTGCCTGGCAACACTGGCATATATAGTGTTGTCATCGGTCTCGATTTTCCTACCGATTTTTGGATGAGACGTCCCGACAACTGATCGGGACACTGAATATCCCGATATTGACTTCACGGTTGGGCAATTAGGTGCGACTACACAGAGCGAGCAGCCTCTCGAGGCTGCTTGTGTGTACGCGCCTATTGTTTCGCGACTGAGCGAAAACCAAAAAGCCGACACTAGATGCTTCGCGCGGCAAATGTATCGCAAATTAATTGATTTTCATTAATCCAATTGTAAGTAGTTACTCCGAGACTGAATGTTTGTGTATATAAGTGAGAGATACAGGACAAATTCCTAACGTAGGGAAGTTTTACTAAATTAATCTTATCTGTATTTATAATTTTGATAGAAAAACGTATTTTCTGTGAACTGTTCCAACATAAAAATAATTCTGCTCTCATATTTTCTCAGTAAATCTGAATAAAGATTTATAAAATTAAAATGGGGCGTTGTTTTTTTTGGCCAATAGAGTTGTCCCGATTTCAAAATCAAATTCCCGATAACCACTTGTTTCGGAATTCGACAACACTACTAGCAACACTACTGGCTGGGAATTTTATTGCTGATGTAGATAAATAACGGGTTTAGATGGTTAAGAAAAAGGATTGCGTAGTGAATGTAGGGTTGGTTTAAATCACCCCAAATATACCTCTGATGTATTTTTACTTTCAAAATCGAATAGCACTAAATCCGAAATCGAAAGTCCGAAATCGGTGGAGTGGGAAGCGGTCAGCTCCTTCTGCGAGGCAGTAATGCTCGTAAAGGAGGAGGCAGGCCGCGAGCGAGAGAGGACAGCGTCCTCCCTCCGCCCCAGCCGCAGTGGTAGGCGCCCACGGCGACGGACGTCGCTAGATGATCTCCGGCCACCGTAGGCGCGGGCATGCGGGCAGCGAGTAAAGGGCAACTCGCTGCCCGACCAAGGACCATGCCCGGGACGACGGCGCGTTGTGTCCCACGCGCGCCTCAAAGAGCGTCAGCATAATGACGGGGCTCTCAGAGGGCCAAAGCCTGCCGGGGTCGCGGGATTATTCCCTTACCGCAACCCCGGAACTTAACAGGCTATGAAGGACACCGTGGATTTTAGTCAGTAGAAGTCTGACAGTCCCTCCCGCCCTGCCCGGGGTTGGAGGACTCATTTGATGATTTTACCACGCTAAAAAAAAAAAAAGTCTGAAATCGGTCGAATCACCAACTTTATCATCATCTAATAGCAATAGGTTCAGATTAAAATTCCTGATGATTTGAAGGTTTTTTAATGTGTAAAATCATCGAATGAGTCCTCCCACCCAGGAAGGGACTGTCAGACTTGTACTTAGTAAAATCCACGATGATCCTTCAATAGCCCTTTACGTTCCAGGGTCACGGCTATCTTATAAGACAGTCCCTCGCCCCGGGAGGAAGGTCGACAAAGTGAGGGCCTATCGAAAATTGAAATCTATTCAAGAACAAAGAAAAAGCCAGAAAATAATCTGCAAATAAAGATAAAATAATAAAACGAAAAGGACAAACAGACAATAGACATGATCAGAATTTGTTATTAAATGCTCCTTTCAGACGAAATTGAAACAAATATAATATCTTCAAGAAAGAAACGTTAGTCTCTTATTTCGAAATAATATCTTTCTTCATTTATCTTGTCTGGGGCACATACCCGGGCTACTAGGTATAGTAGGTATTAAAGTGACAAAGGTTTACGACCTTTGTCAGTTTTATACCTTGTGGTCAGAAGTAAGAAGGTACAATCTGCTTTTATACTTAGCTATTTGTACAAGATATTTTTTTTGATAATCAGAGGTCGGAATAGATATTTTCTATTTACTTTTTATTTAATGAAAAATCAGTCTTCCCTGGGTGGAGCGGAAGGGACTGTCAGACCCATACTGACTAAAATCCACCGTGCTCCTTCAATGGTACTTTCCGTTCCAGGATCACTGTTACATGTTCGGACAGTTCCGCGACCCCGGTATATAGACGTTTAGCCTTCAAGTACCTCTTTCTAATTCAACAGCTGTATTCTTTGATCTTCTATCCGTACATTTAGACCCAATATATTCTGATTATGATTTCGAAACTTAAAAATTCTGGGATTTTATATGAGACTTGAACAGCCCTGAAGCTCAGCCTATAAACTCTACGTTACAGCGTTTTGACTTTGAAAGCTTAGATTTTGAAAATGTGACACTTTCCGACTAGACTCTCTGTTCTGCCTCGATGCTCAAATGGTCGTTAGCGTGACGGCAGAGCATGTGGTCCTGGCTTCTATTCCCAGAACGAAGAAAATGGCAATAGATTCACTCCGTAAGGTAAAGGGAGATTATTCTTGGTGAGACAGGAAACTCAGTGATAGAATCTTAAAAGTCTCTCAAAACGTTACCTATACATGCAGTAATACGAAATGATGCAACTAGTTCATCACTAAAGTGAACAAGACGTAGTGACACATCATTTGATATTACAGCTTGCATGGATAACGTTTTGAGAGACTTTTAAGACTCTATCACTGAGTTACCTGGGGGGGTATTACAACGTCTTGAAACTAGGCTTATTCCGGCGAGTGAAAGTGACAGAGCTGTACAAGTCGTCTAGCGCCATCTCGTTCACTCACTGGAACAAGCCTGGTTTTAAAACGTTGTAATACCCCCCTGTCTTACCAAATAATCTCCCTTTACCCTATTTCATGAACTGGTGAAATATGAGTATAATATTAAACATCCTCTGTCTAAAACTTTGGGGATTACAGACGTGATAAAGTTGTGTTACCAAAATCTCTTGTGGCTTAAAATGATTGATAGCTTACTATATAAACAGAACAAGACGAAATAAACCTCTGTAGGAAAACCTTCATATTCCTCACACGCGTTTAAAATGTAATTTACTTTCTTTCATATTTTCTTCACAAAAATTCCCATTCACATGGTGTATGTAGCTGATTTGCTTACATTTGAGAGAAGATTAATATTGCTCCCCCTGTATCATGTGAATTAGATCACAAAGCGACGAGAGCCAGATTACTGATATTTGCTTTGAATGTGTATTTTGAGAGCTTTTGAATAGCCTTGAATCATACTCGTAAATAGGTTGTGAATAACATCGATTGATTTTGTAAGCAATCTTTTTCAGTTTTTTTTTATCGGCTCAAGGTCTCCATCTATCCCTGCTATACTATTCTCAATTAGAAATCACATCGCTGGGCTCTACGATGTGCTCTTGGCACGACAGCTTTGAGATCGTTCAATCTACACATACAAAGGACTACTGAGCGTTTACATTTATCGTCTAGGAGAGCAGGATTCAGATACTTTTAACAAGGCGATATGGCGTGGAGTTCAAAATGTATGGAAAACGAGTAAAGCCACAATTGCCCCACCATAACGCTAATATTACACACACAGTTCTGTCCAACAATACTACGAAAATACTACGCGCCATCGATAACTCAGTCATATAAATATAAACCCAATCCTTTACACTACAGCGTACCTTTTCCGTACAATCTAATTTACAATAATAATAATATAATAGTCAGTAACATAGGAAAACAAAAATAAAGTAGGTAGTACAAGTCAACAGCTGAGCGAAACGCTCAGTCCCACGTGGTCACCGAAACGCCCCCTTGCCACTTCTCCTGTTTTTAATATTTCTGTGCTTTCAATGTACACAGGCGTAACCAAGACCAAAACATAGTCTAAAATAAACTTCATACGTAAAATATTTATAATATCTGTCCTTCAAACCCCAGTGGGCTAGGCAGAGGAGTGACCCAGTTCTCCCACGTTTTGTCTATTATGTTTTACAACTCCTACACACTATGCCGGTGGCTATTGAACAAACCGTAGACGGTGGGATGCGGCGGCAAAACCCTGCTTTGCCGCCAGCATATCGTGGGAGCTTTTGGGTACAATAGGGAACGAACCTGGCATTTCTATTCTGCTTTATTTACTGACAATCTTACTACGGATGAATAGATTAATGTCTTTTAAACTTTTGCACAAATAGTCTTTAAAAAAAATACATATTTGGTACACAGAAAGTTCATAGCATGGATTAACACCAAGGATACTTAAGCCACGTATATTAGCCTCTTACAAAGAGATTTAAAAGAACCTATAGAGCAGACATTGGTTAAATTGACATACAAAATTGTTGATGCCGTGCGTCAGTAGCGCTATCTAAGCGTTGCATAGCAACGCGACTACAAGACTGAGCAACTTTTTACCTATTGGTAAAAAAAATTGGATCACAAATTTCTTCGTGATGTCCCGTCTACTGCTCGTTTAAAGTTTAATGTCTTTGATCTCTTTGTAATTACGTACGTCCTTAAAAAAATATATCCAAATTGACGTGGGAGTACCTACTTTACATAGAATTTAAACCCAAACCCACGGAGAAACCTACGTTAGTACCACATAATAAATGTTACTAAAATTTTAAATGCAAATAAGTAAGTATAATTATGTTCGGATGATGGATGTTTGTTTACTCGCAAAAGTGTTGGAGGCTGAACGAATCTAGACGAAACATTCAGGCCCTGTAGACAAACAGGAGACGACAGCGGACGACAATCGTTATCGCTCAGCAGTCACTAATACATTTTTAACTTTATACCAAAGCGCGTAAAGTTGAAAATCTATTGGAGTTTACAGATCGCTTTCATTTGTTTCGTTCGTTATCGCTCAGCAGTCACTAATACATTTTTAACTTTATACCAAAGCGCGTAAAGTTGAAAATCTATTGGAGTTTACAGATCGCTTTCATTTGTTTCGTTCGTTATCGCTCAGCAGTCACTAATACATTTTCAACTTTATGCGCTAGTGTATAGAGTTGAAAATGTATTAGTGACTGCTGAGTGATAAGGATTGTCGTCCGCTGTCGTCTCCTGTTTGTCTATAGGGCCTGAATGTTTCGTCTAGATTCGTTCAGGCTTGAACACTTTTGCGAGTGAACAAACGTCCATCATCCGAACATAATTATACTTACTTATTTGCATTTAAAATTTTAGTAACATTTATTATGTGGTTCTAACGTAGGTTAGTCTGCTGTCGCTTGCTTTTTGTCTATACGACCAGGTTATAGTCTGGACAAACGTGTAAGATGCTGTGGTATTGCATTCCCGTTTGATAATTATAGAGATAAATGCAGGCAAAACCTCTGGCAACAGCTAGTTATGATGTATAATAACAGTTTGCCTCTAGGGCATCTTATATTTCTTGTTAATGAACCGACCACCTACCTACGTCTTGTAGGTTGTGATGTAGGTTAAGAAGAATTTATACTTATGCTCATTTGACGGCAGCATTTGAGGAGCTCGTGGCTAAATAATCACAGCCGCACAGGCCGATCTTACGGTTGGTCTGTGGATGGGTGACCATCTGTCATAGCGAGTTTCCTCCGTGCCTCGGAAAGCACGTAAAGCCGTTGGTCCCGGCTGTCATTTGTAGATCTTTGACGGTCGTTACTGTTAGTCAGAAGCTCTAAAGTCTGACAACCAGTCTTACCATGGGGTATCGTATTACCCTGTTACTGGGTTGTGGAGGTCCGACAGGCAGTTGCTCCATGTAAAATACTGATATCCAGCTGAATCTGGTTTGACTGGAAGCCGGTATATTTGGGAAAAGGCTAGGCAGATGATGATGCTCATTTGACGGCAAGTTATCGTAGCACCCATGGTACCTAACTCTTGGACGGGGAGTAATAGGTGACTTGCCGTCATGAACCATTGCCGGGTCGACGCCGAAGGGGACGTTGTGTTCCACATGCGCCTCAAAGTGCTGTCGGCAATCTGACGGGGCCTTCTTAGAAAGGTAAAGCTTGCCCGGGTCGCGGGGCTGTCTTATCAGGTAACTGTGGCCCCGGGACGTAAAGGGCTATTTGAAGGACACCGTGGATTTTAGTCAGAACGAGTCTGTCAGTCCCTCCCGTCATTCCCTGGGTGGGATACATTGGATGATTTATTGTTTCCTTGTGACGAATAATATTGTCTCTCTTAATTTTTTTCTGTCTGAAAAGTATTGAATCGAATACAAATACAATCCATGGACTCGCTGGCATGCACCACTGCATACAACGATCGCACACAAAAATATGCAATTTAAAGTACAAAATTAAATAAAAGTGCATGTCTACTGAAACGAACTATCACAGTCAAAACTAGAATAACATTTTTCAGTCTAAAAAACTGCTGAATTTGAAAGCCATCGTTAGTGGACACTTTAGTGATTGTAAACTTTTAACAACATACCGTTTCAAATTCACTTTTGTTACATCGTTAAATAAAAGACTAGCTTCTGCCCGCTGTGTTGCTCGGAAACTCTGTAATTTTCCCACGAGAATAGGGGGGCTACATTTACTAAGATTTTCCCATTATGTTGTGTCCAGTGATTTTAGTTTGCGTGCTTCTAAAATAGCGGTCAAAAACAAAAATGGCTAACATTCAGTAGGGGGTGGGTTCCGACCCCACTTATAAAAGAATTACAATGGCCAAATTGAACAAGTAAGCTCAACTTTAAGTTTTATAAATCTAAACTGGACATGTTGTTTAAAAACATAGGATATAATAGAAATTAAGAAAAAAAATTGACCAGAGTAATCAAATTCAACATCATAGTTTGACAGGGCATAAGTTTACTTCAAAATTGTAACAAGTTTATCCCTACTTTAACCTTTATGTTACATCCCTAGAGACTTGCCCGCTTTATCATGCCACATCCTTACGAAAATAAAGTGGGATGAATTTCAGAAAATACTTGGTGTAGCTTTTAGATAGGTACTCTAACTTTGAGGCTATTGTGGGCTGAGAAATCTGGCGGCACATTTTTCTTAACAGTTGTCGCTTTATAGTAAATATACTTAGAGGTATTTTTAACCGACTAAAAGAGAGAAGGTTCTCAATTCGACCGCTTGTATTTTTTATGTTTGTTCGGGCACGTGCCTACGAAAATAAAGTGGGATGAATTTCAGAAAATACTTGTTGTAGCTTTTACATACTCTAACTTCGAGGCTATAGTGGGCTGAGAAATCTAGTGGCACATTTTTCTTAACAGTTACGCTCTTGTAAATTCATTTACTTTGAGATATTTTAAAATAATTTAAAGGATTTTAATTGGGCCATGGGGTTATTATTGTGCACCATCTGCTATGATTCTTAATACTCCTTTAGTCTCATGCACGTTCAAACACCTAGTCATACAAGCACGTCAGTTGCGTTTAAAAATATAAGCTATTTGTGCAGGCCGCAGGGTACCTTCCTTTTTTTATCAAATAGCAGTACACTTTTTTTTTATCGTGGTGAAATCCTCAAATGAGTCCTCTCACCTCTTACTGTCAGACTTGTACTGACTAAAATCCACGGTGTCCTTCAACAACGGTGATGGAAATAAGTCCCGCGACCAAATAGCAGTACTCTTACAATTTTCTACAATACATTGATGCAATCATAAACTCATTAGAGTTTAAAAGGCTAAACTGCTACTTTGGCGGACCGTCTGCATTTAGTTCTGTCGTAACGGCTGAACCGATTTCGATGAATACAGGCACACGTAGGTATACCATGACCTGCGTGAGGTAATTTTCAATGAAAGAGTAGTAGGTTCCCTCAACAATAATCTCCATTTTTTCTCCACGTTTTCTCTCTACGGGCAAAAACTACCTTCGAAATTTTGAAGCGAAATGTTGCCTTAGAGATAAATAAAAAGTAATCTTCATAAAGTAAGTATAAAGTTTTGATTGAAATGATAAGCTTTCTTAAGTTGGACACTTTTCTCAAAAACTTTAATAAAATATTTGTTTTCTTTTCACACTTCCTTAAAAATGTTTTTATGTAAATTAGATATTTTTTAAATCTAATTTATTAAAATGTTGTCACTCCTCAAAGTCTGTCTAGTTTCCCGGGCACGCCGCATAAGGCCGAGACTCCACCAAAGCTGTGCGAGTCGAGATGTGTTTTGAACAACCAATAGATTTGCGTTATTGACACAGCTCCACTCCGGCAACGCAATTCGTCGTTCAAAACATGTCTCGACTCGCACAGCTTTGGTGGAGTCTCGGCCTAAGACCTCTTTGAGGAGTGGCTGGATAGGCGTCACGGCGTCCTGACATACCACAATGACGCAGGTCCTCACCGGACACGGAAGTTACGGGAGGTACCTGTGTCGGATGGGGAAGAAAGAAACGCCGGGTGTCACAACTGCGAAGATTACCCGGAGAACACGGTGGAGGACACAATGCAGGACTGGGGTCGTGGGACTCACGAATTACCAGGATACAGATTACTAGTCTGCGAGTCTGACAGTCCCTCCCGCCATTCCTTCTACCTCCGCCCTAGGTAGAAGGAATCATTTTTGATGATTTTACGACGCTAAAAAAATAAAAGAAAAGCTATTAGAAGACTTGAGTAGCTTTTGGTTCACAATTAATGAACAGATCATTAAGCCATGGAGCGGAAGAGGCTGTAAGATTCATACTGACTAAAATCCACAGTGTTCCTTTAATTGCTCTTTATGTTCCAGGTTCACAGTAACCCGTTTAGACAGTTCCGCAACCGCAGTAGGCGCTTGGTTCTTTTAAGCTCCCCCTTCAGATCCTCTCGTCAAACGGCTTTGTGCCTTTTGTACCAGATGCCATCCGCCATTTTGATTTTTTGGCAGTCATGTCTGAAACATTCTTAGATCGATAGATCATATCAGTTCAAATATAAAATGTAAAAGGCAAACATGTACAAGTAGCTATTTGTACATGTTTGACAGCTGGTATCTACCTATGAATGTTTCAGACGTGACTGACAAAAAAACAAAATGGCCGATGGCACCTGGTACACTCCCATACAAAAATGTTCAAACCCCTTTTTGCCAGCTTTTTAAGGTGCAAGTGGAACAATACACGTATCAATCCGAGCATCAGCATCATAAAATATGACACTGTTAATATTAAGCTTCTCAACTCAGAACCGAACTTATTGTAATTTATTCAAGTTTACATTCCATTTTAGCTGATGCAATAAGTAGGCTTCCCCACAATTTCCTTGTAAAATGCCGAGTATGTCATTTGTTTGTAATAGCGTGACTTTCAGTCATTAGTTACTACAGATTTGTAGCACGAACACCAGGGTGCAAGCGGAATTTCCAGCAAAGCTGTTATGTTATGAGGCCAATTTACAGGAATTTTCATGAATTTTCCGGAAATATGTACTTATCGGACTTAATGGAAACTTAGTGGGTGGTTGTGGTCGTGTGGGACTTTCCCAACAACAGGAATGATGCCAAGTACAATATTGAACTTAGATTGGAACACCAAGAAGTCATGGGAGAGGCTTTTGTCAAGTAGTGGGATAATGCAAGCATAGAATTAACTAAAAAGTGAGTAAAAACATAAAGAAAAAACTCGACAATATCTCTTGGGCAGAATCTCATCAGATGCAACAACCGTCTAAAGAACTTTCTTATCAACCGGTCAGAAGAACTTTCTTATCAACCGGTCTAAATAACCGGTCTAAGAACTTTCTTATCAACCGGTCTAAAGAACCGGTCTAAGAACTTTCTTATCAACCGGTCTAAAGAACCGGTCTAAGAACTTTCTTATCAATGAAGCATTGAGGGGCTTTTATTTGTATTTTTGACACATTGCCCCACACTAGGAATTATTTTTGTATCTTGGGCGTGTTTTAAACAGCGAACTAACGTACACATTTTTTTTAACGTGGTAAAATCATCTAATGCGACCTCCCACCCGAGCAAGGCGGGAGGGACTGTCAGACTTGAACTGACTAATCCACGGTGTCTTTAAATAGCCTTTTATGTTCTGGGGTCATGGTAATGAGATAAGTCCCGCGACCCCGGCAGACTTTGGACCTCTAAAGGGAGACTCGTCATTATGCTGACACTCTTATAGAGCCACGCGTGAAACACAACGCGCCACCGACCAGGGCATGGTCTATGGTCGGACAGCGAGTCTCCCATAACTCGCCGCCCGCATGCCTGCGTATACGGTGGTTGGAAATCCCCTGCCGAACGTCTGTCGCCGTGGGCGTCTCGACTGTGACTGGGGCGGAGGGAGAACGCCGCCGCCGTCCTCTCCCTCTTTCGCAAAACATAACATACTCTAGACGAAAATAGAAATACAATGAAATAAACACAAATATCAGACAGTGAAGGAACCCTCATCATAATATATTGTTTGCACAGACTTTGATTACAAAGGGCGAGCCGAGTGTACCCAACAAAGCAATACCAACATGTGCTAATAAATATTTATACATAGAATGGTTATAAATATAATTAGGTGATAAGAATACGTATAAATTCTATGATATCTACGTCTCAGTACCTGGTAAGTAATATATGATATAACTACAAAATCTCTAAAACTTACAAGAGATAACAACTGAACATATAATTTTATTTGATATAACGATCTGTTAATATAATAAACGATTGACATAATTTTATAATGACTAATTTCTAGAAGCATAACAATCAATGAATATAAAATCGTTTTGTATACCGCTCAAAAGACATAAAACTTATTTGGTCTAATTTTTTTTTTCTTCCTGGCAAGTAATCTAACACTGATGTACCTAGTAATAGTACCACCTGCCGTGAATTTTCGACGGAGCCCCGCTTCGCGGGGCTCCTATTTCTACGTACAGGGTTTAAAGTAACCTAACACGAAGGGGATGGCGGGGTCTTTCAGACCCCGCCATCCCCTTCGAACCTAACCTGTCCGTGTCGGGGTGCCCCAAGTCCCGAGCTCGCTTCGCTCGCTCTTGCATCCTAGGTTAAATAACTGAAAAATTATACGTTTCAAACGTTATATGTAATGATTTTCGCTTTATTAAACGTTATATCAAATAAAATTATATGAAATGAGTTTTAGAGTAACACAAACATTATGTGTGGAGAAATTATATCAACCGTTGGTATATCTCACGTTGATTATATCATGTGAACGATATTGAAATGAAAATATATCAAATAACTTTATATGAAATGAGACGCACCCCTCAGTACCTATCGTTCAAGGGGGGTATTACAACGTCTTAAAACCGACGGACGGTGTGGACGCGACTAATGTCCATGGCATGATAAAAAAATAAAAAAAATTCTATATAAGATGCCACTTCTAACCACCTCTAAAGCACTAGAGCTTATTAAATAAGAATAACACCAATAACTTTACAACCACTTAAGTCCGGGTTATTGACATCGTTACGATCGGAACTATCTATTGCCAGAACGTTATCACTTGGTAATCGGTCAACCGCTGAGATAATATCTGTATCGGATCAATATAGGCTCGTTAATAAGCGATTAACCTTCGCAGCTTCGCTATGAGTATATTTACTGTTATGCTTCTGTTATTTTGATGGCAAGCTTTTTTTGTGTTGTTGCAAGGACATTAAACTATATACGAGCAATAGACGGGACATCACGAAGAAAGTTGTGATCCAAAACTTTTTACCACTAGGTAATAAGTCGCTCAGTCTAGTAGTCGCGTTGCTATGTAAGCCCCTTCGTACATTAGGAAACTCCGGTATCCGATACTCCAGTCGCATACCCAAGTCGCGCGACTCCAGTCGCGCACGATCCGTACACAGCGGCGACTCGAGTCGTAAGACTCAAATCGTCTATTCGGCCACCATTCTATATTCAACCTTAATAATACATTGTACAAAACACGAAATGTTCATCTTATAACATAAATTAAAAATGCTTCTATTTTAAAAATGACGAGCGCATTCCTATTTCAAATTTTTGGAATTAAAAATTGGCGCGTATAGAGGAAAAAAATCACTCTATCTTCTATCTATATCTATCTATATCTATCTATATCTATCTATATCTATACATATAATAAAACTGTAGAAAAGTAATTGTTGTACATTAAAAAAAAACTCAAAAAATATAGCCAGGGTTATAAAGGACAACCAATAGAACCCATTTCTAGCATTTTTAGAATTTTTGTCTGTTTGTCTGATTGTCTGTTTGTATGTTTATTTGTTCGGGCATCACGTAAAATGTACGAAAGTTATGTAGAAAACTTAAATACACAACGACTGACCGTAACTTGAAGTAACATTTATGTAGAGGACGGAGTGGACTTGATGATGAATAAAAGTCAGTATTCACCACTATGAGATTATATTTCCATAGGTTTTAAAAATATATTACACTAGCTGACCCGGCGAACTTCGTACCGCCTTAGCGTAGCTTTGATGCACTACTTTATTTTGTATAGTTGACCTATCTTAGGTATGAGTACCTATTCAATTTAAACTGGAATCTATAATATCCTCCATATATAAATTAATCCCTATTTCCCTGGTCTCGCCAAATCTGAAAAGGACCTAATTTTATTAAATACAAAACAAAATATATATTTTCATAATAGTGTTTATTCCATAGGATTCAATAATTCCACTTATTTTTACAAATCGCTATTGAACAACTTGGCATTTTGAAGTAAATACTGAGCTTAACACCACGCGCGCTCTAGAAAACAACTAATAGCCTCTATACCCTTCACTGTTTCTCTCTATTCTAATGCTGCTGTTTCTTTAATCTAATGCTTTTTGGTACATTGTATTTTTAGTTTTATGTTCTGGCGCGTAAATAAATAATGCTGATGGTTTTCCGACACGGGAACAGGCGACATATAATTGGCCATGTGAAAAACATGGATTTTCTAGATTGATGCCACATACACTTAGCGACTGCCCTTGTGATTTATTTATTGACATTGCAAATGCAAGCCGCACTGGAAACTGTAAACGCTTAAAGCTGAATGGCATATCGTTCGGTATCATAGGGATGCGTGGGATTAAAACATCTTCGCCTTTGTACTTCCCTTTCAAAATTGTGGCTTCGATGACGTTGTTCAATAATTTCTTCACCGCAAGCCGGGTGCCATTACACAGACGTGGCTGGTTTATGTTCCGTAACATAATAATTACTGATCCGATTTTTAATTGCAGATTATGAGGTGGTAACCCGGGCAATTCCAGCGAATTTAAAAATTCTGTTGGATAATTCACAACTTCATCTTCATTAGTAACGGAATCAACTGATTTGTAATTCTTCAATTCGCCAGCTATTTTCTCTTGAATCTGAAAATTCATTTCGTTCACATCAACATTTTTTGCGGCCAATATAACACGTTCGCTTAACCAAACGTGATTTACGTAATTTTGTGCAATGTTTGGGAAAACCTTCTCCATGAGTTCGGTCTTTGATTCACAAAAGTTACAAAATTGGTAGGGAATGTAATGTATCCAGATGATCTATCAACAGCAATATTACCATTACCAATATCGAGTAGTTGTTTGGAAAACACTTCTCCTGACTGATCTTCCTGCAATTCGACTCTCATGTTTATACTCAATTAAGTGTTTTAATGTATTTCCATAAAAATGGACGACTTCAAACATGCATTCAGTTCATCAGCTGGTGTGAGCGTGGAACAACTGGCAATATTTGTCGAAAATCACCTGCCAATAGTATCATGGCACCACCAAATCGGTTTTTTGTTATTTCGAAATCTTGCATCGAGCGATCTAATGCCTCCAAAGATTTTTTGTGTGCCATAGTACATTCATCCCATATGATCAATCTGGTTTGCTGCAGCACTTTGGCCATCGCAGAATTCCTCGAAAGTTGCTTGCAAGTTGGAGTATCATTAATTTGAAGGTCAACGGCAGCTTGAGAGCTGAATGAGCTGTTCGACCGCCTTCCAACACGTAGCTGCAATACCTGAGGAAGCTAGGGCTAGTGCAATTCCATTTTCGTTGCCAAAATCAATGATAACAAAAAAGTTTCCCAGAGTTCCACCGGGAGCATCTAAAAAAAAAGGTAAAAGGATGCACTACCAGGAGTGCCGGTTAGAAGTTGAAAACTTTTTGTTACTATGTTTTTATTTTAATTTGATGACGTCTTACTCATTTTCGATCAGGGTCACGTGACCCTGACGCGAGTTTTGGTCACGTGACCCTGACGCGAGAGTTTTAAATTTTTTACCCATTACAGAAAAAGTGTACAACGCCGCTAAAGAAGTTTTCACTTCAAAAATAAAATCCGCCAGTTCCATCGTTCACTACTTTCATGAGCGTATCGTAGGCATATTTTTGTTGTTGATTTAAAAGGGGAACTGTCCTATCAACCATTTCTCGTAATGTTTCAGAATCGTATTGGGCTTCGCGTCTCAATTCTTGATCAAATGAGTCGTGCATTAGGCGATTGGGTGCTATCATTCCTATTTGTTGTAATATTATGTAGTCACCAAAAGTTACCAAAAATCGATATGAAGCTGTCAACTTACCGTAATTAACAAACACTTATTAACAAACAAAAAACTTCTTAGTCTTTTTAACAAAACAAACTTTATCAAAAACATAAAAAGCGGTTATGGATGTGATGCCACAGATTACCATTTTTTGAAGTGAAAACTTCTTTAGCGGCGTTGTACACTTTTTCTGTAATGGGTAAAAAATTTAAAACTCGCGTCAGGGTCACGTGACCAAAACTCGCGTCAGGGTCACGTGACCCTGATCGAAAATGAGTAAGACGTCATTCAAATTAAAAATAAAACATAGTAACAAAAAAGTTTTCACTTCTACCGGCACTCCTGGAGTGCAACCTTTTTTTTTTTTTACTGGCTTGGCTGTTCAGCCATTCGCCAATGACGCCAATGTCAAGTTAGGGAAACAGATACTACCACAGATTACTAAATAGGATATGCGAAATTTGTATAGGTTTACTATTTGTATTATTTTAAAAAAATTATAAAATAGTGCAATAGAACTGATTCAGAACAAGTACAATTTGCATGGTTACAGTTCGATATTCTATCTAACGCGATACGAAAATACGAAACATGTGCACTCTTTCGCGTCCCGAGGCGAACAGGACGACTGCTATCGGCAAACGTACACGGAAGACGCTAAACTTCCGGTTCAGCTTTCTAGAAATTTCTGGAATGTTCGAAACTGTTGCCTACAGCAATCCCCCTGGTGTCGAGTGGAAAAAACCACAACATTCATTCATAACATAACAATGGTTCATTGATAAAAAGGGCGCCTCTAGTGTCGAGCAGCGCAAACAGTCGTTCGATATGTGCTAAAGTCCTTATCTTCTAACGCCATCTTGAGGCGAGTGGTGCAAACAAGGTGACATTTATTGTTGACTGTTCCCGCCACGTGACAACAGAGGACGCTACGTGGTATATCAGTCACATTTTCTCCCGCCGTGTATGGACGTCGGCAAACCAACTCATCTTTCTGCCACATTGCTCAACCTAGTATAAACCTTCCACCACGTAATGAATCTGACGATCAATCAAAGAAATCAGGTCGGGCAGCCAAATGTGTCGGCGTCCATACATAACGTACACAATTGTACCACTAGTGACTGGTATACACTTAACACTACTCACAATTGAATGCAAGGAACAATTCGATGCATTAGACATTACAATATATAATTAAATAAAGCTAAGGGTAGCCGCTCCAGAATCCTTGCCCTGCTATATATTATTCAATGAATAAAAAAATCTCCTCCGGGTGGCAGGATACTGAAGTGGCGCCAGGAAAGACATATAACAATATAAGGAATTAAATCTATTCAACGCTAATGTCTACAACAATACAATATGCGATGACGACTAATTTTCTACGGGTATGACCGCGAGACGTTTAACAGGACGACGCATCACACCGCTCTTGGTTTTGACGTCGACGACTCTTACGACACCGTCTGCGCCTGGGTACGTGCGTTCAACTCTCCCCTTCGGCCATATGTTTCTTGGTAAGTTTGGGTCTACTATTACAACCAAATCGCCCTCCTTGATCATGTTGCCGCGTCCATGCGGCTCCCGCCGGTTTTGAAGCGTAGGCAATACTTCGCGTACCCATCGTTGCCAGAACAAATCCGCTAGGCGTTGTGACGCTCTCCAATGTGAACGACGTAATTCGTCCGGCCTTGTGAAAATTCCCGGTAGCGGAACTTTGGAGGGTGCGCCGAGCAGAAAGTGGTTAGGCGTCAAGGCTTCCTCGTCGTCTGGGTTAACCGACACATGGGTCAAGGGTCGGGAATTAACCGTATGTTCCACCTCCGTTAAAAGTGTGTGGAGCACATCTTCATACGGATGTCGATCGTTAAGCGTAGCGTTCAACGCGGTCTTCACTGTGCGTACTAACCTTTCCCATGCTCCGCCCATGAATGGCGCTCCTGGTGGAATGTAGCGCCAGTTGATGCAACGCACTTCTGCTTCATGTTGAAGTGATTCTAGAGCAGCCTTACGTAGCTCAGCATCTGCCCCGTGGAAGTTGGTACCGTTATCACTCCAAATGACTTCAGGACATCCACGACGCGCCATCATGCGCCTCAGCGCGAGTATAGCGGCATCCGTTGACAGCGAGGCGGCGACCTCCAAATGGACAGCACGCGAGGTGAGACATGTGAACAATGCCACGTAGCGTTTTTCGTGATGTCTCGCTACTGTGACGGAGAGTGGTCCGAAGTAATCCAGTCCTGTGTGCGTGAACGGACGTTGATGATGCGCCAGTCGGCAGGGTGGTAAATCGCCTGTCAGTGGCTCTGGCGGCATGGCCTTGCGTAGTCTGCAGGGTTGGCAGAGGCTGATTGCTGCACGGACTGATGGCCTCAGGCGTAAAATCCAGTAGTGCTGTCTTACTTCATTCACGACGCATTCCACTCCGCTGTGATGTAACTTCCGATGGATCCAATCTATGTACAAGCGGCAGTACTGGTGATTGCCGTCAAGTACTGCTGGTGATTGTGCTTCTCGTGGTACGTCTGCTGCTGCTGCGATGCGTGATCGTATCCTCATTATCATGTTTTCGTCGACTGTCAGGGATAATCGCTTCAGTCGGCTGTCTGCTGGTATCTTTCTCCCGCCGGTGACATGCCGCAATTCGTTCGCGAAGCTTTCTTCCTGTATAGCACGCGTCCATAGGACTTCAGCCCGACGTGTGTACTGTGTACCAAGGGGTATGTAGACCGTCTGCGATGTGCTGAGGTTGCGGCTGCGCACTCTGGATCGTTTTCCCATACCTTCCCGTTGTTTCGCCGTCCAGTCCGGGTCGTCTGCACTAACGCCTCTATTGCGTTTGCGGGTAGGTGTTGTGGTGTAGACTCGAACTCGGTCGATGAACTGGAGAATACGGGCCGTGGCTCGGATGAGTCGTAGCCAGGAAGAGAAACGTGTGACGTCCGGTAGTGCCTCTGTTAAGGTCGATCGTTCGTTATCGGAAGCAGTGGTGACACGTTCTTCGCCCGTTTCGATGAAGGGGTGAGAGTCTGTTTCCTGCGGCCAGGCGTTTTCGTCGTCATAGAGAAATGAAGGACCGGCGTACCAGCGATGGTTTGCAGAGAAGTGAGCTGGTATACTGCGAGTCGAGTCGTCGGCGACGTTGTGAGCGGTGGGAACCCAGCGCCATTCGCTTCGTTCGGTGGTTTCTTCTAATTCTGCTACTCGGTGCGCGACGAACGGTTTGAAGGAACGTGCGCCGGCGCGCAGCCACGCCAACACGGTGCGCGAGTCGGACCAGAACACTCGTCGGTCGGGGCGGCGATCGTGTTCTTCTTCCACGCAGCGTGCCAGTCGTCCGCCGAGTACAGCTGCCTGTAATTCAAGTCTAGGTATAGTTGTGATCTTAAGGGGCGCGACGCGCCCTTTCGCTGCCGCGAGCGACACGTTCACCTGGCCTATGCCGTTCTCTGAACGCCAATATGCTGCTGCAGCATAGGCTCGTTCGCTCGCGTCCACGAATACGTGCAGTTCCACCCTAGTCGCGTTACAATAACCCGGGTGGCAACGTGGAATACGAATGCCTTTCAGACTTTGCAAAGCAATTAACCAGTCCCGCCATTTGCATTCTAAACCTTTAGGTAGGCGTTCATCCCAACCGATTTTTAAACGCCAAGCATCTTGTAATATGGACTTTGCTTGGGTCGTAAATGGCGCGGCTAGTCCCAACGGGTCGTACAAAGACATCATCGTCTTTAACAACTGACGCTTCGTGATCTGCTTACTCAAATAAGAAGGGTCTACTTTCCTGAAGTTGAATCCTAATGTGTCGTCTTGGTGTCGCCAGATAAGGCCGAGAATTTTTTCTTCCTTGTTGAGCAGAATGTCTTTTTCTGCTGGCTCGGATGTGAGACCGGCGACAGCGGCAGGCTCGTTGGACGCCCACTTCTGCAACTCGAAGTTACCTCTCCGGTGTACCGTGTCGACTGCTTTAGACACTCGGTTCGCTTCTTCTACGTTGTCAAAGCTCTGTAAAAAATCATCCATATAATGGTTTCGTACTATAGGGTCAACCGCTTCGGGGTAGTCACCCGCGTGAACATATGCGTTATGATTTTTCACGTAAATCGCAGTGCTCGGGGAAGAAGTCGCACCAAATAGCACTGCTTTCATTCTATATTCCCTGGGCGCTAAAGTTGTATCCTCGCGCCATAGAAAACGCAGTGCGTCTCTATCTTCCTCTCTCACTGTTATTCGCAAAAACATATCCTTTATGTCCGCCGAAACGGCGACAGGTTTTTGCCTGAATCGCATCAATACGCCGGGGAGTGATTGTAGGAGATCGGGGCCTGTCAGAAGATAATCATTGAGGCACACTCCATTTGTGCGTGCCGCTGCATCATACACAATTCTGACTTTACCTGGTTTATACGGATTTATCACTGGAAAATGCGGTAGGTACCACTTGTGTGTGCTAGATGGCGTTGTCGGTGCTAGCTCTGCATATCCATTTGATATCATTGCTTCCACCTGCTCTGCATATTTTTGCTTGAGTGTTTGATCTTTGCGTAAACGGGATTCAGTACCTTTTAGTCGGTTGAGCGCAGAAGCGTAGTTGTCTGGAAAACATCTATTTTCATTTTTCCATAATAGGCCAGTCTCGTAGCCGCCTTCTGGCAGGGCGCGTGTTGTTTCTTGTAGTATTTTCAACGCTCTTGTTTCTGGGTCTGCTTGCGGACGGCGTGGCTGTACTCCTAATGACTCTAAGCTAAAATGCTCTTGTACAAGTTTCTCAATGGATTCGTCTGTACTTACGTGACCGCATCGCTCTCCCGTTTGTGGTAAAACATGTAGTTTTGTCAGACTGCATATTTTTCCATGTAACGTCCAGCCAAGCGGTGTGCGTGACGCTACTGGTTGACCTTTCAAACCTACTCTCGCTTCCGAGGCGAGCAGGAGTGCCCAGTTGTCCTGCCCAATCAAGACTGTTGGTATGCCAGCGTCATATGCTAACTCCTCGACTATAGGAGTCAGGTGCTCGAAGTTTGCCAAGTCCTTTGCACTTATTGACTGCCCTGATAGTTCGAGTCTGTCGATGGTTCTGGCTTCGATGTCAATGCCTTTAGTTGTGTATTTTCCTCGTATATTTACCTTAACTCGTTGCGAGTTTGT
Organism: Agrotis segetum; assembly: GCA_036375495.1. Classification (NCBI taxonomy): domain Eukaryota; kingdom Metazoa; phylum Arthropoda; class Insecta; order Lepidoptera; family Noctuidae; genus Agrotis; species Agrotis segetum. The sequence goes on along the minus strand of JAQSVV010000280.1, from coordinate 481,866 downwards.
AGCATCGATGCGTGTGGCTGCTACGGCCTCGATGTAGAATGGTTCGTTTGGACCTTCTGCGCCTATCCGCTGTGCTACTTCAGTAGTAAGTAGAGTTATTGTCGATCCATCGTCCAACAAAGCAAATGTGTCTACTTTACCGTTTGGTCCCGATAGTGTCACTGGTACTACTTTCAGCAAAACTCGACTGTACGTGCGCGGCGTGCTCGTGTTGGTGATGACGGTGTGTGGCGTGGAGTCGGAGCGCGATGCCACGTGCTCTACCGCTGTGACGCGAGGACTCTCTTCCCCGTCGTTTGCGGCGCTCGTTGCGCGACTTTTGTCACCATGGAGCAGCCTGTGATGATAGTGCTCGCAGTCTTGCACCTCACACTGCTTGCTCTTGCATCTATGCTTCCACGTACGTCGGTTCAGGCACCTGAAACATAATTTATTTTTACGTGTTATTTCCCATCTATCAGTTATCGACATTTTCCTAAAGTTAGGGCAGATAGCCACTCTATCACAGTTGCCGTTGCATATCACACACGGCTTTTTATCGGTCTCTGCTATTTTAAGCGTCTTGTGAGCAGGTCGGTGAGAACGTTTCCGTTCGTATTCCAGTTCCAATGTGGCGTGACGTGCATTGAGATCTGCCTCCCTAGTGAGAAATCGTCCCAACACTATTAGGCCAGGCTCTGCGTCACCTGCAGCCATCTCATAATCATACCACCTGCTCCTTAACGTGACCGACAACTTTTCTGAAATAACGGAAATCATTTCCGGGCTATACAAATACTCTCTCTTTCCTAGAGCTTGTACCGCAGCGATAGCGTTTGTTACTTTTGATGCGAACACACATATATCTGTAGGGTTATCTGACACTTTAGGTAACTGACGTAATTTATTTAACTCGTAAGTTATCAATGCGTGGGGTCGTCCAAATCTAGATTCTAACCTTTGCATAATTTGAACGGACGAGGCTCCGAGAAACAGACATTTAACTGTCTCTAACGCGGGCCCTTTCAACGCCTTTCTGAGGCGGGCTAAATTCCCTGCCTCTGTATGAGTCGACGCAGACTCATTATACGCTGCTTTAAAATGCAGCCATTCGCCGGGTTGGCCACTATACATAGGTAAATCAAATTCATACCTGCTGGCGGCGGGTTTTCCCCGCGCTACCTCTAACAATGCCTGAGTTAGTCCTTGCAGCAGGCTCCCCTCGTCGCTACGTCGCTGCGAGGTCGGTGGCGCGTCGTCACGCGTTGTCGTCCGTGTGTCGTCGCGTCGCGGCGGCGTGGGTGAGTTTCTGTGTGGCGTCGTGGGTTGTGACGTCAGCGGATGGGTGTGGCCGCGGTGCCCGCTGAGGGAGTCTACAGCTTCCGTTTGACGTTTCGATGATGCAGCCGAGCTTCCCTCCAATAATTCTTCATCTGCTGATTCTGCCTCCAAGAGCGCTAACCTGGCGGCGGCGAGTTCCAATCTCGCTTGGGCCAACGCCTTCCTTTTGGTTTTAGTCTCGTCTCGTGGTTGTTCGTGCGGTGTCGTCACCCCTGGGCTGTGACCTTGGGTCTGGTCCGACTCTGTGACGGAATAATTGGGCGGGTCTGTCGTCACCGCCGCTGTCGCCATTTCCGTGGAGACGGGCTCGTTCCCTTCCGTGGCCGCTGTGAGGGGTTCTTGCATACCGCGTGTCTTCACCATGTCTACGATATTGCATTCACCACACTACCACTTTCACGTTATATCGACCTGTAACCACGTGCCTGTACCTGACCGGGTAGAAGTACCAATTGTACCTGTCCGGGTCGAAGGACCAATTGTAGAGGACGGAGTGGACTTGATGATGAATAAAAGTCAGTATTCACCACTATGAGATTATATTTCCATAGGTTTTAAAAATATATTACATTCGCTGATTCAGAACAAGTACAATTTGCATGGTTACAGTTCGATATTCTATCTAACGCGATACGAAAATACGAAACATGTGCACTCTTTCGCGTCCCGAGGCGAACAGGACGACTGCTATCGGCAAACGTACACGGAAGACGCTAAACTTCCGGTTCAGCTTTCTAGAAATTTCTGGAATGTTCGAAACTGTTGCCTACAGCAATCCCCCTGGTGTCGAGTGGAAAAAACCACAACATTCATTCATAACATAACAATGGTTCATTGATAAAAAGGGCGCCTCTAGTGTCGAGCAGCGCAAACAGTCGTTCGATATGTGCTAAAGTCCTTATCTTCTAACGCCATCTTGAGGCGAGTGGTGCAAACAAGGTGACATTTATTGTTGACTGTTCCCGCCACGTGACAACAGAGGACGCTACGTGGTATATCAGTCACATTTTCTCCCGCCGTGTATGGACGTCGGCAAACCAACTCATCTTTCTGCCACATTGCTCAACCTAGTATAAACCTTCCACCACGTAATGAATCTGACGATCAATCAAAGAAATCAGGTCGGGCAGCCAAATGTGTCGGCGTCCATACATAACGTACACAATTGTACCACTAGTGACTGGTATACACTTAACACTACTCACAATTGAATGCAAGGAACAATTCGATGCATTAGACATTACAATATATAATTAAATAAAGCTAAGGGTAGCCGCTCCAGAATCCTTGCCCTGCTATATATTATTCAATGAATAAAAAAATCTCCTCCGGGTGGCAGGATACTGAAGTGGCGCCAGGAAAGACATATAACAATATAAGGAATTAAATCTATTCAACGCTAATGTCTACAACAATACAATATGCGATGACGACTAATTTTCTACGGGTATGACCGCGAGACGTTTAACAGGACGACGCATCACACCGCTCTTGGTTTTGACGTCGACGACTCTTACGACACCGTCTGCGCCTGGGTACGTGCGTTCAACTCTCCCCTTCGGCCATATGTTTCTTGGTAAGTTTGGGTCTACTATTACAACCAAATCGCCCTCCTTGATCATGTTGCCGCGTCCATGCGGCTCCCGCCGGTTTTGAAGCGTAGGCAATACTTCGCGTACCCATCGTTGCCAGAACAAATCCGCTAGGCGTTGTGACGCTCTCCAATGTGAACGACGTAATTCGTCCGGCCTTGTGAAAATTCCCGGTAGCGGAACTTTGGAGGGTGCGCCGAGCAGAAAGTGGTTAGGCGTCAAGGCTTCCTCGTCGTCTGGATTAACCGACACATGGGTCAAGGGTCGGGAATTAACCGTATGTTCCACCTCCGTTAAAAGTGTGTGGAGCACATCTTCATACGGATGTCGATCGTTAAGCGTAGCGTTCAACGCGGTCTTCACTGTGCGTACTAACCTTTCCCATGCTCCGCCCATGAATGGCGCTCCTGGTGGAATGTAGCGCCAGTTGATGCAACGCACTTCTGCTTCATGTTGAAGTGATTCTAGAGCAGCCTTACGTAGCTCAGCATCTGCCCCGTGGAAGTTGGTACCGTTATCACTCCAAATGACTTCGCTGATTCAGAACAAGTACAATTTGCATGGTTACAGTTCGATATTCTATCTAACGCGATACGAAAATACGAAACATGTGCACTCTTTCGCGTCCCGAGGCGAACAGGACGACTGCTATCGGCAAACGTACACGGAAGACGCTAAACTTCCGGTTCAGCTTTCTAGAAATTTCTGGAATGTTCGAAACTGTTGCCTACAGCAATCCCCCTGGTGTCGAGTGGAAAAAACCACAACATTCATTCATAACATAACAATGGTTCATTGATAAAAAGGGCGCCTCTAGTGTCGAGCAGCGCAAACAGTCGTTCGATATGTGCTAAAGTCCTTATCTTCTAACGCCATCTTGAGGCGAGTGGTGCAAACAAGGTGACATTTATTGTTGACTGTTCCCGCCACGTGACAACAGAGGACGCTACGTGGTATATCAGTCACAATTTAGTTTTTGTTTCATTGAAATCAGATCAGTCTATCAAAAGATATTTGAATTCAAAGTGTGCCAGAAGTAAAATTACGGTCAGTTTACACCGAACGCGCATTTCAGTAACGCGATCTAGCTTGGAATAGAAAAACTAGATATTCAAATATGGTGTGGACTGGAGTGGAGTGGTTTGGAGTGGGATGTTGTGGGATAAATTGGGATGGAGTGGGATAAAGTGGGATGGAGCGGGATGGAGTGGGACTGAGTGGGATGGAGTGCTATGGAGTGGGATGTAGTGGGATAAAGTGGGATGTAGTGGGATAAAGTGGGATGGAGTGGGATGAAGTAGGATGTAGTGGGATGGAGGGGGATGTAGTGGGATGGAGCGGGATGGATTGGGATGGAGTGGGATGTAGTGGGATGTAGCGGGATGGAGCGGGATAGAGCGGGATGGAGCGGGACGGAGTGGAATGGAGTGGGATCGAGTGGGATGGAGTGGGATGGAGTGGTATGGAGTGGGATGTAGTGGGATAAAGTGGGATGGAGTGGGATGGAGTGGGATGGAGTGGTATGGAGTGGGATAAAGTGGGATGGAGTGGAATGAAGTGGGAGGGAGTGGGATGGAGTGGGATGGAGTGGGATGGAGTGGTATGGAGTGGGATGGATTGGGATGGAGTGGGATGTAGTGGGATGTAGCGGGATGGAGCGGGATAGAGCGGGATGGAGCGGGATGGAGTGGGATGGAGTGGGATCGAGTGGGATGGAGTGGGATGGAGTGGTATGGAGTGGTATGGAGTGGGATGTAGTGGGATAAAGTGGGATGGAGTGGGATGGAGTGGTATGGAGTGGGATAAAGTGGGATGAAGTGGGATAAAATTGGGATGGAGTGGGATGGAGTTGTATGGAGTGGGATAAATTGGGATGGAGTGAGATGAAGTGGGATGGAGTGGGATGGAGTGGGATGGAGTGGGATGGAGTGGTATGGAGTGGGATAAAGTGGGATGGAGTGGTATGGAGTGGGGTGGAGTGGTATGGAGTGGGATGTAGTGGGATATAGTGGGATGGAGTGGGATGGAGTGGTATAGAGTGGGATGTAGTGGGATAAAGTGAGATAGAGTGGGATGAAGTGGGATTGAGTGGGATGTAGTGGAATGGAGTGGGATGGAGCGGGATGCAATGGGTGCATGGGTGCTTTGAACGCTGCTGAGTGGGCTTTGAACGACAGAGGGCGTTTAACACAAACAGGACAAATATTATTGAAAAAAAAAGGTTGCACTCCAGGAGTGCCGGTAGAAGTGAAAACTTTTTTGTTACTATGTTTTATTTTTAATTTGAATGACGTCTTACTCATTTTCGATCAGGGTCACGTGACCCTGACGCGAGTTTTGAATTTTTTACCCATTACAGAAAAAGTGTACAACGCCGCTAAAGAAGTTTTCACTTCAAAAATCTAAATAAATTCTAATAATAATAGGGTTTATATGAAAACGATTATGATTTATAAAAAACAAGGCGAAAATTAAGCACTTCGCACTAAGAAAACATTGTTAAATTCCGACATCCACGCGAACGAAGTCGCGGGCACAGCTAGTAAAGAATATGGTTCATAATTTCGCCACGCCAACCGGCTACAAGGTAGCTCGATTTGTTCAAGCTTTGACTTTCAAGGTGGTGACCATGGGTTCAATCCCCAGGTAAACATAGAATTTTTCTTTTTTCGTGTTTCAGTTGTTTTTTAGAGGTTTATTCAATTTTTTTCTACGTTTTTTTTTTTATAGTTTTCTTTTATTTGCACTGGAACGCTGACGCCCTTACTGCTATGATGATGACCGTGGTTTCAAATTTCAGATTTGAATAGGTTTTTTTAATGTTTTCGTTTTCTTAATTACTTTATTTCTGTCGTATGTGCAAGTACATGACGAAGCTGGGTTAAAGTAGTAATGTTTGTAACGAAACCATAATAATTTATAAAAGTGCAAAAAGTTTGACACCATGCTCGATAGATGGCGCTGTCGCCGAGTTAGATCGCGCTATCGTTTTGTTAGGTTCCATTGAAGGACACCGTGGATTTTAGTTAGTACGAGTCTGACAGTCCCTCCCGCCCTGCCCGGGGTGGGAGGACTCATTTAATACGATGATTTTACCACTTAAAAAAAAGCTTATTCCATGCTAATTATCTATTAGAATATTCTTTTGAATTTGACAAGCCTGTTGGTCTAGTCGTTAGTGACCCTGACTGCTATGCCGGAGGACGTGGGTTCGATTCCCACCCAGGACAAATGTTTGTTTGATGAGCACGATCATTTGTTCTGTGTCTGGGTGTAATTTATCTATTATATTTATGTGTTTAGAAATATATAAGTATGTTTATCAGTTGTTTAGTACCCATAACACAAGCTCTGCTTAGCTTGAGACGAGATGGCGTTGTGTGATAGTTGTGGAATATTATTATTATTAATTGTAATGATACAAACAAGGATATTTTTCTACCTCAGATACTTTAATAATAATTTTTAAAATAATAGATACACATTTTTCGTCGGTTAAAAATCGCGGAGACTTGGGTATCGGCGATCTTGATAGATGAGTAGCGAGCGACTAGAGTCGGCGACGCATGTCGGCGACGCGACCTGTGTACGAGCCTCTATGGATTTGTATTGCGATAGTCGCCTGGAAACCAAAATCGTAAGGTATCGGAAACTTGCGTCGCCTCGTGTACGAACCTTCGTACACGAGGCGACGCAAGTTTCCGATACTGGAGTTTCGCCACTACTCATGACCTGCGGAAAATTCGAGGTACTAAATTTTTATAATGCAATTTGATGTAAGGACATAGACACTAGCACCGCGTCAAAAGGTCATGATGGGTGGTCAAGAATATGAATTTATAAAATGGCTGACACATGACTGTGACGATCAAAGTATATTTTTTAGGGTTCCGAAGGTTCAAAAAAAAACGGAATCTTTATAAGATCAGTCGTGTGACAGTCCGTCCTTCACAGTTAATTTCCTGGGAACCTAACATTAATCCAAATCCAAATACTATAACATAATTTAAAATTTTTATTCAATAGAATAGAAAAAAAGCATCTCTCCCAACTTTTTAATAAAACTGCATACAAAATTATGATTTGATAGAGGATTGTAAATATTTTTCTATCGTTTTAAAATAATTACTTTCCAAAAATGATTCAAGAATATGCTACGGAACCCTTTATTCTGTGAATAAAATTAAAAATGGTAAATAAATTGTTCCGCCATCTTGAAAATCGCGGAAACTCAAGTCGCCGCGACGTCAGCAGATAGGTAGCGCGCGATTGGCGTCGCGCGTCGCGTGCATGTGTACGAACGTATATGCATTTCTATTGCGAGAGTCGCCTGGATACTGAAGTCGTAAGGTATCGGAAACTTGAGTCTTATAGTGGACGAAGGGCCTAACGCTAGATAGTGCTACTGACGCACGGCATCAACAATGTTGTATGACAATTTTCCCAATGCCCGCTTTATAGGTTCTTTTAAATCTCTTTAGGTTGTTGTAAGTTTGCCACAAAAATAATTCCCCACGAAAAAAAGTATGCATACGAAAGGTTTTTGGTTTTTTTTTATTTTGATTATTGTACATTCGACCCATTTTTTCCACACGGGAATAGCAGAACAATCACATTATAAAATCTAAATCCAGCACAAAATTACAAAAAACGAGGACACATTGTGGAATCTGAACAGCACGCGTAGCATGGCGCCGTAGAAACGGGTTTTGTCGACGCGAGAATAGACAAAATAGAGGATCGATCAGAGGATTTTTTTAACAACAACCCATTGCATGTAATTGAACCCACTCGTACTGCTATAAGTGCCAGTTCATAAAGTAAATAGGTTCACTTAAAAAAGTGAGAAAATTCAGTATAAAATTGAAAAATATAAAATTAGATTCAAACAATTGAGCTTAAAAGCCACTCTTAGTCATACACTTCAGCCTTATGACGGTATAGGTACTCAGATACTTACGATATTATATAAATGCACGTTATCAGTGAGATAAAGATAAAATAATCAATATTAATGCGAGCTCCCGTACTATACGATACAAGTATGGCCGTTGTAACCAATTACGATAAAGCTCTGGGCTTTAGCAGCTTAACGTAATGATTTTTTGAATATTACAGCACAAAAAGGGTTAAAAATTTATAATTATATTTATAGAGAAACTAGCAATCCCGGCGAACTCCGTTTCGCCACCAGTCTTTGCTATAAACCTCACGGAACCCGCGACCTTTCCAACGAATGCAAAACCGTTGAAATCGGTTCGTGCATTCTGGAGTTATAGCGTCAGGAAAGAAAACCCGACTTATTTTTATATAGTAGACTAGCTGTTGCCAGCGGCTTCACCCGCTACAACTCGAAAATTATCCCACGGGAACATAAAATCGGGATAAAACCTATCCTATGTGTTAATCCAGATTATAAACTATCTGTGTACCAAATTTTAGCCAAATCCGTTCAGTGGTTTTTGCGTGAAAGAGTAACAAACATCCATACATCCATACTTACAAACTTTCGCATTTATAATAGTAGTAGGATAATTCTTGTCCGTGGCTTTGCTGGCGTTAATTTAGGTTTTGACAAACGATTCGAGTTGTACTCAGCTTGTGTTATAATGGGTGACTCAACGTCCGATCATGGAGCATGCCGGGAGCTACGGCGCATGTCTGCTGTAGTCAAGCTGTCAGCAATATGACGGGGCCCCCGAGAGAACCAAAGCCTGAAAGACTGTTTTATCTGGACAACGATTATGCACAATTTCAGGAAAATTATTGTTTCAGAGGTCGTTAGTTTTCAAAGATAATAGGCTAATGGGACAAAATCCTATGTCGCCAAAATCATTAAATAATAATCATTTGCAATTTAGGAACACTCATTCCATTCCCCATGTCTACATGACGTATACTTTATGAATCCTAAAAAGAACTACAAAAAAAATAATAAGCTATTCACCAAAGAGTTTTAATCAATAATCACTAAAATGTGAAAACATACTGGCGGAATATCCGAAAAAAATACTAAAAAGCCATTAAAAATAAAAAAAAGTGTTCGATTTTTTCTTCACTTTCGAAAATGGCGGCGTTTTAATTTTTTCAGTCATAGTGGCCATGTTCCGTTTCATTATTCCGCCCGATCCCCAACGGCACGTTTTTGTGCCACCAAAACAAAAACCGATATTAATCCTTTTTTTGGAAAAATAAGTCATAAAATCGATTAGTATTTAGTGGAAAAACATTTTCCTCGGGGGCTCGAGAGGTTAAATTAATGTTTTAATACAATGTCTAATTAAATTGTTATTTGAATGAATACCACTTTTTAATTATTATTATCTATAATTACTCGTACTATACCTACAAACAAGGTAAAAGTTATTTGATATGTTAAAAAAATAAAACAGCTTTTTTTTTTTTCTAGGATTGTTATATAGGCTGTATGGTTAAGACTTTTGCCTGACAATAGCAAACAGGAAAAATTACAGTTCCACGGAAAATATTTATTTTAAAGACGAAGTTTTATTGCATAAATGAATAAAATATAAAAGTTAAAATGTTCTCTAAGCAATAAACCGGTAAGTAAGTCAACATTTTATTAGAATTTTCCTTGATTTATGCAGATCAAAGTCATAAGAAAATTTTAAAGAAATCTTTAATATTTTTTACCTTTGTATCTTTATATTACGTCAAAAGCTAAATCAGACATAAATCAAATGAAAATAGAAAGAAACAAGAACGGATTTCCGCTTGTCAATGGCAGACGCTAAATAGATACGATGTATGTATCAATGAAAACATAATTGAATAGAAACATTAAATTTAATAATTATGATATGACAACAGCATCCTGTTGTAGACGAAAATTAATTTTCTTTAAGCTATATTTTGAAGTTTTTTTTTGAAAATTTCTTGTAAAATGTAGCATGCCGTATTCGCTGGGTGAGAAGTACTAGAGTATCAGAATCTCATGGTGGCGAAAAGTAGAAATAATGTCAATCAAAATCAAAACATTTATTTCAAGTAGGCCAGTTACAGGCACTTTTGAATTGTCATAGACAATCAAAGGAATATTATTAGACACTACAAAAGTTATGGTGCTACAGTCCCAGTCACAAGACATAAAAACAGTGAAAGTACCGTAGATGCCCGTTCCAAGAAGTAGATCTCTATGGAGAAGAACGTGCAAGAAACTCCATGGACACTCTTTTTAGATCGCCAGAATAATTACAGAACCTTTGTTACATCATTCATTTGAGGTGGTACATTGTGTGAGAACGATGTAGCAAGTTTTTGATTAAAAGTGTCCAGAGTAACAACTAAAACAAAGACAATTCAAAAACAAAATGATCATAATTATTAAAATAAACCGTGGCAGCTAAGCGATGACCAGTTTCAACTGACAGCGCCCGTTCACGAACATGACACATGCATCAGCACCATTCAGCTCAACCATATTGGAGGGAGCTAAATGATCCGACACACGCGCCACCATCAGCGAGACATTTGAGTGAGCATGACACACTCTCAGCCGCCAGGGTCATTCAAGTCAACAAGAGTCGTACTCACACAATGTCGGCTATGAAATTATATAATACAAAGAAGATTGAATCTATACATTGCAAATACAGTTGTACAGTCTTCAGCAGCTCCAACAATGGTACGAGTATTAAGACGTATACTTTCACTATCAATTTATTCATACATTCACTGTCTCATGGAGCAGGACCAGCATGGAGCCAAGCATTATCATCAGCGATATAGTCGCTTAGTTTGTAATATGCCTGCTTACACAGTGTGCGTTTAATGCATGTTTTGAATTTCGTTTCATTCAGTTCAAGAACGTGGAAAACGTGAAATGGAGGCTCTATCTCGTCTCGAGAGTACGTTCAACCAAGATTTTTTTTTATATTCGCAATAGGTATTCCGCCAAAAAAATTAGGTCACAATAGTTGTTGTGTTGTAAACTGCAAGAATATTATATAGCAGAAACAGTAAATTTAATTTTTGCCGTTTCCTGAAGAACAATGCAGGAAATAGCTGTCGTGAATACCCTTTGCGTTCCAGTGCCTCGGTGTCCTTTAGAGACAATCCCTCGACCCCAGTCGGTGTAGTGTTTCCCCAAATGTGTTTTCCTTATAGTACTCTTGCGTGTTTATTATTGTATAGTTTTTCGGAATCAATTTAAACAGACGCTTAATAAAATATGTAACTTGTAGCGCCATCTATTGAGTTAGTCAGGAATTAAAAACATATTATTCTGACTTCGCGACAGCACTTTTATTCTGTCTTCTTCCGCCCAGCCTGTTATTATTGTAAATTAATCAAACGTAGCGGCAAGTTTAGGTACTAACCTTGATATTATGTTATTAGAAAAAACTTAAAGCTATTGTCAAACAGACAGGCGAGGCGTGGCGAACGCGAAGCGAGGCGTTTTTGTTTGTTATTTATATTGAATTCTTTGAAGCCAGTCACATAGACCAGTGTTTCCCAACCTGTGGTCCGCGGACCCCTGGGGGTCCGCGAGTGTATGTATGGGGGTCCGCGGTGTCATCTCTGGCCCATACATAAATGCTAATTGTCTCGTAATCGCTACGCTTAGTTAGCACGGCGGTGAGCGAGGACTGAATGAAAGATGTGAGTGAGTGAAATAATAATCAGATTACAAGTCGAATCTGATTTGAGATTACAATTAAATTATTATTTTATTACGTGGGTCCGTGAAAACTGTGCTTGATTTTCTAGGGGTCCGTGGCCAAAAAAGGTTGGGAAACGCTGACATAGACTATCGAATCGCTTTCGCTTTTCTATGCGTTTGGATGGATTCAAACAATTCCATACATTACAAAATATAAAAACGCTTCGGATCGCATTCGCTTCGCCTGCCTTTTTCACGACAGCTTAATTGCGCAAACAGCTCTAATGTAATTTAAATGATCAAAACGGTTGTCAATTCGATTATTACGATGACGAAGGAAACATAATTTGAATGGCTTCTTTCATTTAAGATTCAATTAATGCTAGGTACTTCGAATATTTTTTTCAGATTCAAAGAGGTCAACCTAGAAAATTAAAAGAAATTCAGAAAAATAGTTGTATGGGTCAAAACTACGATTAAGGAGTTAATTGGAGATTAAAATTATGTATGTAAGTACTAGTGTAAAGAACTAGTCTGTTCTTTTAATGTTTTCAGTTCTATAAAGTAGCTTCACGGTTTTTTAACAATAGGCTAGTTGCCTAAAAAAATCTAATTAGTCCGTCTTTTAGATTATTCAAAAATAAGGGACACGTATTTTTTTATATGTAAATTAGACCAAAAATGACAAAGATAATATAGCCTATTAAAGTTAGGTGTGACGTCACGATGCGTGGCATTTTTCGCGCAGAGTGACGTCACAGGTAACTTAAATAGGCTATTATCTTTGTTCTTTTTTGTTTAATCAAAAAAAGAAAAAATACGTGTCCAATATTTTTTTATAATCTAAAATACGGACTAAATAGATTGTAATTATTTTGACCCTGGAAACTACCCTATTAGATTTCAAGTTAGGTTGGGCTATTTAACCCTACGAATTATTTTTAAAAACTCTTGTAGAAATAGGCAATTTGATTTGTTCCTAACATTTTATTACCTTTAAATGTGTTAGCAGACTGTCAAAGACGTTTACCTACTAAAATCCACGGTATCTTTCAATAGCCCTTTGCGTTCCGGGATCACGGTTATACAGACCTAATCAGACAGACCCGCAACCCAAGTTAGCTTTTGGCCCTCTAGGGGTGTCCTTACAGATTTCTGAAAGCCTTTTGAGGCGCGAGTGGAATACGACGACGTGGGCATGGTCCATGATCAGGCGGCAAGTCACCAATTACTCGCCGTCCACTTGCCTGCAATTAATTTCTGGCTTAAAAGAAAAATAATATTTTTGTCCTTAACGGTTACTCCATTTGTGATGTAGGGGCGAGTTTCTAGTATAAATAGAAATACAGGGTGACTTTTTTAGCATCGTCCAAAAATTTTTCTAGGCAAAAAATCGATACTTCAAATTCTCACATCATTTTCTCATCCGCTCTGCGTGGTCACTAAGCTACACCTGAGCGACACATCACAACGCGGTGTACAGATTCATCAAGTTTTTATACATAACATTGAGACGTGATATCTCGATATTTTTGTGTTGAGTAATAAAAAGAAGAAACACGTATTCAATGATTTTCGCCAAAGATTAATATATTAAAATTTGGATGGTGACTAAAAAATCACCCTGTATATCGATGGTTATGTTTGTTTTTGTGTTTATAAATGTAGTATAATATGTACGACCTAGCTAAGTAGATAGGTACACACCGGTTCAACCGGTGGTCATTATCGCGCACTTGAAACCATAGACCTCGAAATACATAGACATCTAAACTGATGCTTTTTTTGCCTTTTTTTAATCATTCGCGTTCACAAGGCCAATGAAATAAAAACAAAGCCAGAAACATGCAAAAGAAAAATTAAATAAATACTTTGTTTTTGCATTCTGTATCAATTATTTTTTACCAAAGTCAACTCTCGGCGCTTTGGGCTATACACAGAACCAGAAAATTGCATTGGAATGTAAGAATCAGTACTCTTAGCACGAGTTTTCAGTTGGAACTTTAACAATTTCAAATTGACAAAATTTTCAAGGAAAAAATTAGTTCTTTCTTCGCACACCAGAGGCGCTGTTCCATTTTTTCAATACAAGAAATGCTGTAAATACTGGAAAGACGCTGTAAATTAAGAGTGAAAATTCGTGCTAAGGGTACAGTTAGGTAAATAAAGTGACAGTGATATAACTGATAATGACCGACTCCATGAAAAGGAGGAGGTGCTAAAATCGGCTCAGGCGCAAAATGTCCCTTTCGCAAAATGTCCACAGGTAGCAAAATGTTCCTTTCGCAGAATGTCCCTTTCGCAAAATGTACCTTTCGCTGAATGTCCCATTTCTCAAAATGTTCCTTTCGCGAAATGTCCCTTTCGCAGAATGTTCCCTTTTTCAAACATTCATAGAATTTTCGCATCAGAGAAAAAACTGGTCAAGAGCTAGGAGGTGTAGAACACAAAAACCGTCTGCCATACTGTTTTCCATACAATTTGTATGAATGTAATTTTTTATTTTATTTTATTTGAGACAGTTAATTACCATTTTCCTAATGAAACATCACAACAGTACCGGTTTTTGTGTTCTACACCTCTTGACCAGTTTTTTCTCTGATGCGAAAATTCTATGAATGTTTGAAAAAGGGAACATTCTGCGAAAGGGACATTTCGCGAAAGGAACATTTTGAGAAATGGGACATTCCGCGAAAGGTACATTTTGCGAAAGGGACATTCTGCGAAAGGAACATTTTGCTACCTGTGGACATTTTGCGAAAGGGACATTTTGCGCCTGAGCCCTAAAATCGTCGCAACCTTTTTTTTTCAATAATCGTCTCATTGATTGAATCCTGCTTACAACACACTAACGAGACTTATTTGTCATTTTTATAGGTTAAACATAGAGTTAATAAAAGCTAAACAAAATGAGAGTCCACGCCACCACTCGACACCACCTTCGGAAAATTAGTAAATCGACGTACTACAAATTTTATCTACAATGCAATTTGATGTAATAACATGAACACTAGCGCCGCGTCAAAAGGACCTGAAACGAAGGTGAATGACGCGATATGATATCAATTTCTAACTAAACTCTAAAAATATCATTTAAAAAAAACACAGCTTTTCATAACCGTCGTAACCCTACACCTCATTAAAATACTCGTTTAATTTCAGAAGACTTGAGCGGCATCTTGGAAATCAAAACTTTTCAATTAATTGGAAAGTGAAAGGAAATACTTCCTGAAACAAGGGTTGTCTATCTAACTTTAAAAGTTGGTCTGTCTAAGTGCCAGCAGGTTGGTATCTCGATTGAAAATCTTTACAGATTTGATTCAATATCGAAAGGTTTTAGTTTTGCTCAAACGTTTGTCGAGCAACTTATTTGAGACATTCGAGAAACTTAGAAACTACAATTTTTTTCCTAGTCTGCTCTGTCTCACTCCTGGGCAAAGGCCTCCACTCTTTCCATCCTTCACGACACTGTGCCTCTTCCTTCCAATTTGGGCAGAATCTGTCTAGTTCGTCCCGCCGTCTCCTGTGTGGTCTGCCGCGGCCTCGCTTCACTATCTCAGGGCACCAGTATTGTGTTATTTTGGCCCACAGTTCGTCTGGCATGCGGCAGACATGTCCCGCCCAGTCCCACTTCAGTTGGGCAGCCTTCTAAGCCACGTCAGCTATATTCAATAGTGTTGGAGCGCAATACTGTTTTCCGTACTCGGTCCATTAATTTAACACCTAGTATACTGCGCTCCATTGCTCATGGACAAATCTTGAAACTACATAAACATCGTAATTCCAGGTCGGGATTACCTGATGCTGAGTAAATATCCCCCTTTATCAGCCATAGTTCTCAGTTCTGTTCGTCCCTCACACTAGATGTATGATTCCCCGCAACTTTGACGATACTGTCAACCGAAAAGGGGTTTGGCGGCCCTCGTTTTTTAAGACGAAACCCTGGCTATCATTCGTTAGAAACCATACTGTCATAGCCAACAGTCATCTAGGAACTCTTCCAGGTTTGAATTCACAACCTCGTGTCTGATGGTGAAGTGTTAACCTTTAGCTAGGCTTTACTACCCTGAAGTGGAAACCATTTTAATTTTGAGAGTAATTAATAGCAGAAGTACGAGTATGTGGGTAAGATACCCAGCTATGTCGCGTACAATACGGGTGGGGAAACCAAAATTAATGCGTTCACTTTGTTAGAATTAGATGGCTCATCTGCCATCTACCACCTGCGACCAACCAAATCGGACGAATTATTCACTTCGGCTGTGTATTCTTTTTATAAAAATTCTTTGTGATCAGCTTGTTTAGCAAGCAATATTTTTATTATGTTGACAAACAGGTTAAAAAAATTATAAGCAATTTTTAAAACACACAAATCTACGTCATTAAGGTCAAACAAGTCATCATTTTTTCCATAGAAACTTCGTTGGGGTTTTACTCCACTATTTGACAAAGTACATCCAAAATTAAACATGGTATCGTTTTGTCTCATTATTAATTTTGTCTGTACGGAAGCAGAATTGTAAAGTTACGAGCTTCTAAAGATTCGTTTTTTTTGCTAATTTTAACACAACTTTAGGTGTAAATTAGAAGCTAAAGAAGCATCAAATTTCCAAAACGTAGTCCGTACCGACACAGAAAATTTATCGAAGAATTTAATAAATTTTATTTGAAATTAATTGGTGCAGTGGTTTTTTCATAAAACCCCAACAGCCAAAGGCTTTTTCGTATTTTTTTACGCGCGCCTTTTACTCTGAATGATCGTGCATCTCACTGGATAAGTTTTCCCTTGTTTTCTCCACGGGGGGATGACCCTCGCGCACACATGAACAATATGGCTCGATTTCCGGTGAAATATCATGGTTTTTGACCATGCCTGCCAGTGAGTTCGAGCTCGCGACTAGCGTCGCCTTAAGAAGTCTGCTATGCAACCACGATATGAACGAAATTGTGCATTTTAATAATGGCATAATTAGCTCGTAAATATTAATCAACTACTGTCCCAATATTAAATTAAGAATTTCCCTATAACACATAAGTGAATGAATGAATGAATTAAAAGAACTTTAAGAAATTAATTTATCTCTTTTTAAGTTCACCATCTCATCCACCTTTAATCATTTCTAGCTCTGCGCAGATGCTCTTGCGCATATCCGCGGTGACAACAAACCTCAGTCTGCTGCCATCCGTCCGCGCGCACGGACGTCATGACTCGCTCAACGATCTGTTTATTTGTGGTCCTTGCGGCTTGTGTGGTGCATGCTATACCACAGTATAAGGTTCCTGATGCTAAACTGGAAGCCATCTGGCCTAAAGGCCTGAGGGTCACTGTACCAGGTATGTTGAATTTTAATTATGTTTTTCGTTCCTGTTTATGTTTAAATAGTGTTATGTTTGTGTAAGGTCATTGATTTATTTTTTAAATGAATGAATGATTTCGTTATTAATAAAATAGGGACGTCTTTGGTAAAAATATTAATAAGTAGATAATTATGATTCTCATTTAGTTCTGTATTAATAAGGGTAGGTACCCAGCGAATCGTAACTGCTAATGTTTGTCAACATCTAGTAAATATGCCTTTGGTTAAAGGTCTCTATACTTTTTGATAAAATGAACAAATCTTGTTTAAAAATATAACAATATAATATGACTAAAGTTCAAATTATGTTGAGAATGTCGTACTTCTTAATCGACTATAATTATTAATTTGAGTTTGTTTTTTTTCAATCGTGTACTAGTTAATCAAGTAAAACATCCATTTTTATTCACACTAAGCAATGATTGTAGATACCCGGAAAAGACTTCATTTCAAATTAACCTAGCAATAGCAAAAATGTTTTGTTTTATAGATAGTTCTCTGGAATGCCTAAAGCAATAATTTCAAAGTTAAATGTAGATGTCGTGCCAAGATACTCGTAGTTATCACGCAATGAGATTCTCTATGTATATTGTGGGACTGCCTTAAAGCGCTGCCCTGGAACGTAAATGGCAATAGAAAGAATAGCTGGGTTAAGCCAATCGAGTCCTTTTGGGGCGGGAGGACTCATTTTTATGAAATGTTAAACTTTAACCTTTCCTCTTTTAGTATAGTCCTCCCTTCGTGGGAGGAGCAGTTTAATTTTCATTGTGTTCTGTATAGCCTTCCGAAAATTATCGGAAAATCCAACGGTTACAGAATTCGTTCGAAATGTCGTGGAAACAATAATAAATAATTACTTACTTCTGACAACTCCTTTGTCTGAAGTTAAATAAAAACATAAAAATGAGTCATTTAAAAAACTGTCATACATAATCATAGATTTTATTTATTTTTCCTGTTATTCATTATTTAAACAAACATAATTGTATGTTTAGTTTTTAAACAAACATCTGACTTCTTGATAACTAAGATCTGTCGTCATAACATACCTACGTATATTGTGATAATAAGTAGGGACACCCCCAAATTCAAGAACAACAAAATTGGAGATATCCATTTGAGTGTGTACGCTTCATTTTATTTAAACTTTCAAGTTCTTATTTTCAAAATGACTGAATCGTTTTATACTGAAACTTCATAAGTTAAGTAGAATTCATAGATCTAAAAAATATTTAACAGAGAAAATTTCCAATTGTGTTATAAAAAAAATGATATGTTCATTTGCCTAGCCTTTTCCCAACTATATCGGGCTCGACTTCCAGTCGAACCAGATGCAGCTGGATATCAGTATTTTTCATGGAGCGACTGCCTACCGGACCTCCACAACCCAGTAACTAGACAATACCATTACCCCATGGTAAGACTGGTTGTCAGACTAATGAGCTTCTGACTAACAGTAACGACTGTCAAAGATTTACAAATGACAGCCGTGACCAACAGCTTACATGCTCTCCGAGGCACGTTACTGTTTACGCCCTGTCATCATCATCATCATCATCAGCCGGAAGACGTCCACTGCTGAACAAAGGCCTTCCCCCTTTGGGGTTGCCGTAATCCCAACGCTTGGCAGGTGGCTTGGGGATCGCAGTAGGGTCACCGTACGTTTGCAAAGGACGCTGCTGCCCGTCCTTCGGTGACTGGACGTAGTTTAAGGAGGTACCCGGGTCCGACGGCCCAGTTACGCCCTGTAATACTGATAAATTAACCAAGCCAAAACAAAAGTGCAGACACTATAATAACCCTAAGTTTCATTCGAAAATAAAGAATTTTATTGATACATTTTTAATCTCGTCATTAGAGAATAGTCAATAACAAGATAATAAAGCAATCGTGGTAAAACCTGCAATTAACGAACCTGTAATATTTGTGATAACTGAGGACAAAACTACATCTATTTTATTAATTAGTCGTTTTAAGTTTTTTGAATTGTATGTATAAGTACCCATTTTTCTAGGTGGTAAAATCATGATTATTTCAGGACTGTCAGTCTCGTACTGACTAAAATCCACGGTGTCGCTCAATAGCTCTTTAAGTTCACGGTTACAAGTTGTACCTGTTGAGCTCCGTGCCTCCGCAGAGCCCGGGGCTCCGCGGAGCCACTTTGAGTATAGCTGGCGTAGAGTACTGCTGTGTAGTCAAAGTTAAAGAGCCTTTGCTGCGCGTGACAGTCCGTAGTCGTCACGGACTGTGGGAACACAGCTTTACACGACTGTTATGGCTGCTACACACCTTACGATAAATCGTACGACGAATCGTAAATCGTCCGACTAATCGTAACGATTTATCGTAAGGTGTGTAGCAGCCATTAGTTATTTCCGCTTCACTCAGGGCGGTATAACAAAAATGGCTACAAATACCATTCAGAGGTGGTTAGGTTCCGACGCCACATCATTTGATATAATTTTATTGACAGAATTTTGCAAGATGCCCTAATGGTAGCCATACACCATACTGCCTATTTGTCAATTCGGCATAATACTGCCAATTTGATCAAATAGAATTGAACGTGTATGGGGGTGGAATGCCAATTTGATGGCATGACATGCCAATTTTGATAGGTCATCAAATCGTTTTTGACACAACGTCAAATCGGCAGCAGTGATGCCATCTTAGCAACTTCATAGATAGTTAGCTAATTTTATAAAGGTGCTAGAAAAAAAGCTAAAAAGTGTAACTTGTGGCTAAACTTTTTAGCTACTTTTCTACAGGGACGGTTAGGCCACGTTCACACGGCGATTATTTTCCCGTATACCGTACACGAGATTTTATCGAATAGAGTTGACCAGTTTTAGGACAACTTTGCACGGTACACGGTAAAATATTATATTTCTCAAACACGGGGTTTTCCCGTATGAACGCCGTTTAAACTATTTTTAAGTTTTCATTTGTGAACTGTTATTACTGCTCTATTCGATAAAATCTTGTATACAGTATACGGGAAAATAATCGCCATGTGAACGTGGCCTTACCAGGAAAACTGAGGCTTTTCGCACATGGATCGCATGTACACTCGTAAAAAAAAGAGTTATTCATTTTATTTTAAACCAAAATACGATTGAAAACTTGAGAGGTGTCAAGGGACCACGAAAGCAAGTTAAAAAAAGGTTCATGCTATTTTCGACCATAAGACATTTATGCAAACACCTGATTTTAATGAAGGAGCAATGTTAACGAATGAGAATGTGAGAAAAACAAACTAAATTTTAAATGTCGATAAGGTCGAAAATCGCTTGCACCACTTTTTTTAACTTGCAATCCTTAAGCAAATGTTTTCCGACCTTCAAGCGATTTTCGACCTTATTGACAACGATGCAAACACCGGATTTTAATGAAGAATCAATGTTAACGAATGAGAATGTGAGAAAAACAAACTAAATTTTAAATGTCGATAAGGTCGAAAATCGCTTGCACCACTTTTTTTAACTTGCAATCCTTAAGCAAATGTTTTCCGACCTTCAAGCGATTTTCGACCTTATTGACAACGATGCAAACACCGGATTTTAATGAAGAAGCAATGTTAACGAATGAGAATGTGAGAAAAACAAACTAAATTTTTAGTGTCGATAAGGTCGAAAATCGCTTGCACCACTTTTTTAACTTGCTATCCTTAAGCAAGTATTTTCCGACCTTCAAGCGATTTTCGACCTTATTGACAATGATGCAAACACCGGATTTTAATGAAGGAGCAATGTTAACGAATAAGAATGTGAGAAAAACAAACTAAATTTTTAATGTCGATAAGGTCGAAAATCGCTTGCACCACTTTTTTTAATCTAATTCGATAGTCTCATGATGAAATGAAAAGGTGCTAGAAATTGTAGCTGTCGTCACCGAATAATAGCCAGATCTAGTTGCTGAGTTGGCATCACTGGTGCAGATTTGAAGTTGTGTCAAATCTATCGTATCGATAGGCAGGATGGTGTATGGTGTATATGGACGAACTGCCGATTTGAAACAATTGCAAGCGTCAAATCTATCGTATCGATAGGCAGGATGGTGTATGGCTACTATAAACCGGACAAATTGTGTAGAATAATAATGAAACCACAAATATGATTAAATACCGTAGAAAGTTTTCCATACCTTTGAACTTTAACCTGCATTCGCTATCAGTAATAAATCTGTGTTTTATCACATTACAATATTATGAGGAAAATCTTAACATAATACTATGACCCACAGCATTCATGATAAGTTCGTTGACGCTATATTTATATTATGTTATTTACATGAGAATTATGATAAGATTTACCTTATTACGAAACTAGCTTATTTCAGCGGCTTTGTAGTCCAGTCATTAAAGCCAAAACCCGAAAATAATTAGTAACTTGCTGAAATTTTAGGGGGTTCTTAAGGAAGGTAAAATAACATACCGGGTGATTTTGCAGCGTTCTGGGGTGTACGGAAAGGGTTGAAAAGGGGTGAAAAGGTGTTTTTTGCTAATAACTTTGCCAAAAAGATTAGTAACACGCTGCAAATTTGGAATAAGGTTGTTCTTACGGTTTTGTAACGTGTATTAAATTTGCAGCGTTTTGCAACATACGGAACATTGTTTTTTTTTAAAAACAGTGCAATTAGTTAAAAACAGGGGTAAGAAAATTAGTAACACGCTGCAAATTTGGAATTAGGTTGTTCTTACCGGTTTGTAACGTGTATCAAATTTGCAGCGTTTTGCAACATACGGAACATTGTCTATTATTAAAAAAAATGAAATTATTTAATCACACGGGTGAAAAAAATTTGTAACTCGCTGTAAATTCGTAATTAAGTTGTTTTTACCGTTTCGTAACGTATATCGCACTGTTTTTTTTTAATAAAAAACAATGTTCAATTTGTTGTAAAACGCTGCAAATTTGATATACCTTACGAAACGGTAAAAACAACTTATTTACAGCGAG
Organism: Agrotis segetum; assembly: GCA_036375495.1. Classification (NCBI taxonomy): domain Eukaryota; kingdom Metazoa; phylum Arthropoda; class Insecta; order Lepidoptera; family Noctuidae; genus Agrotis; species Agrotis segetum. The sequence goes on along the minus strand of JAQSVV010000280.1, from coordinate 460,016 downwards.
TTACAATTTTTTTTCACCCGTGTGATTAAATAATTTCATTTTTTTTAATAATAGACAATGTTCCGTATGTTGCAAAACGCTGCAAATTTGATACACGTTACAAACCGGTAAGAATAACCTAATTCCAAATTTGCAGCGTGTTACTAATTTTCTTACCCCTGTTTTTAACTAATTGCACTGTTTTGAAAAAAAACAATGTTCCGTATGTTGCAAAACGCTGCAAAGGACAATGGGCAAAAATGTATGGAACTTGGTCCAAGATCCTCCACTGATGACACTTATGGGAAATGAAAGTATATGGTTGTGACATCATTTTAGCAAAATATTATCAAAATCTGCCCTGGGGTTCTTTTTTTATGGCCGTTTAAGTAACTACCAACCTAACCTAACCTAACTTTTTTATTCAGTTGTAAGTATTGCCCGACACATAATACTGAACCATCTGGGAATGCGGTTGGCTTATGGAGGAGAAGGAGGAGGAGAAGAAGGAGGAGAAGGAGCAAGAGAGGGAGGAGGGGTAAGTGGAGGAATAGGAGACGCAGGAAAAGAAGGAGAAGCAGGAGGAGATTGAGTAGGAGGAGGAGGAGGAGATGGAGATGAAGATGGAGAAGGGGAAGGAGAACGGGAAGGCGAAGGCGAAGGCGAAGGCGAAGGCGAAGGAGAAGGAGAAGGAGAAAGAGAAAGAGAAGGAGATGGAGAAGGAGAAGGAGAAGGAGAAGGGGAAGGGGAAGGAGAAGTAGAAGGAGAATGAGAAGGAGAAGGAGAAGGAGAAGGAAAAGGAGAAAGAGAAGGAGAAGGAGAAGGAGACGGAGACGGAGACGGAGACGGAGACGGAGACGGAGAAGGAGAAGGAGAAGGAGAAGGAGAAGGAGAAGGAGAAGGAGACGGAGACGGAGACGGAGACGGAGACGGAGACGGGGACGGGGATGGAGGTGGAGGTGGAGTAGAGTAGGTAATAAATAAAAAGTTAATTATAAAAAGTGCTATGCTTTAGCTATACTGCGGCAGTCCCCGAGTGCCGCATATTTTTTAGTGGCAGTTTACGCGACTACCCAACCTTACCTTAGCTGCCCTAAGCTAATATTTTTTAGATTAGCTGTAAATAATGCCCGACGGGAAGCGGTTGGCCTGCGTAGTGTGACTTAAACCAGCTAAAATACCAAAGAGACCTTGAATAGCTAACCTTGCGCGCTCGAACTGCTTAAGCGGTACCATTAGCTATTTAAGGTTTCTTTGGTATTTTTAGTGGGTGTAAGCCACACATAAGACACTGCCGCCTTCGCAGATGTTCAGTATGCGTCGGGCATAATTTTTAGCTGAACTAAAAAAGTTTGGTTAGGTTAGCTATTTAAGGTTTCGTTGGTATTTTTAGTGGATGTAAGTCACACATAAGCCAACCGCCTTCCCAGATGGTTCAGTATGCGTCGGGCATCATTTTTAGCTGAACTAAAAAAGTTAGGTTAGGTTAGCTATTTAAGGTTTCGTTGGTATTTTTAGTGGATGTAAGTTACACATAAGCCAACCGCCTTCCCAGATGGTTCAGTATGCGTCGGGCATAATTTTTAGCTGAACTAAAAAAGTTAGGTTAGGTTAGCTATTTAAGGTTTCTTTGGTATTTTTAGTGGGTGTAAGTCACACTTATGCCAACCGCCTTCCCAGATGGTTCAGTATGCGTCGGTCATCATTTATAGCTGAACTAAAAAAGTTAGGTTAGGTTAGCTATTTAAGGTTTCGTTGGTATTTTTAGTGGATGTAAGTTACACATAAGCCAACCGCCTTCCCAGATGGTTCAGTATGCGTCGGGCATCATTTTTAGCTGAACTAAAAAAGTTAGGTTAGGTTAGCTATTTAAGGTTTCGTTGGTATTTTTAGTAGATGTAAGTCACACATGAGCCAACCGCCTTCCCAGATGGTTCAGAATGCGTCGGGCATCATTTTTAGCTAAAGTAAAAAGTTAGGTTAGGTTAGCTATTTAAGGTTTCTTTGGTATTTTTAGTGGGTGTTAGTCACACATAAGCCACTGCCGCCTTCCCAGATGTTCAGTATGCGTCGGGCATCATTTTTTGCTGAACTAAAAAAGTTGGTTAGGTTAGCTATTTAAGGTTTCGTTGGTATTTTTAGTGGATGTAAGTAACACATAAGCCAACCGCCTTCCCAGATGGTTCAGTATGCGTCGGGCATCATTTTTAGCTGAACTAAAAAAGTTAGGTTAGGTTAGCTATTTAAGGTTTCGTTGGTATTTTTAGTGGATGTAACTCACACATAAGCCAACCGCCTTCCCAGATGGTTCAGTATGCGTCGGGCATAATTTTTAGCTGAACTAAAAAAGTTAGGTTAGGTTAGCTATTTAAGGTTTCTTTGGTATTTTTAGTGGGTGTAAGTCACACTTATGCCAACCGCCTTCCCAGATGGTTCAGTATGCGTCGGTCATCATTTTTAGCTGAACTAAAAAAGTTAGGTTAGGTTAGCTATTTAAGGTTTCGTTGGTATTTTTAGTGGATGTAAGTTACACATAAGCCAACCGCCTTCCCAGATGGTTCAGTATGCGTCGGGCATCATTTTTAGCTGAACTAAAAAGGTTAGTTTAGCTATTTAAGGTTTCGTTGGTATTTTTAGTGGATGTAAGTAACACATAAGCCAACCGCCTTCCCAGATGGTTCAGTATGCGTCGGGCATCATTTTTAGCTGAACTAAAAAAGTTAGGTTAGGTTAGCTATTTAAGGTTTCGTTGGTATTTTTAGTGGGTGTAAGTCACACATGAGCCAACCGCCTTCCCAGATGGTTCAATATGCGTCGGGCATTGTTTACAGCTAAATGAAAAGTTAGATTTGGTTAGAATAAGTAGTCACTTTCAAACCGAAATAAAAAAAGAACCCCAGGACAGATTTCGATAATCTTTTGCCAGAATGATGTCACAACTAGGTTCTTTCATTTCCCATAAGTGTCATAAGTGGAGGATCTTGGACCGCTTTTGCCCATTGTCATTTAATACACGTTACAAAACCGTAAGAACAACCTTATTCCAAATTTGCAGCGTGTTACTAATTTTTTTGGCTATGTTATTAGCAAAAAACACTTTTCACCCCTTTTTAACCCTTTCCGTACACCCCAGAACGCTGCAAAATCACCCGGTATGTTATTTTACCTTCCTTAATAACCCCTTAAAATTTCAGCGTGTTACTAATTATTTTCGGGTTTAGGCTTTAATGACTGGACTATTGGAGCAGTTCATAATTGTCCCGGTAGGTCATGGTTGCGATACTAAAACCTCTATTTTGTGACTATTTATATAGCAAAAAAAAAACATTGTGAGGAAACCGGCATCTCCTAAAACAAAAAATTCGAAGACATGTGATATCTACCAATCCGCACTGGGCCCGCGTGGTTGCTTGGCCCACTCCCTCTCACAAGAGGGGAGGCCTGTGTCCTGTGTCCTGGCAATGGAAACATTATAGGCTGATGGTTAGTTTAAATCCATTGCGTTGTCTATTGAAGTTGCTGTTTTTAAATAAAATAATTGATTATAAAATATGTTAGGTACGACGATGCAGGACCTAGGTAGATATAAATTGGTTTTACTTAACGAACCGTAAAAAAGTACCTACTTATTAATAATATTCTTAGCTCATTTGATACTCAAAATGAACACGGTATGACGCGATCAAAATTAATCTTTTTCAAAACCGGTTCCGCAACTCAAAAAATATCTAATTTGCATATTTAAATAGAGAGCGGTGGTGGCCCAGTGGTATCGGCCCCGACTTACGAGTTGTAGGTCGTGGGTTCGAATCCCGGCATACTGTTAGCAATCTGACGGCCCCCATTAGAGGGCCAAAGCCTGCCGTGGTCGTGCTACTGTCTTCCGAACCGTGACTCCGGAACGTAATGGGCTATTGCAGGATCACCGTGTATTGAAGTCAGTATGAGTCTGACAGAGGGGGGTGGGAGGACTCATTTGATGATTTTACCACGCCAAAAAAAAAGGTAAACTAATCAGAATAGATTTATTTGTAAAACATAGGTAAGTACGTGTTACGTAATGGTGTTGGGTAAATAATATTTGGCCGATATGTTTTGCCGTGTAGAAGCACAACTTTTTAAAATTAAAATTAATCATTGATTAATTGATTGAACCATTATTTCAAACCACAAGAAAAGTATAACTTTTAATAAATATAAATCACAAATGAGTCTCAAGCGACTTCTTATTTTATTATTATTATTATTCTACACTAAATTGTTTATTACGGATTTACCACCTCTCAAAATGTATTTCAAGAATCGTCTTAGTTTTTCCTGTATTAGTAACAGCTAAAAGGAAAATAATAACTTAATTCTATCAAAAGTAGTTTTTCCTCTATTTACTTAGTTATGTGATGGCCACACTAACGGCAGTTCCGGTTAATGTTCGCGATAATTGTCTTTAAATGTTCATTTAATCATCATTTCCCGTTAGTGTGGCCCTAGACCCATTGTAAAGTCAAAGTCAAAGTTTGTAAAGTCAGGTTATACACGCTTTTCTATGACATCATCAGCCGGAAGACGTTCACTGCTGACCAAAGGCCTCCCCCTTAGACCGCCACGCCAAACGTCAATTCGCCACTTGCATCCATCGGTTTCCCGCGACCCTCACAATGTCGTCGGTCCACCTAGTGGGAGGCCTGCCTACGCTGCGTCTTCCGGTCCATGGTCGCCACTCGAGAACGTTTCTTCCCCATCGGTTATCAGTTCTACGAGCGATGTGGTCTGCCCATTGACACTTCAACTTTCAAATTTTATGATCTATGTCGGTGACTCTGGTTCTTCGCCGAATATCCATGTTCCCGATTTTTTCCCGCAAAGAAACTCCGAGCATAGCTCTTTCCATTGCTCGTTGAGTGACTCTTAGTCTCTCTTAAAGGCCAGCAGTCAAAGACCACAACAAACAATAATCATTTTAAAATATTCACAAAAGTATCCGTCAGTTCGTGGTCCGCAAAATGTCCAGTTTCACTGATCCCTGAATAAGCCCACCACAGCAATTAAGGGCCTTCGCGCCTTTTAAGCCGTAAAAACGTTACATTCTAAAGCATACTCCTGATTAACGGCTGGGTGTAAAGATTGAAAAAAAATATATGTTGAATGTATATTCATGTACAACAATGTGAGTAAATTTTATTTTCGTATGACAAATAGTTGAACTGTAAAAAAATATTTAACAACACGCTATTTTGTTCAAATAAATGCTCACTCCTTCTAAACGGCTTCTTTTATTTAAAATGTTTTTGAATAGATCAATCGGTGTTAAAATTTACTACAATGTGAGTAGCGCTCATGTAAATCAGTCAATATTTTACAAAGAATATGTTGAAAATTGAGATTTCCACATATAAAAACCGGGCGAAGGCGGGTTTTTGCAGCTGTTTCTGCCTAGCTGCATAGTCTATGATATCATTTTGAGGTATCGCGGTATGCTCGGGACATATTAATATGTGCGGTGAAGATATGAAAATGTGCGTTTAGCTCCGTCTGGATGTTCAAGGTCATTGAGGGTACTATGCGCCTTAAATCTCATCGTACCACGCACCCTTACTAGATTACGCTGTCACACTATTTATGATGGATCACTGCCTATTTACTTCAGGTATATGACCTGTCCTATCTACAAAACAAACGGTGCCTTTGTTTGAGCCATCCATTTTACTTGATAGCTATTCCAGTATTTGCATTGTTTTTGTTTTTTGGCCTTTTAAAAGGTAACTGTGAGTGGCTGCGGATCCGTTAACCCTCCCTTTACATACAGCCTCCATTTTTTTGGGTCATCTATCACTGTACTTACCATTTGGATATGAGAGCAGATCAAACGTACACAGTTTCGTAGTGACAATATTAAATTTAGAACAGCTACGAATGAGCTCTTACGGCATAAGAACAAAGTGGTAGATATTGTCCAAACCTGTACAGCAAGGTGAAGTGTCAGTAGGCTGGTCATGTCTGTCGTAGAACCGACGAAAGGTGGAGTAGGGAGGTTCTCAAATGGAGACTGCAGGTAAACTTAGTGTGAGACGTCCCCCGGCAAGATGAACCATGAAGAAAATAGCTGCTGATCGTACGCTGTGGCGTTCCTTGGACGCTTATATGTCCAGCCCATGCAGTCTCGACCGTCACGACATTAGACAGCGACAAAAATCAGTAGCTAAGTCTTATCGTTATCAAATTCCTTTAATAGATTTACAACTTTATTTCGAAAGCATAAGGTTGAAAATCTATTAAAGAAATTTGAAATTTTAGACTTAACGACCGATTTTTGCCCTTATATTTGTCGAGACTGCAGTTTATTTATTTATTTATACTCAGGCTACATTGGCCCATAGACATATACCTTACAATCTAACATATATAAATTTATAAAAACAACTTGTGTTAGTAAATAGAAACTTAAGGCTATGTTAGTAAACACTTGCACTATGTTAGTAAACACTTGCACTAGTCATTGTGCGTTCTGGTGGCACTTGTCCGCGGAAGCGACGGAACACCACATCCTTCGGCCAAAAGTCCTCCTCCATGACGAGGTGCAGAAAACACGTTGGTACACGCACCACGAACGCCTTGAAGTTGACGTTGCGGCGCGATTCCAATAACTGCACTCTCGGCGTGTACCTGGTCTTCTGGCGCACGTACTCGACGATGTCCTCAGCCTTAGTGGTGTAGTGTAGGCGAGAGATATACACCGGAGTGTTAGGCATGGCAGCACGTATAGTGTTGGGCTCTACAGGAGCCTTGCCGCAGCGGTTCTTGTTGGCTCGCTGACGGTGCTTCCTCCTTTGCACCGTCACGAAACCATCATCATCAACTACCCGTTTCGGTGCCTTTTCAAGCACGGGCTTAAGAGGAGCGCCAGGCACACTTGCGGTGACGCTAGCAAAATCCCTTTGAGGGGGATTCACCTGGACTGCAGACACTGGTAGCGGGACGGGGCCAGGGGTACGTGCGGCGCTGCTCGGAGGAGCCGCGGTGACGAGCGCCCCGCGCTCGTCACCGCGAGGCACGCAGACGGGGCGCACTGCAAGCTCAGCAATCGACGGATGCGCCGGCGACGAAACTGCTGACGCGGAATTCGATGACGATAAATCGAGGCCAGCTCCGCGACACGTGTTAACGTTAGACGCATCGGCAGGTGATCTAATTACCGCCACACTGTTGCGCAATTCGCTAACTTCCTTACGCAAATCAGCGACGGTATTCTGGGAAGCATCTAACTTAAGCAGCTAACTTAAGCTGTGCTATTTCTTTAAGAAGTACCTGATGATAGTTTAACTGCTAAAACAGAATGGTAACCACGAAATACGGAGACATTAAAACTCTGCTCTTTATTTCCGAATCTTTCACAGAGCTAATAAAATCCCAAATCCCAAAGCCTTGCCATTCATATTCAATAATAAAACCATATCATCGTGTCATTTGATATTTGATTCACACACTATTTATTTGGATACCTCGAAAGGCACAAATAGTAAGAAAGAATAACAAAAAGGGTTTTATTACAACCGAATGTCACAATGAAATATAAGTTCATATTTCATATTAGGTACACCAACTGAATCCCTGAAGGATTTCCTTAACACAAGGTTCAAATTCATTTGCAACTTTATTCTTATGATGCTGAATATTGCCATCAAAAAGTTTCACATCATGGTCATCATTTGCCTAAAAATATTCTCTTCTAATCATAATATCCAGCAGTGGTGGACCAGTGGTATCGGTCCCGACTTAAGAATTATAGTTCGTGGGTTCAAACTCCGACCGCCGCATTACTTTGTGTAATTTATTTCATTACCACTACTCTCAAAACGGTGAAGGAAAACATCGTGAGGAAACCGGCATGTCCTAGAACCAAAAATTTGAAAACATGTAGTGACATCTACCAACCGGCACTGATTATGGCCCACTCCGTCTCACAGAGAGGAGGCCTGTATTCCAGGAGTGGGAACATTATAGGCTGATGATGAATATCCATGAAACTACTGAATGTCTGCAGAGCATACCATAAACAATCCGTCATATGTCTAATGCTGGGACACAAGATTTTACATCAGCTCCATCAGCCTATTGCAGTCCACTGCTGGACATAGGCCGGGCTAGGGAGCGTCACAGCGTATGATCTCCCCCTTTTTTAATCCAGCCACTGCCAGCTACCTTCAGGTCATTGGTCCATATTGCCGGAGGGCCTCCCACACTACGCTTATCTTTCTACTCCACTTTTTGTGGGTTCTGCGACAGGAATTTATTACCACACCTTTTTAATATATGTACAAAAAACAACGTCAAATTCCAAAGCCAGTTTATCAAAAAAGCAATTTAATTTTGAATAACAACATCATTCTCGGTCAGTGGTCATTGCCACGAGGATCTCAGGGGTCCATGAACCAAGTAATATACACTAGCATAATACAACTGGTTTGCTTTGACAGTAAAAACGTGTTATAATTGAAGAGTATCGAAGTACATACCAATACTATACTATGGCGTTTATTTTTTGCTCGTTTTTTTCTTGTGGCTGTCATCTGACCAAGCTTCGTTGAGATCCAGTTACAATTTGCGGTGACACAACTATGTATTCTCAATTTCTCATCAATACGTATAATAATATATTTCATCACATCCGTAATCCCGAAGAGTTAGGCAAAGGTTTTATAGATACCTAATATTTTTTTATAAAACGTTGCCCCATACTTTGAATTTATTTGCATTTAGTGCATCTACAAACATAAATAAACTCGCATACACAGACGCCGAAACACGGAACAGCTTCATGTAAATCATATTTTAAACGTTTGCTCCTTGTGGGAATGGAATCCAGACCAATCGCTCAACCGTGGTGTCAAAATATATGTTAAAGGCCCATGTAATATGGGGCCAACCAGTTCTCATCAACCGAGTATAATTAATACAAGGGACAGTGTCTGCTACTAAGAAATTATTAAGTGAAAAACTGAAACATTGATGCCCCCGAATTGGAAATCTAGCTGGACCTCTTACTATATCGTCCTTGGGAACACTAAACCATTGATTCCATTATCTCCAATCTAAAAACCCCTTTAATTCTTTCCAGACGATGGCTTCTCTCTATTCGCCTTCCACGGCAACCTTAACGTTGAGATGGACGGCCTGGAAGCTGGTCAATGGGCCCGAGACATCACCAAAGCCAAGAATGGAGTGTGGACCTTCAGAGACAGGAATGTGGAGCTGAAAATAGGAGACAAGATATATTTCTGGACTTATGTCATTAAAAATGGACTGGGTTATAGACAGGATGATGGCGAATGGACTGTTACTGGTAAGAACCTATTGGAATGTATATTCGATAGCGATTAAAGCTGCGACTATCCTATTAAGTACATCAGCTGCTGTTACCAACTGGGCTTTCACAGTCATGCTCGCAAAGTCGAATTCTTTATTCCACTCGTAAGGTCGTTAGTGGTGGCGAAAATAATCACTTTCTGAAGCCCTAAAGATTTTTTTTTTGGGCAAAATAAATCATAAACTGAGTATTCCCGTGGAAGAGACCGCGTGAGGAAGGGACTGTCAGACTCTTACTGACTAAACTGATCCTCGCCATTTAATCGTCTTCATCTTTATAAGACGATTCATAAAATGGACTGAGTAGTACACAGAAATCCAAACCCCTTTTGATCGTGAATCCACTACAAAAGGGGTTATTTTTCTCTGAAGCTACCGTACTACAGCAGTAACTGTAATTATTCCTGGCTGACTTGAAAAAAAGAAAGATTTTCCTCTAATTCCGTTGAAATCACCTTTAATTTTGAACTTTTCAACTTCCAGGATACGTAAACGAAGACGGAACACCAGCTAATCCTGCAAACCCACCTCAAGCCACCACATCAAAACCTACAACCAGTCCACCCAACCCCACTCCAGGACGTCCCAACCCCACTCCGGTGCCCCCTCCCCCCGTGACGTGTAGTGTGAAGTCTGTGACGCAGGTCGCTGGACGAGGCCCCGTCTGCAAGGGAGATCTGATATTCACTGAGGAATTTAACGGTGGTTTGAAAGACCTGACGAGTTGGAGTGCAGAAGTCAAGTTCCCTGAAGAACCAGTAAGTATTTGTTAGCGGGATCTTTTTAAAGTTGAGCTTGGAGCCTATCACAGCATCTGCTGAGACCATCTGCGTGCCTCGGAAAGCACGTAAAGCCGTTGTTCCTGGCTATCATTTGAGATATTTGACAGTAATTATTATTATTCAGAAGCTTTAAAGTCAGGAGCTTGTGGCTAAATAATTAAAACCGCACAGACCATCTGTCATAGTGAGTTTCTTGCATGTATCGGAAAGCACATAAAGCCGTTGGTCCCGCTGTCATTTGTAAATATTTGATAGTAATTATCACTACAATCAGTCATACCATGGAGTATCGTATTACCCAGTTACTGGGTGGTGGAGGCCCGATAGGTAGTTGCTCCATATAAAATACAGGTATTCAGCTACATCACTACTACAGTATCGTTTCCCAACGGGTCGGCCTTAAAATGAATATGGACAAGACAAAAGTCATGTCGAATGTCCATGTGGCACCCGTACCGGTTGTTGTTGGGAGCGATACTCTCGAAGTTGTAGACCATTATACTTACCTTGGACAGATTGTTCAGTTAGGTAGGTCCAACTTCGAGAAAGAGGTCGCCCGAAGAATCCAACTCGGATAGGCAGCGTTTGGGAAGCTACGTGATATCTTCTCATCGAGAATCCCACAGTGTCTCAAGACAAGGGTGTTTGACCAGTGTGTGTTGCCAGTGATGATATATGGCTCCGAAACGTGGTATTTGACTGCTGGCCTCTTAGAGAGACTAAGAGTCACTCAACGAGCAATGGAAAGAGCTATGCTCGGAGTTTCTTTGCGGGATAAAATCCGGAACATGGATATTCGGCGAAGAACCAAAGTCACCGACATAGCTCATAAAATTTGCAAGTTGAAGTGGCAATGGGCAGGCCACATCGCTCGTAGAACTGACAACCGATGGGGAAGGAAAGTTCTCGAGTGGCGACTACGGACCGGAAAACGCAGCGTAGGCAGGCCTCCCACTAGGTGGACCGACGACATCGTGAGGGTCGCGGGCAGCCGATGGATGCAAGTGGTGAATTGTCGTTCGGCATGGCGGTCTAAGGGGGAGGCCTATGTTCAGCAGTGGACGTCCTCCGGCTGTTGATGATGATGATGATGATGATGATTCAGCTACATCTGGTTCGACTGGAATTCGACCCCAATTATAGTTGGGAATAGGCTGGGCACATGATGATCTTTTTAAGCAAAGAAAAAGGCCCAACACTTACTTAGACCCAGTCACCCACTAAAAACCTCCGCCTCTTTTCGCTATAGCGTATGAGCCATGAAAACTGCTACGTATGACGTTCGCGACGCACTTTTGGCGATGACCAGGTTCGCCTGAGACATCGCCACCGCTCAAGAAGGCTGTTCGATGACGAAAGTCATCCTGGGGGGGTATTACAACGTCTTAAAACCAGGCTTGTTCCAGTGAGTGAACAAAATGGCGCTAGACGACTTGTGTGGCTCTGTCTTTTTCCCACACTGGAATTACCAGATCTGATCGCTGGTATCTCTTAGCATCAGTGACTCCGCTGTGCAGTGCTTTGCGCCGAATCGTGCCTTTTTATAATAGGACTTTGATGCTAACCTCAACATATTTTCATTATAGGACTATCCCTTTAACGTATACATTCCGGATAACACGATAAGCTTCGAAGACGGCTCCCTGGTCATCAGTCCTGTGCTGACGGAGTCAGTACATCATGAAGGATTCCTGACTGAAAGCTTGGACCTTAACAACGGGAGATACACGTAAGTTGAGACTTTTAACAATGGGGCTATACTTTGGCTTATTAAAAAGAATATTAGGGTTGAACCACATCTGGCAGCACGGAATCGCCTTTTTCCGTCGCCCTTTCTCTTTCTGTCGCTTAGAACTGCCATTTTCTAGACCGAGACAGAAAGCATAATGCGATAGCACGCGGCGGAATCCTTGAGGCGGCCGCGTGCTATCGCATTGTCTCTGTCTAGCAAATGAAAGTTCTAAGCGACAGAAAGAGAAAGGGTGACGGAAAAAGGCGATTCCGTGCTGCCAGATGTGGTTCAACCCTAAATTTCCCTTTTATTTATGTTTTAAAATTGACACAGTAATAAATCACAAATAAACATGTTTATTATTGTTTCGAATTTCCAATATTGAAAAATTATTCTATTGAAATTTTTCATTTGCTAATAATAAAATTCTTTTGTGTTACATTTCCTTTTTGCACCATCTAAAAGTTAAATAAAATCTTACATCAACTTTACAAACTCATAATTAAGTTCCAATTTCCTGTGACTCGTTATGTATTTACCGGATGTCGTAAACATCAATAACTTTTGAATCAATTATAATTTACGACAGGCGTTTCCTTTCACTCAAGTTATTTGCACATATTGAAAATTAATCATTTGTTTAATGTTGTATTTTGGACTATAAATCATTTAAAGGTTTCTTCTTGCTTTATTACCTTGTAAAAACGTGTAATTCTAAATGCGGCCCGAAACAGTACCTACATCGGGAGTGCGTAGGATCTCTACGATCTTATCTCACCGGGATTTTATACCGTTGGACATCTAGACATATTGTTTATTACCATCCATACTTAGTCTCTATTAAAACAATTCATCATCATCATAATCATCAGCCGGAAGTCGTCCACTGCTGAACATAGGCCTCCCTCTTAGACCGCCACGCCAATTCGCCACTTGCATCCATCGGTTGCCCGCGACCCTCACGATGTCGTCGGTCCACCTCGTGAGCGCCACTCAAGAACTTTTCTTCCCCATCGGTTGTTAGTTCATATTCACATTAAACGCTTTCAATGTTCCTTCATTATGGGTACAGCAAAAGAGTGGAACTGACTTCCTACAACCCGAAGCTCTTCAAAGAGAGTGAACAGGCTTCTTCTCGATAAGGTCGGTCCATCGTAGGCGCCTTCAGCACAATGACCTGGACTAGAGTCAAGAGAAAACCAGTCCCAAAAAATAATAATTATAAAAGCCATATAATAATAACCATAGAACGTAGCAAAATTGTACTTCAAACTAAGCAAATCTTAAAATAATATCATCCTTATTCTCCATTCCCAGATGTACAGGTCAAATAGGAACCACGGAATGCAGACGTGAGGCTTCAGGAGCACAAATCTTACCGCCAGTCATTACCGGGAAGATTACCACAAGGCATAGATTCGGCTTCAAATTCGGCAGAATCGAAGTCAGGGCGAAACTTTCCGCGGGCAGCTGGATTATACCTGGTGAGTGAGAGAGGAATTTACCTGAAGTATCAGGCTGAGAGTGATAAACGTTATTTTGCAGTGGGGCCGAGCTGTTGAAATCGCACAAATACAACGACTTTATTTGTATGTGTTTGTGCCGTTTGTGGTTGAAATACTAGGAATATGAGGACCAAGTCCCCACCTAGTCATCCGGGATAAAATATATTATGGTTCGATCGCCATCGGCTGTTCGAAGCTCCACGTAACCAAAAGCCGGTTTGCTACAAGAATCAACATTGCCATGCATTCAATGGGTTGCCCCTTTTGCCACCATTTAAGCCTGTTTTGGTGAAACAACATTGCCATTCAATAGGTTGCCCCTTTTTTGCCACCTTGTAAGCCTATTTTGGTACAAAAATCTTGTACCAAAACAGGTTTTTTAATCTGTTGTTAATCTTCAGAGCACTTTTCTCGCCGACAGCTATGCAGATGAATTTTTCTTCCTTTATAGGAAGCATAGATTTTTTTTTTATAAGATTAATACAGAAAAGAAACCCAACACGAAATACAAACAGTCTTTTTTACAACCCTACTGAAAGAATTATAAAATCCACTCCATTAACACTCAATTTCCATTCCAGAAATAAACCTAGAACCAACAGAAAATGTATACGGATCCCTTCGTTATGAATCAGGCTTAATGCGAGTGGCTTTCGCTCGAGGGAACCCAAGTCTTGCCAAGAAGTTGTATGGAGGGCCCATCTTGTCGGACTCTGAAACCTTCAGGTCCATGCTGATGAAGGAGAAGATTGGAATTGACAACTGGAACAAGGATTATCATAATTATACCATGATTTGGAAGCCTGGTGAGTTTTTAGCCTGGTTTTTTGAATTTTTTTGATTATGGGTCAAATCAAACACAGGCCTGACAGGCCTTTGACAGGCCTGTTGGTCTAGTGGTTAGTGACCCTGACTGCTATGCCGGAGGTCGTGGGTTCGATTTTCACCCAAGACAAATGTTTGTGTAATGAGCACGATCATTTGTTCTGCGTCTGGGTGTAATTTATCTTTAACATTTCTGTTTTTGGAAATATATATGTATGTTTATCAGTTGTCTAGCACCCATAACACAAGCTCTGCTCAGCTTGGGACTAGATGGCATTGTGTGATAGTTGTGGAATATTATTATTATTATTGTTTACATCCATTGAGGACGACGGACTGAAAACTAGATATTTTTCAAAACATTCAATCCAATCCTTTTACCTTTGAGACATACTGTGGTATTTGTTTGTTCAAAAGCTATCAACCCTTTTCGTGTTTAGCTATGCAACAAACGTCTAAAGATTGCAATCCAATTAAATTATCTAACTTTGAAACCAATAAGAATATCCGAATGATTAATGCCTCTAAAGAATCTCTATACAACATTATTTTTTGTTTATACGAAACCCCATACACCTGTCCAATATTTTTGTGTAAAGAATCTATGTACATAATTTTAAAACCGTATCATAAAAAATCACAAAGTTATAAGCTACGAGTATATTACCGGTTGTCCGTTCAAAAACATGCTCATTTCGCTGTACACCCGCGTAAACGGTAAACCGCGTCTTCTGTGTTATACACTCGTATAATCGTTTGGCAATAGGTACATAACCGTACAGTGATTATATTGTAATTAATTTGTAATATTTAGTTAATATATTTACGATTAAGTATTATAAAAATATAACATGGTGTAAAAATTATTGGAGTCGAATCAGTGACTGATTCTGAACAAACTATATTCAGGTTTCGAATATACTGAAAATAATGTTGTATATACCTCTAGTTCCTTACGAACCCATAAAATTTCTAGGCTAACCAAACCTCTGTTTCCAGACGGTCTCCAGCTCCTGGTGGACGGCGAGCAGTACGGTAACATTGACCCTGGCGAGGGATTCTTCTCTGTCGCAAGAGAACACGCCGTGCCTCACGCCAGCAACTGGCTCAGAGGAACTGTCATGGCGCCGCTCGATCAAACGGTAGGTTCTCTTTTCATCATTAATACGTAGATAAGTACTTATGGGTCTTAGGTCGTTTGACCCCGCTCTGGCGGAACCCGCGGGTCCAAACGACCACTTATTACCTTGTTTTCAAAAGGGGCTTTATATGGACTAATTGAAATTTTTTAAGTAGCTGTAAGCAGAATGTTAGTCTTTTCCCCCCATAAAGGGGACAATAATGGGGACTTTAAAGCAAAAGCAAACAAAATTCTTCGCCATCCTCTATGCTTACGTTAACATTAGTATGTGTTCCAGTCATCATCATCAATATCAGCCTATAATGTTCCCACTGCTGGGACACAGGCCTCCTCTCTTTGAGGAGTGTGTGTTCCAATAAACCTACTAAAAGTTTTTTTTAACAAATATTGCCATCATCCAGACAACCCGCCTCCAGCCCCATATTTTTCAAAAATAAGGAAGACCCCTTTTACCATTGAAACCTAAATGTAATGTTCTTCCCAAATGTCCTTTCTATTGTTCGTCGTGTCTTTGAGCTCCTTGTGTTCTGAGTCGAGCTACACGATAACTGACAAATGCTTGCACTGACTGGACAGGTCCACTCAAATCTGTGTGTTTCTTTCCTCAAAAGACCATCTCAGACACCCTCATGAACCTCGAATGACCTGAACAAAACAATGTCTGGACTTTGAAAGAGACCTCTGAATTTGTTTCGGCTGTTTCTTCTCAGAGTAGTCAGGTACGAAACACCGGCCTCATCTAGCTTTAAAAATATTGATTGTGACGTGTAAATAGTAGATTGTATGACAAGGGAGCAAAATAATATATTTACGCCGTGGGCTCGATTTTGAATCCAGAGCGATGTGAGGGATTCTACAGTAGAATCCTGAACGTAGCAAGTCAAAAAGTGTCCACAAAGTTATTTTCGGCGCACTATAAGTGCAGATTAAAAGGATTAAAAACTCATTACTGCCCGCTAAAAGTTTCCTATAGAAAACACCACTTTTGGGCGCACTTAAAGGCGAACCAAGTCGTCCTTTTCGAATAGATGGGATGAAAAGTGTTTTTTATAACCAACTTACAAAATAAATATAATTTATCATTTACAGTTCTACCTATCGCTGGGTCTTCGCGTGGGAGGTGTGAACGACTTCAGCGACGACATTCCGGACAAGCCCTGGAGGAACAAAGCCAGTAAAGCCATGCTGGACTTCTGGAAGCACAAGAACAACTGGTATCCATCCTGGTACAACACCAACCTGAGGGTAGACTCCGTCCAAGTGTACGCCTTGTAGACTTATAAAGTGATCTGTGATGATTCTGAGATTCTAGTTATAAGATTTTTTAATAAAAGTAATTAAATTCGAGTTTGCTTTATTTATTTTGTACTAGCGGCCTGCCCCGGCTTCGCACGGGTGGATATGATGATTTTCGTCCTCTAAAACCTGGCGCTGATGGTTACAAACACAACAAAAAAAGAAGTAGAGAGTAGAAGTGAGTCGGTACCTAGCGGATCTCTTTCACTTTTCTATGTGACTGGATTCAAACAATTCGATACATTACAAACAAAAGTGCCTCGCTTAGCGTTCGCCACGCTTGTCCGTTTGACAATAGCTTAAATGAGCAGTGATGACCCAGTGGTATCGGTCTCGACTTACGGGTTGTAGGTCATGGGTTCGAACCCTGCCACGCGCATTACTTTGTGTAATGTATTTCATCACCATTGCTCTCACAAACGGTGAAGGAAAACAGGCATGTTCAAGTACCAAAAATTCGAAGATATGTGACATCTACGAACCCACACTAGAACCGCGTGGTGGATTATGGCCCACTCCCTCTCACAAAGAGGAGGCCTGTGTCACAGCAGTGGAAACATTATCTATAGGCTGATGATGATGATGATGGCATAAATACCTACCTAGACTGTTACTTTCAGTGTTCACCCTTAGCTCGGTCTCTAAATGCATGCTACGCTTTGTTTTTGCGTTGTAAAATCATCAAAATGAGTCCTCCCACCCAGGGCAGGGCGGGGGGACTGTCAGCCTCGAACTGACTAAAATCCACGGTGTCCTTCAGTAGCCCTCTACGTTCCTGATTGATTTTAATAAATTGAAAAATTCGTCACGGTCTAGAGTTGAATCAAAACTCGGGATATTACTTTTTTATGTAGATATCTATTCTATGTATTCATCATTTTATGTTGTTTTTTGCTTATATGACCGCAAACAACCTTAAAAATTGAATATAATCATAATTATTATTCAGATACAAGTGGTTCTCAAAGTTGAATGGTACCAAACCACCAAAAAAATTCTAACTATTATGTTGATATCTCAAGGAGAATTGTTTTTTTTTATTCTTGGTAAAATCTTCAACCAAACTAAGACCTCCCCAACCATTATAGTGGGACGGAAGAGACAGCAGATTCGTAATGACTAAAATCCACGGTGTTTTTTCAATAGCCCTATACACTGTGATCTAAATTTATTTGCCACTATAAAGGTCACCTTTTTTAAAAATATTATTATAATATAATTCCCATAAATAATCCCTCAAATAATATACGCCCCCACGTTTTGAGTGGCCCTTCTCTCAGCGTATTGTATGTAACAGAGTTTTAACGATAAGGTATTTCAATCTTTGGCTAAAACTACTGAACGGGTTTCTATAAAATATTTGTCATGAATATTTTCTGTATTCATCTGAATATACCTATACATATAATATAAAGCGTTAATAATTTGGTACGATTCCATAGGATAATAATTATTACCGTCTTTCTCAAAAGCCACAAAAACATGAATCAGAAAAAATAAATAAAGCAAAACAAATTAAACAGGACCGAAAAAAAATAACCGGATAGGTATAAAACCTATTTACAATTCACGATACAATGTGAATTCCACAAATCGTCATAGATAGTGATGTAACCAAAGAGTAAACATGTCAATGATGGACGCTTGGTAAGCAGATGTATTATGTGAACCGCATTAGGATTTTCACACATAAATAAAACAAAAACCAATTTTGGGGTACTTACACCTCATACTTAGAATTGAAACTCAAAATTTTTTTTTTCGCTTGATCCATACGTGTGGGGTATCTATGAATAGGTCTTGAAAAATGATATTGAGGTTACTATCATCATTTTTTTCTAAACTGAACAGTTTGCGCGAGAGACTTCCAAAGTGGTAAAATGTGTGTCCCCCCCCCCTGTAACTTCTAAAATAAGAGAATGATAAACCTAAAAAATATATGATATACATTACTATGCAAACTTCAATTGAAAATTGGTTTGAACGAGATCGAGTAATTAGTTTTTTATTAATACGTCTTAAATCGTAAACCGCAATCTACCTTGCAAACTTACAACCAACTACAAGAACTTTTATATTATGTTACTTGCTGCTACGGAACCCTTTATGGGCGAGTCCAACTCGCACTTGGCCGGTTTTTTTTTAAGTCAGTCTATTAGATCTTGTAATCATGCCAATAATCAGACAGTGGGGTTGCAGGCATCAACAACAAAAAAACCGGCTAAATGCGATTAAGACTCGCTCGCGAAGGGTTCCGTACCATTTTCTATGAAAACAGCCATAAATACACGTTTCTTTGTATGGCAGCCTCTTAAATAATTGTTTTATTTAATTAAATTATTTATTTAAAAGTTAATACATAACTTAATAACAGGCGCTCCCTCTCGGCGAGCATTCACCTGTAATGTAACGAGACAGATTAGAGAACATAATTATTTCATCAGTGACGGAAGACAATCGAGCATTCAAACATCGCGCACCTTGTATCAAATCCATACTAAATGTACGCGAATGCTCGTCAGTGAGAGAGGTAGTGTTGTAATGTAATGCTCTAAGTCGAATCTATAATGTTACATTACACGCGAATGCTCCCGGTGCGGTGAGGGGCTCCTATTTCTGTTGCCATTATCAGGCCGAGACTCCACCAAAGCTGTACGAGTCGAGACGTGTTTTGAACAACCAATAGAATGGGGATGGCAACTCAAAGCTAATCGTAGATGGCGCTGCGATAGTTGGTCCCCACGTCAGATTACTGTCTACCTTGTACAAAAAACAAACAAGATTATTTGT
Source organism: Agrotis segetum (assembly GCA_036375495.1). Lineage (NCBI taxonomy): Eukaryota > Metazoa > Arthropoda > Insecta > Lepidoptera > Noctuidae > Agrotis > Agrotis segetum. Next base: position 440,606 of record JAQSVV010000280.1, on the reverse strand, counting down.
TTTAAAAATTGAGTACCTATAAATTACGAAACAAATATGGAAAATTATTCGTCAATGCAAGTACATATACTAAAAGAAGAATTAAGACGCCGCGGTGCATCTACAAGAGGAAAAAAAGTGATTTAATTGAGTGGTAATACATTTGATTTTACCGTAATAAATCCACAATTACTTGTTGTTGAGGTTTCAATTTTTGAGTTTAGGTATGTGTTACCTGTCCTCTCCTATAACAAGAATATAATGCTGCTTCTGACTTTCTATTTGATAAAATATCATAATGTTTTAAGTCAGTAATTTTAAGCTTTTTTTTCTATTTACATTCGAGAAATATCACAATTTATTTAATTTCTTAACACCACAACTATCACAAAACTCGTTCCAGGTGATAATTCTTCCGCCAGACGAACCATTTCATGATTTATAGAGCGATGCAATACTGGTACTTAACCTCAAATAGGAAAGTAGATATTATTTTGAAAAGTGTTTTCGATTGTTTAGTTATGGTATAATCCTAGAATTTTATTAATAAACTCAACTAACGGCCTATCTCGGCTTCGCAAGGCTGGATATTTGTTTATTATATAGCTTTTCCTTGGTAATAATACAATTTTTGTTCTCACAGCGGTCACAGCAGCTACCCATTATTTCTTGATAGTTTGAATTGTCGGAAACTTGTATGTTCCATCATTTTTACAGCTTATTACACAAAATCTAGTCATTTTACATCAATAAATCGTTTTTTTTTTCTGAAAATTCCTTTTTTGACAGTTTTTTGGGGACCAAACTGTCACTTGTCACTTTGACACTTGCCTTCCCCATTGCGTTGCCGGAGTGGAATTGTGTCAATAACGCAATTCTATTGGTTGTTCAAAACACGTCTCGACTCGCACAGCTTTGGTGGAGTCTCGGCCTTAATCAATATCGAGCAAAAACTAGCAAAAATCACTTTTAATGGGGTTTCCCTTAAATTTTTATTTTAGTTCTTTTTTAAGTATGTTTTGTTATAGCGGTAACAGAAATACATCTTCTGAAAAAAAAAACAACTTTTAAACTATCACGGTTCATAAGACACCACCATTCAGACAGACAGCAGTCCCAGAAATAGTGTTCGTGTTTTAGCCTTTGGCCACGGAACCCTAAAAACAAGCCCGACTTCTATTATTATTGATACCTCTGTCCATATTTCTCAGTACGATATTACGAACTGAGGAACACTGACACATCTAGTCAATAATTATTTAATTAAAAACCCGTTTTCATACAAATGAAGTCGTATATTTACGTTTAAAGTGTGTGAACAGATTTTAGAGAACAATGGCGAATGTTCGTGTGTTATTTTTGTTTAGTTTGTGTAGTTTAAATTATGTGTTGTGCTATGAAGTGCCTCCAGCTAAATTAGAAGCGATTTATCCTCAGGGATTGAGAGTTTCAATACCAGGTTTGTTAAATATTTAATACTACAACATGCCCGTCGTGATGAAGGCATGAAATTCGTGGGGGTGTTTGGTTACTTTAACCTTGAATGCAGAAGTAGGATCCCCGCGTCACGGGGCTCCGTCGAGCCACCTGACAGGTAGTAATCAGTTACTTGACCTAGGGTGCAAGAACGAGCTCGGGACTTTGAGCACCCCGACACGGTCAGGTTAGATTCGGAGGGGATGGCGGGGTCTGGGGCGCTGCCTTTACATGAGAATTGTGCCAGGACACACGGGGCACCTTCCTCTTTATGCTAAACGATACCAAGATTTTGGAATACGCCTATTTCGTTTTTTTGAAGTGAAAACTTCTTTAGCGGCGTTGTACACTTTTTCTGTAATGGGTAAAAAATTTAAAACTCGCGTCAGGGTCACGTGACCAAAACTCGCGTCAGGGTCACGTGACCCTGATCGAAAATGAGTAAGACGTCATTCAAATTAAAAATAAAACATAGTAACAAAAAAGTTTTCACTTCTACCGGCACTCCTGGAGTGCAACCTTTTTTTTTTTCTGAGGAAACCAAGTATTTCCGGCGGACCAAGTCCTTGTTTAACATGTCCGGGTTCTGGACTCCAAAATCTGGGGTTTTCAGTCTTCTTGTCCTCGATTCCAAATTTTAGAGATGGCAACCCTACGTGTACGGGCCTTTTTGTGTTCACACTTCAACCTTTGTTTGTTTTCGAAGTATTTTTAAATAGTTACCCGAATGTGTAATACTTATTAAAAACTGTTTGACTAGACGGTATAAAAAAAAAATATATACCTATTTGCTCAATGACCAAGCTTCGTAATTACGTCTATTATGAACAACACTGGTTGGAATTCCATAATGCCATGAACATTTCATATACGTTATTATCTGATCATAATTATGTTTATAAAAATAAATCATTATTATAAGCTATATTACGTGTGTATTTTAAACGTCACCGTAACACGATATGAAGCCGGGGTCTCGGGACTGTCCTATCAGGCAACTGTGAACCTGGAACGTAAAGGGCAATTGAAGGATCACTGTGGATTTTAGTCAGTACAAGTCTGACAGTCCCTCCCGCTCCGCCCTGAGTAGGAGAACTCATTTGATGAATTCAGCACGATAAACACACGATCTGAAGGTATTGCCGAGTAAGACTGAAGTTTGCAAGAACGCTACAACTGGAACGCAAAAGGCAATTGAACGAATAGGATAGGTTTTAGTCACTAAGGGTCTGACAATCGCTTCCGCTTCGCGTAGGGTGGGAAAGATTTCTCAAACTTAAAAAAACCTGGTAGTAATCTCCGGAAGTCAATGATGAGGACGAATCCCACATTCTGCGGTCTCAGGCGCGGGCCACATAGAAAAGGCGTAAGACGCAGACGGGGCGGAGACATAATGTCTCTTCGGCGTCTCTTTCGTACAAAATGTATAGAAGCGTCGCGATGTAGAACACACAGAAGAGACGGGGTACGGACGCGACTCTCACTCGTACGTTTTCGCCCGTCCGCGAAGCGTCCTCGTCTTACGTCTTTTCCTTGTGGTCCGCACCTTATCCCGAAAAACCGTCTTCTGAAGGCTTCTCACCGATAAAAAAAAAAAATAATAAGTTCACCTCAACGTGAGATATATTCGCACAACACAATAAGACGAGAACCAACTGAACAACACCTTGTGCTTCACTGAACCGGTCAGGACAGTCCTGCCATAGGCCAAAGACCTCGTCACACAGGGTCACTTTGTGTAACACAAGTCACAACAATTTAAACCATATTGTGATGTTAATAGGGTATTTGACTAAAAACATCCAATTTGTCCGTGACTTTTTTTTTTTAGGTGGTAAAATCATCAAATGAGTCCTCCCGCCCTGGGTGGGGCGGAAGGGACTGTCAGACTCTTACTGACTAAAATCCACCCGTGTTCCTTCCTATGCCCTTTACGTTCCGGGGCCACGGTAACCTGGGTTAAGAAAAAACCCGCGACCCCAGCAGGCATTTGGCGCGAAACACGACGCGCCACCGACCCGGGCTTGGTCCTTGGTCGGACGGCTAGCTACCCATCACTCACCGTCCGCAAGCCCGCTCCGCCGCTGTACCCTCTGCTGATCAGAGGGACACGCGTTGGAGCATCCACACAACAGGCTATTCGCATACGGGCAAAGAGACCATTTGTCCGTGACTTAGATTAGGTATCAAAAATATTAGACACCTGTTACGTATTATCAATACGTCACAAGCAAGCAGTTTTTATTTTGCTTCTGACATCACGAACCACTCCCGAATTTTGATGCGTTATATCTTTATAGATATGCACAGATTTAACATTTAAAATAAAGTATCATTTTTTTTTCAAAATTATAGCTGACGGACTAATTAAATTTGTTATTTATTGATGCTATCAACATTCTTTAAATATTCCAATTATGATAACTGCCGAACAAAACGATAAAAGTTTAAAAAAAAAACAGTTAATTAATTTTGGGATTCCCAGTATATTTACTGAGATAATAATACGAAAATAATCAATTACTATGATAATTATGGGAATGTTAGTATGAATATACTTATGATTGCCGTGATCAACAAACTTAGAAGATGTAAGATTCTGACGACTGGTTCACCACGTCCGCCATCGGCAGTCTTACAGCATTTCTGTAGCGTTAAAGCATTTTGAAGGTAGCCCTATATTAGCCCTATAAACGTATATGCGGCTGATATAACTCTTATTTGGGCACAAATTTTACGGCTTTAGATCCTAAATGGGTTCACATAGTTGTTTAATTGCATCATAAGCGCATTATATTAGCATTATTGTGGTCAATGAAGATGCCAATCGCATTATAAAAGCATTATTACGGTCAATGAAGATGCCAATCGCATTATAAAAGCATTATTACGGTCAATGAAAATGCCAATCGCATTATAAAAGCATTATACTAGCATTATTATTAATAGTGAAGATGTTAATAGCATTACTAATGCATTAGAGGAGCATAAAAGTGAAGTAAAAGCATGATTGTAGCCATTGAAGTGTTCACAGTTAGAACTTGAATAAATCCCACATCATTGCAAAAACGTCTCTATTACCACGGTATAAATTTTATAATAGAATTATCGTTGTAACTTGACTACTACTTTGCTTTTTTTATATGGACAAACCGTAACTGATGACACAATATTTATTTGCATTAAATAAAATTTTTAGTTTAGACTCTCTGAAATTGCTTTCTGCCTCCAAATATTACTGCGCAGTCTTGTTTACTGTAAGTATCTATATATGTTTTATGGATATTTTTCACGCGCCTTCGATATTTGGTGATTTAGATTAAAAAAAATATTTATAGATACGTGTGAAATAATAAAAACAATAATGTGTTTCTAATATAGAACAAATTTTGCATAATAAACATATTAGTATAGTTTGGGCAGTACTAAATGAAGTCGTATTACTACTATAAAGGCTTATTTCTTTTATAAATAGGTCCAAATAATAATATTTTTAGGTTAGAAAATATTTACAAAATGGTGTCCGTCTATAGCGGCCCGGTGAACCTTTAAAAAAGCGAAATAATGCCGCCAGCTGTATTAATACTCACACATGAACAATCATCAACCCAGAGGCCAGACTGAAGACTTTAGGTGAACCTCTGTAATGCCATGGTCTATAAAGTAGTTTTATTAGGGTTCACCGATACACTGGTAGACTTGATGTGAACTGTACTAGTACTACAATAACTCACGTGAGAGCTGCTAGCCATACAACAGAACTCAGTTGATCTATAAAAATGCAGGCATTACAATGAGTCAGGTTGGCGCCCTACATTGGCCCTAGGCTTTTATTAAGCATTTAAAAATGCCATTGTAGACCCTAAGGCACTTTAAATAGCCAAAAGCTGTATAGCGGATTTGACTGGCATTATAATGGTTCATGTCTGTGCTATAAAAAAGCCTAAGGCCTTTATTTACTTCACGAAATGCCGTTATAGACCCTAAGGTACTAAAAACAGCCAAAAGCTGTACAGCGGATTTGACTGGCATTATAATGGTTCACGTTAATGCTATTAAACAGCATTAGGCATAAATTTACCTCTTAAAATGCTATTGTACATCCAAAAGCACTAACAACACCTGAAAGCTGTACAGCTTCTTTGTGACTTGCTGCACTAAAACTTCAGGTTTTATAACAGGACTGTGATATGCCAATATACAACCGTTATACAGAGTAAAGCATTATAATAATTTTAAAATGCCAATATAATGCGTCAAGACGCTCGGTGAACTTATATACGAGTCTTTATGGATCTTAGGTTCTACATAAGTTTAATATTCGTTTGTTATAATGCTTTTTGTGTTACTTGGGGGCCCATCCGCGTGGGCGGGCGGAAACAAATCTAATAACAATGTCATCAAATTACAAGTTTCTGTTTATTTTATAATCTTAGCTTTTTACGTCAATTGTTTTTTTTTTGTTTTTGTAACACTCAGGAATAATGGCGTGGTGAATAACACAGACGGTATAAATGCAATCAGTTATATTTCCTTGCTTTAACAAATTATGAAGAACTAGCTGTTGCCAGCGGCTTCACCCGCTACTACTCGAAAGTTATCCCACGGGAACATAAAATCGGGATAAAAACTATCCTATGTGTTAATCCAGATTATAAACTATGTGTGTACCAAATTTTAGCCAAATCCGTTCAGTGGTTTTTGCGTGAAAGAGTAACAAACATCCATACATCCATACTTACAAACTTTCGCCTTTATAATAGTAGTAGGATCTCATGAATACACACAACTCGTATCTTCCATGGCTGACAGCTGTCAGACCGACAACCATAAAGTTACATGCTCTGTGGCAGCAACTGTCACATCATTTCCTGTAAATAAGACTCTTTGGTCCTCCTCATCCTCTCACAAGATCAGGCCTGATCTCGTAGAAGGATGTGACGGCATAGCTAGTGGTTTAGCGGGCTTGCTAAAAGGCTTTTGGCATTGGCTGGCTGGCTATGGCGGTTCGGCCAAGGCTGCAGGGCTGCAAAGGCGATATCTTGCCTAGGCGTTACATTCTAGCTGGCTCCTTCTAACTGGCTATGGCTGAGCTGCAGAGGCGATATCTCGATTATCGTGCATAACACTTTATAGGGGTCGAATATGGAAATGTTTAGGGGTTTATCGTAGACGATAGTAAAGATTTTTGGGGTTGAACGTGTAATAAACCAAACAATCCTAAAAGTCAATTAAAGAAGAAAGCCAATGTCATAATCATTGATTAAATCTTCATCTTTATTAAAACTCAAGTCATTATTCTAATTCATTAAATATTTAAATACGCTATTAACTTTGGATTGATTATTATCGAATATTGAGTATTAAGGGCGACTTTTACCAACGGTTAAACATGTTTAAAATTGTAATTAAGCACAATTTTCTATTGAATTTTGTGCTTAAATAAATTTTTAAACATGTTTAACCGTTGGTAAAAGTCGCCCTAGGTAAGTAGGTAATTATTAAATTCCTTTTCCCAATATCGTATTATTACTGGCTGGAGACTGGAGAGATTAGAATAAATGGATCAAATTCAATCTCATTGGGGATGATGGGTCTAACAGACCCCGCTGTAAAATTTGACAGATTGATATAAATTGATGTGCTGGTATAATCTGAACCAGCCCAAGAACACTCACGACTAAGAATTTTAAATTTGTGCGAGTTTAATAATGGTACAGATACACACGCTTTAAACTAGCATGCTAAAAGAGCATGCTTATAGTTTACATTTAAATTAGCATGCTCATTATTAGCAAATGGTTTCGATATTCACATGTTACTAAGTAGTATTTGCATATAGCATGCTCTCGTGCTTTAGCATGCTAGTTTAAAGCATGTGTATCTGTACCTTTAATTCATGCAGATACTAATCTCGCAGAGATTGCCAGTGGCTAGTTCTTTTTTCTATGATATTAACTTGTAATATAATTTATTTATCAGCAATTCGATACCTACAGAAACCGCAAATAATCACAAATAACGATGGAAACCACATTATTAAATCGTTCAATAATTATGACGTCATTTCAGGCAAAACCAGTTGGAGGTTCTTTATCGGTATTAAGTATAAATAACCTTGTGGTCTGAGTATTTTTGGTAAACAAAATACTAAACAATTAAAATCATTGATTTTCCTTGATGAAACTTGCCAATATTTGATTCCTTTTTCGCATACATTATAAAGGCGGTTTTTTCATACCTACTCGTACGTTATTCTTTAGTAATTATAATAATAACATTCCACAACTATCACACAACGCCATCTAGTCCCAAGCTAAGCGAGCTTGTGTTATGGGTACTAGACAACTGATATACACACTAATCTAATCTAATATCTTTAAACGAGCAATTCTTGTATATTTATATATAATCAGGATCTCGGAAACGGCTCCAAGGATTTTCATGAAAGTTACAGATTAGGGGTTTTTCGGCTCAAGGAATCGATTTATCAACCTGGGACAGGTTCAAGAAAAGCTCGGTTCCCAAGATATAGACATTTTAAAAACCGAGCGAAGCTCGGTCAACCAGATATTATATTTCTAAATATATACCTACATTAAAGATAAATTACACCCAGACACAGAACAAATGATCGTGCTCACCACACAAACATTTGTCCTGGGTGGGAATTGAACCCACGACCTCCGGCATAGCAGTCAGGTTATTAGCTCCAAGACGATTAAATTCGAGGTATTCCAAATTGGGCTCGTTGAAATGGCACCTGAGGTATGCCACAGGCACCTATATTGATTGGTGCCGTATGTGGAATACCTCAAGTACAACGGGGGCCATTACCAGAAAAGTTTAGTCATAATTAAAAATTAATTCCACAATAGCATCTGGCTCTGAAGCTCTGTCAGTTTCCTTGGAGAAAGCTTGGAACACGATGCGCCGTCAACTTGGGCCTTGTCCTTGGTCAGACGGTGAGCTACCCATTACTCCTACTTACTACTCATCGTCCGGAATATGCCTCGCAATGTCCAACGACCTGGCGGTCTTCGGTGACTGGATCGTGAGGCAGAGAATGTCTTTCCTCACGCGTTCCTATTGTTCCCCATTCCCCTCACCTGCCCTTCAATAACTGAGGTAACGATACGATCGGCTTGCTTAAAAAAAATCTTTTTTATACTACACCTGCTTGGAAAGTACCTTGATACTTTGTCAAATTTACGGTAGAAAGTACGTCATTGCATATCGAACAAATATGCGGGGAGAAAACGCATCTGAGCGGGAGAGAAAAGTGTATGAAAATCCATTTCTTACGTGGTTTTTCTTTTTTAATTTTGGGTAAGACTATGCGCCGGTAACCTAAATATCAAAAGCCAAAAAGTTTTTACAGTGAGTTTTTATCTCCAAGTTCGCAAAATGACACTGGCCACTAACTGTGTGTTGGATGGTGTCGGGCTGGCAGTGCGACCCTGCGGCGGCAGGATAAACAATTTGAAAAAAGAACATGATTGTGAAAATTGCAGACGCCATTGGCGCCATTTCAATTTGTGTGTTGTTTGAGGATTTAGTTTTCGTAGAAAGTGAAATAAAACTATCAAAATGATAAGTAGTGATTGTGATGATGACGATTTTTTAGTTGAAGGAAACAGCAATAATACTGATTGATAACCTTTTACCACAGAAATCAATTAAAAAATAGAATAAAACTTATGACGATTTTTTAAAACTAAATAATTTTAAACTTTTTTTTTATTTTCCTCGTAGGTGTAGTATAAAGCACTATGTATCACTCGAGAGAAAGTGTGACACCCTCGAGGTAATCGGTCACTTTCTACTCTCGGTGAACAATGTACTATTTTTTGTGAATTTCCAAAAGTCTTAGAACAAACATTGTTCAGTAACATGGGGTGAGTTACCCCCCGAGAAGTTTTGCGCATTTAACGTTACACGTTGTATGTGTACGCGAATGTGGACCTAATTGTATTTGAATGTCTGTATGAAAATAAGCTTATAGTGGGTTATAATTCCACTTTGTCGATTGTATATACGGGTGTGATGTCCCCATCTTGTTTTGTCTAAAACACCTACTTATTTCGACTTCCAGATGATGGCTTATCCCTCTTCGCGTTCCACGGCAACCTCAACCAGGAGATGGAAGGTCTCGAAGCCGGTCAATGGTCCAGAGACGTCACCAAAGCCAAGAATGGAAGGTGGACATTCAGAGATAGGAACGCCCAGCTCAAGATCGGAGACACCGTCTACTTCTGGACTTACGTCATCAAGAATGGACTGGGTTATAGACAGGATAATGGGGAATGGACTGTTACTGGTGAGTTTTTATAATTAACTACTATTTTCATCACCTGCCTGCCTTATATTACTTTCAGTCGCAGCCAGACAGATGCACCTGAATATCAGTATTTTACATGGAGCGACTACCTGTCGGACCTCCACAACCCAATAACTGGTTAATACGATACTCCATGGTAAGACTACACGCGTAGCATGGCGATTCTATCTCTATTCTACCAAGAAAAGACAAAGTTATTTCGTCGTTATTTCTATACAAATCGACTGTTTTTTTGCACAAGTATGACACGATTCGGACACCATTAAAGAATAGAAACATATCTCTTCTATATTTTAAACGTTGCTTTGCTAAAAAATCGATAAAAATCTTTTACATTCTGTCATTTTGTCTACTCTCGCGTTGACAAAACCCGTTTCTACGGCGCCGTCCTACGCGTGCTGGTTGTCAGACTTTAGAGCTTTTGACTAACAGTAACGACTGTCAAAGATCTACAAATGACAGCCGGGCTTAATTTTCGATAGGTAAAATTTTACAGATTCGGGTTGGTTGACCTGCTGTCGTATGTACCTACGCTGTAAATAAAATAAAGAAATCTTGTGATAAGGCCTCAGTTTAAAATCTTATACTACAAGCACAGTTAAGAGGATAAAACAACAATTGATGCATCAGATTTCATGTAGTAAATGGTTTTTATTCAATAACTTACTCGTACATAAGATTACTTATCTAAAGGTCATGAACACGAGATAATGCATTTATTCATATTATATTATAATATCTGGTTGACCGAGCTTCGCTGATCGGTTTTTAAAATATCTATATCTTGGGAACCGAGCTTTTCTCGAACCTGGGACCTTGATAAATCGATTCATTGAGACGAAAAACCCCTAATCTGTAACTTTCATGAAAATCTTTCGAGCCGACATGAAAATTACCGAGATCCTGATTACATATAATTAAACGGTTACGCTCACAACTCGTCTCATTTTCTATTTCGTCTCTTTCCCTATTCCGTCACATTCACTAATACGTCACCTTGTGCATCTGGTCATTTTTATTAACTCGTCTCATGCTCTATTTCGTCTCTTTCCCAACTCGTCCGACGCATATGACGACGTACGGTCAACGTCAAAAGTATCGGGAAGAACAGACTGTAGGTGTGCGCGTGCCTCAACGAGCGTCAGCAAGATGATGGCGGCCCCCCCTCTAGAGGACCGAAGCCAGCCGGGGTCGCGGGACTTATCTCATTATTGTGACCCCGGAACAGAAAGGGCGATTGAAGAACACCGCGGCTTTTAGTCAGTACAAGTCTGGCAGTCCATCCCACCCTGCCCAGGATGGGAGGACTCATTTGATGATTTTACTACGCTGTAAAAACTAGTTACTAGTACAATAAATCAAAAGTAAATTAACTAAACCGCGGCGAAGCCGCTGGCTTAAGCCAGTGTGTGATAAAGATGAAAAACAGATTAAGATATATATTGATGTGCATGTCTGTATGTGTCAAATGCGTCGGACGAGTTGGGAAAGAGACAAAATAGAGCATGAGACGAGTTAATGAAAATGACCAGATGCACAAGGTGACGTATTATTGATTGTGACGGAATAGGGAAACAGACGAAATAGCTAATGAGACGAGTTGTTAACGTAACCTCTAAACATACAAGAATTGCTCGTATAAAGATAATAATTAGATATTGGTTAATGGAAATTACAATGCCTGCGGTATTTACATAATATTAGCAAAGTTAACAATAAAAAAGAATGACGAAGATAGAGTTGAAGCAGTTTATGTAAACTTTTAAATATGGGAAGCCGCGGGCAACAGCTAGATTGATATTATTAATTAAAACTACTTTTTACAGGCAGACAGACAAACGAGACTTAGTTATACGGTTCCGATTGCTTAAATATTTAAAAAAAAAACTAGTAATTAAACAGTTAAAATGTTCACAGGACTGATATAATAGGCATTTCTATGGTCGCTGTAACAACAGATATTTAAAAATAGAATAACATCAATATATAAGGGGACTCCCATTTATTACAGACATAAGTTTTGGTAGAAGTAATGTAGTACATTCTCTTATCTACTCATAAATACACCGTGTAGTCCGGTCAATTTAGACATTCGAAGTTACATAAAGTCCCAGCAAGCTGAATTTCTGTGAAGTTGTTCAAAACATAATTATAAACAATGTCTAAAAGTTCCCCATTATTCCCCTGTAAGGAAAAAAAATATTCAAGGTCAAAGGTAAAAAAAATGAGTTTTTCGCGATTTTCAGCAAAACGGTAAGTTTTATCATAAAAGTACCTCAGACAAAAATTGTAGATCATAAAATTATCTATAAAAATGTGTTAATACTTTTTTCTTACGAGTCACCGTTTCAGAGATATAACGATTCAAAAAGTTATAAAAGTTGTTATCGTCATATGCATCTAACGAGGTAGTGTACTTAGCGCGTTTTTTTTAACGTTGTTTCCCCAGTAGGCCTACTCCACGGGTCAGTTGTGATCCTGTTTATTGTAAAACTATTGCAAAATAACGGAAATTTTCAAAGATTGGCAAAGATAAAAGCGTGCCTGTCCCTGTGTTCAATTTACTTGCATCCAAAATGAAGATGAAGAAGAAGCACGAGAAGAAGATCAAGAAGAAGAACAATAATTTGAAACTTACGAATGAGACGAATAAACTTCAACACTTTTTTTTAATTTACATCGCTTTTATCTTTCCCAATCTTTGAAAATTTCCGGTATTTTGCAATAGTTTTACAATAAACAGGATCACAACTGACCCGTGGAGTAGGCCTACTGGGGAAACCACGTTAAAAAAAACGCGCTAAGTACACTACCTCATTAGATGCATATGACGATAACAACTTTTATAACTTTTTGAATCGTTATATCTCTGAAACGGTGGCTCGTAATCTCTTAAATACCTATTTTTTTTTTTATTTTAAACGTGAACTAGTCATTGGATACATGAACTGGGCTTCCGTTGTAAGACGACTAAAAAGTCACGGTATGTAACACTGCTGAAAGTGAAAAAGTATTTTTGAGATGAAAAACATCTTCGCAAACAGAATTCACCATATTTCCGTTTTCTCGATATTTCCCAGTTTCACGATCACAAATTCACAATAGGTGTTAACTTTAAAGCTGAAGCTACAAACATGAGAGCCTACTTCGAATATCTTCACACCTGTGAAAGTCGTTCCGCCATCTTTCTTTTATAAATCGGCCTTTCTTTAGAATGTTGCGTCTTTTCTTTTGCCTTTAGAATATAACTTAGGGCGCGATGGGACTCGAGCAAATTCCAACTACAAGTGAAAATCAACGTTAACACTATGACATAAGACATAAAACACGTTGTTATCTATGGGTCGATAAAAAACAAAACACGATGGCCATGACAACGTCAAGTCAATCAAATTGCATCTTTATTTCTTAGTAAAGCAAGGTTGTTTTCACTTGTAGTTGAAATTCGTTGGAATCGCGCCCCTTATTGGTCACTTTGATAGTTATAATTGATATTTTTAAAAGTTTAAAAAAAATATCTTTCTGGTGCGCAGTACTCGCAACTGGAACACGAATGACGTGAACACAAAGTTTTAAAACGCTGATTTATTAATCTGAAATAGAGTAATTTTACATTAATTGAACACTCTCGTCTGATGGAAAGCGAAGATGTAGTCGACGGTGGAGTACGCTTACCAAGAAGTAACCTGTTCACTCTTAACCTGTTCACTCTTGAGCTGTCAGAAAACAGACCCCGGCAAGATTCCACTGTTTTTCTAGATACACAAACGTATAAAAAAATACATCCTAAATTATAGGATCCTCCATAAAAAATTTTACTTAGAAAAATTCTCTTCTCTAATCAAGCCTTTTGAAAACCTAACTAATTTCACTCCCCACTCTTCCAGGTTACGTTGACGAAGCCGGCAACCCAGTCAACCCAAATGACGGGTCCCCAATCCAGGCCTCCAGACCCCCTCGATCACCCCAACGGCCCCAAAACTCGGGGTCAGCCCCATCTGGTCAAAAACCTGCTTTGTCAGCCATTGGTCAGAATGTAAAGTACCCCTGTCAGATATCGGTGTCCAAGGTCAACGTTCCAGGGTTCATTTGCAAGGGACAGCTGCTCTTTGAAGATAACTTCAACTCTGCATTAGAAAAGGGAAGATTTGGACTCCTGAGATCAAGTTTCCTGGGGAGCCGGTGAGTTGAACTTTATTGTCGACCTTTTTATGACTGTGTTTCCAAAGTGAATATACGAAAATATGAAGGACACTTGAGTTATACGAGTATAATGAATTTATGTTTTTTTGGTCATCTCGCCCTAGGTAGAGAGGAAGGACTGTCAGACTTGTACTGATCAAAATCCGCCATTTCCTTTTACCCTTTACGTTCCACAGTCGCGATAACTTGTAAAACAATCCCGCGATTCCGTTAGGCATTTGGCCCTGTGCACTTTACTTTCCGAGCGGGATTCAAAACCGCGACATGCAGCGCAGCGCTAAGCATGTCGTTCTATTGATAATAAATTGATTGTCAACACAGGACTTCCCATTCAACGTGTACCTCAACGACCGCAACCTTCAAGTGAGGGATGGACGCCTGTCCATCAAGCCGATCACCCTGGAGTCCAAGTATGGAGAAGACTTCGTGAGGCAGACACTTGATATCTCAGCTAGGTGAGAACAGTGACGTAGCTGCTATTCCACCAATTCACACCAGGGGCATTCAATCTTCCTTCATAATGCGTACAGTCACGATTTGCTCGTAAAATACTGCTTTCCACTTTGAAATAAAACCTATTTCGTAATACTATGGCTTCCAAAATAGAAGTATAATGAAAAGGCAAAGTTTAATCAATGTGGTGGCAGAACATCGCTTTTCAATACTGCTTAGTGTATACATACTATTGCGTGACTGTACAGCAAAGTAGTGGAACTCACTTCTTGCGTCAGTGTTCCCGAATGCATTCAACCTGAATTTCATCAAGTTAACGTTGTTCTGGGGAAGCTCGCCCCATTGTGGGCTTTTTCTCAGTCACCTTTGACGTCAACTAGAGTCAAGAGCAAACACTACTCAGTGAGCTATTGCTAGCTGAGTTAGTAATTTTGTGGCTCGGTTTATTATTTTCCTTAATTAACCCCGAGCTCCTCACTAAGATTAATCCTAATTAGTACATGAAAAAAATAAGAAAAAGACATCTCTCGACTCTTATAATATCATCTGTCTCCCTAGGTGTACCGGTATCATTGGCACACCGGAGTGTGCCCGGGAAGCTTCAGGTGCTCAGATCCTGCCTCCCATCATCACTTCGAAGATAACCACCAAGAACAAGTTCGCCTTCAAGTATGGCAGGGTGGAGATCAGAGCTAAGATGCCTTTGGGAGACTGGATTTATCCAGGTAAGGCTTTGAGTAGTAACACAAATGGCGCAATGGCTGAGCTCTCGGCTGTTACTTTGCGTATCCTGGATTCTTCCACAATTCTGTTACTGGATAATATTATCGTAAAACCAAGTTTATCAAGAGGTTTCTCTCTTGGGACTAGCATTCAGTGTATCAGGCTTATGACTAACAGTAACGACTGATAAAGATCTATAAATGACAGCTGGATAGATTAGCTTAACGTGTTCTCCGAGACATGGAGGAAACTCGCTATGATAGTCACCTATTTACAATCTCAGTAAACATGGCTTGCGACATTATTATTACTTTAAATTCGAAATAAATACTGTCTATACTCATTACTTAGTCCATAAGGTAGGCCAGAATGCTCGACATAGCTTACATTTGCAAATTGAAGTAGCAATGGACAAGCCACATCGCTCGTAGAACTGATATCCGATGCCAAAGAATAGTTCTTAAGTGACGACCACGAACCGGAAAACGCAGAGTTAGCAGGCCTCACACCAGGTGGGCCGCCGACACCATAAGAGTCGAGAGCAGCCAATGGATGCAAGAGGCGGATTGTCGTTTAGTAAAGTGGTCCATGGGAGAGGCTTTTGTTCAGCACTGAATGTCTTCGAACTTATGGCCGAATTTGGATGACCTTTTAAATCGATAACATAACTTTTTCAGTAATTGAACTGGAACCTCGTGACTTCGTGTATGGTATCAGCAACTACGCTTCCGGACTCTTGCGCATAGCCACCGTGAAAGGCAACACCGAATTCGCCAATAATCTCTACGCAGGACCTATCATGTGCGACATTGAACCTTACAGGTTGGTATTTGTTCAGTATGTTTTGGGAGGTAGAGACGAAATCAATAAGGACAATAAGGTCGGTTTTCTCCAAGATATAATTAATTATCATTGTTCTTTTATTAAATACCACGTTCAGAAAATCATTTTTTGTGTTCCAGGACTAAGTATTTGCAGGAGAGGGCTGGTTCCGACCTCTGGGGCCGAGAATTCCACGTCTATTCCTTGGAATGGAGACCAGGTACATACCTTCAGGGCACGATTGCGGCAGTATTTGTTGGCTTCACAGCAAAAATTAGATATGGTCACAATGAATGTCTCAATCATATAAACATTAAAACATTAATTTATTTTGCGGCGATTGCGCAAAAGTGATCTTTCGTAGGACTACCCACATTCTACATCTTATTTTCTGTCTCACTAGGGCCGTCATTTAATTATATCACGTAACTTGTTCCTATTTATTTTATCACACCACACCTAATCACATCTTATTATTTTTTTTTTTTTTATCAGAGCTCCCGCATATTAATCATAACTCACTTTTTCTATTTATTTGTAAACTTTTTTATTTTATTTTATTTATTTATCGGAATATAATATATTATGTATTATGTTTGTTGTTCCGTCAGCGTCACTAACCCCCAAAGGTTCATTGGAAGACCAGCGTCAGACAGTTTTACCCTGTCTGGCATAAATGCTGAAATGGACCTTTTTGGCACAGCCGTGAGGCACACAGCACAGTACTCTGTATTTTGGCTTCCTTTTTTATTTCCTTTGTTTATCTTTTTTATTTTCTGTACTTTTTTAATATTATGTGTGCTACATGAACTGTTGTCAAATAAATCTTTTTCTTTCTTCTTTCTTTTCTTTCTTTCAGGTGATGTATTAACTTGTTTTTAATTTACAATTTAAGAGCAGTAGTAGTCCAGTGGTCACCGCCCCGTAAGATTTTTAGGCCCTGAGTTCGATCACAGTCAATCCTGACTGTGTTAGAACTGTTCTCAAAATTATGAAGGAAAACATCTTGAGAAAATATCTTAGAGCCAAAAATTTGAAGATATGTCACTCTACCAACCCGCACTGGGCGCTCGTGGTAGATTCTGGCCCAGTCCTTTTCACGGAGAAGAGGCCCGTGTCCCAGCAGTGGCAACATTATAGGGTGATCATTTAGTTTCATTGGCATAATTTACTACTACCACATAATCGAAGCCTCTGGCAAAAGCTGATAAATCTATAACCCCTCCCATTTTCTTCCAGATGGTATCTCCCTATTCGTGGACGGTGAGCAGTACGGTGCAGTAACTCCACCTCAGGAAGGGTTCTACAAGACTGCCACAGACAACAACGTAGTAGCAGCCCCGCAGTGGCTGAAAGGAACTGTCATGGCGCCCTTCGATGAAATGGTCAGTAGTTTTGAAGACACAGCTATAATCGATTTTCTGAATCATCGCCCATTTAACACAGTTTTAAACCTCTCAAACCAGGCAGACTTCCTGCAACCGAGGTTTCGAGTTATCCTCAATATGCTTGAACATGTATCAAATCAAATCAAATATTTTATTAAAATAAACATTAGTAAAAATACAAATAAACCTAAAAATTACTGATAGTCCTAAAAAATTCGATGCCTGCACTAGGTACATTAAACCTGTATCACAGGCGTGTGTTCTAATAATATGTCTACGTGGACAATTGGATCTCTTAACAATATTTAACATCAGAATGTTTTTTTTTTTTTTTAATACTGGAAAAATACACATAATTCCCTGTCAGGATCTTATTTTCCTGATTGCTATATTTTGGGGTCTTTACCCTTAGTTCTGTTTTTAATCTTCGAGGACAAGCATGCTTTGCCGTTGACAACGTTTTCGCTTACCATAAGACGGGATAGTGTACATATGAGATCATAACGCAAAATAATAATAAAAAACATGGGTGTAATGAAAAGGGTGTGACATAGTTTTTGCGGCGTAGGCGATACCTGTAATACTGTACAACACCAGCCTCTAATGCTCTGGTTGCAAAATCTTATGGAAAGCTATCATCGAATCCTGAATTTGAAATTTCATCATCTTTTTCATTCATAATTCCGCAATTATTTTCAAACTCTCTTCGTTCCCAGTTCTACATCTCCCTGGGCGTCAACGTGGGTGGAGTCCACGAGTTCCCCGACACACCGGAAAAGCCGTGGACCAACCGTGCCACTAAAGCTATGCTGAAGTTCTGGAACGCGCACGAACAGTGGTTCTCCACCTGGTCCGATGATACCAGTGCGCTGGAAGTCGATTATGTCAGGGTTTATGCTCTATAGGAGGTGAGGTTCAACTTTATTTTCATTTCTAAGGCTAGGATACAGTGCAGGTCTGCCCCGTTTGACCAGAGCACTGCCGTGTCCTCATGAAGGCGATAGGTGGCGACGTCTCGTTTCCGGCATTGGTTGAGGCCATGCTGCGGGGCGAGACGGAATGGGAAGCGGTTGCACTTTCTGAGAAACAGTCATGCTCCCGAAGGAGGAGGCAGGACGCGTGAGGGAGAGGACAGCGTCCACCTCACGACACAGCCACCAATCAACCACACGCTATTGTGGCCTCTGTGGGCGCAAAATATATGGCCCTCGGCTTCGGCCATTTTGTACGCCAACAACAAAGTAGAAATGCTTATTACCCGAATGCGCCAGAAGGTTATGGTGTGGTTATGGGTTAGGTTTTTTTTTATTATATGTTAGGTAGTATTTTATTATAATAATAAACTTATAACTCACAATATTTAACTTTAATTATTTTTTGTTTCAGACCCGGATTTGTCTTTATATCAGGACTTTATCATCTGAATAATTTTAAGATTAAATGAATATATTTTTACCTTTTAAATTTACTTGTATTATTCTTCTACTCCTGATAAAATCATCAAATCAGTCCGCCCCGGGTGAAGCGAAAGGAACTGTCACAGTCGTTTTGACTAAAATCCACCTCCTATTACCCTTTACGTTCCATTTTCCATCTATGTATAATGTGGACGTTATCGTTGTTTCCCTCAGTCAGTCTTTAATGAGATGAAAAGTATTATCCATGTCCATTTCTGTAAAATAACGTTAACGCAAAAATCAGCATCGACGGCATCTAAATAATTTCCGTGAATGTAGAGTCATTCCAGCTATACAGAAATAATGCAACTTTAATAACATAATATGCTCATATCATACTTATGACGTAGGTCTTCTACAAATTAATTATCTTTTTCATAATAAAGCGGTTATTCTCGCTCATTCATCTGTTTTATCTTCTTGTTATTCTAAAATAATAATAAGAAACAGTCGTAAAACCGTTCAGTTAATTTAATTATTCAAGTTATAAATACAGCTAACAGGGCGAAGGTTGTTAGCACAAAACGATTTGTGTAACAGGAAAATGATCTCTAAGAACAAGAACATTTTAGTTTTCCTGAATAGATACAGAAATATGCGTAAAGAAGCACTTTCGTTTACAACAAATTACTTTATTCTTAGGTACTTTTCAGCATCTATTCTAATTCCAAATAAGAGGTAAAAAATTTTTTTGTTTGTTCGTTTGTATAAATGGACTAATTGAAGTCATCATCATCATCTTCAGCCTATATAAGTTCTCACTGCTGGGGCACAGTCCTTCTCTCTCTCTGCAAGAAGGAGTGGGCCACCACGCGGTCCCAGTGCGTGTTGATGGATGTAACATTTTTTCGGATTTTTGGTTCTAAGACCGGTTTCCTCACGATGTTTTGCTTCACCGTTTTGAGAGGAGTGGTGATGAAATATGTTACACAAAGTAATGTGCCTGGCTGGGTTTGTACCGACGACCGACAACTCGTAAGTCTGGGCCGATACCACTGGGCCACCACTACTCTAAGGCCGGGTTGCAGCCTTCACTGATTATAGTTACATAGAGGCGGTAAAAAAGTGTTGGCAAACCAACGCAACGGCTAGATGGATATATGATAATTCTTCAAAAACTGGCTAAAAATATTTCTACGTTCTGTCATTTTGTCTATTCTTTCGTCGACAAAACCCCTTTCTACGGCGCCATGCTACGCCTGCTGCAGTGTGACGATGAAGTACAATAATTGAACTTAAATGCGACCAGAGAGAGCATTGGCTAACTTGATAGTCACTGACCAGCGATTGTCCACTGAACTTGGATGGCTTCTTGATACCTGTTAAATGAGGCCAAGTTGATGAGTGGAGTGACTCAAGAGCGTTTTTGAGGGAACATTTGCATTTATCAATTTCATTGCAAATGCAAAAGCCAATACGAAATTTAATTTTTGACAGCTATTTGATGATCACCCACAGACACCGAGAAACGCAATATCCCAGCTGGTCTGGCCAATTCTGGTCTAACCATTTCTGAACCCCTTCGGAGACTAAGTCATGCACCTTTTTTTTTTTCGTGGTGAGATCATCAAATGAATCCTCCCACCCCGGGCAGGGCGGGAGGGACTGTCAGACTTGTACTGACTACAATCCTCGGTGTCCTTCGGTAGCCATTTGTGTACCGGAATCGCTGTATATTATGTATGTCCCGCACGCACCCCGGCAGGGCTGTGGCTCTCTATAGGGGGGCCCCGTCATTATGCTGACGCTCCTTGAGACGCGCGTGGTGGTTGGACAGCGAGTTGCCCTTTATTAGCCGCCCGCGTGCCCGCGAAGCCATGCAACAGGGCATGGGCATCATTGCACCCATCCAGCACCTACATTTTCAGGAGTGATGATAGAAGGTAGCAGTATCAATAATATCCAAATGTGATTCTGAAAAATTGGTCTTTTTAGGTCAGAAACTCCTAAAGACATCACAAAGATTTTACAATAAAGGAAAACCATCAAGTCATTCTACTAAGTGAATCACAACACACAAGAAGTAAATTATACAGCAAATGTATTGTAAAAAGTACCATTATACCAATTATTGTCCGTCAGTAACAAAATGACTGCGACTGGGAGCAGACGCGTCGTGACTTTCATAACTGTGTTTATTTTTATACAATCGATATGTGCTCAATATCAAATACCTGATGTGACTATTACTGCATTAAAGCCGAGAGGATTTAAAGCATCTATACCAGGTAAGTTTAAAGTTATATTTTTGCTTAAAAATTATAGGTCTTATAAGTTAGCAATGAACTTGAGTTTAAAGATGTGAAGAATTGTTGACAAACTTTTCAAATATCTAAGAGCCAGTTGTATGGTCAATAGTTAAAGCACAGTATAAATATCTACAGTAGTGGATCTCGGCCGCATGATAGAAATAAATACCTACAGCCGCGCGGTACGTAAACATGCGCTAGGGCTGTTCGATCCGACGCCCGTCTCTAGCATTTTAATTACATTTGCCTACTTTCTGTATCTATTTAGTTTTGTGATTGTAAATATACTTTTCTTATATCAGTAAACAAATAAAATACTTTGTATATTGAATAGGAAGGATTTTAACACAAGCGTAAGTACCTACCGTATCATGATTCATTCAGAACTGTCTATAACTTACCTATTTCATTCGTTTCAGTAACTTTCCTTTAGTATATCCACTGTATTTATTAATTCAAATACCCTTTTTTTCGTTAGATAATAGAAAATATTTATCCATTAAAAAGTCACACATTATGTACCTACCTGCCAGCTACTAGTACTTAAGTATAATTATTTTATAGTCAGTACTTTTCAGAGTTTACAGGTATTTAAAAAAAAACTTATGACTGGATACGTTATTGACGAATTCATACACCCAAAAACAGCACAATATTTCCTACTCGTCATATTAAATTATGTCCATGAACTGATTTTGTTAAAAAAACAACGCACCGTCCGTTCATCACTACGGTACGGCCGTGACTGTCAGCGCCCCGAGCGCGCCCCGACATCGAGTCACGTGGTATAGCTCGCGTTTCGTCCGTTTGTATGAAGATCAAATACTGTTAGATATTATTACCGTGGTTAAAGTAACTAGGGTTAAAATCCTATTTTTTCTTTAATGAATAGTCAGATTATGTATAGAATTTTAAAAATAGGTAGGTAGCTTACTAGTGGTCAAACAACGTGGTCTAAGAGGTGATAAAACACTGATGGTCACTAACGTACGTACCATACTAAGGTATATCGTATGATTTAGTGGGTATAACTGGGTTGTGGATGTGAAGGTCATCAGATATATTGTCGCTCCATGTAAAATACCGGTATTCAGCTGTCAAACGAAGGACTCATAAAGTACAGATTACTTAATAGTTACTTGAAGCCAACCTCACCATAGTTTGGTCATAAATACGTGAGGTGCTTATAAATTGTATGGACTTGAAAAATGTGGAAGTTGAATGTATAGAAAAGAAGAAATAGGTACCTGACTGTTAAAATATGATCAAGGTACCTACGTGTATGTAATAGAAAGTCGATAGACAAAAAGATAACTACATAATTACTACGAGTATTATTCATAGTTAATGAACTAAGGGGTCACTGATAACAAGTAAATTTTATCACAATTGTTTGTTTATCATGTGTAAGGTATGCTTAATTCAGTGAATTCAGTTTAGTAAATATTTGTCGCTCGTTTGTCTAAACAGTCGCTCCTAAAATTAAAAAAAAAACGTAAACTTTCAAAAACTACTACAAAAAATGTAAAATACTTAACTTATTTTCAATAAATAAACCGCCTTCAAAAACCATCACAAAAAAAAGTAAAATAAGTTATTTTTCGAAAGTCGGTTTTTTTTTGTAATTCATTTTTCTCACCGACTTCCGAAAAATAAGTTGTTTTAGTTTTTTTTTAGTTCAAATATTCAACTCTTGGTAAAATTCCAAACTCATTGAATAATATCTTTGAGAAGAACATGGACTCAAACATAAACGAACAATAGAATTTGTCATCTGTGGACTCTATCAATATTTTATCAACACTCGTCACGATTCTGAAAACATTCGCAAAAAATTGTACTTCCCCACTTTTTATCTTGTCTGTGTACGAACTTTGTGGCGCGGGCCACTTATAAAAGACATAAGACGAGGACGCGTCGCGGACATGCGCAAATGTATGAGAGTCGCGTCCGCGCCCCATCTCTTCTGTGTGACGCCGAAGAGACACATGTCTGCGTCTTACGTCTTTTCTATGTGTCCCGCGCCTTAGTATGCTAGGTCAATAAATGCTAACAATGCATATAATAATGTGTTATCAATCTGTTTTTATCACTAAAAAAATACTAAGAGAGGAGTTTGTAGCTAAGCAAAAATAGCCGATGATGGGTGTCCATCATTATTTATACCAGTTTTCAGTTCCTGACTGTGTTGCGTTGTGTATATCATTCTTTCGTAGCGTTTTAAAAATTGAATCATCTTCATCTGTTTGATCCCAACTGTGCAGGAGTTATTGCTCCCACTCGAACGTAGGTAATGCAGGTGAATATCGGTACCTATTTTACATGGAGCTACTGCCTATGTGACCTTCACAACCCAATAACTCATTGCATACAGGACCAATCTTATTACTTAGTTTTATTCTATTTTCTTTTGTTTTACATATATAATTTCGTTTTGCTTATATGTCGTTGTTCCGTCCTGTGTGAGACTAATACAAATCTTTTCTTTCTTTGTAACTGGGTAATTAGGTCCTCGGTGAGACAAGCTGTCACAATTTCGAGCTTCTGACATTAGTCATCAGCTGGCAGTCCCAGCTGCTGGTAGGCCTTTAGCATCAGCTAAAGACCAGCAGCTGGGGCTTTGTACATTTTGATTAAAGGAATTTGAATTTTGGTATGACCAGATGAATGATCGCGATACTCACAGAAGAAAGGTGTATGTAAGGATAACACCAGATGCATTAATTTTTGTATATTATGTTAGTAATTGTGATAAGAAAGAGGAGAAAATTAAAGTTGCTTTAAAAAATAATATTATGTATTTTAGACTCGAAACTTTCACATCAAGCTTTAATATGCATAAATCCAGTTCCAAAGAAATATTTTCTATAAATAGAAATAACAACTTCTCTTTCACACGCAGATGCCCCAAAACTCAGCCTCTTCGTGTTCCAAGGCAATGTGAACCGTCCCATTGGAAGCAAAGACGTTGGGACCATCACGGGAGAAGAGGTCCAGGCCAAGGATGGAAGGTGGACCGTGGAAGATCCCAACATCGAGCTGAAAGTGGGCGATGTCATCAATTATTATGTTGTAGTATCTGTTGATAGGGCGGGGTATATCAAGGATAAACTGAGTTACACTGTGACCGGTAAGTGGCTACAAATTAAATACTCATCAATAATTCCTTTTCACATCACCCGCTCGGAAAGATTTTATTTCTCATTCAAAATCTGAACGTAAAACTCCATTTTGTGTTCTAGAGCGCAAAGTGTTGTTCAAAATTCGAACACGTCTTGTATTCTACACTGGCAGGCGAGCCGCCCCCAACTGCATTTCCTCGCTCAGTGAGGTGAAAAGTTGTGTGTTGCGCTCGGCAGCAAAGTTATT
Source organism: Agrotis segetum (assembly GCA_036375495.1). Taxonomy (NCBI): domain Eukaryota; kingdom Metazoa; phylum Arthropoda; class Insecta; order Lepidoptera; family Noctuidae; genus Agrotis; species Agrotis segetum. The sequence continues at coordinate 416,146 of JAQSVV010000280.1, read as the reverse complement.
CTGCGTCTCGTACCTTTGAAAACTTCGTTACGCTCAGGATTCTATCTTCTTTAATCTAAGAATCCTTCGCTCGCTCAGTTTTCAAATAAATATTGTATACCAAAATGGATAAATGCTCACCAGATCTAAAATCCAAAGCAAGATTTCAGGGACACCCCGAATTTTGGTGTGGTTAGGTTATTTCAACTGAACCCTGCAATTACAAATAGAAGCCCCGCGTCGTCGTCGACCCTGTTATAAAATAGACCAGAAAATTTCTAAAATGCGAGATACACAATTTGGTGAGAATTTATCAATTCTGGCAGTTATTTAGATTTTTTCATCCCACCTATTCAAAAAGGACGACTTGGTTCGCCTTTAAGTGCGCCCAAAACTGGTGTTTTCTATAGGGAATTTTTAGCGGGCAGAAATGAGTTTTTAATCCTCTTTATAAGTGCGCCGCAAAGAACATTGCCGCGCACTTTTTGAATTTGGAACATCTTAGTGCTCGGCACCAAAGAAATCCAACGCAAATAGTGTTTGAATAAAGACTGGCTGGAATGACGGCCCATAGTCACGCCACGTCGCTGGCTGAATAAAAATTGTAGATTGTTTTTTTTTTTCGGACAGTGGCATGGATGTATTAACTGTAGGTTGTAATTTAATGTTTTCCACGATGCGTTCACATGTTTTCGCCTCGTTCTCAATGAAATCTTCTATATAATTTTCATAATTGCGAAAATGTCTCAAATGTAAATATAAGTTTTTAGTTGTTTTATTACTAGATAATTTCAATTTGGCGGCGCGTTGTGTCCCACGCGCGCCTCAAAGAGCGTCAGCATAATGACGGGGCCCCCCTCTCAGAGGGCCAAAGCCTGCCGGGGTCGCGGGATTATTTCCTTACCGTGACCCCGGAACAAAAAGGGCTATTGAAGGACACCGTGGATTTTAGTCAGTAGAAGTCTGACAGTCCCTCCCGCCCTGCCCAGGGTGGGAGGACTCATTTGATGATTTTACCAAGCTAAAAAAAAAAGATAATTTCAATTTAGTTGTTACTCTATGTTTTATTAACCCGTATAATAATATTAAAATAAAATACGAGGCGCTTTTTATTTTCTCATAGTGGGTGATGAAAAGTAGAGTGTATCACTCAGGCGCAAAATATATTTTTGGCTCGCGCGGCGTACTTTGAATCCCTCGCTACGTTCGGGATTCTACTAAAGAATCCCTCGCTACGCTCAGGATTCTACAGTAGAATCCCTCACTTCGCTCTGGATTCAAAATAGCGCCCTCGCCGTAAAAATATTACTTTGCTCCCTTGTCATACAATCTACTATTTCATCCCACCTATTCGAAAAGGACGACTTGGTTCGCCTTTAAGTGCGCCCAAAACTGGTGTTTTCTTTAAGGAACTTTTAGCGGGCAGATATGAGTTTTTAATCCTCTTTATAAGTGCGCCGCAAAGAACATTGCCGCGCACTTTTTGAATTTGGAACATCTTAGTGCTCGGCTCCAAAGAAATCGAACGCAAATAGTGTTTGAATAAAGGCTGGCTGGAATGACGGCCCATAGTCAAGCCGCGTCACTGGCTGAATAAAAATTGAAGATTGTTTTTTTTCGGACAGTGGCATGGATGTATTTTATGTTTTCCACGATGCGTTCACATGTTTTCGCCTTGTTCTCAATGAAATCTTCTATATAATTTTCATAATTGCGAAAATGTCTCAAATGTAAATATAAGTTTTTAGTACCTAGATTATTAGATACTATTTAATTTCAATTTAGTTGTTACGTTGAATAATGTTTAGATAAAAATATCATTACTAGCAATATGTACAGGAAAAATTAAAAATAAATAAATAAAAGAGAAGCATTTAGTTGTTACTCTTTGTTTTATTAAATAATAATACTACAATAAAATATGAGGCGCTTTTTATTTTCTCATAGTGGGTGATGAAAAGTAGAGTGTATCACTCGGGCGCAATAGTTATTTGTTATACAAGAGTGCAAAGTTGCTTTTTAACCGCGTGCTCAATTTTGATGACCGAGCAAGCGAATGATTCTAAAATTGAATCACGAGTGCAACGAGTGATTCAAAAATTAGAATCATGAGCGGTAGCGAGGGAATCAAAAGAGCACAAGGTGAAAAATCTTTGCACTCGAGTGCAACACGTAACTTTTCATCCCACCTCAGCGAGGAAATGAGTAGATGCAAAAAAAGTTTAGGTAATAACTACTTACTACGTTATTAGAGGTAAGTATTACAGAAAATAAAATATAGTTTAGTATGTTTTTAAGTTTCTTATTTTTATCTTGGTTTTTCTTAACAATAAGTAGGACGTGAAAAGAAAACCGCAAAAGAAAAGTTCTGAGTCAATAAGGTTCCGAGTCTGAGATTTTATTTTTTATTATGTCTGTGTGTGTGTCCATTTAAAATAAATGTTTTCTATTCTATTCTTTTTAAGATTGTAATAAATTAATAGTAGATTACGCACCAAAGGATTCTGGTTCGGGATTCAAGTTAGCCCAATGGGCACCACAACAAGCGATCAGCTGTAGGGGTCAGCAGCCGCCTTTACTGGCACAACTCTATAATGCACGTGCATGTTCCAAATTCAATTTACTTTATCCACTAGAGGATAAAAACGGCTTTTACCCACAGATATCGAAGAGGAAAAATAGGCTTTCCGAGATGGGGGGATGAAAAATATATTTTTGGCTCGGGCGGCGTACTTTGAATCCCTCGCTACGTTCGGGATTCTACTTAAGAATCCCTCGCTACGCTCGGGATTCTACAGTAGAATCCCTCACTTCGCTCTGGACTCAAAAAAGCGCCTCGCCGTAAAAATATCATTTTGCTCCCTTGTCATACAATCTACTATTTAGTTCTAAAAATTGGGCTTAAATAATTGCGTAGTATAAAAGGATGTGCCAACGGTGAACGGTAAGTTTAATGGTACTTTACTTTCATCTTTGCCCTTCCAGTCCTTCTCTAAAATAAACCCAATACATATCATAATCTATATTGTTTTCGATGAATTTCCAGAACTGAAAGATCGGACAGCTACGGATACGCCTATTTCAACAGAATGCAAGCCAACAGTGACGAGAGTCCGCGCAGGGACCGCGTGCGCAGGGCAGACAATCTTCGAAGAGAACTTCGACAATATCCGGGACAGTGTGTGGCAGATCGAGCAGTACTTGCCTGTTTTTACACCAGTAAGTGATATTTGCATCCAGCATGATCTGATAATCAGATCATGATGAATCAGATCGTCTGACCAACTTATGTGTGGACGTCCTACGTTGCGCTTGCCGGTGCGTGGTCTCCTTTGGAGAACCATATTACGGCCCCATCGGCCATCACTTCTTCGTGGTATATGGCCTGTCCACCGCTATGTTCAGCAATGGACATCTTACGGCTGATATGATGATGATGATGAAGTAACATTTTGTGATCAGAGATCGAAATAGTAGAGTTTTGGGGTGGTCGTCCCGAGGTAGACTGCTAGCAAGTGTAAAAAAAAAAATAGTTTGAAACGATTTAGGAGTGAAAGCGTAACAAACTCTTTCACATTTAAATTATTAGGTACGTACTCATTATAGTGACTTATTTTAGTCAACTTTTGACTAAGGCAATGCTTATATAAACGTTATAGCTCTTGCAATATGTAGTACATACCTAACGGTATTACTCTGGTAGATAATAGTTTTATTTTGCAAGTTATCTGACCTGCATACTAAGCTAGTATCGCATTCCGTTCAGGGTCAATAACCGCAGATATCTTCGCTTCTTGAAACCTGTTAATGACTCGCCATTCGAGGGACTTTTATTTCACTGACTCAGTAGCTTTTGTGGTTTTATTAAGAAATTATTTACCTGCAATTAATTTTGCATATTTAAACCTAATTTCAGTGATGCTGATGGATGGTTTGTGGCTTGCTGCCATGTGTGAGGAAGGTTTAGAATATTTCTTTTGAGGCAAGGGGAATTACATTCTTGCAAGTCGAGATAATTAGCCTTAACTGACGTTGACGTTTTGAAGAATATAATATAAAGATTTTTAGACTGTTTTTTTTTTTTGTAAAAATCTCGTTTGTTTGGCTGTATTTAATTTTATTTAAGTATTTTTTTTTAATTTTCAAGCTACAACATACATAAAATTAGTACTTAAAAGTTTGTGTTATTATATTTATGCCTGCATTATATAGAATATCTGGTTGACCGGGCTTCGCTCGGTTTTTAAAATGTCTATATCTTGGGAACCGAGCTTTTCTCGAACCTGGGACCTTGATGAATCGATTCCTTGAGCCGAAAAACCCCTAATCTGTAACTTTCATGAAAACCCTTGAAGCCGTTTCTGAGATCCTGATTATATAGGTATATAAATAAATATACAAGAATTTGCTCGTTTAAAAATATTATTATTAGATAGACATAATTATGCATGTCATAGGGAAACTTTAGCACTATGTCACTGTGCGTTCTAGTGGCACTTGTTCGCGGAAGCTGTAATGTCTGGTACTTATATGCTTTGCCAAACAACGAGCTCGACGAATCCTTGCGTGCCTACTTACTATGAAACAAAGAGATTTAAAAGAACCTCTAAAGCGGGCTTTGGGAAAATTGTCATACAAAATTGTTGATGCCGTGCGTCAGTAGCACTATCTAGCGTTACATAGCAACGCGACTACTAGATTGAGTGACTTTTTACCTAGTGGTAAAAAGTTTTGGATATCAACTTTCTTCGTGATGCGTCCCGTCTATTGCTCGTATAGTTTAATTTCTTTGCTATGAAATTATAAAGTTGTCCTACAGAACAAGTCACGCGAGAGACGGTTTTTAGGGCCTATTCCGGTGATCCGATCTGACGATGCGATTTCTAGAACGGATGGTAAAGGTAAAGCCTATAGCAGGGATGACATACGCCCTTTTTTTTACGTTGTAATGTCACAGATCAGGGACGGGACCCCTGTCAGAATTATTTAGGGGTTTGTCTCCATGGATCCCGGTATCTTAAATTCGCCACGGATCACGTCGAGTTGTTTCCACCGATACCGCGATCCGTTACCAACAAAAAAAAAGAGAAAGTTTGTAGCCACCGATCACGGTAGGTATCCGTGGCTGCATGATAAAAATTATATTATTTTTGGAAACTGATCTCGGTGTCAAAAGAAGTTGTCTTTTGATTTGGGAAATTAAATACTTAAATAAAAATAAAATCATATTGATAAAATATTTTGCTCTATTTCTTGTCTCTGCACACCGAGATCAGTTTCCGAAAATAATATACTTTTCGTGATCCGTGGCAAATTCAATCTGATACCGGGATCCGTGGAGACAAACCCCAGAATTGTACTGACTAAAATCCACGGTATTCCTTCAGTACCCTTTACCGTCTGGATTCTCAGTTTCCTGATAAAACAGGACCGTGACCCCAGCAGAGGACGACGCAGGCTTGAGGTGCATGAATCTGAGTAGCGTTTGCGTGGGGCTCTCTAGGCTCTATGGGAATAAGGTGGATAATGTTATCTTTCTAAACATCAGCTTTCTGTCCTCAGAACTTCCCATTCGTGTCATACCAGCGCCTGGCTTCTGATCCAACGGTGTCAGTATCTGATGGCAAGCTGCGGATCTCTCCCAAGCTGCAGCAGAGACAACCAGGGTTTAATGAAGAATCTATTTATAGTGGCGCTATTAATTTGTTCAGTGGGTAAGTTTATCATAAAGCTAGCCGTTATACGCCCACTTCGTTGGGCATAAAATCTTGACAAATTATATAATAAAACGATCTTTGAGAAACACTCTATGCAGTGGTGAAAACAACGTGAAAATCGGTGAAGTCGTTTTTGAGTTTATCGCGAACAGACAGACGCACGTAGCACTTAAGCCACAGACGGTTGGTTTACATCGGACTAATTGTAAATTAAATATCACTGTGTATTCATTCTTCTGTCCACCTTGTTCAGGTGCACATCATCAGCCGAGGCTTGCATGAAGCAGGCGTGGGGTGCAGACATCCTGCCGCCCATCATCAGTGGCAAGATCACAACTAAGGGCTTTGCCTTCACGTATGGAACCGTCACAGTTAGAGCGAAACTTCCGCAGGGAGACTGGTTATATCCAGGTAAGAAAAGAAATATTAAATAGCATCGCAGCTGCTTACCTGTCAGCTTAAGGCCATCTATCTGCCTACTACCAGGAGGTGACAAAATTACCATAAACAGGTCTGCTATTGAGACTTTTTCCAAAACATCTCTATCATTGTTACAAATTAACTCCACATTCAATGCCCAGACTCGCTTCAAACTACTTAACTTGTGTCTTTTTATAAACGCTTACTTAAATAAAAATATAACAAACCGCCCTGATGTAATTAATATTGAATTCAAGCAGTGCCTGGCTGCCTGATTGGATTTTTTTTTTAATATAAAGCAAAACGAAAAGTCGAAATAATGATAAAAATTTCACTTCCAGAAATTCTGCTCGAGCCATTCCTGCAGAAATACGGAAGCGTACACTACAGTTCCGGAGTGATCCAAATAGCATCAGCACGTGGTAACAGGGAGCTCAGCAGTGGTACTACTGATTACTCAAATAAGGTGAGTTGATGTTTTTCGAAGACCTACGAGCACGCAGTTCTTTGACGAGGTACCGTGATAGAAGGTGCAGTAAAGTTTGTGGTGTCATAGAAATGCAAAGAGAGGGGATTGGAAAGGGCGAAATGATCATCTGGCATGAGACATCTGGATAAGCCAGGAGAGAATGGCAGAAACAACTACTGTAACTGTGCTAATACTGATTACTCGAATAAGGTTTGTCTTTATGCACCTGTGCCTAATGTCTCTGCCTCTAATTGCATTTTACTGTGGTGTGGCAAAATTCACACCTACGTTTCTTCTATTATCGCAACGCTTAATGCTCAATCATACACTGAACTTTGAAGTGCAGCTTTTACGCCATCTTTGAAATTCTCTCAATCATCATTTGCGTAGCCTTTTCCCAACCATATTGGGGTCGGTTTCCAATCAAACCAGATGCAGCTGGATATCAGTATTTTACATGGAGCGACTGCCTGTCGGATCTCCAAAATCCAGTAACTGGGCAAAACGATACCCCATGATAAGACTGGGTGTCAGACTTAACAGCTTCTAACAGTAACGACTGTCAAAATTCTACAAAAGACAGCAGCTATGAGTGGCAGTGAAGGGATTGTTTAACAATTTTAAAAGTATATCTAGCTGGTGTACTTATTTGAAAATTAGTTGAGTTAAAGCATTTTGTTAATACTATTATGAATTTGGTTCCAGGTTCTCTTTGGTGGACCAATCATGGATTTCCAGTGCCATGACACCTTGTTGAATAAAAGAATTCTCCAGAACGGACTGTGGGGAGACGATTACCACGAGTATTCAGTCAGATGGGCGCCAGGTAAACACCAACAAGCATATTATGGCCTCAGCACTTTTCTGGTGGTCACCCCTGTTGATTCTGGCTTTGATGTAGTGTTTTGAGAATAATGTTGCGGATCAAAGACCTAGTGCACTACAGGCTCACTACTGGAAGTACCTAACTACAGATAATATTAGAAATTGGCGACACATACGTTAATGTGTATTATTTAGGTTCACTACTGCCTAATTCATAAAGGACGCACCCTCATAATTATCTTCACGTCTTACGAGGTGCACGGCTTATGAAGTGTGTTACGTGTAACATTAATCCCGCCAGTTCATTAGGGCCTGAGCATATTCCTATCCATTGAACATAAATTCAGACCCTGGAGCTACTACTACTACAGAGAAGATCTCAATATCAATAATATCTTGCACTACTTGGGACACAGGGCGCCTTTCTAAGCTCCCTATGCGAACTTCTTTAAATGAGCTCTGGTCTAGCCCATTGTGGTCCTGGTCTGACCATTTCTGCTTCCCATTCTTGGGGACACCTTTATTTTCTGTACTGGTTGGGAATCGTACCTGGGATCTAGTCCTCAACAGTTCTTGCCACCACTAAGACCAACATTTTTTTTTCTACCACACAGATCGCATAACGTTATCAGTAGACGGAGCGGAATGGGCCCGAGTGGAGCCAACAGCTAGTGGTCTGCGCGGGCGCTTCCCGGAACAATGCTCGCAACTCCCACGAACATTGCTTCAACTGGGATCTAAGATGGCGCCGTTTGATGATCATGTACGTATTATCTTTAGTTAACTTGCCACATTTTAAAATCAATGTAGAGCTATGGGAACTGTAGTATTCGGGAGGGATTAGCATCGCTTCTTGCTTTTATTGGGTTGTTTTTATGCATCCCGCCAACCTGGCCCGTCAATGGGGTGTATAGGAAAATTTGTATCAGTTACCCACATGCCGAAAACGACTCTAAAAAGCCGTAGTTCAGCATTTTTACCTATCAACCTGTTACCGGGCCAGGGGTAGCAGGGTGGCTGAAACCAACCCTTTTTTGTGTCCATCTAAAGAGGTAGCATCACTGAAAAATAAAAGACATTAGAAGAACCAGGATGAGTTTGAGTCAGTAAGAGTCGTTTTCAGTCTACACTGAACAAAACTCCCACATAAAAATGTATGGGCTTCCGCGTCAGTACATAGCTATCCCACATGCTATAACTCTTCAAATCCATGTCCCCAGTTCTATATAACCTTGGGATTGGGAGCAGGCAGCATCACCGAGTTTCCTGACGGCGTGAAGACCGTGAACGACCGACCCAAGCCCTGGAGCAACCCCAGCAGGAAGGCACTCCTCAACTTCTGGCAGGACATGACTTCCTGGCTGGACACCTGGAACGAACCTCAAATGCTGGTGGATTACGTCAAAGTTGTTGCGCTGTGATAGTTTTAAGATCTAGTTTTTTTTAATTGCGACTGAATTGTGTTAACTAAGTAAGTCTTTTTAGGTTAGATAAGTTAGCGTATTTTCGCTTCCGCGTCCGATCTATGGCGCTGGTTGCCTGAAATCATGTAGCCTAGTACATCCGCGCCAAAACCGCCTTCAGTTTACGTGACTGTAAATTTTTTTTTTTTTTTGCAAACGTCACAGTTTTGTTTAAGAGTCCTCACTGGATAAATACAGGATGTTAATTTTGGCGCCAAAACATTGTACAATATTTTGCGATATTCAAATTGAGTGGGGTGATAATGAGAACTGAATCGCTGTGATTGCATTCAACAAAGTTGGTATGGACCAAAAGCAATTTTTAGGGTTCCGTAGTCAACAAGGAACCCTTATAGTTTCGCCATGTCCGTCCGTTCGTCCGTCTGTCCGCAGTTTAGCTCAGAGACGCACAGTACTAGAGAGCTGTAATTTGGTGTAAATATACGGATTTGTTGTGCCAAAAAAGTGGTAAAATAAAATCTCGTAAAATATTTTTTTTAGGGTACCTCCAGTACTTACACGTAAAGTGAGGATTTTTTTTTTCTCGCGTACCCCTTAGTGTGGGGTATCATTAAATAGGCCTTTAAAAATATGTAATGATAGTTTCCATTAACAATTTTTTGATAAAAAAATTCGTTTGTGAAATATTAAGCTTTAAAGTGCTAAATTTTGCTCGATTCGAGTGTCCCCCCCTCTACCAGCTAAACGGTTATGTTTGGGGGTGTGAAACAATTTACAATAGTAGTATATATAACGAAGTTTAAAAGAAAATTATCACGACTAAGTAGGCTTTACAACTTTACGAGTAATAGTCGACCAACTTATAAAACGTACTTGGATATCATATTTTCTTAAACAAAATGTATCGGAGACAACTGCAAATGTAAGTTTGTCAACTTTATTTTTACAGCTTTAATAGGTATGTTTTTACGGTATGTTTTTTGGGGATAGGTAGGTTTTTATCGTCAACTATTTTTAACTAACTTCAAAAAAAGGAGGAGGTTCTAAATTCGCCGTAATCTTTTTTTTAATGTATTTTCCCCGATTTCTCAAAAACTCCTGGACCGGTTTTGAAAATTCTTCTTTTTAAAATTAAATTCAGCGAATCAGTTTAGTTAGTTCGCATAAGTATTTTGATGGGCAACTACGGAACCCTACACTGTGCGTGGCCCGACACGCACTTGGCCGGTTTTTGAAACTTTCCATACGTTAAGTACTTACTAGTCAAATGTTTGTGTACTGGGCTATTAATAGGTACAATGAAATCTCCTCTGTTTGTAACAGAAAAAGATCTGGCCGTGGGTAAAGCAGTAAGAGAAAGAATTCGAAGAAATCCTTTCCGAAAGCAAAATATATTATCTCAGGAGATGAAGGGGATGATGACGAAGGGGGGGGGGGCAATGGTGATGAATTATTCTTGATATTGAAATATTTTAAATGACCATTTCGAATATTTAAGTTTTTTTTTCGTATTTTAAATTGTTTTATATTAATTTATGAAACTAACACACTGCAAAAGTAATAAATATTATTTTCATAAAAAAAATGTTTTTCTTTGTGACAATATATGTATATGGCAAGACTAGGGATCTACCTATACAAATATTGCTCGTTTCATAATTTAACAGTAGGATGAGTGGTGTCAATATCTTGCGGCTTGAAATGAACCTGCCTATCGTACGATCGATTTGACACTGGCAATTGTTTCAAATTTTATTGGCAGTTCATCCATATACACCATACTGCCTATCGTACGATGGATTTAACAAAACATCAAATCTGCAGCAGTGATGCCAACTCAGCAACTTTATAGCTAGATCTGGCTATTATTCGGTGACGACAGCTACAATTTTATAAAATTTGTAGCCAAACTTTTTACCTAGTTTTTCTAGCACCTTTACGTTTCATCATGAGACTTTCGAAATTAATCAAGTAGTGTCCCGAGTGGAAAGACAAGATAATGCAACAGTGGCTCATTCTACATATTATAAATAAGTGCCATTCTGAAGAAAGAGTTCAGTTTTAGGTTAAAATAGCAAAAACTAAATCCTCCCGCTGACAAAATATATTATTTAAATATACAAGGTGCTAAAAAATTAACTGCAGGAATTTCGTGTGCGTACTCGGTATCAAAAACGACGACGATATTTATTTTTTCAAGCATTTTTTTTATTTTAATGAATTTGATTGCTCTTTGAGGTCGTTCACCATCGTTTGTAGCGTTCTCAGATATATTTTGTCACCGGAAGAATTACATTTTTTTTAGTTAAACCCGAAACTGAACTATTTTTACTCAAAGGAAACATTCCTTTATTTTTGAATAGAAAGCAAACTGCATTCAAAGATTTTCGAAAATTCTCTTCTCCCACACCCGGGAATCGAATCGGGTAAAATCTGAAAAAAAATACCCTGTACCTACTTTTAATCTTGTCAATTATTATAAGGATGAAATCTCTCTAATAAACATGATAAATTAAATGCCAATTTAAGCCCATTTCCAGCAACGAATTACCTAGTTAGTTTACCATATTTTGTAAAGAATTAAATTAATTTAAGATTTCCTGGTTTTCCTTTCATTTAATTTCTATGTTCTTTGTAATTTGTAAAATCCTTTGAGTAAAATTTTCTATCTGCAGTATTAAGAGTACTTTCCTTCCAGGTGGCAAAATGTTACAAAATTCCATCCTGTAGATCCAAAAGGAGAGAGATTGAAGCGAAGCAGCAGGCGCAGCATGCCGCCGTAGAAAGGGGTTTTGTCGACGGAAGAATAGACAAAATGACAGAACGTAGAAATATTTTTAGCGTTTTAAGCTTGGTAATGTAAAAAATATGGAAGATAAACGTTCTTTTCTTCAATAGTGTACGAATGGTGTCATATTTGTGCAAAAAAACAGTCGATTAGTGTAAAAATAACGATGAAATAACATTGTGTTTTCTTTGTAGAATAGAGATAGAATTGCCATGATACGCGTGCAGGGGGTGAAATACGCACTCTGTAATGGACCTACCACACGCACAAGCTTTACCAATTTTACGTGTGCAAACTTCTCGCATGAAAAACACGGTCGACAACTCGGGTCATTGGGTTTTTAGGGTTCCGTAGTCAACAAGGAACCCTTATAGTTTCGCCATGTCCGTCCGTCCGTCCGTCCGTCCGTCCGTCCGTCCGTCCGTCCGTCCGTCTGTCCGCAGTTTAGCTCAGAGACGCACAGTACTAGAGAGCTGTAATTTGGTGTAAATATACGGATTTGTTGTGCCGAAAAAGTGGTAAAATAAAATCTCGTAAAATAATTTTTTTTAGGGTACCTCCAGTACTTACACGTAAAGTGAGGATTTTTTTTTTCTCGCGTACCCCTTAGTGTGGGGTATCATTAAATAGGCCTTTAAAAAATAATGATAGTTTCCATTAACAATTTTTTGATAAAAAAATTCGTTTGTGAAATATTAAGCTTTAAAGTGCTAAATTTTGCTCGATTCGAGTGTCCCCCCCCTCTACCAGCTAAACGGTTATGTTTGGGGGTATGAAAAAATTCACAATAGTAGTATATATAACGAAGTTTAAAAGAAAATTGTCATGACTAAGTAGGCTTTACAACTTTACGAGTAATAGTCGACCAACTTATAAAATGTACTTGGATCTTATATTTTCTTAAACAAAATGTATCGGAGACAACTGCAAATGTAAGTTTGTCAACTTTATTTTTACAGCTTTTATAGGTATGTTTTTTGGGGATAGGTAGGTTTTTATCGTCAACTATTTTTAACTAAATTCAAAAAAAGGAGGAGGTTCTAAATTCGTCGTAATCTTTTTTCTTATGTATTTTCCCCGATTTCTCAAAGACTCCTGGACCGATTTTGAAAATTCTTCTTTTTAAAATTAAATTCAGCGAATCAGTTTAGTTAGTTCGCATAAGTACTTTGATGGGCAACTACGGAACCCTACACTGTGCGTGGCCCGACACGCACTTGGCCGGTTTTTTTTTTAAACCTAGATTTTGTTTAGGGGCTTTTATCAAACAAAATTATGTCAGCCGCATCACATACCTACCTAGATAACGCAAGTATCACGATCTGTATGAAAACCAAGTGTGCCATTTTTTAACTACCTGTTATGATGTCTCAAAAACTATTTAGTCAAAGGAAGACCAAATTGATTGAAATACTCCCCCGCTTACTGTGCCCCCATCGTCCCACAGCACAATTAACCATTTAATATTAAAACTAAGATCTAATCGGCGCTGCGCCGTGTTCTTGCACTTCTAGCCGATCTTATCGCAAACTAACACATTGGTTTCTATCCCTCTCTAAAACTACTCGTATTGCAACTGAGAAAAATGAGGCGACTAAGACCTAATTTACGCGGTCGATACGCTATCGTCTGGTGACAAATACAAATAATTATTTCATTTCACAAAATTGTGACAGAGTGACAGAATCATTGTTTTTAATATTTCTGTGGAAAGAATTTATCTTCCACAATTTTTATTGTAATCAAAGACTACACCAATAAAATTACATTCACTAACAAAATGACTGCGACCGGGAGAAGACGTGTCGTGAAATTCATAACTGTGTTTATTCTTATACAATCGTCATGTGCTATGTATTATGAAATGCCTGATGTGACTATTACTGCACTATCGCCGAGAGGATTTAAAGCATCTATACCAAGTAAGGGACTTATATTTTTGGTTAAAAATTACACTAGTCTACACTGTACTAAAGTTATTTTTCCATGAAAATTTTACAATGAATTATTCGGTGAAATGAATAATTATACGAAACTACTTTATTGTAACCAAAATTAGCCGGAGTTAATTTCGACGAAACGTTGTTCTACCAAACAAGGGTGATACGTTTTTACAAATTTTTACGATACGTTGTCATTTATACCCTCATCGAACACAATATTAAAGGTATTTTATTCGAATTTATAAAGACATAATACCATAATAAAGTCTAGTACAAATGTGGTTACATTTGTACTGCGATTCATTGTCCAGGTTTGAAAAATCGCAAGTTCAAGATTCGACAAATCATGTAACTGATAAATTGTTTGCTTGGCAACTCATTTGTTTAGAAAATTTCATAGCGTTTCAGAAAAAAAGAAGTCAACATTACCCAAAATTTGTATGGCAAAATTGTAACGCGCGGGCAAAACGGGGTTAAATAATATAATCAGTAAGTACTTATGTGTTAAGGGTAATACCCGAAGTGCGGTTAAACTTAGATATATCCTACTTATCTTCGGTTACAACTAGGTTTAGCCGGCTAAAACTAGGTGCAGCCTCTTGGGGGATTTGCTGGCACTCCGACTCGGAAAATATAACCACGAAGAGGATAGACTGACATTCTCTTCGTGGTTATATTTTTTAAACCACCCAGAAGTAACTTCGTCGACGTGCTTCCGTGAAGGAAGGATACATCTAAATTTAACCGCATGTGATCGGTTACACCTAGTTTTAGCTGGCTAAAACTAAGTGTAACCGCACTTCGGGTATTACCCGTAACATAATTATATACTAAACCAAAAATAACTAAACATGTATTTTTGGATTTTTCGTAAATCACCCCCAAGTTGGTTAAAAGGGGTATTCAAGTTTTAAGGAAAGGATGTTAAGCCGCTAACCGTAGAAACTTGAATTTTGGATGGTAGTTGCAGTTTATTATGTAAATGAGCATTAAGAAAGGAAAAATTGCGAAAATCCACCTCTAAGGGGGAACTGGTTTTAAACCCTTATTATAAGTTTGAAAAATTTCACGGAATTTCTAATACACTTGCCACTGTAAGACGGACGACGGACGTATTGACGTCATACATCCGGTTTTTGTTAGATAGTGCGCCTGCGCAGTTTACTTGTGCCAGGAAAAAAAAATAAGAGATAAACCTTGTGTTTTGCTAGATAGCCGTACACCTCAGATAAAAATGAGGGGTATGAGGTCAGAACTTCGCGCCGGCCACGTGAGCTCCATGTTCAATAATAGGTATGTCTCATACTATTAAGTACTAGCTTCTGCCCGCGACCTCGTACGCGAATCCTGTTGCTTATGCCAGCGACAACGGGGTCGTCAAAATCGAAATTCTGAAAAGTCTGATAGATACCCAAGAATTCCAAGAAAGAGCCCGGGTAAAAAAATTAATGGGAGTTTGGCCAGTAGAGTAAATTTTTTACTCATATATCCCCGGAACGAAACAGGCTATGAAGGACACCGTGGATTTTAGTCAGTAAAAGTCTGACAGTCCCTCCCGCCCTGCCCGGGGCCGGAGGACTCATTTGATGATTTTACCACGCTAAAAAAAAAAAAAAGTACCTACCGTATCATGATTCATTCAGAACTGCCTATAACTTACCTATTTCACTCGTTTCAGTAACTTTCCTTTAGTATATTCACTGTATTTATTAATCCAAATACCCTTTTTTTCGTGAGATAATAGAAAATATTTATCCATTAAAAAGTCATACATTATGTACCTACCTGCCAGCTACTAGTACATAAGTAAAATTATTTTATAGTCAGTACTTTTCAGTTTCCAGGTATTTAAAAAAAACTTATGACTGGATACGTTATTGACGAATTCATACACCCAAAAACAGCACAATATTTCCTACTCGTCATATTAAATTATGTCCATGAACTGATTTTGTTAAAAAAACAACACACCGTCCGGTGTGATACTTCCTGGCCGCGCCACAGTCGCATTTTGAATCGGAGTTAATAAGAATAAATCTTCTTCTGGTTGCAGTGTACGGTGGTGGCGCGGCCTGGAAGCATGCTCCCTGGCCGCGCCACCAATTTTGTTGAATATCTCGCGAATCTTTCACGTACAATTTTTTTTATATTTAGTACAATAATGTACACTTTATGTACATTTATTCTTATTAACTCCGATTCAAAATGCGACTGTGGCGCGGCCAGGAAGTATCACACTCTTATTTGGGTTCAGGTTACCGTGGCCCCGGAACGTAAAGGGCATAGGAAGGGACACGGGTGGATTTTAGTCAGTAAGAGTCTGAAAGTCCCTTCCGCCCCACCCAGGGTGGGAGGACTCATTTGATGATTTTACCACAAAAAAAAGGAAAAGGCAGGCAATGGCACCATAAAGCTATATTATACCTATATTGCTTTCAAAAATTGCGATTCTTAGGTATTTTAAAGTCGACACTTTCACATCAAGCTTATAAGGCATAGATCCAATTCCCCACAAAGAAATATTTTCAATAAATAGAAAATATCTGGTTGACCGAGCTTGGCTCGGTGTTTAAAGTGTCTATATCTTGGGAACCGAGCTTTTCTCGAACCTGGGACCTTGATAAATCGATTCCTTGAGCCTAAAAACCCCTAATCTGTAACTTTCATGAAACTCCTTGGAGCCGTTTCCGAGATCCTGATTATCTTCTATATATATAAAATCCAAAACTGACTGACTGATCTGACAACGCACAGCCCAAACCGCTGGGCCTAGAAACTTGAAATTTGGCATTAGCCTTCCTTATACAACGTAGGTGAGCACTAAGAACGGATTTTGCGAAATTCGGCCCCTAAGGGGTTGTTTTTGGGGTTGATAGTTTGTATGAAACTTCGTTATTACAGTTGCTAGGAATTTCAAGGTTTGCATGAGGTTTCTTTTTAGGACGTAGATGGTCACCAAGGTAGAAATTTTGAGAAATTCGACCCATAAGGGGTTGTTTTTGGGGTTGATAGTTTTGAGTTTAAAATTTTTACATAGGGGTTTTGTTTTGGACGTAGGTGAGCACTAAGAACGGATTTTGCGAAATTCGGCCCCTAAGGGGTTGCTTTTTGGGGTTGATAGTTTGTATGAAACTTCGTTATTACAGGTGCTAGGAATTTCAAGGTTTGCATGAGGTTTCGTTTTAGGACGTAGATGGTCAGCATGACGGGATTTTGCGAAATTCGACCCCTAAGGATTTTGTTTTTGGGGTTGATAGTTTGTATGAAACTTTTTAGTACAAGTGCTAAGCGTTTCAGATCTTGCATGGTTGTACTTTTTAAGATGTAAATGCTCACCAAGGTGGAAATTTTGAGGCGTTCGACCCCTAACCCCTGTTTTTGGGGTTGATAATATTGAGATTCAAATTTTTACATAGGGGTTCTATAAGGACGTAAGTAATACCTAAGACGTGATTTTGCGAAATTAGATCCTTAAGAGGTTGTTTTTGGGGTTGAAAGTTTGTATGAAACTCTGTTACTACAAGTGCGAGGAGCCTCAAATTTTGCATTGGGTTCCTTTATAGGACTTAGATGCACACCATTGCGGGATTTTGCGAAATTCGACCCCCAAGGGGTTTGTTTTTCTGTTTGATAGTTTGTATGAAACTTTGTTACTACAACTGCTAGACGTCTCGAATTTTGCGAGGGGTTTTTTAAGACCTAAATTTCACTAGACGGTTTTGCGAAATTCGACCCCTAAGGGGTCTTTTCGGGGTCGATAGTTTGGAGACTCAAATTTTGCATAGAGATTCTTTTTTGGGCGTAGTTGCGGGTGTTTTGTGAAAATAAACACCAATGGGGTTGATTTAGGGGTTAATATTTTGTGTAAAACTTCGTTTCTACAAATGCTAGGAGTATTAAATTCTGCAAGGTTGTTCTTTTATGACGCAAATACACCAAGGTACTGTTTTCTGAAATTCTACCCCTACGGGACTGTTTATGGGATTGACAGTTTGTATGAAACTTTTTTGCTAGGTGTTTCTCAGCATGGGAGTTCTTTTAGGACCTAGGGTTCTCACTAAGACGGAATTTTACAAGTTCGACAGAGGGGTTGTCTTTGGAGTTTGTAATGAGAGGATTTAACATTGCAGGGGGTTTCTATTGAGGATACAAATTCTCACTAGGAGAGGATGATACAAAATTCAACCCCTAAAAGTTTGTATTGCGGTTGATAGGAGTCTTAAATTTTTAGGACCTAGGTGTTACTTATGACGCAATATTGCGGGTTGATAGAATTTTTGTTGAATATTGATTTCGTTTTTCCAACAGTATCCCATAGAGGGTGGCCGGGACTAGAAATTCACAAAGGCAAAGTTCGGAAATCACGCGGACGAAGTCGCGGGCGTAGTGCTAGTATATAAATAAATATACAAGAATTGCTCGTTTAAAGATATTAGATAGATATATAACAGATAGATAGATAACAACTAAATTAACTTTTGAAATTCTCTCTCATACGCAGATGCTCCAAAAGTCGACAGCTTCTGGTTCAAAGGCTACGCGCAACGTTGCTCTATCGTGCACGTTGGCACCATCATGGGAGATGGTTTCCTGGCCGAGGATGGAAGGTGGACCGTGGAAGAGCCTAACATTGAGCTGCAAGTTGGCGACGTCATCGATTATGAATTCTCTATAGACAAACACAATGATCCGATAACGTACTACAAGAAATATCAGCGCTATACTGTTACCGGTAGGTATCGTCTTAGCACAAGTATAATCGGCTAGTTGCCTAAAAAAATGTAATAAGTCCGTCTTTTAGATTATTCAAAAATAAGTGACACGTATTTTTTTATTTGTAAATTAGACCAAAAATGACAAAGATATAGCCTATTAAAGTTACGTGTGACGTCGTGACGTCACACGTAACTTTGGGTGTGCTAAACTACCCTATTGGGTGTGCCAATGGCGCTCAGGCATATGCCGCAGGCACTGGAGTGGTCCAGAAATGACCTGACTGACAAGGACCACAATAGGGTAGTTTCCAGGGTCAAAATAATTACATTCTGTTTAGTCCGTATTTTAGATTATAAAAAAATATTGGATACGTATTTTTTCTTTTTTCGATTAAACAAAAAAGAACAAAGATAATAGCCTATTTAAGTTACCTGTGACGTCACTCTGCGCGAAAAATGCCACGCATCGTGACGTCACACGTAACTTTAATAGGCTATATCTTTGTCATTTTTGGTCTAATTTACAAATAAAAAAATACGTGTCCCTTATTTTTGAATAATCTAAAAAACGGACTAATTATATTTTTTTAGGCAACTAGCCTATTGGGTAGACCAGAGCGCGTAAAAGAAGCTCGCACTGGGCACATAAAAGCCTAAAAAAAGGAGAAAAGGAGGAGGTTATCAATTCGACTTTTTTTTTTTGTTTCTTACCTCATAACTTGCGACTGATTTTCATGATTATTTTTTATTTGAAAGCTGGTGCTTCCCGTGTGGTCCAATTGTCACCGTTTCAAGATTTGATAAGGAATTCGTTGGCAAAAGAGACAATAAAATTAATAAAAAAAAGTCACCGACTTCCGAAAGAAAACTTTTGTAGGTTATTTTACCCTTTTTTGTGGTTGTTTTTGAAGGCGGTCACATTTTTTTTAGAAAAAGTTTTAATAATGTTCCCACTGCTGGGACTCCAGGCCTCCTGTCAGTGAGAGGGAAGTGGGTAATGTAATCTATATGGTACCCTGCTGTAATCTAATACACAGATACAACATTTGCCTTCGCCGTTTTAAGAGTAAGGGTGATGAATTAATGAAAAGTGTCGTGGTTCGAACCCATGGCTTACAACTCGTTAATAGTTCCATTGCCACTGGGTCATTTCCTCGTTCTCTCTCTGTTTCTGTGTGTTCAGTCTGTTTCTGTCATCTGTTTCATAATCATTTGAGAAGATCGAATATCTGTATCGCGGTAACCATCCAAAAAGAGCCGGTGGAAATCACAAAACATCAATCAAAAGTTTTGTGATTACCATCACCAGATTTAAACTGTTACATTGATAGCGCCGTTACTGGCGAATTTGGTGTTGCAAATAGTCACGTTTACAAATGGCCGTTGTAGAACCAATTTTGCCTGTAATAGCTAGAGATAAGTTTATTGGCACTTTGCTATCATCTTTGCCCTTCCAGGCTTTTCTTACTCAAAATAAGACCCATAAATATTCATCATCATCATCATCTCAGCCATAGGACGTCCACTGCTGAACATAGGCCTCCCCTTTGGATCTCTACAGATAGGTACCGGTTGGAAGCGACCTGCATCCAGCGTCTTCCGGCGACCTTTGTAAGGTCGTCTGTCCACCTTGATGGTGGACGTCCTACGCTGCGCTTGCTAGTCCGTGGTCTCCACTCTAGCACTTTTCGACCCCATCGGCCATCTGCTCTGCGAGCAATATGGCCTGCCCATTGCCACTTCAGCTTGCTAATCCGGTGGGCTATATCGGTGACTTTAGTTCGTCTACGGATCTCCTCATTTCGGATTCGATCACGTAGAGAAACACCTAGCATAGCCCTCTCCATAGCTCGTTGAGCGACTTTGAGCTTTGAGATGAGGCCGATAGTGAAAGACCACGTTTCGGTGCCGTAACTCATCACTGGTAACACACATTGGTTGAAGACTTTTGTCTTGAGGCACTGAGGTATGTCAGACGAAAAGACATTGCGTAGTTTCCCGAGTTGGATTCGGCGGTTGACCTCTTTCTCGAAGTTGGACCTACCTAACTGGACTACTTGTCCTAAGTAGATATATGAGTCAACAACTTCGAGTACCGAGTTTCCAACAGAGACTGGGGTGGGCACAACATTGGCATTTGACATAATTTCCGTCTTGTCCATGTTCATTTTCAAGCCCACCCGTTGTGAAACTCGGTCGAGGCCATCGAGCATCATGCTGAGTTCCTCCATCGACTTTGCCATGACTACGATGTCGTCGGCAAACCGAAGGTGAATGATGTATTCGCCGTTGATGTTGATGCCAAGTCCTTGCCATTCCAGGAGCTTGAAGGCGTCTTCCATTGCGGCAGTAAACAGTTTCGGGGAGATAACGTCCCCCTGTCTCACGCCTCTTCTCAATGGAATCGCCTTCGTGCTCTGCTCCTGTACTCGGACCGACATGGTGGCGTTATTATACAAGCACTTCAACACCTCGATGTACCGATAGTCAATACGGCATCGCTGGAGTGACTCAAGTACCGCCCATGTTTCCACCGAATCGAAGGCTTTCTCATAGTCCACAAACGCTAAGCATAATGGCAAGTTATACTCTTCTTACTTAGATGTGGTCTATGGTACTATAGCCTCTTCGGAAACCGGCTTGTTCGGGAGGCTGGAAGTCATCAAGTCTGTGTTCGAGACGGTTCGTGATAACCCTTGAAAACAGCTTATAAAAATGACTTAGAAGCGTGATGGGTCTGTAGTTCTTCAATTGGCTGTTATCACCTTTTTTGAAGAACAGCACCACCTCACCTCCACTCCATGCTTCAGGCGTTTTGCCCTCGAAGAGGACGGCATTAAAGAGCTTCTGGAGGACTTTAAGTACCGGTGTTCCACCCGCTCTCAGAAGCTCTGAAGTGATTCCGTCCTCGCCCGGCGCCTTGTTGTTCTTAAGCTGCTTCAGGGCCATCCTAATCTCGTACAGACTGATGTCCGGGATATCTTCGGTATAATGTCGGGACAACTTGGCTCTTGTATCTCCTACCAAGCTGTCAACGGGCTTTGCGACCGAAGTGTATAACTGTCCATAGAACCTCTCGATCTCGCTTGCTTTGGTCCACGCTATGCTGCCATCCTCCCGTTTCAGCTTTGTCATCTGGCTTTGCCCAATAGACTTGTCCTTTGCGAACACTTTAGAGCCTTGGTTTCGCTGTATGGTCTCTTTAACACGATTCGTATTAAAGAGACGCAGATCGTGTCGCAAGGACTTAGATATACGTCTATTGAGCTGCCTATATGACTTCGCGTCATCGGAAGACTGCAACTGTAGCAAACGTCGTTCAGCCATGAGGTTTAAGGTTTGCTCGGTCAATTTCTGAGGTCTATCTTTACGGCAGGGTCTAAAAAACTTAGACCCTACCGTGCGGACAGTTTACACTAGCCCGTCGTTGATCTCGTCCACTGACACTAAGTTCTCAAGGCAAGCAAAGCGATTAGAGAGCTCGAGTTGAAAGTTTTCGGGGTTTTGAATATGGGGCCGAGTAGGTCGGAGCGTAGACTTCATCAGGTTGGACCTTTCAAGTTTAACATTGATATTCAGCGAGCCTCTTACGATTCGGTGATCGCTACCGGTTTTTAGCCTGTTGATCACAGAGACATCACTGAATATCCGTTTCTTGTCGGTCATGAAGAAGTCTATCTCGTTTCTCGTGAAACCATCGGGACTCAGCCAGGTCCATTTCCTGTGAGGTGGCTTCTGGATGAAAGAGTTCATCATGAAGAGTTCCTCTTTCTCCAGAAAGTCGGCCAGCCTCTGTCCCCTAGGGTTCCGTTGCCCATATCCAAATTGCCCCACTCTCAACTCATCACCGCTTTTCTTGCCCAACTTTGCGTTAAAGTCCCCCATAACAACAGTGAAGTGGGTTTTGGAGCTATGTATGGCCCTACTTACGTCCTCATACATAGTCTCCACTTCATCATTGGAGTGTGACGAGGTCGGTGCGTATACCTGAATGACCTTCAGCGAATATCTTTTGGATATTCTGAGTACTATTAGGTATATATACCACCCTGCTCGACACACTGTCGATGGTTATTATATTGTTTACGAGGGACTTGTGAACGAGAAACCCGACACCACCTTGGGACTGTTGGTCGCCCTCCCGGTAGTAGAGCAAATTACCAGACTTCAGGGTTACGGTGTCCTCCCCCTCTCTACGGACTTCGCATAACCCCATAATGTCCCAGTGTAACTTGCTCAGCTCCTCTTCCAGCTCGCAGATCTTTTCGTCAGTCCTCAATGTGCGTATGTTGTGTGTTACCAGGGCCAGTCGTCGTGGGGGTGGGTAGCCGGATCTCTTCCGGAGATTCTTAGCACCCCCTGCTCCGCCGTTACCTTGACCGCTACCCGCGCCAGGGATAGCGGAGCTGCCGGGGACTGGGGGCCTGGTTTCTGTGGTTTTCATTAAGGGGGTTTTTTGCCTTAATCGCCACGCTTGGCAGGCGGGTTGGCGATCGCAGAAATATTGTTTCCATTGAATTTCTAGAACTGACACCTACAACGCATCGGCATCGGCCAGCTGTGGACACGCCTACTTCGACAGAATGCAAGCCAACAGTCACGAGAGTCCGCGCAGGGACCGCGTGCGCAGGGCAGACGATCTTCGAAGAGAACTTCGACAATTTTCGGGATAATGTGTGGCAGATTGAGCAGTACTTGCCTGTTTATAGTTCAGTAAGTGACATTTTGTTCATCAGAGGCCTTACCACAAGCTCTTAACGCGATCCAGTTTATGCTGTGGGAAAGAGATGGCGCTAGACGACTTGTATAGCTCTGTCTCTTTCACACAGCCTAAAGCACAAGCCTCTGAGATCGAAATAGTCTGCCAAATTCTGTCTAATAGGTAACCATGACCCTGGATGTCTGGCACGTAAAGGGCTATTGAAGGACAACATGGATTGTAGTCATTTCAGGTCTGAAGTGTAGTCCCTCCCGCCCCCCACTGGGTAGGACTCATTTGATGATTTTACCACGATAAAAAAAAACGAAATAGTGGAGTTTTGGGGTGGGTGGGATGTATCACGGGGTAGACTGCTAGGAGGTGACTGAGGCTTTATATTAATGGATCCCAAATTAGCTAGTTATTTTTTTATTAGCAGGTGACGATGGTGAGCAGTGGTGGCCCAGTGGTATCGGTCCCGACTTAAGAGTTGTAGGTCAGTGGGTTCGAACCCCGCCAGGCGCATTACTTTGTGTACTTTATTTCATGACCACTGCTCTCAAAGCGTTGAAGGAAAACATCGTGAGGAAACCGGCATGTCCTAGAGCCAAAAATTCGAAGACATGTGACATCCACCAATCCGCACTGGGCCCGCGTGGTGGATGATGGCCCACTCCCTCTCACAGAGAGGAGGCCTATGTCCCAGCAGTGGGAACAATATAGGCTGATGATGAATGAATGAATGAATTTTTGGTATCTTACTTTAAGTTTTTTTTTTCTGCATATGCATATTATAAATATTCGTTAAAGCTCCTCCAATATGTACCTAGTTTTATTTTGCAAGTATTTGACCTGCGGGGACGCCGCAATCGCGGCGGTAACATCCCTCTTAATATTTCTTTTGGGGCAAGGGGAATTACATACAAGCTTGAAAGTTGAGATAATTGTAGCCTTGACTGACGTTGATGTTTTCAAGAATATTTATAATACGAGTATTAGATAAGAACCAGTATTTTTGTAAACATCTCGGTAATTTGGTCGACTTTAATTTTATTTAGGTATTTTTTTCATATTCAAGCTAAACCATACATAAAATTAGAAAAGTTTTTGTACTTATGTGGATGCGTACCTAGATTTTACATAACGATAAAGGAAAAAACTTCAGTTCCCTTAATATTACCTATGTCATTGTACGTTTTAGTGGCACTGGTCCGCGGAAGCTGATAAGTATGGTAAAGGCTTTGTCAAACAACGAGCTCAGTGCGGCGCATTAAAGCCTTTGTCAAACAGGCAGGCGAAAGCGAGGCGAAAGCGAGGCGATCCGATTCCGAGGCGAATGCGAAGCGAAGGGCGACGTCAAACTGGGTGCAGCGAACCGACGTTTTGTATGAAGCCAGTACCGAATTTATAGCGATCCGAAGGCGAAGCGGAGCGTTTTTGTTACGTCATGTATGGAAATATGAAGCGATATCGCGCCGAAACTGAGACCACGTCAAACAGAAAGGCGTGCCCGCGAAGCGAGGCGTGGCAGTTGTATTAGCTGGCTTTATAAGAACGACGTCAAACAGAGCAAATACGGGAAAGCGAGACCGAAGCGTGCACGTTGTTTGTGTTGCCAGATTTTTCTTTTTCTTCATTTTCTTTATTTCACAGAGAAAACAGTTTGAATTCTTTTTATTAGATAAGGTGCGCTAATCGATGAAATCGACTCAGGTTTTTCAAGTTTTCTTCGCGTGGTACAGACGCCAGCAAATCAACGTACAATATTACCCAATTGGCATTGGCTGGCTTTTGCCTGGTCCACTAAAACACCAGCTGATGTCATCACTGGTTACCACTGTCAAAAATGCAGTTGAAGTGGTGTAAATGCTGTATATTCCACGCCTTTTGAGGGTCTCAGCAACCACAGCAAAAGCGACAGCACAGCCGCTGTGCTTGCAATATAAGATAGCGCAACGGTGTCGACACAAATACCGCCACACACCAAAGGCCCACCCGCCTACCAATATCCCAACGTCATGTCGTCTGGTCTCTTCCCATCGTCAGGAACTGAGCCGTTAGGTCCTAAACCTGTAGGCACAGATTACCAGATAATGCACTCCATGTACTTACACGCGCTAACTACCTACTGGCCGCCGGTCCGTAGAAAGACCTTAGCGCAGCGGGTTGTCAATAGTCGCGCGACGCGCACGTACGCATATTTCGGTCGAATTGATGTTAGTTTTTAAATATTATGATATGATTGAAGAGATAAAACTATTTTTACAGTTTTCCTCGTGATGCAGAGGTTTTTATTTGTTATGAAAAAATGTACGCGAAAAGGTAATTAATTTTAAAACGTAATGTAACAACAGTATTAATTATTTAAAACTGTCGTTTATAAAGTGTGTAGGTAGGTACATTTTTCATCGACGATTTTACGTTTCGATTATTTTAAACGTACCCACGACACGGAGTTTCTGGTGTAGGACAATTTTAAAAAACTTTTTACAAGTGTATATTTTTAATTTTCACTTGTTCCGTTGGCGGTCTGTAATAAAATCTTGATAAGTTGATAATTAATTATATTTGACTTACTTCCCGGCTTCCGATTGAGCAGATGAACTCGTAATAATAGGTACAGCCGAGTATCGTTAACTCTCGCTATTACGAATTATCGAATGTTTAATATCAAAACGAAAAAAAATTAGAGAAAAAGAAACTCTGAATTATTAAATGTTGATAAACAAATAAATTCGTACGAAAGTAAGTGTACTGTGTCAAAAAAAACCCCTAGGTACTAACATCTTTGTCGACAGAGGCAGCCCTCGTATTTAGAATCTCCACGCGGCGGCGCGCATCTTCAAAGCGGAATTTACTTTACGTTTGTATGGTTAAGGCTCATTTTCGTTCGCAGCGTCTATCGACTTGAAAGTGTAGGCTATTATAGCGGTAGGTATTGAACATTTTGTATGGAGTGCGTTATATGTAATATGTGCTGTAGGTAAGTCGGCGCTGGCTGGTAGTGGCCCTTTTGCAACCCTCTAATATAAAAATACTTATCAGGTGTACTATGTAAAAATAAAAACAACATTTTTAAAATTGTTTATTTAATAATCTTTATCAACAATATAGAGGAATCCTGCCCATACAGTAATATTTTGTTAATGTCTAAAACATTACCATAGGTACTATTTTTTGGCAATAATTATGTCTCTTGAAGTACCTACTGAACTGAAAAATTTTAACTTTTAAATAGATAAATATTATGACAATCGCGTGTTTCCAAATAGGTCATTCTCCAAGAATCCATTGATTAATAATTCTAAGGTATCGTGTGGCAAAGTCTTGTCAATAAATCATCTTCCTCCATTAAACCCTCCGTTCGAATAGGGTACTTTTCCAGAGATAAGACTCTCGTCTAATTCCATGTCCTCATCTTCAACACAAATACTGATACTGATTAGAGCGAAGCTTCTATGCAGCTCAGAGAGGCATAACAAAGTGTTTAATGAATTTGGCATCCATATTCTTTTCTCTTCAAAGTAAGAATGAACAGGCTTTTTCTGGGTAAGCTCGCTCCATCGTAGGCTTCGTCTCAGTCACCTTTGCCTAGCTATGCTATTCTCAATAAGCACAGCATAAATCACATCGCTGGATCTCTCATCTCACGATTGGATAGGGATTTAACTAAAACCTTTAAAAAAAGTTTTGAAAATCTTAAAATTAACATAATATTATTTAAGACATATTAGTGACAGCACTAGTGACAAACAAAATAAAGAGTAATACATTCATAGAGAAAAATTGTAAAGAGTTTCTATATATCAGTCTCCCGCACTAATATGTAAAATAAAATCATTTAAAATTGTGGTTGTCTATGTATGCACAGAATACTTAATAATACTACGTACAGAAGAGTCACTTCCAAAAAACAGTCAAACAAACGTAAAATCTTTGCTCGAGAGAATAAAGTACATTTTAACTGGCGTCAAGATTGCACACCTACTTTTAAAATAGCCTATACAACGCGTGCTCAAGCAAAAATGTACTGAATGGATACCCGCGTGAGTTTATTTTGGTTTATCTGACACTAACGACTCTTAAAGGTCACGATCAAAACATAAGTCCCCATTCACACGAGCGCTTTTTTTTCGGGCGTAGATAACAAAAAATTAAATTGAACTTAAATGTCACCGTCCAGCACTTAAAGTCAAATACAGTACGAAATAAAGCGCCGTGCTTTAAAAGCGCTATGTGTGAACAGATACATAGACTTGCATTTCTTCTCTACGGCGTTTTTTTTAACGCCATATTATTTTATTTTGTATTTTGTGATGTACTTGCTAGCACGACCGTGAACACATTCATTATAACTTTTGATGGTAATAAATTTCTCTCATATTGTAATATTTTAAACCACTGATTAGCGAAGACACTAAATGTAGTAACTTGTAAG
This sequence comes from Agrotis segetum, assembly GCA_036375495.1. NCBI lineage: Eukaryota > Metazoa > Arthropoda > Insecta > Lepidoptera > Noctuidae > Agrotis > Agrotis segetum. The sequence goes on along the minus strand of JAQSVV010000280.1, from coordinate 388,729 downwards.
AAAAAATGATTAAAAAATTCTGCGACTAATAACGAAAGAGGAATTTACTACCGTCAAAGGTTATATTGAATATGTTCACGGTCGTGCTAAGAAGTACAACACAAATTTTTCAATATTTTTTTCATAATTTACGAAATTTCATCGGTTCGTAAGAGTACATAATGAGTAAAAAAAATTAGGCTTGCTCCCGTGTCTTCAACTACGATGCCAGCTGGGAATTTTAGAGTGGTCGTGCTGGGAAGTAGCCTTCCTAGCACGACCTGTATATCTACGGTTTTTGAGAGGTACAAAATTTCAAATTATTGGTATAAAATAGTAAAAATTTATTACCATCAAAAGTTGTAAGGAATATGTTCACGGTCGTGCCAGGAAGTACAACACAATTTTTTAAGTTCCTACACCACGAATAACAGAAATCTCGGACCCGGTGATAATTCTTCCATAATTCATAATTTAAATTAAAGCTGTAAAAATAAAGTTGACAAACTTACATTTGCAGTTGAAGAACATGTTCTCCGATACATTTTGTATAGGAACATATGTTATCAAAGTACGTTTTATAAGTTGGTCGACTATTACTCGTAAACTTGTAAAGCCTACTTATTCATGATAATTTTCTTTTAAACTTCGTTATTTAAACTACTATTGTGAATTTTTTCACACCCTCAAACATAACCGTTTAGAGGGGGGGGATACTCGAGTCTAGCAAAAATTAGTACTAAAGCTTAATATTTCACAAACGAATCTTTTTATCAAAAATTGTAAATGAAAACTATCAATATTTTTTAAAGACCTATTTAATGATTCCCCACACTAAGGGGTACGCGAGAAAAAAAAACATCCCCATTTAACGTGTACAGGAGGTACCCTAAAAAAAAAATATTTTACGAGACTTTATTTTACCACTTTTCGGCACAACAAATCCGTATATTTACACCAAATAACAGCTTTCTAGTACTGGGCGTCTCTGAGCTAAGCTGCGGACAGACGGACGGACGGACGGACTGACGGACATGGCGAAACTAAATAAGGGTTCCTTGTTGACAACGGAACCCTAAAAATCGATTTTGATATACATAGTATCTCTATAATAATTATAATGTATGGCAGCATAAAGGCCTTGAAGTCGTAACCAAAAAAAAAAATGAAAAAAAATAGTGATACCGTAAACATGTCACAAATTGACATCTATTGATATTGCCTATAATTCTTGATTTCATGTTTTGTGTTGTTGATTTTCCGTGATTGTTTACTAATCGACCGACTGCGTAAAGTAATTAACGAATATGCAACAAGAAAATGTGAAGCCATTGTGTGTGTGCACATACTTAGTTTTCCAACACCACAGTATGCGATAAAAACTAGGTTTTGAAAATAATATTCAGACATTTACCTACTGTTGACCAAACACAACTTGTATTTACATTTGTGACTGTATTTAAACTTTACCAGTTCTCAAGACACGGTTAACGGATTATTCGAATACTGGATTGGTCCACCTATAAAGGAAAACAATAAGTACATAATATTTTCATTGAGGAGGTACCAAGTATCTTTGATTTGCATTGAAAAAGTTGAGGCCCAGCCGTCGTTTTGTTGAAGATGAGAACAGTACGACATCAAACAGAGGATTAAATGATGATATTTTGAATGCCACGACCTTGTGTTACGATATCTTTGCATTAATCAATTGACTGTTGAAGTATGGCTTCACTAATATTAATTTATCAATTCCAGTCCTATTTTGGAAACAATAATGCTATTATCATAATCATGTGATTGAACATACATTCGTGCGTATTCTGAAAAAAAATTGTAATGTGTGTTTTGTACGGTTAAAACACATCAACAAAATGTTAAAGAGCAGGGGTTTCATGACATCGTTGTTATAGATAATATCACAATAAAATAATTGAATAATAAGTTGTTTGATTTTTACACGGTGCACCTATTGGGCGTTTTTCCATTAGCCGGCCCGGCAAAAATAGCAAAAATGTATGAAATGGTATGGCTCGCTTTTGCACTGCCAGCGCCGGCCCCGGCGCCGGTGCCATGCCGGCAAATGGAAAAGCACCCATTAGATACGTTACTTTTTATAAAGAGGATAGCAAACGAATAGGTACGGAATGCGTTACTTACGTCCTCATAATTATATTTTATTTTGTAAAGGTGTTTGCGCAGCACTGTTGCCTGCTGCTGCACCTGACCAGTAGTGATATGTCTCTTATCAACATTAAAATACAAATTACAACAACAAAATGTATTTATAGATTTCTTACATAAATAGCTATATTTAAAAGATATTTGTACGCGTTATTCACTCAAGCCGCATGAAAATACATCCGTTCATGATCTTCGTTCATTACACGGATTGTTCTTGTGAGAGGTGTTTTGGCCAGTATGTTGGGCCTGGCCACCGGACACAGCAAGCAGTGGCGCGTGCCAATTAACGCCACCACAACAGCTTCCTCAGCATCACTCCCGGGCTATATGCTTAGCAGTAGCTTTACCACATATGCACCAGTTAAATTCCGTGGGCATCCTGAGCTTGTCGTCAATATCTAGCGTGATGACCAAACAGATTTCACCAGAAGCGTTCGCTCCACTCATCCTCGGTCAAGATATGATGCACGTCCTCGATTATTCCACATTTCTCACAAAGCAGAACAGCTAATTTGTAAATAATATTAGTTTTTAAATCGGCATGACAGTGTGTGTCACTGTGGCACTGTCAAGTTTCGGATTCGCTTCGGATTCGCCTCGGAAACGCCTCGCTAACGCTTCGCTTAGTTTTATGTTTGACGTCGTGCATACAAAGCCAGCCATTACTAATAGTTCGGCAACGCTTCGCATTCGCCTTCGCCACGCCTCGCTGAGTTGTAATATCGCCAACGCCTTCGGATCGCTATCGCTATCGCATCGCTTTCGCGTTTCTATGTGACTGGATTCAAACAATTCCCTATATTACAAATGAAAACGCTTCGCTTCGCTTTCGGCACGCCTCTCTGTTTGACAATAGCTTTAGTGTCGTGTCGTGTCTTCACCGTTCTTTTATTTTATCGTGGTAAAATCATTAAAATATGAGTCCAGCTACGTACGACTGGACGAGAGAGCCTGTCTATACTCAGATTCAGACTACTTGTTACGAGGTCATGGTTTCTTGTTAAGACAGTCCAACAACCCCGGTAAAAGTCGATGCCGGCCCGCGGTATAAGTATATACCGTAGTTGTTGGCGTTCTGTAGTTTTTGTCTACGTCCATGGAAACAAAGTGTCATCATCACCAGCCTATTAACGTTCCCACTGCTGGGACGCAGGTCTCCTCTCTGTGAGAGGGTGTGGGCGTGCTATAATCTACCACGCGGGCCCAGTGCGGATTAGTTGGATGTACATGTCTTTGATTTTTTAGTTCTAGGACATGCCGGTTTCCTCACGATGTTTTCCTACACCGTTTTGAGAGCCGTGGTGACGAAATAAATTACACAAAGTAATGGGCCTGGCTCAATTATTCGAAACCACGACCTACAACTCGTAAGTCAGGGCCGATTCCACTGGGCCACCACTGTATCTTTCTAAACTTCAGCTTTCTGTCCTCAGAACTTCCCATTCGTGTCATACCAGCGCCTGGCTTCAGATCCAACGGTGTCAGTATCTGATGGCAAGCTGCGGATCTCTCCCAAGTTGCAGCAGAGACAACCAGGGTTTAATGAAGAATCTATTTATAGTGGCGCTATTAATTTGATAAGTGGGTAAGTTTACAAAAAAATTGTGGCGCAATTTTGTGCCACCAAACCCCTAAAGGTTTTAAGACAAATACAGTTTAAAATCGGTCGGGGTTTGGTGGCACAAAATTGTGCCACCGGAGAGGTTCAGTATTAAGCCTGTTGAGTGCTGAGACGTCTCTAAATATAAGTATGCTTTTTGTCCGTAAAGATGAGGTCCATCTCAGTTTTCGTCACATTATCAGGGCTTAGCCATATGCATTTCCTCTGGGGTGGTTACTTATAGAAAGAGTCCTCTTTCCCCAGAAAGTTGACGAGCATTTGTCCGTGTCATTCCTGTTTTCGTAGCCATGCGGACCAACTCTCGATTCGCTGTCGGTTTGTACTCCCACCTTGGCGTTAAAGTCGCCCATGAGAATGATGTAGTGCGCTTTAGTGATGTTGTGCAGCCCCGAAGATAATTAATTTTCGTACGTATTTACTACTTCCTCATCTGAGTGTACCGAAATCGGTGTGTATACTTGCGCAACCTTGTGGTAGTACCTTTCCGTTAACTTTAGTACTATAACGCTACCCTAGTCGACACACTCGAGATAAAATTCTACTAATAACTCACTGTAATTCAATTTTGTCCATCTTCTTCAGGTGCACATCATCATCTGAGGCTTGCATGAAAGAGGCGTGGGGTGCAGACATCCTGCCGCCCATCATCAGTGGCAAGATCACAACTAAAGGCTTTGCTTTCACGTATGGAATCGTCACAGTTAGGGCGAAACTGCCGCAGGGAGACTGGTTATATCCAGGTAAAAAATAATATCAAAAACTATCGCAGTTGTTTTTCTAGAAAGCTATTAGATACGAGGAACGACTCCATTGCCTAAGGAAAACTCTATCATTGATACAAATGGAGCCCCAATAAGTTTCACAAAGGCTGGAACAAAAGCGCTCCTTTATAATATTTAAGATCTTGCATCTGAAAAGAGTTGAAGTAGAGACTGATTCCTAGATGAACGTCAAGCGTGATTATCCAAAAAAGTACCTACATTAAAAATTGAGATGATTATAGTGAATTCCACAACTTCCTCACTTCCAGAAATTCTGCTGGAGCCATTCCTTCAGAAATACGGAAGCCTACACTACAGTTCCGGAGTGATCCAAATAGCATCAGCACGTGGCAACAGGGAGCTCAGCAGTGGTACTACTGATTACTCAAATAAGGTGAGTTGATGTTTTTTGAAGACGTACAAGCACGCAGGTCTTTGACGAGGTACCGTGATAGAAGGTGCAGTAAAGTTTGTGGTGTCATAGAAATGCAAAGAGAGGGGATTGGAAAGGGCGAAATGAGCATCTGGATAAGCCAGGAGAGAATGGCAGAAACAACTACTGTAACTGTGCTAATACTGATTACTCGAATAAGGTTTGTCTTTATGCACCTGTGCCTAATGTCTCTGCCTCTAATTGCATTTTACTGTGGTGTGGCAAAATTCACACCTACGTTTCTTCTATTATTGCAACGCTTAATGCTCAATCATACACTGAACTTTGAAGTGCAGCTTTTACGCCATCTTTGAAATTCTCTCAATCATCATTTGCGTAGCCTTTTCCCAACCATATTGGGGTCGGTTTCCAATCAAACCAGATGCAGCTGGATATCAGTATTTTACATGGAGCGACTGCCTGTCGGATCTCCAAAATCCAGTAACTGGGCAAAACGATACCCCATGATAAGACTGGGTGTCAGACTTAACAGTAACGACTGTCAAAATTCTACAAAAGACAGCAGCTATGAGTGGCAGTGAAGGGATTGTTTAACAATTTTAAAAGTATATCTAGCTGGTGTACTTATTTGAAAATTTGTTGAGTTAAAGCATTTTGTTAATACTATTATGAATTTGGTTCCAGGTTCTCTTTGGTGGACCAATCATGGATTTCCAGTGCCACGACACCTTGTTGAATAAAAGAATTCTCCAGAACGGACTGTGGGGAGACGATTACCACGAGTATTCAGTCAGATGGGCGCCAGGTAAGCACAAACAAGCATAATATGGCCTCAGCACTTTTCTGGTGGTCACCCCTGTTGATTCTGGCTTTCATGTAGTGTTTTGAGAATAACGTGGCGGATCAAAGACATAGTGTATTACAGGTTCACTACTGGATAGGTACCTTACAGCTACAGATACTCTTAGAAATTGGCGACACATACACGTAAATGTGTATTGTTTAGGTTTACTACTGCCTAATTCATCAAGGATTGCAGTCTTGATGATAATGATGAGGTGTGTTACGTGGTGTGCGTGAACATTAATTTCGCCAGTTCATAGGGCCTGAGCATATTCATATCCATTGGATACAAATTCAGACCCTGGAGCTACTACTACTACAGAGAAGATCTCAATATCAATAATATCTTGCACTACTTGGGACACAGGGCGCCTTTCTAAGCTCCCTATGCGAACTTCTTTAAATGAGCTCTGGTCTGGCCCATTGGGTGCTTTTATAATTCACCGTGCCACGGCACGGTACGGCACGTTTTTATCGCCACGGTAAAGTAGGAACGCAAAATGTATGCAAACGCTTTTAATTTACCGTCCACGGCAACGGCACGCCGTGAACCGCAACGATCTGCCGTGCCGTTGCCGTAGCATACTGCGCTCCCTGTCAAATCGTCGCGGCATTGTTGAGAGTGTAGTGTGTGCGTACTAGAAATTTGTATGTGTGCGTGCGTAGCCAAGAGGCGCGGGTGGCAGGGCGAGAGTATGTAAGGGAGAAAGTATGTGATAAAACGATTTTGTTGACATCCGAAAATAATTGAAAAACTTATTTAGGTCTTTCTTGAGCTTATCAAATAGCGTGTAGTATGACCCTTCTAAATATTTTACTTTTAAAAGCGGATGTTGTAAATACTTTCTAGTAATATGTCTTTTTACGTCTTAAATATAACAAATAGAGCAAAAGTAGTCGCTGTCTCTTCGAGAACATGTCTGCACTTTGAAGACGCGCAAAGCGTAATAATTTCACGGTGAATTATAAAATCACCCTACGGCACGGCATGCCGTCCACGGCCACAAAATTCTTCTTCACGTCCACGGTAATATCGTGCCGTACCGTGAAACGGCAAATTATAAAAGCACCCATTGTGGTCCTGGTTTGACCATTTCTGCTTCCCTCCAGAATCTGCGCCCGTGCATTCTTGGGGACACCTTTATTTTCGGTACTGGTCGGGAATCGCACTAGGGATCTAGTCCTCAACAGCTCTTACCACCACTAAGACCAACATTTTTTTTTCTACCACACAGATCGCATGACGTTATCAGTAGACGGAGCGGAGTGGGCCCGAGTGGAGCCAACAGCTAGTGGTCTGCGCGGGCGCTTCCCGGAACAATGCTCGCAACTCCCACGAACATTGCTTCAACTGGGATCTAAGATGGCGCCGTTTGATGATCATGTACATATTATCTTTAATTAACTTGTTACATTTTAAAATCAATGTAGAGTTATGGGAACTGTAGTATTCGGGAGGGATTAGCATCGCTTCTTGCTTTTATTGGGTTGTTTTATGCATCCCGCCAACCTGGCCCGTCAATGGGGTGTATAGGAAAATTTGTATCAGTTACCCACATGCCGAAAACGACTCTAAAAAGCCGTAGTTCAGCATTTTTACCTATCAACCTGTTACCGGGCCAGGGGTAGCAGGGTGGCTGAAACCAACCCTTTTTTGTGTCCATCTAAAGAGGTAGCATCACTGAAAAATAAAAGACATTAGAAGAACCAGGATGAGTTTGAGTCAGTAAGAGTCGTTTTCAGTCTACACTGAACAAAACTCCCACATAAAAATGTATGGGCTTCCGCGTCAGTACATAGCTATCCCACATGCTATAACTCTTCAAATCCATGTCCCCAGTTCTACATAACCTTGGGATTGGGAGCAGGCAGCATCACCGAGTTTCCTGACGGCGTGAAGACCGTGAACGACCGACCCAAGCCCTGGAGCAACCCCAGCAGGAAGGCACTCCTCAACTTCTGGCAGGACATGACTTCCTGGCTGGACACCTGGAACGAACCTCAAATGCTGGTGGATTACGTCAAAGTTGTTGCGCTGTGATAGTTTTAAGATCTAGTTTTTTTTAATTGCGACTGAATTGTGTTAACTAAGTAAGTCTTTTTAGGTTAGATAAGTTAGCGTATTTTCGCTTCCGCGTCCGATCTATGGCGCTGGTTGCCTGAAATCATGTAGCCTAGTACATCCGCGCCAAAACCGCCTTCAGTTTACGTGACTGTAAATTTTTTTTTTTTGCAAACGTCACTGTTTTGTTTAGGAGTCCTCCCTGGATAAATACAGGATGTTAATTTTGGCGCCAAAACATTGTACAATATTTTGCGATATTCAAATTGAGTGGGGTGATAATGAGAACTGAATCGCTGTGATTGCATTCAACAAAGTTGGTATGGACCAAAAGCAATTTTTAGGGTTCCGTAGTCAACAAGGAACCCTTATAGTTTCGCCATGTCCGTCCGTCCGTCCGTCTGTCCGCAGTTTAGCTCAGAGACGCACAGTACTAGAGAGCTGTAATTTGGTGTAAATATACGGATTTGTTGTGCCAAAAAAGTGGTAAAATAAAATCTCGTAAAATATTTTTTTAGGGTACCTCCAGTACTTACACGTAAAGTGAGGATTTTTTTTTTCTCGCGTACCCCTTAGTGTGGGGTATCATTAAATAGGCCTTTAAAAATATGTAATGATAGTTTCCATTAACAATTTTTTGATAAAAAAAATTCGTTTGTGAAATATTAAGCTTTATAGTGCTAAATTTTGCTCGATTCGAGTGTCCCCCCCTCTACCAGCTAAACGGTTATGTTTGGGGGTGTGAAATAATTTACAATAGTAGTATATATAACGAAGTTTAAAAGAAAATTATCACGACTAAGTAGGCTTTACAACTTTACGAGTAATAGTCGACCAACTTATAAAACGTACTTGGATATCATATTTTCTTAAACAAAATGTATCGGAGACAACTGCAAATGTAAGTTTGTCAACTTTATTTTTACAGCTTTAATAGGTATGTTTTTTGGGGATAGGTAGGTTTTTATCGTCAACTATTTTTAACTAACTTCAAAAAAAGGAGGAGGTTCTAAATTCGCCGTAATCTTTTTTTAATGTATTTTCCCCGATTTCTCAAAAACTCCTGGACCGATTTTGAAAATTCTTCTTTTTAAAATTAAATTCAGCGAATCAGTTTAGTTAGTTCGCATAAGTATTTTGATGGGCAACTACGGAACCCTACACTGTGCGTGGCCCGACACGCACTTGGCCGGTTTTTGAAACTTTCCATACGTTAAGTACTTACTAGTCAAATGTTTGTGTACCGAGCTAGGTATTAACAGGTACAATGAAATCTCGTCTGTTTGTAACAAAATAAGCTCTGGCCGTGGTTAAAGCAGTAAGAGAAAGAATTCGAAGAAATCCTTTCCGAAAGCAAAAGATATTATCTCAGGAGATGAAGGGGATGATGACGAAGGGGGGGGGGGGGCAATGGTGCTGAATTAATCTGGATATTGAAAAATTTTAAATGACCATTTCTAATATTTAAGTTTTTTTTTTGTATTTTAAATTGTTTTATATTAATGTATGAAACTAACACACTGCAAAAGTAATAAATATTATTTTCATAAAAAAAATGTTTTTCTTTGTGACATATATATGGCAAGACTAGGGACCTACCTATAAAAATATTGCTCGTTTCATAATTTAACAGTAGGATGAGTGGTGTCAAATGAACCTGCCTATCGTACGATCGATTTGACGCTGCAAATTGTTTCAAATTTTATTGGCAGTTCGTCCATATACACCATACTGCCTATCGTACGATGGATTTGACCAAACTTCAAATCTGCAGCAGTGATGCCAACACAGCAACTTTATAGCTAGATCTGGCTATTATTCGGTGACGACAGCTACAATTTTATAAAATTTGTAGCCAAACTTTTTAGCTAGTTTTTCTAGCACCTTTTCATTTCATCATGAGAATTTCGAAATTAATCAAGTAGTGTCCCGAGTGGAAAGACAAAATAATGCAACAGTGGCTCATTTTACATAATAAATAAGTGGCATTCTGAAGAAAGAGTTCAGTTTTGGGTTAAAATAAGAAAAAAAAATCTCCCGGTGACAAAATATATTATTTAAATATACAAGGTGCTAAAAAATTAACTGCAGGAATTTCGTGTGCGTACTCGGTATCAAAAACGACGACGATATTTTTTTATTTCAAACATTTTTTTATTTTAATGAATTTGATTGCTCTTTGAAGTCGTTCACCATCGTTTGTAGCGTTCTCAGATATATTTTGTAAACGGAAGAATTACATTTTTTTAGTTAAACCCGAAACTGAACTATTTTTACTCAAAGGAAACATTCCTTTATTTTGGAATAGAAAGCAAACTGCATTCATAGATTTTTGAAAATTCTCTTCTTCCACACCCGGGAATCGAATCGGGTAAAATCTGAAAAAAAAATTACCCTGTTCTTTTAATCTTGTCAATTATTATAAGGATGAAATCTCTCTATTAAACATGATAAATTAAATGCCAATTTAAGCCCATTTCCAGCAAGGAATTACCTAGTTAGTTTACCATTTTTTGTAAAAATTAAATTAATTTAAGATTTCCAAATTGATTGAAATACTCCCCCGCTTAGGGTGCTTGTGCACGGTGCATGTAACCCGCGCAAGTGCCTCAACATGATCAAGCTACGTACGCCGTGTACAAGCACCCCGCGGGCAGCTTGATCAAGTAGCTTGCGCATGTTACTAGCGCGGGTAAACCGGAAACCCGAACCTTTGTTTGCGCGTATTGCATGCGCCGTGTACAAGCACCCCGCGGGTAACTTGATCACTTGATCAAGTAGCTTGCGCATGTTACCCACACCTTTACTTGCGCGAGTTACATGTGCCGTGTACAAGCACCCTTTCGGTGCCCCCCTCGTCCCACAGCACAATCGGCGCGGCGCGGCGCGCCGTGTTTCAGCTCAACATGTCGCAAACTAACGCATTGGATGTTTCTGTCTCTCTAAGGCTGCTTTTCCACCAGAGAAGCGCTATGTAAATAAATGAATGTGATTGGTGGATATCAAACGTATCCGTAGCAACGTAGCATAGCGCATCTCTGGTGGAAAAGCAGCCTAAAGCTACTCGTATTACAACTGAAAACAATTAGGCGACGAGAACCTAATATACGCGGTCGATAAGTACGCTATCGTCTAGTGACAGAATTATCTTCCACAATTTTTATTGTAATCAAAGACTACACCAATAAAATTACATTCACTAACAAAATGACTGCGACCGGGAGAAGACGTGTCGTGCAATTCATAACTGTGTTTATTCTTATACAATCGTCATGTGCTATGTATTATGAAATGCCTGATGTGACTATTACTGCACTATCGCCGAGAGGATTTAAAGCATCTATACCAAGTAAGGGACTTATATTTTTGGTTAAAAATTACACTAGTCTACACTGAAAATTTATACTGCACGTATAATTTTAAGTTATTTTTCCATGTCAACCTATGCTAAATACGAATTGATAAGAAAAAGCCATTAAATTTCCTTCGAACCTAACCTGTCCGAGTCGGGGTGCCCCAAGTCCCGAGCTCGCTTCGCTCGCTCTTGCATTCTTAGTGAAATTGGTGATTACCACCAACTACTAAGGTAGCTCGACGGAGCCCGTTTTTTTTATAGACATTGAAAGGAAACGAATGATTAAATAACTGAATATTTGATACGATATTTCGACTACATCATTATTCTTCTAATGAAACATGAGTTTAAATAAAATTTGTGCATTTCAAATTCGGTCTAATAAATATATTTTAAAGAAAAAAAATAAAAAAAATACCAATGAATTATTCGGTGAAATGAATAATTCTACGAAACGACAGATAATCAAAATTAGCCGGAGTGATTTTCGACGAAGCGATGTTCTACCAAACGAGGGTGATACGTTTTTACAAGTTTTTACGATACGCTGTCATTTCTAACCTCATCGAACACAATAATAAAGGTATTTTTTTCGAATTTATAAAGCCATAATACCATAATAAAGTCTAGGAACCACATTTGTACTGCGATTCATTGTGCAGGATTGAAAAATGGGATAACTGGCAAAAAAAAGTTGTTTTCTTTAATAGTGCAAGATTCGACAAATCATGTAAATGATAAATTGTTTGCTTGACAACTCATTTGTTTAGAAAATTTCATAGCGTTTCAGAAAAAAAGAAGTCAACATTACCCAAAATTTGTATGTCAAAATTGTAACGCGCGGGCAAAACGGGGTTAAATAATATAATCATTGAGTACTTATGTGTTACGGGTAATACCCGAAGTGCGGTTAAACTTATATCCTACTTATCTTCGGTTAGAACTAGGTTTAGCCGGCTAAAACTAGGTGCAGCCTCTTGGGGGATTTGCTGGCACCCCGATTCGGAAAATATAACCACGAAGAGGATAGACATTCTCTTCGTGGTTATATTTTTAAACCACCCAGAAGTAACCCCGTCGACGTGCTTCCGTGAAGGAAGGATACATCTAAATTTAACCGCATGTGATCGGTTACACCTAGTTTTAGCTGGCTAAAACTAGGTGTAACCGCACTTCGGGTATTAGCCGTAACATAATTAGATACTAAACCAAAAATAACTAAACATGTATTTTTGGATTTTTCGTAAATCAGCCCCAAGTTGGTTAAAAGGGGTATTCAAGTTTTAAGGAAAGGATGTTAAGGCTTCCGTCTTCTTTTGCACAAAATTGAATCGCGTTCGGCCAGTCGATCGTACGTCAAATTTCGGGCTCCCTTCCCGCAATCCCCCGCATACATCCTGCCCACTGAATTATTATAAAACAATTTTGATGCGGTATGAACATTGCTCTACTAAAGATTTTTTAAAATGAGTTATAGAATTTTTGCTTAATAAGGAGTTTTAATATGACTTGGTTTCAGGGTTGGAAAAAAAACAGTTTTTTTTAATTTATAAAACAAACAGTAACAGTTCAAAATGTTTTTGTGATTTTTTTTTTTAGTTTCTGGTTCTTTTTTTAAATTAATTCCACCTCGTTTGTTGATGTCTAAACGTATATATCAATTATGTTTCATTTCTAGACTACATCTTTTCAAATTCACCCTCTGTAATGATTTTTTTACGAAAAATGATCAATGGAATAAAAACATGTGATGTTTTTTTTCTAAAAATTTTAAGCATTATTTCATTACAGTGTCAATAAAAGTTAAAAATATGACATAACAATGGCATTAAACTCAAAAGGTTTTATGTCAAACTTATTTTCATTTTAATATGCATTCATCTGCCTTAAAAAGTAGTTGAAACGGGTAATAAAAAACACTGTTTAATTTCAAACTGTTTTAAACAGGTGTTTTGAAACAACTTGTTTTAATCATGCCAACCCTGCTTGGTTTGTAATAATACGAGTATCACACAAGTGTTTTAATACTATTTAAATACTCTCATAGGTTAAATTCTGTCAGGTTTAATTTGTTAAACACAATCGTGTTTAACTAATTAAACCTAAAAAAAGGTCAGTGCAGCAGTCATGTTGGCAAAGGAAGATGAGGGACGCGTGAGAGAGACGACAGCGTAAACCTTACATCCCAGCCGCAGTGGTAAACCCAGAACGTAAAAGGCTATTAAAGAACGCCGTGAATTTAAGTAAGTACAAGTGTGACAGTATCTCCCGCTTGGCCTGGGGAGGACTCATTTGATGATTTTATCATGAAAAAAAGTCATGGGCCATGCCCGGGTCGACAGCGCGTTGTGTTCTACGAGCGCCTCAAATAGCGTCAGCATAATGACGGGGTCCCCCTCTAGAGGGCTAAAGCCTGCTGGCGTGGATTTTAAAAAAAGGACACCGTGGATTTTAGTCAGTACAAATCTGACAGTCCCATCCAAGAACTGCACTCCTTGTCATAGGCACAGTCCATTACCACCGGGAGACAGAGAAAGCAACGGTTTTGTTACTTGCTGGATTTTAATGAAGGAGCAATGTTAGCGAACGTGAATGTGAGAAAAAACAAAGTAAATTTTAAATGTCAATAAGGTCGAAAATCGCTTGAAGCTGTTTTTTAATTTGCTATCGTTAAGCAATTTAAAAAACAGGTTCAAACGATTTTCGACCTTATTGAAATTTATACAAAAACCGGAATTTAATGAAGGAGCAATATTAGCGAACGTGAAAGTGAGAAAAAACAAACAAAATTTTAAATGTCAATAAGGTCGAAAATAGTTTGAACATGTTTTTTAAATTGCTTAACGATAGCAAGTTAAAAAAACAGCTTCAAGCGATTTTCGACCTTATTGACATTTATGCAAAAACCGGATTTTAATGAAGGAGCAATGTTAGCGAACGTGAAAGTGAGAAAAAACAAACAAAATTTTAAATGTCAATAAGGGCGAAAATCGCTTGAAGCTGTTTTTTTTTAACTTGCTATCGTTAAGCAATTTAAAAAACATGTTCAAACTGTTTTCGACCTTACTGACATTTATGCAAACACCGGATTTTATTGAAGGAGCAATGTTAGCGATCGTGAAAGTGAGAAAAAAACAAACTAAATTTTAAATGTCAATAAGGTCGGAATTCGCTCCAACTTGTTTAGTTACTTCTCCATATCTTTTAACAATAATCGGTTCACAACTGAAAATTCTGTAGGAAATTTGACAATTAATTCCTCTTTTTCTACCCCTATAGGCCGAGTTTAATTTTGATATTTAATGGGACCAACTTTCGGATAAACTCTGTCCAACAAAAAAAAAGATTTTTTGATATTGGACCACCTTAGAGAAAGTAAAGAATGGTCATAAATAAAAAAAAAAACATTATATACATGTCGAATTGAGAACCTCCTCCTTTTTTTCCGTCGGTTAAAAAATATATTTTAACATAGTAAAGTAGAGCAACCTGAGATGCGTAACTGCGCGTCATCACCGTTAGAGCGAGAGAAGGTGCGAGCGAGAGGGACCAACAAAAATTCGTCGTGGACCTCACGTCCGATCGCTCCGGCCGTCCACCGGCCACTAAGGAATTTCTCTTGCAATTCTCGTTTATAAACACTTTTTGAGAGGTTATTTGAGATATTTTTTTTTTTTTATTGTTGAAAAAAAGCGCTTTAGGTACAATTTTTTTTTTTAATTTGCTTTATTGATCTGTTGACATCGAGATAATGTAATATTACATACCTACGATGCATAGTTCCTATAAAAAAAACCATTTATTAAGAGATGAAATCCGAGAATTTTGATGATATTCTGCCATCTTAATCTAGAAAATGAAAGATAAATCTAAAAAACTAATCAGCGCAGTTTGAAGACGAGGATATTGCGGTCATTATGCGCTGATCAGATTTTTAAATGAATTCTTCATTGTCTCAGATTGAGTGCACCAACGTAACTCGAAATGACGTTGGGCAGGAAAGAGCTGTTTTGAACGCTTGATTTACTTAATATAATCTACTTAAATCAACTTTAAAAAAATAACTAGCTGTTACTTATATTATGGTTATTTATGTGCAATAATAATATTTCAAGCTATTGAACTATTTTGTTCAAAAATCACAAACAAAGTTACGCAAATAATTCGGCGCGCGTGAATTTTAGAAGACTTGCCCCTTAAGCCGCTAACAGTAGAAACTTGAATTTTGGATGGTAAAAATTGCGAAAATCCACCTCTAAGGGGGAACTGGTTTTAAACCCTTATTATAAGTTTGAAAATTTTCACGGAATTTCTAGTACCTACACTTGCCACTGGTTTTTGTTAGATAGTGCGCCTGCGCAGTTTACTTGTGCCAGGAAAAAAAAATAAGAGATAAACCTTGTGTTTTGCTAGATAGCCGTACACCTCAGATAAAAATGAGGGGTATGAGGTCAGAACTTCGCGCCGGCCACGTGAGCTCCATGTTCAATAATAGGTATGTCTCATACTATTAGGTACTAGCTTCTGCCCGCGACTTCGTACGCGAATCCTGTTGCTTATGCCAGCGACAACGGGGTCGTCAAAATCGAAAATCTGAAAAGTCTGATAGATACCCAAGAATTCCAAGAGCCCGGGTAAAAAAATTAATGGGAGTTTGGCCAGTAGAGTAATTTTTTCACTCATATATTCATCGTCATCGAAAATCAGTCCTGAACTGTTACCGCCTTCACTGCGTGGAGGTACTCCCAGTTTATGTTATTTTATAATAAAACTATACAGTGAAATTAGTGATAGCTTTGACTTCCACATCAGGTGTTCAATATCTTCAATTTTCACATCAACAGAGACTGCTCGTCGGGCTGAACAATTTTGCAAAGGCTCTTGGAGTTCCACATCAGGTGTTCCAGATCTTCAAATTTATTCTCTCAGCAAAAAATGTTCATGACGTGGAACAATTTTCGCTATCGCACCATTTTTGTATCTCTTATAGTTTAGCTGGTCCGTTGCGGTTCTGCACCAGGTGTTCAAGTTTCCAAAATAAATTATAGCCTATGTGTTGGTCAGACTTAATACTTATACAACAAAAAAAAAAAAATCATTCAAATCCGTCCAGTACTTTTTGAGTTTATCCCGGACATACATACAGACAAACAGACAAAAATTCTAAAAACTATATTTTTGGCTTTGGTATCGATTGTAGATCACACCCCAAGTATTCTTTTTAAAAAATATTCAATGTACAGTTTTGACTTTCCTACTATTTTATTATATGTATATAGATTTTTTCATAAATATGCTAAAGCTAATGCACTCTTATAATATTATTACATTTTATAGCATGCGCAGGTGCACTATCTAAAAAAAACGCAAATTAGGTTGTAAATATTACTTACAATCGCAACTGCAGTAATAATAAATTCCTCGAAATTATTCATAACGTAAATAAAAAAAAATATTTCAGTTTAAGGGCGGTTCGATTGGATTAATTAACGACATGATGGTCAATACAAGTAATGCCAGCTCATAAATTTACGCTAAAACAATTTAGCTCGCCCAAAGAATGTCACACCAGCAGGGCTAGCATGCGCAAGTCGACAAAATATTGTCGACACATTATCTCGTGCTGAGACGACTTAAGTCTGTTTGTCGATGAGAGCTAACATGGTGACACATTATATGTCGTGTCGTTCTGACATAGAGCTCATGTCGTTCTGTCAAACCTGTTTTTGTCGTCATGCGCGCTATATTTAGTCGAATTTTGACATTTTCCTATGACAAGTTTCTCTTCGATGGTTTTTGAAGACGAGAAATCGCGACAACAGTGACTAAAAACTGAACACAGTGTTCTGTGAACTTTTAAGTATAATGGCGGCGCCGTACTACAATTATGATTTAACTGTGTATGAGGAGAGGGAAGCAAGAAAAATACAGAGGAAGGTGATTCGCGACGTCTGCAACCCATTTGACCTAAGGGATAACGAGTTCTAGTCCCTTTGGCGAATTACAATGTTATAGAATTTAAATTAAATTATGTTATAGAATATAAGCTCCAAGACATTTACAGTTATTTACAGTTCAATTTGTGACTATCAATCTATCTCTTTCAATTGATAAGGGCACTATTATTGTACAGTGCACACACGACAAGTAAACTTTCGTTCGTATTACGAATAATGTTTCGCAGCAATTTCAGAACTTTGTACTTTATGAATAGTCAACATTCAATCTTGATTTATGGTTGGCATAGTGTTTATTTTGTACATTACATTTAGGACATTTCATCGAGATAATTAATGTCACATAGTATTATGATTACATAACTTAGAACTTTGAAAAATCCATTATTTACACGGTTTGTTTTGTAAATCAATTATTACGGGTGTTCAGAAGGGGAAATGAGACGCCTTGTAGTATGGTACAATTATATTCTTCCAGCTCCAAAAGTTATAATTAATATAATAAGAATCAGCTCTCACGAAAAATGGCGACCAACGCTAGCTGCCCCCAAGAAAGTACCACCGCCACCCGGAAGTCAAACTTACATTCTTTCAATTATTATAAAATATTCGTAACACTGCATAAATTGACATACTTATTACAATTATCGTAAGAATATATGTTACAGGTTTTATATATTAAACTTCTACAATTAAATATTATTTGTAGTAATATTACTCAATTAATAAATGAATGCTCTGAGAAAAGGACAAGTTATTAATATTTTAAAATGACTAGGACATTACATTCTTTACAAATTATTGATAGATGGCGCTATTAGGAACATTACATCCGTAAATCTTTATGGCTGCTGTTATACTAGTTGCGTTCAGAGTCGGTAGATGGCGTTAGTCGTTGGTTCGTGAGGCGATGATGGAATCTAACTGTTACACAATTACAACATTCATCATCATCATCAGCAGTGCCGTATTATCCATAAGGCACTTTAGGCCAGTGCCTAGGGGCCCATTATGACCAGGGGCCCAGCACCCATGATTATTAAGTGGAAAAAAGGGATTGTGTGGTTTTATGAAACCACGGTAAAAGTGAAACTTATTTTCACATTATAAGGCCCCCATTATTGACACTATAAGAGTGACGGTGAATGTCAGAATTTTTTTATTGTATTGAAATTTATTGGAAGTAGAACATAAAACCTACGAGCAATCCGCGCGCCGCTCTATATAATCTGTGGTCAGCTGATGTCGTTCTATTTTTCATGTCATGTAGCTTGTAACGTTTTTCCTAATTATATCTCTATACTTTAATTCTAGTTTTCTTTACATTAGGTTATGGGCATATGACCCGTTAGTCATTAAAAGTAAAGTAAACTCCGTTAGTTTAAAGTTCCGCGAGTGATTTCTGATTTTTAGGTAGCCACCGTTACAAAGCAATTTTTGAATTTGCTCCGGTAAAAATGGCTATGTCAAATGTACAAATTGACAAATTACTCGGAAGAGATAACTATTGCACCTGGAAATTCGCCGTACAAACATATTTACAACACGAAGACCTGTGGGACTGTGTTGAACCTGCCGATGACAAAGTAGTAAATCCGAAGCAAGACCTAAAGGCGAAGTCTAAAATAATCTTACTTGTGGACCCCGTCAACTACATACATGTCCAAGATGCAAAGAGTGCTAAAGAGGTCTGGCAAAATTTACGAAATGCCTTTGAAGATTCAGGTTTAACTAGAAAAGTGGGGTTACTCCGAGACTTGGTGAATACCACATTAGATGGATGTTCAAACATTGAGGAATATGTGAATAAAATAGTAACCACCGCCCACAAACTCAGAAGTGTAGGTTTCCACGTTGATGATGAATGGTTGGGGACACTTATGCTAGCTGGTTTGCCGGAACAATACAAACCAATGATCATGGGACTGGAAAGCTCCGGTGTAAAGATAAGTACAGACTCAATAAAAACTAAACTTTTGCAAGAGGTCAAAGAGTCAAATGTCTCCGTTCTTTACACAAAGCATAAATCTACCCACCGACAAAATGTTAATAATAATCAGCATAAAAAACCATCAGGACCGCGTTGCTACAACTGCAATAAGTATGGACACATGAGTAAGTTCTGCAACAAGAAGAAAAATGAAAATAAAGGTTTTGCAGCAGTTTTTTCAGCAGCTCATGAACACATTGACAGTGTGGATTGGTATGTGGATTCCGGAGCGTCTTTACACATGACCAACTTATCTGACTGTATGTATGATGTCCGCTCACCACCGACAGAACATATTAAGGTTGCCAACAACACATCCGTCTCCGTTGAAAAAATGGGTAATGTAAACTTGGACTTAATTGGAGAAAATGGTGAGATCAATCACATACAGGTGAGAGATATTTTATATGTACCACAATTGAGCACCAACTTATTGTCAGTAAGTCAGTTAACAAAAAATGGCTGTCAAGTAATATTCAATAAAAGTGGCTGTGAAATATATAATACCAAGAAACAATTAATTGCAACAGCAAAGCTAATTAATAACATGTATAAGTTAAATATTGCCAAAGGAAATGCATTCATGTCCACTGTAGATAGCCAAAACATTGATGTGTGGCATCGTAGAATGGGACATTTAAATTACATTGATGTTAATAGACTACCATTATGTACTGAAGGTGTCAAATTATCAAATACAGAAACATTGAATAATAATTGCATTTCATGTTTGCAAGGCAAACAGACAAGGCTTCCTTTTAAGAACATTGGCTCCCGGGCTACTGCACCACTGGAACTGATACACTCAGACTTGTGTGGTCCTATGGAGACGCCATCTATGGGAGGAGCCAGGTATTTCATCACGTTTATAGATGATTATTCTAGAAAAGTGTCTGTTTATTTCCTGAAAAATAAAATGAATATCAGATTAGTATTTGACATGTACAAGAAGGAGATGGAGAACCAATTGGATTGTAAAATAAAAATTCTACGCACCGATAATGGCTTAGAATATATTAATAATCAATTGTCTCAATATTTGGCAGGAACAGGTATCAAGCATCAAACAACTGCACCGTACACGCCCGAGCAAAACGGACTTGCCGAGCGGATGAATCGCACTCTAGTGGAGCGTGCGAGATGTATGCTGTTCGATGCTGGACTTTCAAAACAGTATTGGGCAGAGGCAGTGGAGACAGCTGCGCACTTAGTAAATCGCTCTCCGAGTCGAGTTCTTGACTACGTGACACCACTCCAAAAGTTAACAGGTATTAAACCAAACATATCACATCTTAGAATATTTGGTTGTAAAGCCATGGTTCACGTGCCGAAAGAAAAGAGACTAAAGTGGGATCCAAAATCTACTGAAATGATATTTCTTGGATATTGTGAAAATACCAAAGCATATAGATTATTGAATCCAAATACAAAGAGGATTACTAAAAGTAGAAATGTCACATTTTTAGAAGACTGCCGCTGTAATGAAAGTTTAAACACAAAAAACATTAATAATAATAAATTACAAATACCTGTGCCATTAACAGAGACTGTAGACACTCCAACTAATGAAGAAAACTCGGGCTCCGCACACAATGGCCAGAACACAGAGTTACGCTGTTCAACACCTATATCAGATGAGAGTTATATGGATCCATGTAATGAGGATACGACTTATGAACCTAGCACTGAATGCTCATTTGAATCTCCAAACCGTTTTATAAATCTGAGACCACGTAGAAACCAGACTGATTTGGAAGATGAAGAAAATGTACATGCTGCATGTTTGGCTCTAAGTCAGGATCCTGTGACAGTTGAGGAAGCAATGTCTCGCTCAGAATCCAGTCATTGGAAGAAAGCCATGGAGGAAGAGTATAAGGTATTAATGAAAAATGACACTTGGCTTTTATGTGACTTGCCGACTGGGAAGAAGGCTATACCTTGCAAATGGTTTTTCAAGACAAAAAGAGATGAGAAAGGAAACATAGCAAAATATAAGGCGAGATTAGTAATTAAAGGATGCGCTCAAAAGAAAGGTATGGATTACAATGAAGTATATTCACCGGTAATCAGATATTCATCCCTCCGCTATTTGTTTGCATTGGCAGTAAAATATAATTTGGATATTGATCAAATGGATGCTGTGTCTGCCTTTCTACAGGGTGATATTGAAGAAAATATTTATATGAAACAGCCCCCAAGCTTTGAAGAAAATAATACACAAGTGTGTTTATTGAAAAAGTCTCTTTATGGATTAAAGCAAGCCAGTAGACAATGGAACAAGAAATTAGATAACAAATTGAAAGAAATTGGTTTGACACAGTCATTGCTTGATTCCTGTATTTATTACAGAATAGAAAAAGAAAACATAACATTCTTAGCTGTATATGTTGATGATTTATTATTATTTACAAGTTCCATTGAAACGAAAAATTACATAAAGGAAAAAATATTTTCTAACTTTGAAATGAAAGACTTGGGAGAGTTAAAATACTGTTTGGGTTTGCACGTACATAGAGACAGGAAAAATGGCATTTTATACATAAATCAGAAGCAATATATTCGGGACATACTGAATAAATATGGAATGTCAAATTGTAAAGGTGTGAAAACGCCTATTGATCCAAAGACTAAGTTTAATATGAGTCAGACTCAGACTACTGTTGACGTGACTTCATATCAGGAAATGATTGGATCATTACTGTATTTATCACAAGGAACCCGCCCAGATATAGCATATGCTGTGAATACTTTAAGTAGATTTAACGCAAGACCGGAAATGCAGCATTTGTTGGCGCTGAAACGAGTTTTAAGATATTTGAGTTATACTGAAAATTATGCATTAACTTATAAACAAAATAAAGAAGAAAACTCAATATATGGCTATTGTGATGCTGATTGGGCTAGCAATGAAGATGACCGAAGATCATGTACCGGCTATGTATTTATATTTCAGGGTGGCGCAATAACGTGGAACTCACGCCGACAACAAACAGTTGCGCTATCCACAACTGAAGCTGAATACATGTCGCTCTCAAGCTGTACTCAAGAGGCGATGTGGCTTAGGCAAATGCAAGAAGAGTTCTGGCCACACTTGGCTAGTATTCCTGTTACCATTTTATGTGATAACCAAAGCGCTATTAAACTTGCAGGTACTGAAAACTATCATTCCAGGTCTAAGCACATAGACATACGACACCACTTTGTACGTGACAAAGTGCAATTGAAGAAGATTGTTATTGAGTACATCCAGTCAAGTGAGATGGTGGCGGACTCGCTGACTAAAGGTACTCCGCAACTGAAGCTGGACTACTGCTCTGCACAAATGGGTTTATGTCCAAGGGAGGATATTGGAAGTAGAACATAAAACCTACGAGCAATCCGCGCGCCGCTCTATATAATCTGTGGTCAGCTGATGTCGTTCTATTTTTCATGTCATGTAGCTTGTAACGTTTTTCCTAATTATATCTCTATACTTTAATTCTAGTTTTCTTTACATTAAAATTAATCTAATAATTATTTTTTGTATAAGACACTTTTATTAATTTAATATCTTGTCTTATTTAATTTTTTAAATACCAAATATTTTAATTTGAAATCAGCAACTCAAGTGTGCTGGGGATTAATGGCAGGGCAAAATGGTATCAGTGTCTATTATTGACAAATTGTGTTGTTGCTGTGCCTAGGGGCCCCGAGATGGTTAATCCGGCCCTGATCATCAGCCTATATTGTTCCCACTGCTGGGACACGAGCCTTCACTCTGTGAGTCCCTCTCACAGAGGGCCATAGATATATTATAATATAAAAAAAATTGTACGTGAAAGATTCGCGAGATATTCAACAAAATTGGTGGCGCGGCCAGGGAGCATGCTTCCTGACCGCGCCACCATCGTACACTGCAACCAATAGGATATTTATGTGCAAACTTAATGCTAAACAATTGTACGAAAATTGTTCATTCTATTGACGATTAGAAAGACTGCAAAAAGCCATCATCGATATGATAAATATCGAAACTTTAAAATTGGTTATACCAATTCTAATAACAGTAAGTAATGTAGGTATTATCGTTAAAAACAAATTAAAAGGCTTTCTTAGGGACTGTTACATCAATACTGAATACTTTTTGCAACTACCTACATAATAATCTGTATTTTTTTAATATAAATATCCTATTGGTTGCAGTGTACGGTGGTGGCGCGGCCAGGAAGCATTGCTCCCTGGCCGCGCCACCAATTTTGTTGAATATCTCGCGAATCTTTCACGTACAATTTTTTTTTATATTTAGTACAATAATGTACACTTTATGTACATTTATTCTTATTAACTCCGATTCAAAATGCGACTGTGGCGCGGCCAGGAAGTATCACACTCTTGTTTGGGTTCAGGTTACCGTGGCCCCGGAACGTAAAGGGCATAGGAAGGGACACGGGTGGCTTTTAGTCAGTAAGAGTCTGAAAGTCCCTTCCGCCCCACCCAGGGTGGGAGGACTCATTTGATGATTTTACCACAAAAAAAAGGAAAAGGCAGGCAATGGCACCATAAAGCTATAGTATACCTATAGCGCTTTCAAAAATTGCGATTCTTAGGTATTTTAAAGTCGACACTTTCACATCAAGCTTATAAGGCATAGATCCAATTCCCCACAAAGAAATATTTTCAATAAATAGAAAATATCTGGTTGACCGAGCTTGGCTCGGTGTTTAAAGTGTCTATATCTTGGGATCTTGGGAACCGAGCTTTTCTCGAACCTGGGACCTTGATAAATCGATTCCTTGAGCCTAAAAACCCCTAATCTGTAACTTTCATGAAACTCCTTGGAGCCGTTTCCGAGATCCTGATTATACAGTGTGTCCGGGCACGAGTTAGCGATATTGGAAGAGAATATTCTAGGCTCATTTTCATCGACAAAAATGCATTAAAAAAAATTCTTACTCCAAAACTTCGCGAATGGCAGCCATTTCAAATTTTTGATCTGTCGAACTGGGGTGTGTACAATAAAATGCAAATATCTTTGAATCCAAGAGATCTAGATTCATGCAAATGAATTTACTGTAAAGTTAAATATTGAGGCTTATCAAAAACTTACGAAAGTTTTCTAAATAATATGTAAAAATAGCCAAAAAACATGAGCAAACATGAAATTGTACACAAAAATTACTGAATAATTTTACATTTTTAACTCTAGCTCGATGAGTACCCCTGAATTTTGCTAGAGTTTTTGCATTCATTTGAAAGTGTTTGAGTCAGGCTATAAAATGATATCAAAATTATCACTCTACGTTAAGTATCTTAGGAGTTATTCTCAATTGAACATTACCCTTTCGTCTCGCCCCGCAGCAATAAATCCTAGAAACTGTACTATTTCAGTTTAAGGATGGTTACTTGGGGATCATTTACGCGGTAGTCAATAATGTCAGCTCATAAATATTCGTTGGAACGATTTAGCTCACCCAAAGAATCCGACACCTGTAATATTGGGGTACATGCGCTGAGGAAGGGTGATGTTCAAGTGAGAATAACTCCTAAGATACTTAATGTAGAGTGATAATTTTGACATCATTTTATAGCCTGACTCAAATACTTTTAATTTAATGCAAAAACCCTAGCAAAATTCAGGGGTACTTATCAAGCTAGAGTTAAAAATGTGAAATTATTCAGTAACTTTTGTGTACAATTTCCTGTTTGCCCATGTTTTTTGGTTATTTTTACATATTATTTAAAAAACTTTCGTAAGTTTTTGATAAGCCTCAACGTTTAACTTTGCAATAAAGTCATTTGCATGAATGTAGGTCTCTTGGATTCAAAGATATTTGCATTTTATTGTACACACAGATCAAAAAATTAAAATGGCTGCCATTCGCGAAGTTTTGGAGTAAGAATTTTTTTTTAATCATTTTTGTCGATGAAAAAGAGCCTAGAATATCCCCTTCAAATATCGCTAACTCGTGCCCGGACACACTGTATATAAATAAATATACAAGAATTGCTCGTTTAAAAATATTAGATATATAACAGATAGATAGATAACAACTAAATTAACTTTTCAAATTCTCTCTCATACGCAGATGCTCCAAAAGTCGACAGCTTCTGGTTCAAAGGCTACGCGCAACGTTACTCTATCGTGCACGTTGGCACGATCATGGGATATGGTTTCCTGGCCGAGGATGGAAGGTGGACCGTGGAAGAGCCTAACATTGAGCTGCAAGTTGGCGACGTCATCGATTATGAATTCTCTATAGACAAACACAATGATCCGATAACGTACTACAAGAAATATCAGCGCTATACTGTTACCGGTAGGTATCGTCTTAGCACAAGTATAATCGGCTAGTTGCCTAAAAAAATGTAATAAGTCCGTCTTTTAGATTATTCAAAAATAAGGGACACGTATTTTTTTATTTGTAAATTAGACCAAAAATGACAAAGATATAGCCTATTAAAGTTACGTGTGACGTCACGATGCGTGGCATTTTTCGCGCAGAGTGACGTCACAGGTAACTTAAATAGGCTATTATCTTTGTTCTTTTTTGTTTAATCGAAAAAAGAAAAAATACTTGTCCAATATTTTTTTATAATCTAAAATACGGACTAAATAGAATGTAATTATTTTGACCCTGGAAACTACCCTGTTGGGTGTGCCAATGGCGCTCAGGCATATGCCGCAGGCACTGGAGTGGTCCAGAAATGACCTGACTGACAAGGACCACAATTGGGTAGACCAGAGCGCGTAAATGAAGCTCGCACTGGGCACATTAAAGCCTAAAAAAAGGAGAAAAGGAGGAGGTTATCAATTCGACTTTTTTTTTTGTTTCTTACCTCATAACTTGCGACTGATTTTCATGATTATTTTTATTTGAAAGCTGGTGCTTCCCGTGTGGTCCCATTGTCACCGTTTCAGGATTTGATAAGGAATTCGTTGGCAAAACAGACAATGAAATTAATAAAAAAAAGTCACCGACTTCCGAAAGAAAACTTTTGTAGGTTATTTTACCCTTTTTTGTGGTTGTTTTTGAAGGCGGTCGCATTTTTTTTTGAAAAAGTTTTAATAATGTTCCCACTGCTGGGACTCCAGGCCTCCTGTCAGTGAGAGGGAAGTGGGTAATGTAATCTATATGGTACACTACTGTAATCTAATACACAGATACAACATTTGCCTTCGCCGTTTTAAGAGTAAGGGTGATGAATTAATGAAAAGTGTCGTGGTTCGAACCCATGGCTTACAACTCGTTAATAGTTCCATTGCCACTGGGTCATTTCCTCGTTCTCTCTCTGTTTCTGTCTGTTCAGTCTTTTTCTGTCATCTGTTTCATAATCATTTGAGAAGATCGAATATCTCGCGGTAACCATCCAAAAAGAGCCGGTGGAAATTACAAAACATCAATCAAAAGTTTTGTGATTACCATCACCAGATTTAAACTGTTACATTGATAGCGCCGTTACTGGCGAATTTGGTGTTGCAAATAGTCACGTTTACAAATGGCCGTTGTAGAACCAATTTTGCATGTAATAGCTAGAGATAAGTTTATTGGCACTTTGCAATCATCTTTGCCCTTCCAGGCTTTTCTTACTCAAAATAAGACCCATAAATATTCATCATCATCATCATCTCAGCCATAGGACGTCCACTGCTGAACATAGGCCTCCCCTTTGGATCTCCACAGATACCGGTTGGAAGCGACCTGCATCCAGCGTCTTCCGGCGACCTTTATAAGGTCGTCTGTCCACCTTGCTGGTGGACGTCCTACGCTGCGCTTGCTAGTCCGTGGTCTCCACTCTAGCACTTTTCGACCCCATCGGCCATCTGCTCTGCGAGCAATATGGCCTACCCATTGCGGTGGGCTATATCAGTGACTTTAGTTCGTCTACGGATCTCCTCATTTCGGATTCGATCACGTAGAGAAACACCTAGCATAGCCCTCTCCATAGCTCGTTGAGCGACTTTGAGCTTTGAGATGAGGCCGATAGTGAAAGACCACGTTTCGGTACCGTAACTCATCACTGGTAACACACATTGGTTGAAGACTTTTGTCTTGAGGCACTGAGGTATGTCGGACGAAAAGACATTGCGTAGTTTCCCGAACGCTGCCCAACCGAGTTGGATTCGGCGGTTGACCTCTTTCTCGAAGTTGGACCTACCTAAATGGACTACTTGTCCTAAGTAGATATATGAGTCAACAACTTCGAGTACCGAGTTTCCAACAGAGACTGGGGTGGGCACAACATTGGCATTTGACATAATTTTCGTCTTGTCCATGTTCATTTTCAAGCCCACCCGTTGTGAAACTCGGTCGAGGCCATGGAGCATCATGCTGAGTTCCTCCATCGACTTTGCCATGACTACGATGTCGTTGGCAAACCGAAGGTGAGTGATGTATTCGCCGTTGATGTTGATGCCAAGTCCTTGCCATTCCAGGAGCTTGAAGGCGTCTTCCATTGCGGCAGTAAACACTTTCGGGGAGATAACGTCCCCCTGTCTCACGCCTCTTCTCAATGGAATCGCCTTCGTGCTCTGCTCCTGTACTCGGACCGACATGTTGGCGTTATTATACAAGCACTTCACAACCCCGATGTACCGATAGTCAATACGGCATCGCTGGAGTGACTCAAGTACCGCCCATGTTTCCACCGAATCGAAGGCTTTCTCATAGTCCACAAACGCTAAGCATAATTGCAAGTTATACTCTTCGGTCTTCTGTATAACTTGTCGCAGCGTATGGATGTGGTCTATGGTACTATAGCCTCTTCGGAAACCAGCTTGTTCGGGAGGCTGGAAGTCATCAAGTCTGGGTTCGAGACGGTTCGTGATAACCCTTGAAAACAGCTTATAAACATGACTTAGAAGCGTGATGGGTCTGTAG
The DNA here is from genome assembly GCA_036375495.1 of Agrotis segetum. Lineage (NCBI taxonomy): Eukaryota > Metazoa > Arthropoda > Insecta > Lepidoptera > Noctuidae > Agrotis > Agrotis segetum. Next base: position 360,725 of record JAQSVV010000280.1, on the reverse strand, counting down.
TTCTTCAATAGGCTGTTATCACCTTTTTTGAAGAACAGCACCACCTCACCTCCACTCCATGCTTCAGGCGTTTTGCCCTCGAAGAGGACGGCATTAAAGAGCTTCTGGAGGACTTTAAGTACCGGTGTTCCACCCGCTCTCAGAAGCTCTGAAGTGATTCCGTCCTCGCCCGGCGCCTTGTTGTTCTTAAGCTGCTTCAGGGCCATCCTAATCTCGTACAGACTGATGTCCGGGATATCTTCGGTATAATGTCGGGACAACTTGGCTCTTGGATCTCCTACCAAGCTGTCAACGGGCTTTGCGACCGAAGTGTATAGTCCATAGAACCTCTCGATCTCGCTTGCTTTGGTCGACGCTATGCTGCCATCCTCCCGTTTCAGCTTTGTCATCTGGCTTTGCCCAATAGACTTGCCCTTTGCGAACACTTTAGAGCCTTGGTTTCGCTGTATGGTCTCTTTAACACGATTCGTATTAAAGAGACGCAGATCGTGTCGCAAGGACTTAGATATACGTCTATAGAGCTGCCTATATGACTTCGCGTCATCGGAAGACTGCAACTGTAGCAAACGTCGTTCAGCCATGAGGTTTAAGGTTTGCTCGGTCAATTTCTGAGGTCTATCTTTACGGCAGGGTCTAAAAAACTTAGACCCTACCGTGCGGACAGTTTCCACTAGCCCGTCGTTGATCTCGTCCACTGACACTAAGTTCTCAAGGCAAGCAAAGCGATTAGAGAGCTCGAGTTGAAAGCTTTCGGGGTTTTGAATATGGGGCCGAGTAGGTCGGAGCGTAGACTTCATCAGGCTGGACCTTTCAAGTTTAACATTGATATTCAGCGAGCCTCTTACGATTCGGTGATCGCTACCGGTTTTTACCCTGTTGATCACAGAGACATCACTGAATATCCGTTTCTTGTCGGTCGTGAAGAAGTCTATCTCGTTTCTCTTGAAACCATCGGGACTCAGCCAGGTCCATTTCCTGTGAGGCGGCTTCTGGAAGAAAGAGTTCATCATGAAGAGTTCCTCTTTCTCCAGAAAGTCGGCCAGCCTCTGTCCCCTAGGGTTCCGTTGCCCATATCCAAATTGGCCCACTCTCAACTCATCACCGCTTTTCTTGCCCAACTTTGCGTTAAAGTCCCCCATAACAACAGTGAAGTGGGTTTTGGAGCTATGTATGGCCCTACTTACGTCCTCATACATAGTCTCCACTTCATCATTGGAGTGTGACGAGGTCGGTGCATATACCTGAATGACCTTCAGCGAATATCTTTTGGATATTCTGAGTATTAGGTATACCACCCTGCTCGACACACTGTCGATGGTTATTATATTGTTTACGAGGGACTTGTGAACGAGAAACCCGACACCACCTTGGGACTGTTGGTCGCCCTCCCGGTAGTAGAGCAAGTTACCAGACTCCAGGGTTACGGTGTCCTCCCCCTCTCTACGGATTTCGCATAACCCCATAATGTCCCAGTGTAACTTGCTCAGCTCCTCTTCCAGCTCGCAGATCTTTTCGTCAGTCCTCAATGTGCGTATGTTGTGTGTTACCAGGGCCAGTCGTCGTGGGGTGGGTAGCCGGATCTCTTCTGGAGATTCTTAGCACCCCCTGCTCCGCCGTTACCTTGACCGCTACCCGCGCCAGGGATAGCGGAGCTGCCGGGGACTGGGGGCCTGGTTTCTGTGGTTTTCATTAAGGGGGTTTTTTGCCTTAATCGCCACGCTTGGCAGGCGGGTTGGCGATCGCAGAAATATTGTTTCCAATGAATTTCTAGAACTGACACCTACAACGCATCGGCATCGGCCAGCTGTGGACACGCCTATTTCGACAGAATGCAAGCCAACAGTCACGAGAGTCCGCCGAGGGACCGCGTGCGCAGGGCAGACGATCTTCGAAGAGAACTTCGACAATTTTCGGGATAATTTGTGGCAGATTGAGCAGTACTTGCCTGTTTATAGTCCAGTAAGTGACATTTTGTTCATCAGAATCCTTACCACAAGCTCTTAACGCGATCCAGTTTAAGCTGTGGGAAAGAGACAGATCTATACAGACAAGTCGTCTAGCGCCATCTCTTTCCCACAGCCTAAACTGGATCGCATTAAGAGCTCTTGGTAAGCCCTGTGAGATCGAAATAGTCGGCCAAATGCTGTCTAATAGGTAACCATGACCCTGGATGTCTGGAACGTAAAGGGCTATTGAAGGACAACATGCATGTTAGTCAGTTCAGGTCTGAAGTGTAGTCCCTCCCGCCCCCCACTGGGTAGGACTCATTTGATGATTTTACCACGATAAAAAAAAACGAAATAGTGGAGTTTTGGGGTGGGTGGGATGTATCACGGGGTAGACTGCTAGGAGGTGACTGAGGCTTTATATTAATGGATCTCAAATTAGCTAGTTATTTTTTAATAGCAGGTGACGATGGTGAGCAATGGTGGCCCAGTAGTATCGGTCCCGACTTACGAGTTGTAGGTCGGTGGGTTCGAACCCCGCCAGGCGCATTCATCATCCGCAGCCCGTATTCACCCACTGCTGGGTATAGGCCTCTCTCTGCTTGTGCCAAGCTCCACGGTCTTGTGCCAGCCTCATCCAGGACACTCCCGTAATGGCAACAATGTCGTCTGTCCAGCCAGGCGCATATCTTTGTGTAATTTATTTTATGACCACTGCTCTCAAAATGGTGAAGGAAAACATCGTGAGGAAACCGGCATGTCCTAGAACAAAAAATTCGAAGGTATGTGACATCCACCAATTCGCACCGGGCTCGCGTGGTGGATTATGGCCCACTCTCTCTCACAGGGAGGAGGCCTGTGTCCCAGCAGTGGGAACAATATGGGCTGATGATGAATGAATGAATGAACAGGTGACTATGAAGACGTAACTTTTGTTACTTTTGGTATCTTATTTTAAATATTCGATAAAGCTCCTCCAACATGTACCTAGTTTTATTTTGCAAGTATTTAACCTGCGGGAACGCCGCAATCGCGGCGGTAAGATCCCTCTTAATATTTCTTTTGGGGCAAGGGGAATTACATACAAGCTTGAAAGTTGAGATAATTGTAGCCTTGACTGACGTTGATGTTTTGGAGAATATTTATAATACGAGTATTAGATAAGAACCAGTATTTTTGTAAACATCTCGGTGATTTGGTCGACTTTAATTTTATTTAGGTATTTATTTTTTCATTTTCAAGCTAGACCATACATAAAATTAGAAAAGTTTTTGTACTTATGTGGATGCGTGCCTAGATTTTACATAACGATAAGGGAAAAAACTTCAGTTCACCGCCCGCCGGCCCGCGGTGTAAGTATATACCGTAGTTGTTGGCGTTCTGTAGTTTTTGTCTACGTCCATGGAAACAAAGTGTCATCATCACCAGCCTATTAAAGTTCCCACTGCTGGGACGCAGGCCTCCTCTCTGTGAGAGGGTGTGGGCGTGCTATAATCTACCACGCGGGCCCAGTGCGGATTGGTTGGATGTACATGTCTTCGATTTTTTAGTTCTAGGACATGCCGGTTTCCTCACGATGTTTTCCTACACCGTTTGAGAGCCGTGGTGACGAAATAAATTACACAAAGTAATGGGCCTGGCTGGATTATTCGAACCCACGACCTACAACTCGTAAGTCAGGGCCAATTCCACTGGGCCACCACTGTATCTTTCTAAACATCAGCTTTCTGTCCTCAGAACTTCCCATTCGTGTCATACCAGCTCCTGGCTTCAGATCCAACGGTGTCAGTATCTGATGGCAAGCTGCGGATCTCTCCCAAGCTGCAGCAGAGACAACCTGGGTTTAATGATGAATCTATTTATAGTGGCGCTATTAATTTGATAAGTGGGTAAGTTTACAAAAAAATAAAAAGGAGCCTTGTGGCGCAATTTTGTGCCACCAAACCCCTAAAAGTTTTATGACAAATACAGTTTAAAATCGGTCGGGGTTTGGTGGCACAAAATTGTGCCACCGGAGGGGTTCAGTATTAAGCCTGTTGAGTGCTGAGACGGCTCTAAATATAAGTATGCTTTTTGTCCGTAAAAATGAGGTCCATCTCAGTTTTCGTCACATTATCAGGGCTTAGCCATATGCATTTCCTCTGGGGTGGTTACTTATAAGTAATAAGTAAGAGGACTCTTTCTATAGAAAGAGTCCTCTTTCTCCAGGAAGTTGACGAGCATTTGTCCGTGTCATTCCTGTTTCCGTAGCCATGCGGACCAACTCTCGATTCGCTGTCGGTTTGTACTCCCACCTTGAGAATGATGTAGTGCGCTTTAGTGATGTTGTGCAGCCCCGAAGATATGTTTTCGTACGTATTTACTACTTCCTCATCTGAGTGTGCCGAAATCGGTGTGTATAATTGCGCAACCTTGAGGTAGTACCTTTCCGTTAACTTTAGTACTAGGCTATAACGCAACCCTTTTTTTTGTTAAAATCATCAAAGGAGTCCTCCCACCCCGGGCAGGGCGGGAGGGACTGTCAGACTTCTGACAAAAATCCACGGCGTGCTTCAATAGCTCTTTCTGTATCGGGGTCACGGTTAGGAAATAATCCCGCGACCCCGGCACCTTGGCCCTCTGAGAGGGGGCCCCGTCATTATGCTGACACTCTTTGAGGCGCGCGTGGGACACAACGCGCCGTCGACCCGGGCATGGTCCTTGGTCGGGCAGCGATTCACATAATCCCGAATCCGCCATCGAATTCAATAATCGATCAATGTCTGCTTTATATAAAACCGTCTGTATTCTTTTTTTGCAGTTGGTAAATGGTCCAATGAACCAATGAAATGGGCAAGTTATTATAATATTGTAATAACCTCGGTTTAAATAATTTCAAATGTATTTGAAGGGAATTTGGAAAGCCACCTTTATGCTTTTTTTCAGCTAAAATTCTAATAATATCTCACTGTAATTCAATTTTTGTCCATCTTCAGGTGCACATCATCAGTTGAGGCTTGCATGAAAGAGGCGTGGGGTGCAGACATCCTGCCGCCCATTATCAGTGGCAAGATCACAACTAAGGGCTTTGCCTTCACGTATGGAACCGTCACAGTTAGAGCGAAACTGCCGCAGGGAGACTGGTTATATCCAGGTAAAAAATAATATTTAAAATAACATTGCAGTTGTTTACCTAGAAAGCAATTAGATACGAGGAACGTCACCATTGCCTAAGGAAAACTCTATCATTGAAACAAATGGAGCCCCAATAAGTTTCACAAAGGCTGGAACAAAAGCGCCCCTTTATAATATTTAAGATATTGCAGCTGAAAAGAGTTGAAGCAGAGACTGATTCCTAGATGAACGTCAAGCGTGATTATCCAAAAAAGTACCTACATTAAAAATTTAGATGATTATAGTGAATTCCACAATTTCCTCACTTCCAGAAATTCTGCTGGAGCCATTCCTTCAGAAATACGGAAGCCTACACTACAGTTCCGGAGTGATCCAAATAGCATCCGCACGTGGTAACAGGGAGCTCAGCAGTGGTACTACTGATTACTCAAATAAGGTAAGTTGATGTTTTTCGAAGACCTACGAGCACGCAGGTCTTTGACATACCTCGGAAGATTTGAGCAGAACATCTATCGAGGCAACATGGTAGCAGGTGCAGTAAAGTTTGTAGTGTCATAGAAATGCAAAGAGCGGGGATTGGAAAGGGCGAAATGAGCATCTGGCATGAGACATCTGCATAGGCCAGGAGAATTCTCTCCCACTCTCACTCTGGTAATACTGATTACTCGAATAAGGTATGTCTTTAAGCACCTGTGATGTCAGAGACATTAGGCACAGGTGCAGGAGGCCTCTGTTCATAAATGAGCTTGTTTTACAGGCAAGAGAGAAATTGCATTTTACTGTGGTGTGGCACAAAATTCACACCTACGTTTCTTCTATTACTGCAACGCTTAATGCTCAATCAGACACTGAACTTTGAAGTGCAGCTTTTACGCCACCTTTGAAATTCTCTCAATCATCATTTGCGTAGCCTTTTCTCAACCATATTGGGGTCGGCTTCCAATCGAATCAGATGCAGCTGGATATCAGCATTTTACATGGAGCGACTGCCTGTCGGACCTCCCCAAACCCAGTAACTGGGCAAAACGATACCCCATGATAAGACTGGGTGTCAGACTTAACAGCTTCTAACAGTAACGACTGTCAAAATTCTACAAAAGACAACAGCTATGAGTGGCAGTGAAGGGATTGTTTAACAATTTTAAAAGTGGATCTAGCTGGTCTACTTATTTGAAAATTAGTTGAGTTAAAGCATTTTGTTAATACTATTATGAATTTGGTTTCAGGTTCTCTTCGGTGGACCAATCATGGATTTACAGTGCCATGACACCTTGTTGAATAACAGAATTCTCCAGAACGGACTGTGGGGAGACGATTACCACGAGTATTCGGTCAGATGGGCGCCAGGTAAGCACCAACAAGCATATTATGGCCTCAGCACTTTTCTGGTGGTCGCCCCCTGTTGATTCTGGCTTTGATGTAGTGTTTTGAGAATAATGTTGCGAATCAAAGACATAGTGCACTACAGGCTCACTACTGGATAAGTATCTAACTACAGATAATATTAGAAATTGGCGACACATACGTTAATGTGTATTATTTAGGTTCACTACTGCCTAATTCATCAAGGACGCACCCTCATAATTATCTTCACGTCTTACGAGGTGCACGGCTTATGAGGTGTGTTACGTGTAACATTAATCCCGCCAGTTCATTAGGGCCTGAGCATATTCCTATCCATTGAACACAAATTCAGACCCTGGAGCTACTACTACTACAGAGAAGATCTCAATATCAATAATATCTTGCACTACTTGGGACACAGGGCGCCTTTCTAAGCTTCCTATGCGAACTTCTTTAAATAAGCTCTGGTCTGGCCCATTTTGTTCCTGGTTTGACCATTTCTGCTTCCCTCTAGAATCTGCGCCCGTGCATTCTTGGGGACACCTTCATTTTCAGTACTGCTTGGAAATCGTACTTGGGATCTAGTCCTCAGCAGCTCTTACCACCACTAAGACCAACTTTTTTTTTCTACCACACAGATCGCATAACGTTATCAGTAGACGGAGCGGAGTGGGCCCGAGTGGAGCCAACAGCTAGTGGTCTGCGCGGGCGCTTCCCGGAACAGTGTTCGCAACTCCCAAGAACATTGCTTCAACTGGGATCTAAGATGGCGCCGTTTGATGATCATGTACGTATTATCTTTAGTTAACTTGCCACATTTTAAGATCAATGTAGAGTTATGGGAACTGTAGTATTCGGAAGGGATTAGCATCGCTTCTTGCTTTTATTGGGTTGTTTTTATCCATCCCGCCAACCTGGCCCGTCAATGGGGTGTATAGGAAAATTTGTATCAGTTATTCACATGCCGAAAACGACTCTAAAAAGCCGTTGTTCAGCATTTTTACCTATCAACCTGTTACCGGACCAGGGGTAGCAGGGTGGCTGAATTCAACCCTTTTTTGTGTCCATCTAAAGAGGTAGCAGCCTAGCGTCACTGAAAAAAATAAATAAAAGACATTAGAAGAACCAGGATGAGTTTGAGTCAGTAAGAGTCGTTTTCACTCTACACTGAACAAAACTCCCACACAAAAATGTATGGGCTTCCGCGTCAGTACATACCTATCCCACATGCTATAACTCTTCAAATCCATGTTCCCAGTTCTACATAACCCTGGGATTGGGAGCTGGCAGCATCACCGAGTTTCCTGACGGCGTGAAGACCGTGAACGACCGACCCAAGCCCTGGAGCAACCCCAGCAGGAAGGCACTCCTCAACTTCTGGCAGGACATGACTTCCTGGCTGGACACCTGGAACGAACCTCAAATGCTGGTGGATTACGTCAAAGTTGTTGCGCTGTGATAGTTTTAAGATCTAGTTTTTTTTAATTGCGACTGAATTAACTAAGTAAGTAAAAAAAGTAGTAGAGTAAGTAGTAAAGAGTTAACTAAGTAAGTTTTTTTAGGTTAGATAAGTTAGCGTATTTTCGCTTCCGCGTCCGATCTATGGCACTGGTTGCCTGAAATCATGTAACCTAGTACATCCGCTCAAAAACCGCCTTCAGTTTACGTCACTGTAAATTCTTCTTTTTTTTGTGCAAATGTCACAGTTTTGCTTAAGAGTCCCCTCTGGATAAATACAGGATGTTAATTTTGACGCCAAAACATTGTACAGTATTTTGCGATATTCAAATTGAGTGGGTTGATAATGAGAACTGAATCGCTGTGATTGCATTCAACAAAGTTGGTATGGACCAAAAGCAATTTTTGCACCTTCCATACGTTAAGTACTTACTAGTCAAATGTTTGTGTACCGGGCTATTAATAGGTACAATGAAATCGCCTCTGTTTGTAATAGAAAAACATCTGGCCGTGGGTAAAGCAGTAAGAGAAAGAATTCGACGAAATCCTTTCCGAAAGCAAAAGATATTATCTCGGGATATGAAGATATTACCCAGAACCATGTCGCGTATTGACGATGACGGGTTTGCAGCCTGAGATGCACTGGTCATTTTTTAACTGATAATTATAAAAGAATAGGTAGAACTCGTAAAATCGAAAGAACTAGTTACTAAAGCGGTACGCAAAGGGATGTCACAGAAAAAATTGTTTACGGATAAGAAAATCTCTACAGCTGAGTAACATTTTAATAAATAAAATGACCATATTTATGCTCAAACCTCTAAAACAGATTCCCAATTACTCAACAGAGTGCATTATCTGACCTCAGTGATGGAATGGTGAGGTGTTAGCTATGAAGGAGTGACTGAGCCATATTTCTGTGTAAAAGGTATCAAAACATCAGCACAAGTGTATCTTGAGAAGGTGCTAGATACACTTGTGCTGATGTTTCTACGTGCTGTTGTTAAGGGGCTTTACAACACCATGTTCAATAACCAAGTGTGGTCCTTCTAAGGCCGTTCGTCGACAATGGCCGTTCACAAGAGCCTAAAAAAACTCAGCGCTGAGTCGTAAAGCTCGGTCCACGCCAAAGACGATATAATACTAGACTCCGCATGCACGATTAGATCAAAAACTATTCTGTCAACTCGCTGAGGTACTACGTAAGCGAGGGGGACGAGGTACTGCGCTGTGATTGGCTAACTCAAGGTCTGTTTTGTCTCAACGTATGTTTACGGCTCACAGGAGTGGTCGAAATGAGACGGATATAAGACTTTTTTGCCTAATGTGTTGACAGACATCGGTCGCCTGTTATTGGGAGTCTAGTATGGGTCCACCCTTTATAGCAGAACTTTTTGAGTCATAATTTTATTTTGCATAGCAACGGATAGCATAAACCTCTTTTCGCAGAAAATCGTTTGGCATACACTCATTTACCATAACACCGAAACCCATAATTTTGTAAGTCAGAATCATCTTTAGGCATAAATTTCATTTCCATAATAATCAATAAGTATAATCATCATATCGCAGAAAATTCACAGCCAGAATCATCTTTTGTCATAATTGTGTGGTTTTTATTTCCCAGACAGTAAGATGATGCTGTAAGCATGCAGCAAGCATTCAGCATACAAGCATGCAGCATGCAAGGTTGCAACATGCAGCAAGCATGGCTTCTGTCACGGCTCCGGCGCTGCGGGTCTCCGGCGGTCCCACGCGAGCTAATCGTCGCAGATGATTTTACGCCTACCACCGCAGCTTCGGCTTACTGGCCGGCAAGCCGGCCAGCCTCAGCCGCGGCGGTGTGCGTTAAAACCACCTGCTCCTCACCTCAGCTCGCGGGCCGCCTCGCCCCTCCGCGCCTACGCGATTTTAAATTACACTCTAGGGGTAGGGCATACAAGACTACGTGAAGTCGGTTTTGCAGCGATTCATTTCTGTCACTAACTTTTGTAGCACCATATTGATTTTATAAAACAATTTTTTTATTTTTTATTATGCCTATTAAATTATTTCTATTCTAAAAATTTCTGTGATCTTCGAAGTATACTACTTAAGTCAAATTATTCCAAATAATCGGCGCTCTTAATAAACGTTATGCTAAATGAAAATATGCAAAATGGTAATTCTGACAAAGGTAATTATGCCCAATACAATTCTGCCATCTTAAAAATATCCCAATTTAAATTCGGACATAAAAACATTAGGCCAAAAAACAATTATACTAAACATTTTTTATACCATAACAATGTTCGTCTAAAAAAGTTTCTGCCAAGTGAGTTCTGCCAAATAGGTTTCGGAGCAACAAGTTTCTGCCAGATAGAGGGCACCCGTCTAGTATTAGATCGTCGTTGGTCCACGCAGTCTTGATTGGAAGCGAAAGTTTCGGACTGAAGACTGGCCATCGTTTAGTCCCGATCTTCAAGGCCTTCAAGTCCTTGTTATCTCTAGTACTTACTTATTAGTATTTATTACTAAGTCTTTGTTATCTCTACTACATAATTAGTATTTATTACTAGAAATGTTGTAAAGTCAACTAGTGAGACTTGCTGTCACGGTTGCAACCAGAAGTTTTCGAGCTAGACATTTCACTGCGTTTAAGCTAAGGGTACAGGCCTCTACGATCACAGGACTGTATTGCAGCTAATGAGGACCATTTCGAATATTAAAGCTTTTTTTATATTTTAAATTGTTTTTTATTTATGTATTAAACTAACAAACTGCAAAAGTAATAAATATTATTTTCATAAAAAAAAATGGTTTTCTTTGTATTAATACAAAAATATTGCTCGTTAATAATAATATAATATAATAGTAGGATTAGTGGTGTAAATATCTTGTGGCTTGAAACGAAGTGAAAATATGTATTAAACGGCTATTTTAGTTTGGTCTCCAATATGGATCTTGCCTATTTTGTCGAACAACAATAAGCCACGTGTCACAACATTTCATCTCCAGGTAACCTGTAAAAAAACTTTGTTGGTATATTATCTGTCGTGGTAAGTCATCAAATGAGTCCTCTACACCGGACAGAGCGGGAGGGACTGTCAGACTCGTACTGACTAAAATCCACGGTGTCCTTCACTAGCCCTTTACGTTCCGGGGTAATTCGTTAGTCCCGCGACCTCGGCAAGCTTTGGCCCTCTATACAGGGACCCCGTCATAATGCTGACACTATTGAGGCGCGCGAATTACGTTAGCTGCGATCGGAGGATTTAAAAAAAAACCAAAAATGATTTAACTAAATTTATTTTAAAGTAAAAGAATTACATTAATTATATTAAATCTAAAAATAGCCTACGTGCCTATTCGAAGTATGAATATGGAGTGGAATTTTACAGTTGTACAATAATTGAGAAATCTAGGTCTGTGTGACAAAAAGTGCTATCTCAGCTCGCTGTTTCCGTCGTCCGTTTAATTGCAACATATGTTTCTATAATAAAATTATTGGGTGCTGAGTTGACGATTCCCCTTATGCAGCTGCGTGTAACACCTCCACCCGCAGATCAGAAACTATTTTAGAACTTTGAGAGAAAATGTTTCTGGGACTTGTCCTCTCGGCGAGCGATCCTCTTTCCTTATTTCAGGTTCCTCGTAGGTATGTCCCTTGGTGTCGGAAATTTCGCAGCGTTTGCAGAACCATTTTTTGCGATAGCCCAGTATGGCAATGATAAGTGCACCTGCACCTAATAGTGCAATGTAGAAGGGTATAGTCGTGTGGTATATGATATCTGATTGCAGTTGGTTAAGCTGTATCGGCTGGCTCGTCATGACTTGGTTCTGGATGCTGTGTAGTCCTCTTAAGTCGATTGAACTGAGATGAACTTGGGTTAAAGCAGCAACCGGTGTGTCCACGTCGTTGTAGGGAATGTTCATTAGTTTCAAAGGCTGCCCTTGTATTACATCGTTGTCGTTGATTATACTTAGTTCTTTTGTGCGGAGATAACAGTTGATAGGTATAGTGGCGAGGTAGCTTCCCTGTAGCGTATTGAAGTCTTCTCTCCCACAGACTGATTGCACTTGTGTTGGATTTGGAAATGATATGACGTAATGTTGGTCATCTAGTTTTTCCATCGCTTCTTTGTCCAGAAATATTGTATTAAATTGGCAGGAACTCTTGAGTGCTTGGTTCATGATAAGTTCTTGTATGCAATCAGTTTTTGTTCGTATTTGATGAGTTATTTCCTTTTCACAGAGATACCAGTTACTTAACTTCGAGCATTCTGCTTCTATGTACACGAAAGAATCTCCATTAGTTGCTATAAAGGGATAGGTAGGGATAAGGGCTTGGCGATTTTTATTGGGTACTATAGATAACTTATATAAATCATATATGATTTTGGAAATTATAGGAAATTTGAAAACTATAACTATTTGGTTTTCATTGAAATATGATCCGGGACTGATAATGTCATAATATTCTCTGAGCTCTAGACTTAGTATTTCATCCTTACTGTATATTTGTTCTAACCTATTTACCATAGACCTAAGTGTCTCTATATCTATCATAGAATGAACAGTGCTTGAAGCATGTATAAACGCTAACATATTCTCTATTCTAACTAATTCTAATCTTAAATCCTCTACATTTTCACTTATAATAGACATGAGTTGACCAAACTTTGCATAAGTAATTAAACTGCCTGTGGTAAGGGTGTTATTTAACAGTAACTCTAAGGTGCTATTGATTTTACTCTGATTTTCGACTAACTGTAATAAAACGTTATTATGCTTAGCCATCCATTCTTTACTGAGACTGATGTGATTGTTGAATTCATTAACTAGCTTATTATTATTAATTTGTAGCTTTTTGATAGCATTTTCATATTTTAAGGCATCTGTGTAATCTAGATTTCCAGTTATGCTTTTAACTACCGATCCGAGACCGTCTATTAGACCTCTCTTTACACGACCGGGCTCTAGAGATTTTAGCTGATTAGATACTTTGCCAATTTTGTTAGTAAGATAACTAATTTGGAATTCAAACAGTGTATAAGTGTCATTACTAAGCCGACTTTTGTATTCTGATATCTGATACTGTAGCATTGTAATTTGATTTTCAATGTTCCTTAGATTCACGTACTGAAGAAATGTATGATGGTGAGTGGTCATTCTCGTCGATCCAAGTTTATACGGTAATAACCCGGGTCCATTGGCCAAACTTTCAAGTTTTATCTCCGACGACCGCGTCTCGCGAAGTACCAGCCATAGTAGAATCCTGTAACAAGTTAGGTTCCTTAGGGCCTCTTTTTAATCTATTTTTGGCTACAGGCCCACGTTTTTTTGATGTGTAAACGTGTATGGGTAAATCGGCCAGAATGGTATCTTGGGTATATCGCGGTGCTGTTTTTTGACGGGTTGCAGAAGGGTTCTTAATGAATACCTGTTGTTGAGTAACGTATTCTATTTCAGGTTCGCGGTTTTTATTTCTATTTTCTATCAATGCAGTACGATTTAATAAAGAGGTTTCGTTAATGATATTATAGACTTCCTTCATTTGTGCTCTATGGTTATGAACGTACTGTTGTAATGCCTGTTGCGTAAAATCGATGTCTAGAATATCGCGGGGATCAAAATGACCAGTTAATAAATCGAATGGTCTGCATTTAGTAAAGCTATGTATTGAAGAGTTATAACCGATTATAGCGTAAGGCATAAGATTTACGATGGGCTCTTCTTTGTGCTTTAGTTTTAATATTCTTATATGTTCAAGGAGAGTCGAATGGAACCTTTCTATGTTACCGTTATCGTTAGGTGAATGCGGTAAAACTCTATGATGGTTTATTTTATGAAGGCGTGTGAATTCTAAGAAAAGTTGGTTGGTAAATTCTGTTCCGTTATCAGTTACTATAGTTATGGGAACTCCGTGGTGTGTGCAATATTGTAATAATGATTGAAGTATGCTAATGCCCGTACCATCCCGGAGATGGTATGCTTGTCCGTATTTAGTAAAAACATCTATAAATGTCACATACTTTTCATTATGAACAGTGAATAAATCCATGTGAACTATCTGAATGGCTTTGTCGCCGGAGGTACAATATTAAATTGGGGTCTAACAGGTCTCCGGTCATATTTAGCTTGCCCACAAATAATGCATTCATTAATGAATTTAGTTATTTGATCCTTCATTTTGGGCCAGTAATACTTTCTTGAAAGGGCTAAATAACATTCAGTAATTCCTCGGTGATTAGTTTTGCCATCATGGTATTTTTGAATAATTTCTTGCTGACGTAGATAATCCTTAACGTTTTCTAATTCTATCTTAGCTAGTGCTAAGTTCATAGATGAACTCTTAAACTTTTCTTGTATAACTGGTATGATTGTATACATGGCAAGAGGTGGATTTATTAATATACCGGTTTTTACCTTCGGGTTCACATACTCTTTGAGAGCATTAACTACATCTTGTTCTAATTTAGATGATGATATTTGGATTGCTATACGCGTGTGAGTTTCAAAGGGCTTAGTAACTACTGGTTTTCGTTTGACATCTTCCACTACAGTAAGGCATAATTGTCTATGGAATCTGTTCAGAGGTTCGTCTGTGATTGGGACTTCTAATATAGGATGTTCGAGGCTAGTGTGAACGGTTGCAGTGGATGAGTTCGCGGATGGCGGGCTTTCTGATGGGTTAGGCATTAATGAACATAATTCGTCTATTAAGGTGTTAGTATCCTCGTTGTGTATCTCTACCCGAGATAAGGCATCAGCGTTTGTATTTGATTTGCCTTTCCTATAGATCACGGTGAAATCGTATTCACTAAGTTTCAGCCTCCATCTAGTCAATCGCGAATTGGGTTCTTTAAGATTCATCATCCACTGTAGAGGTTTATGATCTGTCAGTACTTTAAATTTACGACCAAACAAGTAAGGTCTAAAATACTTGGTGGCCCAAAGAAGTTCTTTTTCTATGGTGCTATAGTTAAGCTCACTCTCGTTAAGGGTTCGGGATGCAAAACACACAGGTTTATCGGAACCTACGGGTCCTTGAGATAGAACGGCACCAATTGCAACGTTCGAAGCATCTGTCGTCAATATGAACTCCTTATCAAAATCGGGATACTGTAGTATGGGGTCATTTGTTAAGAGAGTTTTGCATTTTTCAAAACTGTTAATATATTCAGAGTCTAATATAACTTTTTTACCTTTTTTCAAACATGCTGTGAGAGGTTTCGTAATTTTTGCAAAATCCGGGATAAATTTCCGATAATAACCTACAAGGCCTAAAAATTGCTTGATTTCTTTTGGTGTTTTTGGAATGGGGTATTTTTCTATGGCTGTAATTTTATCTGGATTAGGTTTTATTCCTTCACTACTTATAATGTGTCCGAGATAACCAGTTTCGTGCTTTAAGAACTCCGATTTGTCCATTTGGATCTTGAAGTTCGATTCTCTAAGTCTATTGAAAACTTTCTCGAGATTCGTCATATGCTCTTGTAGTGACGTGGAAAAAACGATGATATCATCAAGGTAGACTAGGCATATGTCATTCTGGAGACCCCTGAGGACATTGTCCATCACTCTTTGAAATGTGGATGGTGAATTCTTAAGTCCCATGGGCATTCGAAGAAACTCGAAATGTCCATGCTCAACATTGAAAGCTGTTTTTTGAATATCCTGAGGGTCCATTTCCACTTGGTAGAAGCCGCTAGCCAGGTCTAGAGTGGTAAAATACTGGCACCTACCTAATTTGTCAAGAACATCGTTTATGTTCGGAATGGGATATTTATCGTTGATAGTTTTTTCATTGAGTTTCCTAAAGTCAACTACTAGACGCCATTTTTGTTTGCCTGAGGCATCCATCTTCTTGGGGACCACCCAAATGGGTGAACTCCATGCTGAGTCTGAAGGCTTTATTATTCCCTGATCTAACATTTTTGAAATCTGTTCCCTAACCTCCTGGCGATGGATGAATGGGTATCTATAACTTTTTGTATAAACCGGAACTTCGTCTGTAGTCTTAATTCGATGTTTTATTTGATTAGTAAAAGTTAATGCTTCGCCTTCGATATAAAACACGTCAGCATATTTCGAGCAAAGTGCTATAAGGTTGACTTTTTCTTCCTCGTTTAAATGATCTGTTCGTAATCGCGCCGTAACCTCTTGAACTCGCTTGGTACAATGTTCGGTACGCATGCACTCGATATTAAATAAACTCGCGTGCACTGGTCGGTCAAGTGACAATACAATATCATTCGGGCTCGTGTTTTCTATTTCCAAGTAGCCGTGATTATTGTCCACAATAGTAAGGCACTCGCGTACAGTACAATTACATATAGTCTGTTCACTAACTAATGCCGCACCGTTTGGAGTGTCGATCGGTATTTTAACTAATTTAGAAGATTGAGCAGGTATGATGTCTTCATACAAGTTAACATTATAGGAATTGTACATACGGATGGGATTAGATGATGTGCGCGTTATTAACCTCTGATCTTTTAGGTCTATCTTAGACTCCCATTTAGTTAGCAAATCTAAACCAATTAAACCATCGAAATAATCATGAAAACGATATATAAATAACTTAATAAACTCAGGATCGTCAAATTCTGCAAAGCAAGGTAAATTTATAGAAAAATTATTCCTACTAACCGCGTGTACATTGGTAACTTCAAATGGGTCATAATTTAAAGGAAAATTCGGAAAATATTTTTCTACAGCTTCCGGGCTTATAAAAGATTGATTCGCGCCAGTATCAATTAGTAATTTTAGAGGTGGTTCTGCGATTAGTATATACGGCAATTGACGCTGAGTTTGGAGATTTAATTCTATTTTGACTTTTTTGATTTCTGGCCCTCCTGAAAATCCTGACTTGGACCTGCCTGAGGACGAGGTTCAGGTGAATCTGACATATTACCTTGAACACTTAAATCGTTTGAAGTCGGATCATAGTTGCACTCCAATGTAGCGAACGGACTATAATCGTAATAAGTATTATCGTAATTAAAACAGACCGGCTCGTAATAGTACTCCGTCGGGTAATATGAGCCGTCGTATGACGCGCACTCATTCATGTTCATCTCTCGATGTTTAAAATAATTAGTTGGTGGCGGGTTGCCTGAATTTAGCCAATTATGACCAGATGACATGGGTCTAGGAGTGGAATGTTGTACTCCACTCATAGGTTTAGGACCTTGATTTTGATTTGGCGCCGGATTGTTTCTAGGGGGCAAACGGAACATGTTACTTTGAGCGTTATAAGTTTGAGGTACTGCACGGAACATTTGCTGTGTACGACTAGGCATGCGATTTTGAGGTTGCTGATTAATAAAGTTTGGATTAAATCTAAATGGTTGTGGCGATGGTAGTTGGTTGGGTCTAATTCCTATGGGATTGGGCCAATTGGGAATTGGTACCGCGAAATTATTATTACGAGGAGCGACTGGATTGGTGTTTGTGCTATGAGGTGTTACAGAGTTAGAATTCTTTTGCGTAGTGGATTTTGAGACCTCACTACGTTCCTGTAAATATATAACGTTTAGTTCTTCCTGTACGTATTCAAGGGCTTTTTCGATGGTATCGGGACGCATGCATCGTATACGGGATCCTAATGGTTCTTTTAATCCTTTAACAAAAGCCTGCATAGTAACTTTTTTGTACAGTGTACGTTTCGCTTCCACTGTCGTAGGAATTTGTTCGTGTAATGTTACATACGTCATCATCGTACTAAGCAAAGTTTGGCATTCCTCATAAAATTCCTGAGGTGTTTTATTTCCCTGCGTAGCTAAAGAAAGGTCTCTATACAAAGCTGTTTCATCCCGTTGATCGGAAAAGTTATTAATCAAAGCCGTTCTAATCCCTTGCCAACTGTCAGGTATGCCGTTGGAATTGATGGTACAAGCGGCAGAGCCTTTTATTTTATTTAAGATGCCATTTAATAAGCACAGGTTGTTTAACTCGCTACCTGGGGCATTACTTACGTACTGAGTCACTATTTGATCGCATATTCTAACAAATCTAGTCAATACATTTGGATTCCCATCGAACTCCGGGACCATACGAAGAGTCTTGAAAATTGTATCGGGGTCGTGGGCCATATTTAAACTATTTATACTACTATTTAAATTATCTTTTCTATCACTATTTAAATCTCTACTGTTATCTATAGCACTCCAGCGAGCCGTACGTGATGAGGGCTCCTGGGAGTTATAATTTTTCGGGTGAAAAATTTTGGAAGTTGGGTGATACTAGGAATAAATAGGAAGCAACACAGGAACAATTCAAGTGTACTTACAAAAATTTCACCTCTGGTTCTCTCGTGAATCGAAGTCTGGATTCTCCTTCCGGAACTGCAGCTGGACCGTAGATTCGGATATTCGGCGCCGGGGCTCGATAGCCACCCAGGCGATTCGCGTACGCGGATGTCGATATTAGATATCCCTAAGCTCGCGAACCGGCCCGCGAATATCCTACCGACTGCGCCAATTACGTTAGCTGCGATCGGAGGATTTAAAAAAAAAACCAAAAATGATTTAACTAAATTTATTTTAAAGTAAAAGAATTACATTAATTATATTAAATCTAAAAATAGCCTACGTGCCTATTCGAAGTATGAATATGGAGTGGAATTTTACAGTTGTACAATAATTGAGAAATCTAGGTCTGTGTGACAAAAAGTGCTATCTCAGCTCGCTGTTTCCGTCGTCCGTTTAATTGCAACATATGTTTCTATAATAAAATTATTGGGTGCTGAGTTGACGATTCCCCTTATGCAGCTGCGTGTAACACGCGTGAAACACAACGCGCCGTCCACCCGGGCATGGTCCATGGTCGGACAGCGAGTCGCCCATTATCAGTGACAGTCATAGTAAACAGAATCGAAATAAATGTTTTGAGTCTAAAAATGTATGTTCTTCTTCTTCGTAAGAAATATCATTTTGCTGACAGTATTGTAACAGAAGAGTGGGTATTTCACATCCTCGCCGCAACCTCTTTCCTTTTGGATCTACATAAAAATATCGATTTTTGAATATATTCATATTTGGAATTTCATTCTGTCATTGGTGTCATCTTCAACTCTTGTTTGGCCAAAAGGAAAGAGATTGAAGCAAAGCAGGAGGTGGAATACGCACTCTGTAATGGGCCTACCACACGCACAAGCTTTACCACAGTTTTACCTGCGCAAACTTCTCGCATGAAAAAACCCGGCTGGCAACCACAGATACAACTAGTTCTTTTTTAATCTAGATATTGTTAAAGGGCTTTTATAAAAATATGTTAGCCCCATCATAAATACCTAGATAACGCAAGTATCACGATCAGGTATGAAAACCAAATGTGCCATTTTTTAACTAACCTTTATGATGTCTCAAAAACTATTTAGTCAAAGGAAGACCAAATTGATTGAAATACTCCCCCGCTTAGGGTGCTTGTGCACGGTGCATGTAACCCGCGCAAGTGCCTCAACATGATCAAGCTACATACGCCGTGTACAAGCACCCCGCGGGTAGCTTGATTAAGTAGCTTGCGCATGTTACTAGCGCGGGTAAACCGCAAACCCGGACCTTTGTTTGCGCGAATTGCATGCGCCGTGTACAAGCACCCCGCGGGTAACTTGATCACTTGATCAAGTAGCTTCCGCATGTTACCCGCACCTTTACTTGCGCGGGTTACATGTGCCGTGTACAAGCACCCTTTCGGTGCCCCCCTCGTCCCACAGCAGAATCGGCGCGGCGCGGCGCACCGTGTTTCAGCTCAACATGTCGCAAACTAACGCATTGGATGTTTCTGTCTCTCTAAGGCTGCTTTTCCACCAGAGAAGCGCTATGTAAACAAATGAATGTGATTGGTGGATATCAAACGTATCCGTAGCAACGTAGCATAGCGCATCTCTGGTGGAAAAGCAGCCTAAAGCTACTCGTATTACAACTGAAAACAATTAGGCGACGAGAACCTAATATACGCGGTCGATAATTATCTATATATTATTATATATATTATGATATACGCTATCGTCTAGTGACAGAATTATCTTCCACAATTTTTATTGTAATCAAAGACTACACCAATAAAATTACATTCACTAACAAAATGACTGCGACCGGGAGAAGACGTGTCGTGCAATTCATAACTGTGTTTATTCTTATACAATCGTCATGTGCTATGTATTATGAAATGCCTGATGTGACTATTACTGCACTATCGCCGAGAGGATTTAAAGCATCTATGCCAAGTAAGGGACTTTAAATATTTTTGGTTAAAAATTACACTAGTCTACACTGAAAATTTATACTGTTTTTTTCCATGTTTTTTCTTATCAATACGAATTGATAAGAAAAAGCCATTAAACCTTCGAACTTAACCTGTCCGAGTTGGGGTGCCCCAAGTTCAGAGCTCGCTTCGCTCGCTCTTGCATTCTTCGTAAAAAAAAACCATGTCAACCTATAAGGAAAATGGCTTTTTCCTATCAATTCGTATTTAGCATACGAATTGATAGGAAAAAGCCATTTTCCTTCGAACCTAACCTGTCCGAGTACCAAGGTAGCTCTTTTTTAATAGACATTGAAAGGAAACGAATTGTTAATTAACTGAATATTCGATACGATATTTGAAAGAAAGAAAGAAAGAAAGAAAGATTTATTGACACGTACACAGGACAGAACAACAGTAATTAAACATAGATACAATAAAGACGTGGAAAAAAGAAACATAGAAAGAACAAAAAAAAACACAAAGCATAAACTAAAAAACACAAAGCATAAACTAAATTTAACCCAAAAAAAATAAACTAAACGAAAAGAAAAACAGAACAAAAATTACATGAGAATATGTCCTGTGCAAGGCCAAAAGGCTCCTATCTCAGCATGTGCTGCGACATTTATTAAAATGTCACAGCGCTGGTTTTCTGATAGGGCCCAAAGTGACTAAATCATTATTATTCTAGTGAAACATGAGTTTAAATAAAATTAGTGAATTTCAAAATTCGGTCTAATAAATATTTTTATAAAAAAAAGAAATAAAATTAAAATTTACCAATGAATTATTCGGTGAAATGAATAATTCTACGAAACGACTCTAAGGTAACCAAAATTAGCCGGAGTGATTTTCGGCGAAACGTTGTTCTACCAAACAAGGGTGATAGGTACCTACGTTTTTACAAGTTTTTACGATAGGTACGTTGTCATTTCTAACCTTATCGAACACAATATTAAAGGTACTTTCAATTAATCGAATTTATAAAGCCATAATACCATAATAAAGTCTAGGAACCACATTTGTACTGCGATTCATTGTGCAGGATTGAAAAATGGGATAACTGGCAAAAAATTGTTTTTCGACAAATCATGTAACTGATAAATTATGTTTGCTTGACAACTCATTTGTTTAGAAAATTTCATAGCGTTTCAGAAAAAAAGAAGTCAACGTTACCCAAAATTTGTATGGGAAAATTGTAACGCGGGGGCAAAACGCGGTTAAGCATCAGCTTTATCCGTCGCCCTTTCTCTTTCTGTCGCTTAGAACTGCCATTTGCTAGACCGAGACAATGCGATGGCACGCGGCCGCTTCGCGGATTCCGCCGCGTGCTATCGCATTATACTTTCTGTCTCGGTCTAGCAAATGGCAGTTCTAAGTAACAGAAAGAGAAAGGGCGACGGATAAAGCTGATGCCGCGTCGATAGATGTGGGAGCACCCTGATATAATCAGTGAGTACTTATGTGTTACGGGTAATACCCGAAGTGCGGTTAAACTTAGATATATCCTACTTATCTTCGGTTAGAACTAGGTTTAGCCGGCTAAAACTAGGTGCAGCCTCTTGGGGGATTTGCTGGCACCGGAAAATATAACCACGAAGAGGATAGACATTCTCTTCGTGGTGATATTTTTAAACCACCCAGAAGTAACCCCGGCGACGTGCTTCGTGAAGGAAGGATACATCTAAATTTAACCGCATGTGATCCATTACACCTAAAGGTAAAGATAGTGCGCCTGCGCAGTTTGCTTGTGACAGGAAAAAAAAAATAAGATATAAACCTTGTGTTTTGCTAGATAGCCTTACACCTCAGATAAAAAACCGGCTAAGTGCGTGTCGGGCCACGCACAGTGTAGGGTTCCGTAGTTGCCCATCAAAATACTTATGCGAACTAAACTGATTCGCTGAATTTAATTTTAAAAAGATTTATTTTCAATATCGGTCCAGGAGTCATTAAGAAATCGGGGAAAATACATTGCAAAAAAAGATTACGACGAATTTAAAACCCTCTTTTGGAATTAGTTAAAAATAGTTAACGATAAAAACCTACCTATCCCAAAAAAACATACCATAAAAACATACCTATTAAAGCTGTAAAACTTACATTTGCAGTTGAAGAACATGTGAACACATTTTGTTTAAGAAAATATGTTATCCAAGTACATTTTATAAGTTGGTCGACTATTACTCGTAAAGTTGTAAAGCCTACTTAGTCATGATAATTATCTTTTAAACTTCGTTATTGTGACTAATATTGTAAATTTTTTGCTCCCCCAAACATAACCGTTTTGCTGATAGAGGGGGGGACACTCGAGGCGAGCAAAATTTAGCACTTTAAAGCTTAATATTTCACAAATGAATATTTTTATCAAAAAAGTTTTAATGGAAACAATCAATATTTTTTAAAGGCCTATTTAATGATACCCCACGCTAAGGGGTACGCGAGAAAAAAAATCATCCCCACTTTACGTGTACAGGAGGTACCCTAAAAAAAATATTTTACGAGATTTTATTTTACCACTTTTTCGGCACAACAAATCCGTATATTTACACTAAATTACAGCTCTCTAGTACTGTGCGTCTCTGAGCTACACTGCCGACAGACGGACGGACGGACGGACGGACATGGCGAAACTATAAGGGTTCCTTGTTGACTACGGAACCCTAAAAATGAGGGGTATGAGGTCAGAGCTTCGCGCCAGCCACGTAATTTCCAAGTTCAATAATATGTCTCATACTATTATTTTTGCATAATATTATGCTAAGACTATTGCACTCTTATAATATTATTACATTTTATAGCATGCGCAGGCGCACTATGTAACAAAAACCGCATTATTAGGTTATAAATATTACTTACAATCGCAATTATAATAAATTCCACGAAATTATTCATAACGTAAATAAAAAAATTACATTTCAGTTTAAGGGCGGTTCGATTGGATTAACGACATGATGGTCAATACGAGTAATGCCAGCTCATAAATTTACGCTAAAACGATTTAGCTCGCCCAAAGAATGTCACACCAGTCCCTATAGCCAAACGGCAAGCGACAATCGCTAACGTTCAGCAGTCGCTAAAACATTTCAACTTTTTACCCCATTGCATAAAGTTGAAAATCTATCGAAGATGACAGATCGTTTTCGTTTGTTTCGTTCGCTATCGCTCAGTAGTCTATGTAGTAGTCTATAACTACATTTTCAAGTTTATGCGATGGGGTATAAAGATAAAAATGTATTAAATTAGCGACTTTCAAACGTTAACGATTGTCGCTTGCCGTTTGGCTACAGGCTCTATAATATTGAGAGTACACGCGCTTCTCGCCAAATTTGACAAGTCTAGGTGAAATAGTTTTTGTGTTATGAACTTATGAGGGGCTCAAAGTGGTACCAAATAGTTAGTGTAATATTACACACTGTGAGCTGCACGCCTGAACTTGACTAAATTACACAACTTAATTTGCCATTTGGTTGTTATGGGCTTTATCAATATTTTTTTAACACTCGTTACCCAAGATAAAAAGTGGGGAAACACGTCTTTATCTTGTTTGTGTTCTAACTTTTTAAACATTAAAATAAGTAGGTAGGTACATGAGGTCAATAAATGCTAACAATATTTTGATAAAAAACTTCTTTTTTTAAAATCTAAATCGAATAGAACATTCATAAAAAAAAAAACTTAGTTATACATGAGGAGTATGTGGCTAAGTAAGTATAGACAAACAGTACCCTTAATTAGGACGAGTTTTCACTCTTTTACTTTACCGCGTCTTTCCAATATTTACAGCGTTTCTTGTATAGAAAAATGGAACAGCGCCTCTGGTATGCGAAGAAGGAACTAATTATTCTTTGAAAATTGTCAATTTGAAATTGCCAAAGTTCCAGTTTACGTCGCAAATACTGAAAACTCGTACTAACGGTAAACCACCAAATGACTGACCTTGAAGATGACCTGTACACTTAGCACGAGTTTTCAGTATTTGAGACGTAATCTGGAACTTTGACAATTTCAAATTGACAATTTTCAAGGAAAAAATTAGATCTGTCTTCGCACACCAGAGACGCTGTTCCATTTTTTCATACAAAAACGCTGTAAATACTGGAAATACGCTGTAAAGTAAAAGAGTGAAAACTCGTCCCAAGGGTACTGGTCAGTTGGCGGGTGTGTGTGCTGTTTTATATTATTTTTTTATTATTACTAGGTGACTTTGAATTTAAATCATCATCATGTTTATGTTTTACCCAACTGTGCAGGAATCGACTTCCAGTCGAAGGGAATGCTGCGGAACATCAGTATTTAACATGCCTATCAGACCTCCACAACCCAGTAACTGGGTAATAAGGTCCTTGGCAGGACTGGCTGTCAGACTTTCGAGCTTCTGACTGATGCCTAAGACCTACAGCAGCTGGGAATTTGTATTTAATTATAGGAATTTGTATTTTGATATGACCAGACGAATGATCGTACTCGTTATAGTCACAGAGAATCAGAATGGAGTATGTAAGAATGCCACCTGATAATTAACAGGTGCCATTCGTAGCCCAAGGAAAATAGGCAACGGTTTATTTCTGTATAACTTGTAGATAATTGTGATATTTAATTAAGAGAATATTATTGCACCAATAAGATTATATTAGGTATATATTGCTTTAAAAATTGCAATAGGCATTTGAAAGTCGAACTTTTCTCATCACAAAGAAATATTTTCAAGAAGTGGAAATAACAACTAAAATAACTTTTCAAATTCTCTCTCATACGCAGATAATCCAGAAGTCTCTAGCTTCTGGTTCCAAGGCAACGTGTATCGTCGATCTGAGGGCAAATGCGTTGGCACCATCAGGAGAGATGGTTTCCTGGCCAATGATGGAAGATGGACCGTGGAAGATCCTAACATTGAGCTGAAAGTTGGCGATGTCATCAATTATGAAGTCTCTGTAGACAGACACTATATATTTGGCATTACGATAACGTACAACAATAATAATCTGCGCTATACTGTTACCGGTTTGTATCGTCTAATTAGCATAGGTTTAATTGGGTGTGCCAATGGCGCTCAGGCATATGCCGCAGGCTCTGGAGTGGTCCAGAAATGACCTGACTGACATGGACCACAATTGGGTAGACCAGAGCGCGTAAAAGAAGCTCGCACTGCAGGGCCTTTAAAGCCTATATTTGGTGCCAGTTAACATGGCAATAGCGGTCATTGACCTTTACCTAATAAGTCTTCGTATAATGACATAAGATCAGAATTAGCATTTTTCTGTGAAATGATAGTGTTTACTTGTGAGTCTTAAATATAAAAACCGGCCAAGTGCGTGTCGGGCCACGCACAGTGTAGGCTTCCGTAGTTGCCCATCAAAATACTTATGCGAACTAACTAAACTGATTCGCTGAAACTAATTTTAAAAAGAAGAATTTTTAAAATCGGTCCAGGAGTCTTTGAGAAATCGGGGAAAATACATTAAAAAAAATCACCAAAAAACATACCGTAAAAACATACCTATTAAAGCTGTAAAAATAAAGTTGACAAACTTACATTTGCAGTTGATTTATTGTTTCTCCGATACATTTTGTTTAAGAAAACATATTACCCAAGTACATTTTATAAGTTGGTCGACTATTACTCGTAAAGTTGTAAAGCCTTCTTAGTCGTGATAATTTTCTTTTAAACTTCGTTATATATACTACTATTGTGAATTTTTTCACACCCCCAAACATAACCGTTTAGCTGGTAGAGGGGGGGGGACACTCGAGTCGAGCAAAATTTAGCACTTTATAGCTTAATATTTCACAAACGAATTTTTTTACCAAAAAATTGTTAATGGAAACTATCAATATTTTTTAAAGACCTATTTAATGATACCCCACACTAAGAGGTACGCGAGAAAAAAAAAAAACATCCCCACTATACGTGTACGGGAGGTACCCTAAAAAAAAATATTTTACGAGATTTTATTTTACCACTTTTTCGGCACTACAAATCCCTATATTTACACCAAATTACAGCTTTCTAGTACTGTGCGTCTCTGAGCTAAACTGCGGACAGACGGACGGACGGACGGACGGACGGACATGGCGAAACTATAAGGGTTCCTTGTTGACTACGGAACCCTAAAAATGATATAAAATCTTAGGTATAGGTGAAATATTTTTGCCATTTTGATATCTTATGAATACTTAGATACTGATATCCTTACAATAAACTTACTAATTTATTCGGTATTTTATAAAAATGCTAATTGTGAGCTTATGTCATTACACGAGGACTATTAGGTAGGGGTCAATGTCCGCTATTGCCATCTTATCTGTCACCAACTATAGCTGCGGCTCTTACTATAACCCTTAACCAGGCTATGGATTGAGGGTTCCCCACTTCGATTTTTAAGAGTTTTTACCAGGTTTTGGTAAAGAATCTTCCACAATCTGTCAAAAATGCCAACATAGAAATATTATTGTATGGCAGCACAAAAAATAAAGTGGAAGGGAACGCAAATGTCACTTTTGCAGAAATTTCATCTGTGGTCGGCCGCTGAACGGACATTTTTTTGACAAGTGCACCGTATTTTTAAACATTATGGCGAATCGGAGACAGGTAAGTCGTACAATGTTTTGATATGTTGTAGAATTTGAGTTTTTCTAGTGATTTGTGCATTAATTATAGTTAAAAACTTCTAAAATATCAAAATATGACTAAATGAAACATGTGGGGAACCATTTGACCAAAGCCTGTGAATGCCTAATTATTGTGGTTGATAATATGCCATTGCCCGGTAAATTTTCATTCAATTTAATCTTTATTTTATACTAGTTTTTTGCCACGGGTTTCATTTAGGATTTACTCACACATCTCATTTATCGAAATATAAAATGTATTATGTGTCAGTCTACTTTAGTGTTTTTGTTATTATGTTATTCAGGTAATAAACGATCAGCAGCTCGAAAATCTGTTACATGAAATGTTTTCATCTGAGGATGAAAGTGATGAAGATGCAGACCCATATTTAGATTATGTCCTGTATGTAATAATATTACATAATTATCAAAAACAAACAGTAAAAAATGATACCAAAATGACAATCGTTTTTTATTTTATATATAGATAAAAAGTCGTCGTCTAGACAGGCAATGGGATTACATTTTCCCACATGTTATTTTTCAGGTTTTCAGCTAATTTTCTAAATATAATTGATAAAATCTCATACCACATGTTATCTCTCATTTAAATCTACCAAAAAAACATTATTACTGTAGGATTTGTCGGAGGCCTGGTAAAGGGATAATCACCTTCTAATGTTCCCACTGCTGGGACAGCTGGCCTCCTGTCAGTGAGAGGGAAGTGGGAATGTAATCTATATACTACACTACTGTAATCTAATACACAGATACAACTTTTGCCTTCGCCGTTTTGGGACTAAGGGGTGATGAATTAATTACATACCTTATAATTTCATAATCTTTTGATAGGATCGAAAACCTGTGTTGCGGCAACCATCCAAAGCGAGCTGGTGGAAATCACAAAATATCAATCAAGAGTTTTGTGATTTCCACCACCAGATTTAAACTGTTCCGTTGATGGCGCCGTTACTGGCGAATTTGGTGTGGCCATTTGAAAACATCACTACGTTTTCAAATAGCCGCAGTAGTACCAGTTTTGCCTTTAACGGCTAGAGCTAAGTTATTTGGCACTTTGCATTCATCTTTTCCCTTCCAGGTTCTTTCTTTCTCAAAATAAAACCCATAAATATTGTTTCCATTAAATTTCTAGAACTGACACCTACAAAACATCGGACAGCTGAGCATCGGCATCGGACAACTGAGCATCGGCATCGGCCAACTACGGACAAGCCTATTTCGACAGAATGCAAGCCAACAGTGACGAGAGTCCGCGCAGGGACCGCGTGCGCAGGGCAGACGATCTTCGAAGAGAACTTCGACAATTTTCGGGATAATGTGTGGCAGATTGAGCAGTACTTGCCTGTTTATAGTCCAGTAAGTGATATTTTATTCATCAGGCCTCTGAGGCCTGACCACAAGCTCTTAACGCGATCCAATTAAGGGTGTGGGAAAGAGATGGCGCTAGACGACTTGTATAGCTCTGTCTCTTTCTTACAGCCTTAACTGGATCGCATTAAGAGCTCGTGGTAAGGCCTCTGAGATCTAGACACGCGACTGAGCGTGAGCCAAAGCACAGACGCGCTGAAGGAAATGATAAGTCTTCATGCACTTTTAAACAATTTAATAATATTCTTCGTCTTTTCACAGAATCCCTGTCAAACGTCTTAATGGCGACTGCCTTTCATTATATTACTCTCTCATTCTCTTGCTTTCCCTTTCACTCATGACATATTCTTGTAGTATGTTCTCACAGTGTGTAATATTACACGAACCATTTGGAGGCACTTTTTAGCCCCTCATAACTCAAAAACTATTTAACCTAGACTTAAAATTTGGTACAAAAATTGAGACTGATATTATTATGTGTTCAAAATTTTATAAACATATCTCAAACGGTTATTTAGTTATTAACGACCAAAAATCGTCATTTTTATGATTGACCTATAGATCAAAACTATGTCCCAGTTCCAGATGACCTAGAAAGTTCAAATTTGGCATGCAGATAGGTAATTACGTGTATACAAAGGAAAAAATTAGAAAGTGGTATTTTTGAAGTGAAAACTTCTTTAGCGGCGTTGTACACTTTTTCTGTAATGGGTAAAAAATTTAAAACTCGCGTCAGGGTCACGTGACCAAAACTCGCGTCAGGGTCACGTGACCCTGATCGAAAATGAGTAAGACGTCATTCAAATTAAAAATAAAACATAGTAACAAAAAAGTTTTCACTTCTACCGGCACTCCTGGAGTGCAACCTTTTTTTTTTATAATTTTACTATAATTTTCACTTAACTTATAATTAGTGCCGTGTATGTTGTAACCAGTGTTAATTTACATTTAAAAAGCTTTCAAAGGCGATTTGCTAGCCTAATAAAGTGGTGTAATGTTTAGTGTGTGAATGTATCTTAGGGTAAGTGTATTTTGGATTGTGTTTATGCCTAATAAAGATTATTGAAAATGAAATGAGTGCCTGTTAATCTCTACATGTGGATTTTAAGATCTTTACGTGAATTTTGTTGAATACCACCCTTAATTTTTTAATGCCTTTTTTTACTTTAAAATAAGAATAATAGTAGATTTTCGTATTTATTTCGCGTAACTAACCGTATTCAACAGCCAGTAGCGCCATCTATTATCATATTTAGGAATTCCTCCACCATGCACGAAATCAATGAAGGATTGATTTTATTCAACAGAACACTAGATGGCGTTGCTCAATTAGTGCCGAAACTCTATTTGTGAAATGTAGATTTTTATTATCTTTACGTGAATATAAACGAGTTAAATACCACACTGATTTTTTTTAATTCAAATATTCTCAATTCTGTACTTATAATTACGAATATGGTTGATTTTCGTATTTATTACGCGTAACTAACCGTATTGTACAACAACCGCTAGCGCTACCTTTTATCATTTTCAGAAACTCACTGCACCACGCACTAAATCAATGAATGATTGATTTATTCAAGAAACACTACAAGGCATTGCTTAATTAGTGCCTAAACTCTATTTGTGAAATGTGGATTTTATGATCTTTACGTGAACATATGTATAACATGTTAAGCAAAATATTTTTTTTTAAATTCATGTATTCGCGTCTTTGTACTTATTATTAAGAATAGTTGATTTTCGTATTTATTACACGTAAGTAACCGTATTCTATAACACCTGGCACCCGCTAGATGGCGTTGTGCAATTACGTCACGATCTTGAATCGCGGTGTTAAGATGGGCAGGCGATTAGTATAAGGTTTTGTGAACATGCATTTTTTGGGAAATTTCATTAATGAAAAAGTGAACGAATAAATATAAATAAAAAATATTGGTATTATATCCTTAAATTGTCCTAAATAATCGAACTTCCCTTCTTTGTAGTCTTGGGCATTCTAGTTTAATACTGAGAGCGCTCAATCTAGTTCTCCGCTAGTCTTGGGCATTCTAGTTCACTACTGAGAGCGCTCAATTTAGTTCTCCGCTTTTAAACGAACTAGTTCGTTCTTCTAGTTCGTTAGTTCCTAGCTCGTAATAGAGACCGACTGAGACCGACCGATCAAGAGCGATCAAATCGTTCGCTCACAAAGAGATGTCAGATTTAGTTTTGTCTTTGTTCGCTCGTTTTAATACGGTTCCTGCTGCATGCGACAATTTGTGTAGTATACGATCGGTGAGCAATCGGGAGTATTATAGTGTAGTGCTGTCCCGCTCACGTGCAACCAATTTACTGAATAAATATCATTTATCATTTATCATTATCATTTATCAACGATCTTAGATCAGTCGATCTCTTTCATTCTGTCCGAACTACTGAACTACGGAGCGGAAAATGTGGGAGCTAGTTCACTAGTTCATCTGTGGGAGCAGTTCTTTCGAACTAGTTCGTTCGCGAACTACACAAGACTATTCTCCGCTCTTAAACGAACTAGTTCGTTCTTCTAGTTCGTTAGTAGTCTTGTGTAGTTCGCGAACGAACTAGTTCGAAAGAACTGCTCCCACAGATGAACTAGCTCCCACATTTTCCGCTCCGTAGTTCAATAGTTCGGACAGAATGAAAGAGTAGATCGACTGATCTAAGATCGTTGCACGGGAGCGGGACAGCACTACACTATAATACTCCCGTTCGCTCACCGATCATGTGCGCATCCCGTTTCGTACACTTTACACAAATTGTCGCATGCAGCAGGAACCGTATTAAAATGAGCGAGCAAAGACAAACTCTCTTTGCGAGTGAACGATTTGATCGCTCTTGATCGGTCGGTCTCTATCACAGACTACATAGTCTCTATTACGAGCTAGGAACTAACGAACTAGAAGAACGAACTAGTTCGTTTAAGAGCGGAGAACTAGATTGAGCGCTCTCAGTAGTGAACTAGAATGCCCAAGACTATTCGTTAGTTCCTATCTCGTAATGGAGACCGACCGATCAAGAGCGATCAAATCGTTCGCTCGCAAAGAGATGTCAGATTTAGATTGTCTTTGTTCGCTCGTTTTAATACGGTTCCTGCTGCATGCGACAATTTGTGTAAAGTGTACGATACGGGATGCGCGCATGATCGGTGAGCGAACGGGAGTATTATAGTGTAGTGCTGTCCCGCTTCCGTGCAACGATCTTAGATCGGAGCGAAAAATGTGGGAGCTAGTTCACTAGTTCATCTGTGGGAGCAGTTCTTTCGAACTACACACATCAAAAGTGTCTAGGGATCAACATATATTTTTGCAATAACTTTTCTCCTGATTGATATTAATTAAAATGTTCTTTAAGGATTCATCAAATAAAGTGTTATCGTTTGTCACAGTAATGATAAACCAAGTCACCTTTGCATTCATAAAGAAATTTGCCATTTTCCTAATAAAGGGATTTTTGACATTTGAACCACTAACATTAAAGTTCGAAAAAAAGACTGAAATAACAGTTTTCTTTAAAATTTTATTGGGTAACTTAACCGTATAGTTCGGTAGCGCCCCCGAAAGGGGCGCGACAAGTAAACCTACGCTGGCTCAATAGTGGGTCCAAAAGGGGCAGACGTTGTAGTCATACGACATACTCATTATAAAAAATATTGTATTCTCTGCGTAAAATCCTATGAGTGCGCATTAATTAAGAATGTTAAATAAAAATCTGATTTGTTCACGAAATTAAAACTTTTACATTTAGCGCCTATTTTCTTAATTTACCGTAACAAAATTCAAAAGTCTAAATACGATCTTCGCCATTTTGATGGCAGTGCTGGGTAGGGCTAAAAATCATAAAAAACGTGGTTTTCGGACATCCAACGGATCATTATAGGAGGAATGAATTACTCATCATTTAGTATTGTAACGAATTCATACGTATTTCAAAATAAATTAGCAGTGGTAATGAAAAATTTGATATCTGAACTCGAACTTTCGCGCCACTTTTGTTTGTTTACATTTTTATTTTGCACTTGGGTCACACACGCGCGCTTTAACTCAATAACAATAAAGATAAATATCATGTCAAATGTTATAAATAACGTAAAAAAGACCAGATCTTGGCGTAATTCTCTAATACAGGGCCAATAACACGTATTTTTCATTACCACTACTCAATATGTATTCGTAATCGACAACCATGTTATTTTTTTTAATCGTAATGATGTGTGAAAGCGATTATTCTAATCGATTCCATAATTGATTTTTTTGTCAACTCGAGTGAAAAAATTATGGAAAAGGAAATCGATTAAAAAAAAATTAAAATAAATTTGTTTTATGCTTAGAATACAATTATTATCTATTATAATATTGTTTAAAGCTTTTATAATAATACTAGTGTTTGCCCGCGGCTTCGCTTGCGTTATTTTAGAATTTGAGAAACAATACGGATCGTGTGGCGCCATCTGGAATATGAACGTAATTGTTTTCTCGGAAACAGCTCTCTTCTGTTATTCGGGATGTAAGATACCTTATATCCGTGTCTATACTCCTGACAACGTATATGCTAAATTTTGGGACGATCGATTCAGTAGGTAGTAATGCGTGAAAATGTATTTTTACCTTTTCACGCATTACTACCTACTGAATCTAAACTAATAATGTTATATCTAGGTACATAGTTTGCATAGGAAACGTCCTTATTTGAGCGACATTAATTTCAAAGAACCGTGTTTATTTTAAACATTAAACTATCATTTTTGGGTCGATTTACAGTATCGCTGCAAATTGAACGTACGATAGCATTGCTCTTCTCCCTTTAGCATACCGCGTGATACCTAAAAAATAACTAATTATCTGACTCGATGAGTACAACTTGTTGTCGTTTAAAACATAATCTATGCACTGGTTTGAGCACCAATTCAAAACATAAATAAACACAAATTATAGAAACCCTGATTTTTTTCTAATCTTTAAAATTCCACACCTCGAAACAATTACAATTTAAAAAAATATCCAACTTACTACCTACAATTTAAATCGGTGTAGATTTATAATATCCTAGAGAAGTATTGAAAAAAAATAGTAATTCTTTAAAATCGCGAATAATATTGAAACAAAAGTATGCACATTTTTTTTTAATTATTTAAAACTCTCAGGACAAATAAAAAAAAAAAACTCAAAAAGAGAAAAAAAACACTGCGAGATTTGATCCAGAGACCCCTTGCACGAAAGTCAAGCAGGTTACCGACCGGACTGGCTAGTACGCTGATAGTGACATTCAAATAGCGGTTCTTGTACAAATGTCAACAATGACTGAAAATCAACATATTATAAAATTGCTAATCCCCCAAGGGGAATAGCGTAATTATACATATCCTATTAATTGAAGAGCAGTTTAAGGAATATTTGAGGAAAAATTGACTAAATAATATCCAGTGGTTTAGCTTCCAACTATCAACAAACATCTGAAAACAACAAAATTCAAAATTGCTTATCTCCCAGGAAAAATAGTGTAATAATACATAGCACATTAACAGAAGCATATTATTAGAAATATTTGAGGAAAATTTGATCGACAACTTTACAGTAGTTTCGGAGATAGATCAAATAAAAAAACATAAAAAATTTCGAAAAAAAATAAAAGTTGATCTGGCATCAGAATCGATCCCTTATCTCGAAAAAAATACAAAAAGAAAAAAATATTCAATGTACAGGAATGACATCTCTACGATTTTATTATTAAAGAAGATAACGTACGAGTACATTGTCATTCCCAAAAAACAATAATCGACAAAAGAACAATGTCAGTAATAAATGTTTGAATGCGCGGCAATTATTTAATTCAAAAATTTTGAATTAAGAATGCACTCGCTGTGGTACTCGCTTTTCAAAATATGTATGTAATATTTTAATTTATTAGCTAATTTTTACTGAACATTTTATTTTGTACAATAATATAATTTTTAAATTTGAATGAATATAGAATGCCTTGGATCTTGATAGGCTTATTATAAATGAGGTTGTTTCCAAAAAAAAAAAGGATTTTTTTTTTTATCGTGGTAAAATCATCAAATTATGAGTCCTTCCACCCCGGGCAGGGCGGGAGGGACTGCCAGACTTGTACTGACTAAAATCCACGGTGTCCTTCAATAGTCCTTTATGTTCCGGGGTCATGAAATAACTCCCGCGACCCCGGTAAGCTTTGGCCCTCTAAGTCATTATGCTGACGCTCTTTGAGGCGCACGTGGAACACGACGCTCTGTCGACCCGGGCATGGTCCATGGTCGGACAGCGAGTTGCCCTTTACTCGCTGTCCACATGCCCGTGCCTACGGTGGCCGGAGATAGTCTGCCGACTTCCGACGCCGCGGGCGTCTACCACTATGGTTGGGGCGGAGGGAGGACGCTGTCCTCTCCCTCTCGCGGCTCCAAACAAAAGATAGCCCATTTAATTATTTTATTGTACTTTGTTTCGTGAGATTGGTTTGGTCATGTAAGTATTACACGTCAGAAATCGAGCTTTTGAATTAAAAAAAGAAAATGCTGGGTATTATATTTTTTTTACACTATTCGATGTCGCTGTTAAGGATCAAATTCGGGGAAGTAATGATAATTTGGTAAAATATGAACTAATAATACAAACAATAATTTAGTCATTGTATAGCAGATCAAAATCAAAATTCAAGCAAACTCACTTAAAGTTCGAATTTCAAAAAATTCGATAATGTATTTACACCGCGAAGTGATAATAAAAATTTGAAATGAGAACAATATGTTGTGAACATGTTGCGAAATTTTATTTAATGGAAAAAAATCGTTATACATCAAGTTTGTCGCATGTTTCTAGTTCACAGAATATTGATAGTTTGATTGCTGAATATATATTTCAAAAATTTAATTTTTATGATTTTATTTAATTTTTATCAAATCGGCCTCGAGACTTCCTTCAGGATTTTTCGCTATTCCTCATAGTTTAAAATTTAGCCATACACGCCCCGTTGGAAATTCTAATATTGTTTATTACTGGAAGGAATCATTTAGACGTACTCCCATCTCTCAGCTTTAGCTCCGAACCCGGTGTTTGTCTTTTCACGTTTTTTAGATCCGTTTTAAAAAGATAAATTTTATTTAAATTATTTAACGAAAACACAAAATGGGTAGGTATAGGTAAAACCATAAGATTGAATTTAAGTTTAGAAGACACATAGGTATGTTTAGCCTCCAATGAAAAACCGATATTCATTACTATAAAAAAGATAAAATTAAATAAATTATTGCGTAAACGAAATAATAGGTACTTGAAAATTTGAAATATTATAAAATTATTCAGATTAGTTTCATAGACTTATTCCATGGACTGACCTTTCTTTAGTCAAAAAGTAGATAAATCAGTCCATGCTCTATGTCTTGATTTACTTTTTTTTCCATGTTCGATTATGTTGCGAGTATCGATTAGGCTGAATGAACGTTTTTAATCGTTTTGTGAATATTGAGTTTACGGTCAGCACTAAAAAGAGTCATGTTGCAACATAGTTTTTGCTATTTTTTATTTATCCAGACTTTGATCGTTATTATTTATGAAATTATGTATGAACACAGGCAAATCTAGTAATGTATATAGTAAGTTATTTTATTTATTTCACTGTTTAACCATTATTATCATGTGATAAGCTTGTTTATGTACATATTTTTCAGCACATCTTAATTACCTAGTTTTTGGAACGATGTAGCATTTTGTATGTTACACACATTTTACAACAGAATGAGGCAGTTTTATTGACCTCAACATGTTCTTAGAGATATTGTTCACAAACTTATCGCATGAAATAGCTGTAGTAACACATTTTTGATCAAAAATTGGATGCTGAAAGTTGACAAAAAATATTGTGTAATAGCTCAAATTTCGAATCACCCGGTCGACTCAGCTGATGTGTCATGTGTCAAAATATTGTCGTGCAGAGTGGTTAAACAATTAATAATCCGTGTTTCTACCGCGAACACTAACAACACAAGAACATCGGTTTGGCATACTCAAAATGAGTTCATCCAAATCACGCTGTGGAATGGCCGCCCATGTTCGTTGCAACAACAAAAAAAGGTCTTCTTGCGACTGGATACCCTCCATATTCGGCAGAGCTCTTCTCTGTAGCATATCCCATGCATGCTCAATCGGGTTCAAGTCTGGCGACTGAGCAGGCCAGGGCAGGATATTGATGTTAGCTGCGGCGAGAGTCTGTCTTACAACTCTTGCGGTGTGCGGTCGTGCATTATCATGCATTAACTGAAATAAGGGACCGATTTGCACTTGTAGAGGAACGATGACGTCTGATACAATCGTCTCAGCATAAATTTGAGCGTTGAGGTTGCCTCTGATCCAAATCAACTCAGTTCTTCCGCCGATCCAAATACCCGCCCATACCATGATGGTTCCACCACTATAAGGATGGACTTCCTGGCAGGATTTTAATCGCTGTTGGCGTCCAGGGGTTCTCCAGTGTCGTATACGTCTTGTATCCGGTCTCATACCAAAACGAGACTCATCAGAAAAGCACACGAAACGCCATTGTTCTTCTGTCCAATTTCTGTGTTCAAGAGCCCATTGATATCGAATCCTACGATTGTGCATTGCTATAGGTGGTACCCGTAGCGGTCTTCGGGAATGAAGGTTCACTTCATGCAAGCGGTTTCTGACTGTTTGGTCGCTAATTAAGTTCCCTGAAGAGTGATGAAGCCTCACGGCTAACATCATGGCGGTTATTGTTGGAGCTCTTCGAGTTAAGATTTGAATGTATCGGTCTTGTCTCCGTGTGGTGCAGCGATACCGTCCTCCATGGCGCTCAGCCACGGTACCAGTACTTCGGTAACGTGTCCAAAGTCGACTGATAACACTCTGACTTGTATTCAGAGCTAAAGCCACAGTACGTTGCCGGGAACCAGCTTCTATCATTCCCACGGCTCTGAGCATTTCTTCCCTGCTTAAATGACGTCGCCGCTCCATAATAACGTTGGTTTTAATCAGTAGTAGGGAAACAGTAGCACTAATAATGTCTTCAATGCGTTGTATGTTTTTATAGGGAAAATATTGACAGCTGATTTTCATCTTTTACTCGAATTTGATTTACAGTTCCTGATTCAAATTATGAAATGCACCAAAAAGGATCCATATAAATTTATAAAATCATAAATGACAATGGGCAAAAGCGGTCCAAGATCCTCCACTTATGACACTTATTGGAAATGAAAGAACATAGTTGTGACATCATTCTGGCAAAATATTATCGAAATCTGTCCTGGGGTTCTTTTTTTATTTCCGTTTAAGTGACTACCTAATCTAACCTAACCCAACGTTTTTCAATCAGCTGTAAATGATGATGATGCATATTGAACCATCTGGGAAGGCGGTTGGCTTATGTTTGACTTACACCGACTAAATATACCAATGAGACCTTAAATAGCTAACCTAACCTAACTTTTTTTTTCAGCTAAAAATGATGCCCGACGCAAAGTGAACCATCTTGGAAGACGGTTGGCTAATGTGTGACTTGGACCCACTAAAAATACCAACGAAACCTAAAATAGCTAACCTAACCAAACTTTTTAATTCTGCTGTAAATGATGCTCGACGCATACTGAACCATCTGGGAAGGTGGTTGGCGTATGTTTGACTTACACCGACTAAATATATCAATGAGACCTTAAATAGCTAACCTAACCTAACTTTTTTTTTCAGCTAAAAGTGATGCCCGACGCAAAGTGAACCATCTTGGAAGACGGTTGGCTTATGTGTAACTTGGACCCACTAAAAATACCAACGAAACCTAAAATAGCTGACCTAACCAAACTTTTTTAATTCAGCTGTAAATGATGCTCGACGCATACTGAACCATCTGGGAAGGTGGTTGGCGTATGTTTGACTTACACCGACTAAATATACCAATGAGACCTTAAATAGCTAACCTAACCTAACTTTTTTTTTCAGCTAAAAATGATGCCCGACGCAAAGTGAACCATCTTGGAAGACGGTTGGCTAATGTGTGACTTGGACCCACTAAAAATACCAACGAAACCTAAAATAGCTAACCTAACCAAACTTTTTTAATTCTGCTGTAAATGATGCTCGACGCATACTGTACCATCTGGGAAGGTGGTTGGCGTATGTTTGACTTACACCGACTAAATATATCAATGACACCTTAAATAGCTAACCTAACCTAACTTTTTTTTTCAGCTAAAAGTGATGCCCGACGCAAAGTGAACCATCTTGGTAGACGGTTGGCTTATGTGTAACTTGGACCCACTAAAAATACCAACGAAACCTAAAATAGCTGACCTAACCAAACTTTTTTAATTCAGCTGTAAATGATGCTCGACGCATACTGAACCATCTGGGAAGGTGGTTGGCGTATGTTTGACTTACACCGACTAAAGATACCAATGAGACCTTAAATAGCTAACCTAACCTAACTTTTTTTTTCAGCTAAAAATGATGCCCGACGCAAAGTGAACCATCTTGGAAGACGGTTGGCATAAGTGTGATTTGGACCCACTAAAAATACCAACGAAACCTAAAGTAGCTAACCTAACCAAACTTTTTTAATTCAGCTGTAAATGATGCTCGACGCATACTGAACCATCTGGGAAGGTGGTTGGCTTATGTGTGACTTGGACTCACTAAAAATACCAACGAAACCTTAAATAGCTAACCTAACCTAACTTTTTTTGTTCAGCTAAAAATGATGCCCGATGTATTCTGAACCATCTGGGAAGGCGGTTGGCTTATGTGTGACTTCGACCCACTAAAAATACCAACGAAACCTTAAATAGCTAACCTAACCTAACTTTTCTAATTCAGTTGTAAATGATGCCTGACGCATACTGAACCATCTGGGAAGGTGGTTGGCGTATGTTTGACTTACAACGACTAAAAATACCAATGAGACCTTAAATAGCTAACCTAACCTAACTTTTTTTTCAGCTAGAAATGATGCCCGACGCACAGTGAACCATCTTGGAAGACGGTTGGCTTATGTGTGATTTGGACCCACTAAAAATACCAACGAAATCTAAAATAGCTAACCTAACCAAACTTTTTTAATTCAGCTGTAAATGATGCTCGACGCATACTGAACCATCTGGGAAGGTGGTTGGCTTATGTGTGACTTGGACTCACTAAAAATACCAACGAAACCTTAAATAGCTAACCTAACCTAACTTTTTTCAGCTGAAAATGATGCTCCACGCACACTTAACAATCTGGGAACGCGGTTGGCTTATGTTTCACTTACACCCACTAAAAATACCAACGAGACCTTAATTACCTATTTAAATAGCTAACTTAACCTAACTTTTTTTGTTCAGCTTCAGCAGACATTAAGGCCTTAAGGTATTTTTAGTCGGTGTAAGTCAAAGATAAGCCAACCGCCTTCCCAGATGGTGCAGTATGCGTCGGGCATCATTTTTAGCTGTACTAAAAAACTTAGGTTAGGTTAGCTATTTAAGGTTTAGTTGGTATTTTAGTGGGTCGAAGTCACACATAAGCCAACCGCCTTCCCAGATGGTTCAATATGAGTCGGGCATCATTTGCAGCTTAACAAAACAAGTTAAGTTAGGTTAGCTATTTAAGGTCTCATTGGTATTTTTAGTCGGTGTAAGTCAAACACAAGCCAACCTCCTTCCCAGATGGTTAGGTATGCGTCGGGCATCATAAGCAGATGAAAAAAAAAAGTTAGGTTAGGTTAGCTGTTTAAGGTTTCGTTGGTATTTTAGTGGGTCCAAGTCACACATAAGCCAACCGTCTTCCCAGATGGTTCACTGTGCGTCGGGTATCATTTTTAGCTGAAAAAAAAGTTAGGTTAGGTTAGCTATTTAAGGTCTCATTGGTATTTTTAGTCGTAAGTCAAACATACGCCAACCGCCTTCCCAGATCGTTCAGTATGCGTCAGGCATCATTTACAACTGAATTAGAAAAGTTAGGTTAGGTTAGCTATTTAAGGTTTCGTTGGTATTTTTAGTGGGTCGAAGTCACACATAAGCCAACCGCCTTCCCAGATGGTTCAGTATACGTCGGGCATCATTTTTAGCTGAACAAAAAAAGTTAGGTTAGGTTAGCTATTTAAGGTTTCGTTGGTATTTTTAGTGAGTCCAAGTCACACATAAGCCAACCGTCTTCCCAGATGGTTCAGTATACGTCGGGCATCATTTTTAGCTGAACAAAAAAGTTAGGTTAGGTAAGCTATTTAAGGTTTCGTTGGTATTTTAGTGGGTCCAAGTCACACATAAGCCAACCGCCTTCCCAGATCGTTCAGTATGCGTCAGGCATCATTTACAACTGAATTAGAAAAGTTAGGTTAGCATAGCTATTTAAGGTTTCGTTGGTATTTTTAGTGGGTCGAAGTCACACATAAGCCAACCGCCTTCCCAGATGGTTCAGTATACGTCGGGCATCATTTTTAGCTGAACAAAAAAAGTTAGGTTAGGTTAGCTATTTAAGGATTCGTTGGTATTTTTAGTGAGTCCAAGTCACACATAAGCCAACCGTCTTCCCAGATGGTTCAGTATACGTCGGGCATCATTTTTAGCTGATCAAAAAAGTTAGGTTAGGTTAGCTATTTAAGATCTCGTTGGTATTTCTAGTGGGTCTAAGGCACGCATAAGCTAACCGCCTGCCTAGATGTTTCAATGTGCGTCGGGCATCATTTACAACTTAACAAAACAAGTTAGGTTAGGTTGGGTTTGGATAGGTAAGGTTAGGTGAGATTAGTAGTCACTTAAATGGACATAAAAAAAGAACCCCAGGACGGATTTTGATAATCTCTTGCCAGAATGATGTCTCAACCATATACTTTCATTTCCCATAAGTGTCATCAGTGGAGGACCTTGGACCAAGTTTCATACATTTTTGCCCATTGTCCTTTATTACAAAGCCACATCTCAATCTCAAGAAATCCGCATAAAAATGCTTGATCCCTAGACACTTTTGATGTGTGTAGTTCGTTCGCGAACTAAACAAGACTACTTCTTGTTGCCGGCAACAAACGGTGTCCCGTGTCTAATATCCCCTACAGTCTACACTCTACAGTTATTAACTGATATTTATTATTATTTATTGTTTCAATATTTAGCGATCAATAGTGTAAGATCATTATTTATGTACATAAAGTAATGATATCCCACCAAAAACATAAATGTGAAATGAGAGCCAAAGCCAAGCTTATTAGTTTGGTATTATGCCTTGGTTGTTGACTTCAACAAAAAAAGAAGTGAAATCTAAATGGGTGCCAACTTCAATGGTCAGTTCTGAAATTTATAAAACAACATAAAATAGATTTTTTTTTAACTAAGGATCATACATTGTAGCCTAATTTCTTGCTTGGCTAGTTCTCATAATATATACGAATTGTTCGATGGTTAGTAATAAAGAAAATAAAACTGAGAAGTTACAGGTTTAGAAATTATGAAGGCTACAATATAATTCGTATTTTATGAGAAATAGCCAAGTCACAAATTAGGTTACAATGTATGATCCTTAGTTATAAAAAGAAATCTATTTAATGTTGTTTTATAAATTTCAGAACTGACCATTGAACTTGGCACCCATTTAGATTTCACTTCTTTTTTTGTTGAAGTCAACAACCAAGGCATAATACCAAACTAAAAAGCTTGGCTTTGGCTCTCATTTCACATTTATGTTTTTGATGGGTCGAAATAGTCTGCCAAATGCTGTCTTATAGGTAACCATGACCCTGAAAGTCTGGAACGTAAAGGGCTATTAAAGGACACCATGGATTTTAGTCAATTCAGGTCTGAAGTGTTGTTTCTCCCGCCTCCCACTGGGTAGGACTCATTTGATGGTTTTACCACGATGAAAAAAGACCGAAATAGTGGAGTTTTGGGGTGGGTGGGATGTATCACGGGGTAGACTGCTAGGAGGTGGACCACCACAGGCTGCACGATGGCTGAGATGGCTGATTAGTTATTTTTTACTTATTTCTTATTTACATTATTTTGTACCATCTACATTTATGTACTATACAAAATAGTGTTGTTTGGTTACATTAGTCATTATTTGATAAGTATTATAATAAAAGCAAATACCGAATGAATTTCAAATTATGTGCACATCAAGCCCTTTAATTTTGATACCCATGTCGATACTGTGCTTTTTTTCGGTTGCGACTTTACATCCCCTAGAGGGCGTCATATTAGATTTCACG
The DNA here is from genome assembly GCA_036375495.1 of Agrotis segetum. Classification (NCBI taxonomy): domain Eukaryota; kingdom Metazoa; phylum Arthropoda; class Insecta; order Lepidoptera; family Noctuidae; genus Agrotis; species Agrotis segetum. The sequence continues at coordinate 318,411 of JAQSVV010000280.1, read as the reverse complement.
TCACCTACCTTATAACCAGCGGACAACTGAGACGCTTCTAATGACACCTCATTTGTCAAGTAATGATAAATAGTTTAGAAGTTATGAGGGACCAAACATACATCCCAGTCAGAATCATAACCCCTTGCCGTAGTCGGGTAAAACGTGTGCAATGTGCATTGAATAGTAAATTAATCGCATGGAATTCAGAGTTTCATTTATAGCACATTTGATAAAAATCTACCTCAAGTATAATTTACTATATCACATACTAAATTATACTGTAAGTAAGTAATAAATAAGTAGTAATATTAAGTAAGTAATAAATAATTATCCACACTTGTTACTCTGTCTGTCTCGCTTTCCTGGAGTGCAACCCGTCGTTTTGTTGTGTTCAAGAAAATTATATTTTGGTTTAATTGACAACAGTGTAGTTTTACAATTAGGTATATCGTTCAAACAAATTCTTGGTTATTTGTAAACAAAAAATATTTAGAATATCATAATTTCTGTTATGTATTGCGTCACATCTGTTATCGACTTTTTTCAGTTTATGAGAAATACCTCGTAAAACAAAATAAAAATTAGCTCCGTTACTAATCATTTTGTTGATTATTTATGTTACTAAGCTCAGTACCTAAATTTAATAAATATAATTATGAATATCGATGTTTACAAATGTAGAATGTATCACTGTACCAAAATAGGTACATCAAATCGATCAGTTATTTCGGTGTGAAATCGTAGCTAACCCACTTTCGCATTTACATCTAGGTCTTATTAAGTCAATTTTTTCTAAGCCAATGCATACCTCGGGCACGCCGCAATTGCGGCGGTAAGACCCCTCTTTGAGGAGTGGCTGGAGAGAAGTCATGGCGTCCTGACCTACCGCTTGACGCAGGTCCTCACCGGACACGGAAGTTTCGGGAGGTACCTGTGTCTGATGCCAAAGGAGGAGACGCCTGGGTGTCACCACTGCGAAGATCGCCCGGAGGACACGGTGGAGCATACGGTGCAAGACTGCCCGGCTTGGGCGGAGCACCGACGTGTCCTCACGGCTGCGATGGGCGGAGACCTCTCGCGCCCGGCATTGGTTGCGGCCATACTGCGGGGCGAGACGGAGTGGGAAGCGGTCAGCTCCTTCTGCGAGGCAGTAATGCTCGTGAAGGAGGAGGCGGGCCGCGAGCGAGAGAGGACAGCGTCCTCCCTCCACCCCAGCCGCAGTGGTAGACGCCCACGGCGACGGCGTCGCTTGATGATCTCCGGCCACCGTAGGCCTGGGCATGCGGGCAGCGAGTAAAGGACAACTCGCTGCCCGACCAAGGACCATGCCCGGGTCGACGGCGCGTTGTGTCCCACGCGCGCCTCAAAGAGCGTCAGCATAATGACGGGGCCCCCCTCTCAGAGGGCCAAAGCCTGCCGGGGTTGCGGGATTATTCCCTTACCGTGACCCCGGAACATAACAGGCTATGAAGGACACCGTGGATTTTAGTCAGTAGAAGTCTGACAGTCCCTTCCGCCCTGCCCGGGGTTGGAGGACTCATTTGATGATTTTAGCACGCTAAAAAAAAATAAAAAAAAGCCAATGCATACCTAAATATTGAAGTTATAGCTCCTCCAGTATGTATCTAGTTTTATTTTATTTTGCAATTATCTGAGCTGTAGGTACGCCGCAATTGCGGCGGTAAGATCCCTCTAAATATTTCTTTTGGGGCAAGTGGAATTACCTACACGCTTGAAAGTTGAGATAATTGTAGCCTTGACTGACGTTGATGTTTTGAAGAATATTTATAAAATTAGATAAGAACCTGTATTTTTGTAAACATCTCGGTTATTTGGTTGTCTTTATTTTTATTTAGGTATTTTTTTAATTTTCAAGCTAAACCGTACATAAAATCAGAAAAGTTTTTGTACAGTCACGACCACGAGCAATAGTATGTATATGTCGTAGGATAATTTGATACTTCGAATCTTCGCGGAAATCCTAGGGGTTTTGCGAAAACGCGGATAATTAGACATCGGCGAAAAATTATCATATCTTACTGGACAAAGTTAGGATTTTTGCGAAAATACTCGTTATTATAGCAATATTGCGAAACGAAACGCTGGCTGTTATGAAATAAGAACGCTGATTGGTCGGTCAGTGCGTTCAATAAGAGATCGTCTCTGATTGGTTGACGTCTTAATTTGATTTATTCCCTTTACGTCGAGTCCCGTTACGTCGAGTCTGAAAGTCTATTGTTCTCCAAAGTATTGATATTTTACGCTTTCTATTACCTTTATGTCGAGTTTGGTGAACAAGTACAGTCAGGGATGTAAATTAAAAGCCAATGGCATAAAAACATGTTAAAATGCTCTGATGATACTTAAAACAAGTATAGGTGAAGATTACCTAAAAAGGAAGTTCAACGAAGCCCCGCTTCGCGGGGCTTCTATTTCTGCTTACATGGTTTAAAGTAACCTAACACGAAGGGGATGGCGGGGTCTTTCAGACCCCGCCATCCCCTTCGAACCTAACCTGTCCGTGTCGGGGTGCCCACGAGTCCCGAGCTCGCTTCGCTCGCTCTTGGATCAAAGTCCACAGGACCCATCATTGAAATTCATAATAATATCCTTAAAACTAAACTATCCTTGTCGGGGTACCTTATTTGACCCTTAATTTTAACGTTAATCATCGGCAAACTAGGAACCAATTAGAAGTCAGCCAGCAAAATTGTAGCCAATCAGTGTTGAGCACATCAAATCTTACTATAATAACGAGTATTTTCGCAAAAATCCTGACTTTGTCCAGTAAGATTTGATAATTTTTCGCCGATGTCTAATTATCCGCGTTTTCGCAAAACCCCTAGGATTTCCGCGAAGATTCGAAGTATCAAATTATCCTACGACATATACACTAAGCAGTATACAAAAGCGATGTTCTAGTACCATGTTTATTACACTTTTGCCTTTTCATTAGATTTCTATTTTGGAAGCCATACTATTACGAAATAGGTCTTATTTCAAAGTGGAAACCAGTATTTCACGAGTAAATTGCGTTTGAATTTTGTTAAGTGTATACATGTTATTGCTCGTGACTGTGCTATGTGGATGGGTACATTATACATAACGATAAAGGAAAAAACTTCAGTTCACTTAGTATTAGGTACCTATGTCACTGTACGTTTTAGTGGCACTGGTCCGCGGAAGCTGATAAGTATGGTAAAGGCTTTGTCAAACAACGAGCTCGGTGCGCCGCTAGTGTCACGTCGTGTCTTCAACGTTCTTTTTTTTATCGTGGTAAAATCTTTAAAATATGAGTCCAGCTACGTACAACTGGACGAGAGAGCCTGTCTATACTCAGATTTAGGCGGGCTTTCACCAAAAGTTAAACATGTTTAAAATTTTATTTAGTGTCAAAATTCTATTGAATTTGACACTAAATTGACACTAAATAAAATTTTAAACATGTTTAACTTTTGGTGAAAGTCGCCCCTAGACTACTTGTTACGAGGTCATGGTTTCTTGTTAAGACAGTCCAACAACCCCGGTAAAAGTCGATGCCGGCCCGCGGTGTAAGTATATACCGTAGTTGTTGGCGTTCTGTAGTTTTTGTCTACGTCCATGGAAACAAAGTGTCATCATCACCAGCCTATTAACGTTCCCACTGCTGGGACGCAGGCCTCCTCTCTGTGAGAGGGTGTGGGCGTGCTATAATCTACCACGCGGGCCCAGTGCGGATTAGTTGGATGTACATGTCTTTGATTTTTTAGTTCTAGGACATGCCGGTTTCCTCACGATGTTTTCCTACACCGTTTTGAGAGCCGTGGTGACGAAATAAATAACCCAAAGTAATGGGCCTGGCTGGATTATTCGAAACCACGACCTACAACTCGTAAGTCAGGGCCGATTCCACTGGGCCACCACTGTATCTTTCTAAACTTCAGCTTTCTGTCCTCAGAACTTCCCATTCGTGTCATACCAGCGCCTGGCTTCTGATCCAACGGTGTCAGTATCTGATGGCAAGCTGCGGATCTCTCCCAAGCTGCAGCAGAGACAACCAGGGTTTAATGATGAATCTATTTATAGTGGCGCTATTAATTTGATAAGTGGGTAAGTTTACAAAAAAATAAAAAGGAGCCTTGTGGCGCAATTTTGTGCCACCAAACCCCTAAAGGTTTTAAGACAAATACAGTTTAAAATCGGTCGGGGTTTGGTGGCACAAAATGTGCCACCGGAGAGGTTCAGTATTTTTGTTGAGTGCTGAGACGTCTTAAATATAAGTATGCTTTTTGTCCGTAAAGATAGAACTGAGATGGACCTCCCATCTCAGTTTTCGTCACATTATCAGGGCTTAGCCATATGCATTTCCTCTGGGGTGGTTACTTATAGAAAGAGTCCTCTTTCTCCAGGAAGTTGACGAGCATTTGTCCGTGTCATTCCTGTTTCCGTAGCCATGTGGGCCAACTCTCGAATCTCTCGATTGCTGATCGCCTTCTCGGTAATACATGATGTGGCAGATTTCAAGGTTATGGTGTCCTCCCCCTCTCTTCGGATTGCACATAATCCCGAATCCGCCATCGAATCCAATAATCGATCAATGTCTGCTTTATATAAAACCGTCTGTATTCTTTTTTTGCAGTAGTTAAATGGTCCAATGAACCAATGAAATAGGCAAGTTATAACACTTGTAAAACCTCGGTTTAAATAATTTCAAATGTATTTGATAGGAATTTGGAAAGCCACCAATGCTTTTTTTTTAGCTAAAATTCTAATAATAACTCACTATAATTCAATTTTTGTCCATCTTCTTCAGGTGCACATCATCATCTGAGGCTTGCATGAAGGAGGCGTGGGGTGCAGACATCCTGCCGCCCATCATCAGTGGCAAGATCACAACTAAGGGCTTTGCTTTCACGTATGGAATCGTCACAGTTAGGGCGAAACTGCCGCAGGGAGACTGGTTATATCCAGGTAAAAAATAATATCAAAAACTATCGCAGTTGTTTTCCTAGAAAGCAATTAGATACGAGGAACGACTCCATTGCCTAAGAAAAACTCTATCATTGAAACAAATGGAGCCCCAATAAGTTTCACAAAGGCCGGAACAAAAGCGCCCCTTTATAATATTTAAGATCTTGCAGCTGAAAAGAGTTGAAGCAGAGACTGATTCCTTGATGAACGTCAAGCGTGATTATCCAAAAAAGTACCTACATTAAAAATTGAGATGATTATAGTGAATTCCACAATTTCCTCACTTCCAGAAATTCTGCTCGAGCCATTCCTTCAGAAATACGGAAGCCTACACTACAGTTCCGGAGTGATCCAAATAGCATCAGCACGTGGTAACAGGGAGCTCAGCAGTGGTACTACTGATTACTCAAATAAGGTAAGTTGATGTTTTTCGAAGACATACGATCACGCAGGTCTTTGACATACCTCTAAAGATTTGAGCAGAACATCTATCGAGGTATCGTGATAGCAGGTGCAGTAAAGTTTGTGGTGTCATTTTTTTTTTTTTTAGCGTGGTAAAATCATCAAATGAGTCCTCCAACCCCGGGCAGGGCGGGAGGGGCTGTCAGACTTCTACTGACTAAAATCCACGATTCCACGGTGTCCTTCATAGCCTGTTATGTTCCGGGGTTACGGTAAGGGAATAATCCCGCGACCCCGGCAGGCTTTGGCCCTCTGAGAGGGGGGCCCCGTCATTATGCTGACGCTCTTTGAGGCGCGCGTGGGACACAACGCGCCGTCGACCCGGGCATGGTCCTTGGTCGGGCAGCGAGTTGCCCTTTACTCGCTGCCCGCATGCCCGCGCCTACGGTGGCCGGAGATCGTCTCGCGACGTCCGTCGCCGTGGGCGTCCAACACCGCGGTTGGGGCGGAGGGAGGACTCTGTCCTCTCTCGCTCGCGGCGCGCCTCCTCCTTCGCGAGCATTACTGCTTCGCAGAAGGAGGCGACCGCTTCCCACTCCGTCTCGCCCCGCAGCATGGCCGCAACCAATGCCGGGCGCGAGAGGTCTCCGCCTATCGCAGCCGTGAGGACACGTCGGTGCACTGCCCAAGCTGGGCAGTCCTGCACCGTATGCTCCACCGTGTCCTCCGGACGATCTTCGCAGTGGTGACACCCAGACGTTTTCTCCTTCCGCATTAGACACAGGTACCTCCCAAAGCACCCGTGCCCGGTGAGGACCTGCGTCAGGCGGAAGGTGAGGACGCCATGACTTCTCTCCAGCCACTCCTCAAAGAGGGGTCTTACCGCCGCAATTGCGGCGTGCCCGAAAGTTTGTGGTGTCATAGAAATACAAAAAGAGGGGTTGGAAAGGGCGAAATAAGCATCTGGCATGAGAAATCTGGATAAGGCAGGAGAGATTGGCAGAAACAAAGAGAGGTCTATAATCTTGCGTAAAGTGAATGTTGAACGTTTTGCTGCCTTTACTATCTATTATTTCCCTGTGGAGAAAAAATAGCAATTAGCCGCAACTTTATTTTTAATTTTTTACGTGTTGGGTTCCAGGTTCTCTTCGGTGGACCAATCATGGATTTGCAGTGCCATGACACCTTGTTGAATAGCAAAAGTCTCAGAAATGGACTGTGGGGAGACGATTACCACGAGTATTCAGTCAGATGGGCGCCAGGTAAGTACTAGCTAATACTCGCCTCGCCTCGGCGCCTCGGCGCTTTTTTTGGTGGTAGCTAGCCCCAGCCCCAATGTTGATTCTGGCTTTCATGAAATTATAGTATAGTGTGTCGGATAATGTCAGTTTACTATAGGTTCACTAATTCCTTATTCATCAGGGAATGCAGTCTTGATTATATTTATGTTAGTTACGTGTAATAATTAATTTCGTCAGTTCATTAGGGGTATGGTGAGCATTTCCATCGCTGGACACAAATCCAGACCCTGGAGCTACTAACTACAGTAGAGAAATATGTGAAAAACTCAATAACATCTTCATGGGAACAGCAGTAACCATTTAGTCTTTGTATGCGCCCAGAAGCCTTTCCATGAGTTTTCAGTTATTCTGACGTAAAGTAACGTTGACATTTTCAAATTGAAAAAATTAGTTCCTTCTTCGCACACCAGAGGCGCTCTTCCATTTTTCTGTATAAGAAACGCTATAAATACTGGAAAGACGCTGCTGTAAAGTAAACTAGTGAAAACTCGTGATAAGGCTGTACCCTTATCACGAGTGGGAGCTTCTTTAACTTCGCCCTGGTCTAGCTAATTGTGATCCTAGTCTGACCAATTCTGTGTCCCTCCAGGGTCTGCCCTATGCCTAGCCTGGCCACCGCTGGCACACCCCTATTTGCGTACTGCTCGAGGATCGTTCCTGGGGAACTCGACCTCACCACCTTTTGCCACCACTATGACCAACATTTGTTTTTCCTACAACACAGATGGCATAACGTTGTCAGTAGACGGAGCAGAATGGGCCCGAGTAGAACCAACAACAAGAGGGCTGCGCGGGCACTTCCCGGCACAGTGTTCGCAACTGCCGCGATCATTGCTTCGATTGGGATCTAAGATGGCGCCGTTTGATGATCATGTACGTATTATTCTTAATTAACTTGCCATAAATTTTAAGATCAATGTAGAGTTATGAGAACTGTACTACTGCACATAATCAGCATCGCTTTAAATAAAGCAAATCTTTCGCTTTTTTTGGGTTGGTTCCATCCATCCTACTGCCCTGCCCCGTTCACGACAACCACACCACCACACGGCAAGATCGACACATACAACTGACTGCAAGACGCCAGCCAATGTTAACCGCCCGAAACTCCGAGATAGGTTTAGGGCTTCAAAATTCAAGTGGTTTTGTTGTTAGCTGCCAAACTGTGTGAAATCGACTGCATGAGTGTGGCCTGCGAGCACGACGAGCAATTAAGTGCCCACCGATAGGTACGTCACGGAAATCGCGATCTTCGAAATGAATGGAGCAGGGAAGACATTAGGAACATGAACCCAGGAACAATGGGTTAAAATTTTATTTTGCGTTGAGTCTCGATTTGGGTTCAAGCCTGATACTAGAATGGTAAGAGTGCACCGTTGTCCTGGAAATACTGACAGACTGAGGTGCGTTCAGGAAGTGCATCCATATAGGTAACGGCTCAACAGATACGGTATGGGCGGGTATTATGAAGAACAGACGAACTGTAAAATTGAAAATTGTATTTGTGTTGCTTAGACTTTTTGGATGTGTGTATAACTTTTCAAATCCATGTCCCCAGTTCTACATAACCCTGGGATTGGGAGCTGGCAGCATCACCGAGTTTCCTGACGGCGTGAAGACCGTGAACGACCGACCCAAGCCTTGGAGAAATCCCAGCAGGAAGGCACTCCTTAAATTCTGGCACAGCATGGCCTCCTGGCTGGAAACTTGGAACGAGCCTAAAATGCTGGTGGATTACGTCAAAGTTGTTGCGCTGTGATAGTTTCTAGAAGGTTCTTTGTAAAAATTGTATTTACTATAAGAAAGTCTTTTTATGTAGGATAGCGTGTTTCGCAGTTTCGCTGCAGTGTCCAATTTAACCCTCTGCCACTGACGTTACGTCTGCCAGACATCGCATTATCTATTCGACGTTGCCACTTGCCATTTCAAAGCATATTGTTCTGTCTCTCTCTGTACCTTCTTGCGTGAGCACGTGCCTCTAGACAATTTATTTATTTTATCCTTTATTTCAGGCAACTAAGGCCCATAAAAACACAATACATATACCTATAAGTATAAAAATAATAACTATAAACTAATACATATTTTAAAACAATAAACTTAAAAACTATTGCACACGAAGTGACGGCGTCGTGTTACGCTGCGAGGTGTCGCGTAGCCGGCCTCGAAAACGCCGATACAGCACACCTTTCGGCCAGAAATCTTCCTTGAGGCAGGTCGCCAAATACTGGGTTGGAACCACGAACGACTTGAAATTAGTGTTATGGCGCGCCTCCAACTTCTCCACCCTCAAGGTCCAGTTGGTCTTCATTCGCAGGTACTCCACAATGTCCTCAGCCTTTGTAGCGTGATACAAACGGGACACGTACAGCTGCGTCGTCGGTACTGCAGGACGTAGTAGCGTGTTGGGTCCTACAAGCGCTGTCCCGCACTGGTTGCGATAAGAAGGCTTCCTCTTCTTTCTCTCCACCTTGATGAAGCCGTCCTCATCGCATGTGTCCTTCGGTAGACCCTGCTGTTTGAGGTCCACTACAGCGCCTTTAGTCGCAGTCGAAACTGACCGACTCTGCTTTCCCCGTTTTGATTTCGCTGCTTGTGGTTTGGTTTGCGACACAGCAGGTTTTGATTTGGCGACAATTGCGGAATAGGCACATTTGGGGGTCGGTGTACATATTACAGGCGTCGCTTCCCCGGTAGGTACGACGCAATCAGCCGAACACGATGCAACGTCTGCATTTTTAACAGCCGGCGACGTAGACTCACTCGCTGACCGAAAACTGCAGACTGAAGCATTTTGTGCTCCGCGACGTGTGTTCACGTTGGAGCCTTCCGGTGACCCACTTGTCGGAATAGCGTTGCGCAACAACGCCACTTCGGCTCGTAATTCACCAATGATGTTCTCTGATGACTCCAACTTGGACTTCATCTCGGCCTGGCTCACCTTCAGAGACGTGATGTCCTTCAGCAGCCTGGTGACGTCGACGTGGTCGAAAGTGACGGGAGGTAGCTTGTGCAGCTCCTTCGCCACAAAATCTGGCACGTCATCCGGATCGGTCCTCTTGAGCAGGTCGATGATATTCTGCAGACTCTTCTCGCCACCATCCCTCCGGCGAGATGGCATTTGTCCGACTTGGTCGAGTGTTTGAAACAGCAGCAACTTGGCACTGCATACCTCTTCCTCTTTGTAGGAGGACTTGCAAATCTGCAAGATGCTGACCTCGTCCATGTAATCGATGGCATGCTTGATGAATGCCAAGAGCTCGTTGACAATGAGCTGCTTTGTAGCCATTGCAAACAAAATCGGGCAGCGTTTAATACTGCACAATACGCGAATATAAAATTCTTGCTGAATAGCGCAAACGCGTCCGTTTCCGAGCGCGCATGACACTAGACTGTGACAATGACAATGTAGCGGTGGTAGCTGCTGCAGTGTACGTACGTGTGGAGTTAGAGAAGTTTGGTATCCATCGATATGTAAGGTCAGTAATAACTTGAGTGACGGATCTGGTAGACGTATCGTCATTAAAATATTTTTTATACCATACTGTCTTACAGACATCACGTCAGTAAATTAATTTTAGTCGTAGTTTTTAGTAGTTTCGTAATTACAATATTATCATACTGTCTTACAGACCACCTCAAGTAATAGTAGATTATTAACCAAGGGCTGTATGACATCAATCGCATACGAGGTTATTGGCGCCTGAGCGAAGCGAAGGCGCTAATTAACCCGAGTATGCAATTGATGCTTACGCCCGAGATAAATACTCTGCTTTACATATCGATTGTGAGGTAAGTAAACAACAAGACAGCAGGTTTCAATGAACATTTATTAAGAAGAAAAAAATGTGTATTTCATTAAAATTAATAGTAAAATTATTACAATTTGTAAGAGATATGGTCACGTTCTTTTTAGGTATATTTATAGTTTGAATATGAGTTTGTGATGATAAGACTTGAGTTTGAGTGACTTGAGGTTCACTTGGTTAATAATCTACTATTGAAAAAGAACTCAAACAAGAAAATTAATTATTTTCGCGATGCTTTCGCGCCTACTAGTAGACTGCCTTTTTTTTTTCACGCACGCAAGCGCGTCAAATCTTGCTGGCCAGTTTGATTTTTAAATCGATTTCATCTAACATACGATGTGGAAACAAATAGTTCCATATTTAAAATAAAATCTTTATAAAATAAATTGTCTAGATTCCGATTCGAGTAATTAATCGACACCGAGAAAAAAAAATTAACTTTTTAAAAATATTCTTCGTGCAGTATGAGTATGACAGTTCTTTTTTCAAATTCCAAAACCTATGCTGTAATGATAGTCATACACCCCGGCATTCAGGGGTGTACTTACAGAGCAAGAGATATGTAAATTAATTTTAGTCATAGTTTCGTAATTACAATATCATACTGTCTTACATACTACCTCAAATAAATTAATTTTAGTCATAGTTTCAACAAGACGTCATCACAGTAAAATAGAACAGCGGGTGACTACACGTCGTATTAGGTCGTGATTTATGTCGCATTTGTCCAAGCAAGCTGAAAAGGCAAACAAGTTTTTTTTACTTGTATTGCTGGTGCCAAACCGATTTTACCTGCATTGTGCAGCGCAAAGTGTTCACCGTAAAAAGGATTTTTAAGGCTAGATTAAAAAAAAACTACTCTAAGGATATTTTTTTCTAATTTATTATAATTATTAGAAAAAAAAAGATTTTTTTTATATAATTAGAAAAACATAATATTATGTAAGTTTAACCTAGAAGAATGCATTGTTAAATTGCTTTTGTTGATTTTAATTTTTTTGTTTAATTTTTTGGCAGTTGTGTCTAAAGTTCCTAGATTTTGTCATGATTAAGTAGGACAATAATTTTGATTAATTAAGAGTTTCATTCCATAATGAATTACCCTGATATATTGTGTTGTGTTATGTCATAATTAAATGGTTACATGGATTTTTCTTAAAATTTAGTTTTTTTTTTTATAATTCTACCCAGAATATACGACGGACTACTCCTCAGTACCTACCTACCTACTCTGACAGACTACTCCTCAGTAGAATAGATACAAAAACGTCACCTCAGTGGCAGAGGGTTAAGGCGCTGGTTTGCCTGAAATCATGTAACCCAGTACATCCGCGCCAAAACCGCCTTCAGTTTACGTGACTATAAATGCAATATTTTGTGTCAAAAGATGTCTTTTGACACAAACCAGCGCTGATGTCGATGTCTCTTGATCAAAACCATGTGGTTTTGATCAAGAGGCCCGACTGTATCGAATTGTATAATCATAGATCTCTTCGTAGGTACTCGTTATTGACATATTTTTAGAAGTCTTATGGCCGTTATTTTTTCCAGAAAAATAAATCCTATTAATATTATAAAGGTGAAAGTTTGTATGTATGGATGTATGGATGTTTGTTACTCTTTCACGCAAAAACCACTGAACGGATTTGGCTAAAATTTGGTACACAGATAGTTTATAACCTGGATTAACACATAGGATAGCTTTTATCCCGATTTTATGTTCCCGTGGGATAATTTTCGAGTTGTAGCGGGTGAAGCCGCTGGCAACAGCTAGTACTCAATAAAACATATCTGGTAAGGTCACTAAACCGCCACTTTTGTTTTCTGTTTTGTTAAGCCACGTATTCACTGAGCAACAATTGTTTATAAACTCTGTTACAGAAACAAAATCTACGTGTGTCTGAAACAAATCATTTTGTTTCAGAAACCTATTAATTTTGTTTCTGTAAACACTGTGTTTATGGGTATGTTTCGGTGCTCCCCACTTGCGGCGGAGAACACTTTACGTGATGTTTCAGAAACTGTGTATCCGAAACACTGTTGCTCAGTGAATAATACATGGCTTTATTCTCTCTATAAGTTTAATTTACCTTTAATGTTACAAAGTTGGGACATCTTTTTAGCAACCAGAAGCGAAACAAAACACCGATATTCCGTAGCGAGACGTCGCGCGCGCGTGGCGATTCCATTGCGAGTCGCTGGCGGAATAATCGCCCGTCGTGAAAATTCTCCGACGATAGGACGGACTCACCGCGATCCTCTCGCTCGTGGAGATGGTGCCTTTGTAAACGAGATCATGACAAAGAGATCTCTTAACGTTTTCATGTAGTCACTCTTTCTTTCTAATTAAATTTCTCAAACTTTAGACATAGGGTATTTACGGTAACATCGTCTGCTCTCGCCCATTTGATGATAGAAATGTATGAAACTACCGATATCGTATCGATACCTACCGTTTTCGTCAAAGCCCCATAGTAGTAAATCATAAACTATAAAATAAAAAGACGTATTCACATTTGGGACTATTTTTATTTGCACGGTGTACATGTCTGTCCGTATAGCTAAGACATTAGATTACCTCGCTATACGAAACTTTTACATTATTCGACTATCATTTTTGTAGGCTGGTTACACTGTTTAAAGAGTTACCAAATGGTCGATAGGAGCAGCGTTTCGAACTTGTACATACATGGCCATAAAAATGGATGTTTTTATGGCCATGGGTCTTTCATGGGTGTCCATGAAAGATTTTGGGCTAAAATCAACAGCGATCCAAAGGCAAAAACATTACCATTTATTTGGACTTCGCCGTAGTTGGGTAAAGAAAGTTAAATCCATAAACCCATAATTACCTTAGGCGTGGACCGAAAAATGACTGAGTCGACAAATATGCTTTTGAGATATTGATTCATAAAGTGTTTGTGTTAGCTCTCAATATCTTACAGCACATTTTTCGACTAAATCACTTTCCCTTCTATAATTATTTGTTTGTCAATGAATATATCGAAGTTTAATCATAAACAGTATAACCGCCGTTTGAACTGCAATCTATACATATATTACTTGGTTTCAATCCACAATTTCACTATTTTACAAAGAGGTGAAAACAGTTGAGAGATGTATTTAGAATACAAAATTATTGGCTGGGACTGAAATCATTGCGATGTGTTCCTTTTTTGGTGATAGTTGTGAATAGTTCGTAAAATTATTAAACTTTGTGTTTGTGTGAGTGCATGTGCGCAGGCGCAAGTGTTCCCAGAGTACAAATGAATTTTTACTTATTAGATTAAACTTAGCTGTTCTGTCGCCTTTGTAAGTTAAGATTCATTTAAACTAGGAAACAAAATAATGTCCTACAGTGGCAGGACCACTGGATTTAACCAATATTGTAAGTGTAGACAATCCTACCGAAGAATTTTAAATGTTAGGAGTGCTAGTCGTTGGAATTTAAACCGTATGGTAATCGGATCAAGTACCATAAGAAAATCTTGTGATTTTCAAACACCACAATATACGTTTCGTTTCATTTGTCACTTGAAGTGTTTTGAAGCATTTCACACAAACACAAAGTAAAGTTTCGTCAGTTTGGTCGTTTTTCTCATCACAAAGATTGCAGCCTCACCCAACCTTATAAAAGACTACAAATACTTTGATCAATTAATTGTTATTACATATTATAATATTTTATTTTTTCATAATTTCAAATACATTAAAAATTTGTAATAACCTCCTACGTCTCATCGAAATGCCCTAAGTGCCTTAATATTACAGAGAGTCAATCCCTACTTTTTTTTGTTAAATTGTAGGTATTTTAAAACATCGAATATCTTATTAATAGTGCGGGGACACGTCTAGGCAAAGTAACATCGACTTTGCGAGATGCTGTAATTTAAAATTTATTATGATAGGAAAAAGCAAAATGGTTGAAGCGCTTTTAAGGTCTTTTTACACGCTGTAGGAACTTGCATGCAAGTTTCACTACATTGCGGTCATCTACGGAATTCTTTGTCCATTAGTAGTCTGCAATGTAGGCAAACGTGCATGCAATTCCTTGCAACGTCTAAATGAGGCTTTATTTGTTAAAGCTAGAGGCATCCCCACTTTAGTAGTACGACAGCTAAGAGACAATATAATTCGCAGAGACAAACTTACAGATATGACTTGGGATCACATGGAAACATTACATACTATCACTTTTATTTCATACAAACACACGACTTTTGAAATTCTTTGACCGACAAAAACTATCTGGCATATGGAATACAACAAAAACCAAAAAGGTATCAATGTACTTTATTATTTTTCAGAAAATAAATATCAGTTTTCGTGGTCAATTGTTCAAAAGTCGTGTTGAAGATCACAAATACTTAAAAGCAGAAGTTTGTTACGATTTAATAAATTAACTAAGAATGAAAAGGAATTACATTCACTAAAAAATATTATGACATCATGTGACGTTTATCCGCCAAGGTCTATTGATCCGCATCTAGACATGCAAGACATTGCATGCCAGTTGCACGCAAGTTAATAAGCTTTGGGGTATTACTTTGATCAACAGAATTCAATGTCTATTATTAATTGGCCGCAATGTAATTAAACTTGCATGCAACATGCATGCAATTTCTTGCATTGTGTAAATGGGCCTTTAGACTCACAAATTTTTTTCTTTACAAAATATGTAATAAATTCTGTTTCTTTTACATAAATTTTATTGTGCTAGAAACTGATTCAGATAAGCAGTAGCTAGGCTTTGCTTTATAATCAAAAGTTTATTCAATGTGACACTAATAGATACACCGCACATGGTTCAAAATCGATTGACAATTCATTCATAAGATATCATTAAAAATTAATCTGGGTTATTCACCATTTTTTAAATTAGTTTTGAGTTTAGATATTTCAACGCTGTTTCAAGTACTATAATCACGGATTCTACTGTGATAAATTAAATCAGGTTGGTCTTAAAACTTTTATAAGGCCTGTTAAGTAAGCAGGGGTCGTATTATATAGTAATGAAGCCGGTAAACAAGCGATGGCACTATAAGTGTTGATAACACCATCTCTCCCACACTGCCAAAAAATACCTCCATTACTACATAAGTACAACCCCTTGAAAGTTTTCAAGGACTAAATTCCCTTGTCACTCAAATACGTCTCTAGTAGTAAAAATACACAATATAAGGATTTCATTGGGATAAGAAAACATTCAAAATTGCCGACTCACATTTACAAGCACCTTGTTAGACCGAAATTATGTGAAAAACACTGAGAATATCATTTTTTAACTTTATGGACATCACATAGAAATATTATAGATATACGCCAATAAAATCGCTAAGGACAACGCCAACTTTTGTGGCAGTTGTGGTCTTGAAATGTGCGGGCAGGACAGGGAAGGATTTGATAAAATATTCCCTATACAAAGATTTTTCTTAGGAAAGGAAAAATTCGATCCGGGGCAGGTTTCGAACCTACGGCCTTCGGATTCAGTACATCCGACGCTCATTTCCAACCGAGCCACCGAGGATCTTACCGTAGTAGTTCTAATATTCTACAATAGATGGCGCTGAACGTCACCATGAGACGTTAGAAATGGAAGGAAGAATTCGCCGCGGCAGGTAAAATCCTCGGTGGCTCGGTTGGAAATGAGCGTCGGATGTACTGAATCCGAAGGCCGTAGGTTCGAATCCTGACCGCGGATCGAATTTTTCCTTTCCTAAGAAAAATCTTTGAAATTCGCTACGAATGCGTTTAATATTTAAAAATATTCCCTATACATTTAGTAGGTATAGTATAGTCTCGTTTCCCCATTTGACGACCACAATTGCTACAAAAGTTGTTTGGTATACACACAAAAGAACAGATGTAAGTATAATAAATCCTTGTAATATACTCCGGGGCCATATTATTGATTATCACAGCCAACATTCACTCCCAAACGAAATTATTTTAAGGGAACATACTTTTGTTTAATCGGAATATTATATTGTGTTCATTATGCGACCTGCCCCGAATTGATTCGATTCAAATTTGAACACTTTGAACGATTACTTGATGACGCAAAAATATTGTCAATTTGTGAAAATAGATCGTTAGATTCGCCCACCATGTCAAACATGAAAATTTTCCAATATCGTTGACTCATTAATGATTTATTTTCATGGTGTCAAACACGCTTCTTATCATCTACGCGATCGTAGAGCGGTGAGCTCGAATCTAAGGATTTAAATAACTCCTTCCAAAAAGTGTTTCAAAAATCATGTGCCACAATATTAAAAATTCCGATAAACAATTAACTCACACTTGTAAACATCATAAATGGAAAGTGTATGAACATTACCATAAACGTCAAGGATATTAATAATTTAATTTTAACTAGACATAATAAGCTGCACCATTAAGCAATCATACAGCATTATTCATTACATAGACAAGCTGTTTTTTTGTCGCTCTACATTTTTATTACTTTGTTTTTTTTTTCTTCTAATTTTGAAAATTTTAGACCGTTTCATATCAACCACTTACAACCGGTTTGTAGCCCGTATTCGGGTGCTCCTAAGGCTTTAATCAAATTCGGGCAACAGATGGATTTACATTATATGGCTTTATCTGCAGCCAAATTGAATCATGATAGTAGACATGACTGTACGGAAACCACGAGTACATCTGTACTTGATTCCGTTCTTTTTCACTATTGGTCGTTTGCCCGAATGCTATAGACAATGGAATTCGGGAGAACGACCAGTAATTCAAACTCATTATAGAATTTATAACCTAATTACCAGAAAGCGATCGTAAAATCCATTTTTTTTAATTCTTTCCCTTACAAAAATGAGAGATGACAATAACACTACAAATATTACGAAATATTTAATATCAATATTTTTTGCTACTCAAATGAAGATTACATTTCTTATTTATATCAATAAAATTCCCCCTTGGGTAGTATGTAACAGACTAATTATAATTATATTATTTTTATTTATTATTAATTGTAACTGTTTTATGCGTCTAACGCCGTCAAGATATCTAAGATGATTTACACGCCGAATAAATATTATAATGATTTTTATAAAGTCTGCTGAATATAATAATTCAATACCTATGGTCCACATAGTCACTTCTACGTTTTCAATCAATATATTTATAGCTTTATCGATTGATAAAGCACGTCAAGATGAAAATTAGCATTTCTCGCAAATTACTTTTTTTTAATAGCCTGGGAATCTGCTGTTAACTTACAACTTACATACATAATGCTAAATTAAGGTGACCCGCTTAATTAAAATTTTCTTTCAAATACATGAGAATATTTGAATTTCGCGAGCTACCACCTCTTCAAATATTTGAATATTTCATAAATGAAATTTGTGGTAATGACTCAATGATATCCCACTTGTAAGGTTTTTCTCAATAAAACAGCAAATGCTACAAATTCTAATTTTCTATCAAATACATAAGAATATTTGAATTTCGCGGGCTACCACCACTTTAGATATTTGAATATTTCATAAATGAAATTTGTGGTAATGAGTCAATGATATCCCACTTGTAAGGTTTTTCTCAATTTAACAGCAAACGCTACTGAATATGAAATAGGCTTATACAAAGATGAAGATGTTTTTCTGATAGACGAAACACGATTATAGATGATTAATATCCGTCAATTTTACATCACTAGTCTAAATTACCTTTCATAATCAACATTTTATACATCAATAATATGTCTACGCCAAATAAGTTACTAATAATTCGCAGAACAAAATAAATAAGTCAAGAGATTAAAAGTTTTTAATGCTATATACATGGCGAATAGCTACACCCTTTAAGTTCTAAGATTGTTAAAATCTAAATTTTGTGAGTGAGATAGACGCATTCTAGAATACATATTGTTATCCCTCTCTAACGACAAACGACACGATACGAATATACCCGTTATGTTACTTTAATTTATAAATTTCTTTTTTTTTTAATACAGGAAGTGGCTCGAGAATACATATCCATTTCATACCCCCACACTTGGAAAATAGTCTTTGCTACTACGATATAATGATGCAATTCGACTGACTTACGTCGTCGTGGCGAGCGTGTTTTGTTTTTTTTTTACGTTTTATGCCGTATGTCTTAGTGGTTAAGGATGATTTTCACTTGTAGTTGAAATCGATCAAATTACGTCACATCGCATTATGAGCAAACTTGGTAAGACTTGTTGTCACGTCAATAATATACTAAGTAAAATGGATACGCATCTCTGTCCACTAACAGCACTAAAAAAACTTCGAAGTCACTAGATTTAATAGAAACGAGAACATTTATCTAACAATTATTTTTAAAACGTTTACTATTCCTATCGAAGCTTCAACTTCTAGATGAAAATCTAAGCTTGCAACGTTCATTACCTACGTTTATTATGAGAAATAAATAATGTAATTTTTGTATATAATGATTTATATTATTTAATATACTGGTGCAAGAGCCTAGCTGTTCTATTGTTTTAAATTACCCAGTAATTAGTATTGAAGTTATAGGAATGATGTCGTTGGCCAAATTAAGTTGATACATGCTCTAAAAGGTGTATAAGGCCAGTCAGATAGCCTGCCAGGGTCGCGGGAGCCTGCCGGGGTGACAGGACTGTCTCATTCGGTAACCGTGACCCTGGCACATAAAGGGCTATTGAAGGAACACCGTGGATTTTAGTCAGTACAAGTCTGATAAGTCCCTTCCATCCCGCTATGGGTCGGTTGACTTATTTCATGATTTAACTACCTACCAAAAAAGGGGTCGTACTATGTAGTGATATAGCCGGAAACAATCGATGGCACTATAAGTGTTGATAACACCATCTCGCCCACACTGCCAAAAAAATGGCTACAAACATTATAAATACTCCCCCCGTCTAGTCCTCCTAATTTGGAGGACTAAAACCACCCTCTTCCTTCAGTGGTCCTTTGCGTTTCAAGTCCGCGTTGCCCTTTTAAGACAGACGACCCATAAATACTGGTTTGATGAAACTTTCAAGTTGTCTTAGGTTATAAGGATCGGTCGATGATGATGATGACATCTTGTGCAGATCCACAAACTCTATTTAGAAACTATCAACGATCGATGCATAGCTAAAATAGCTTAGTCCACATATTATGTAATATAATATTTTCTTTCCGAGAAAGTGTCAAATATATCTCCTAACCGAGACAAGTATTTAACTAGGTATATTTCCTTATATTTTATAATATTATTGACATAAATATCAAGATTCTGGTATATTGTCACTGTCAATAATTCACTAATTCCTATTGTTCATTTTTGAATGGCGCAATAGTAACGAAAATGTCATAATATAAATGCAATGCTGAGAGAAAAATTTCTTCTCCGAATAACTCAAAGATTGCAGAGTTTCTTACACTATTTAAACGATCTAATGAGATTTGATATAATAATAACAACTTTCTATAAACATAAGTTAGTGGCTATAAAACTCTGCAACCTGAGAGTATTTTCAATTGGCTAAATACAAGCTACTAGAACTTACAACATTATTAACACATAAGTAGCACTCCCAATAAACGACACACACGTAATTCTAAAAATAACTAAAAAAATAAATGTCCAATTTCTCGTACATACGAAAAAAATATGTCGAAAATATAAAATTCACTAATTCCACTTAGGACTTACTTAACGTAAATAAGACAAAAAAAACTTAATAAATAAAGTGTGTCACACAAAAATACTGCAGTAATTTCGGTCCATAAATAACTAGAAATTCATAGGAATATTGATTTTGCCGTCGTATATGGAGAACGGCGCCTGTGAACAGTCGCAAACGCCGCTGAACGCGCACGAGTGAGTGCTAGTACCAACACACTCGCCCTCACTCGTGCGCAGCTCACTCTCCCTCGAGCACGACTCACTCTCACTCGCCTCACTCACTCGTGCCGCACCTACACGTGGGCCATTTAAATTTTGAATGTCTAATAGTCCTAATTGTATCGTCACGGTGTGTTCACTGTCGCACGTCCCAGCGGGGCCGCGCCAGCGTGGGCCAGCGTGTGGCGGGCGTGGGCCAGCGTGGCCACTTACTGCGCCTTGCCGTCGGGCTTGTGTCATACGAAGTCCATCGCGTCGCGGGCCTTGTTGGAGAACTTGCCGGCCGACCGCTTCTTCAATGTTCGCTCGATCAGCTTCTTGGCTTCGCTCACTATGAATACGCTTGATGTAAGGCAGACGAGGAACAGTATGTCTGTGAGATAAGAAAATATATTTTTTAAACAACCGTCTAACTATTTAAACCCATTCAAATGCATGATTTTCTATTGACAAGAAAGAGCAAGAAGCCCAACTCCTCAGAATTTATAAATCGAACCGGTTATAAAATCTACACCTGAATGAAGTACATGACATGTACTTCAAGAATTTAGATTGAATCGATACGACACTTAATTCATGGTTTGACAAATCAAATCTATAGCTTTATAAAGATTTATCCATGTCATATGTGTGACCAAAAAAGGAATCAAACAACACCATAGAGGAAGGAGGAAACTCGCTACGACAGATTGTCTGTGGATGGATGACCACAATTTGTCATAGCGAGTTACCTTTGTGCCTCGGAAAACACGTAAAGCCGTTACGCCCAGCACTCATTTGTAGATCTATGCCAGTCGTTACTGTTGAGAGGCGGTTCGATTGGAAGCCGGCCCCAATATAGTTGGGAAAAGGGTTGGCAGACTTCATTAGAGGATCCAGAGATCCCAGTAACACTGTAGTTTAATGACAAATACACTAACCATGTCCTGTCAAGGCCTCAGTCTGGAACACCTTCTGCAGCGGCGGGAAGTATATGACCAGCATCTGTCCCACCAGACTGAGGGTCACAGCAACCAAGAACATCTTGTTGGAGAAGAATCCCACTTCGAACAGGGACTTGGTCTGCGAGCGACATGAGAGCGCGTTGAACATGTCGAAGAGAACGAAGCAGGTGAACGTCATCGTTGTGTCGCGTGGAGTTATCTTGTTGTCCGACATCTGGAATATAGAATAGAACTTTATCGCACACTGTTCCTTAGTCCCTAACTCTTAGTTAGGGACTAAGGAACAGTGTGCGATAAAGTTGTGTAATCAGAGGCCTTACCACGAGCTATTAACGCGATCCAGTTTGGGCTGTCGGAAAGAGAAAGAGCTATACAAGTTGTCTAACGCCATCTCTTTCCCACACCCCAGAGACTCACGCTTTAAGGTGGAATTGTATCCGACCATCCGTCTATTTTACTCTAAACTCAGACACTCTTTCTTTAAAACTAATCATTTGATCACTTCTCTACAATGAAATGTTTACGCGTTCGACCTCTTTAGGCAATAACTTACATGAATGATGATGGCAACTGGGGAACTAATGGCGCTAGCTTGTTCCAAGCATCGTCATTGGTTCAAAACAGTTCAAATCTTAAAAGTATTTCAAAATAGTATTACGTCATTAGTCGGATTAGAACAAGCTATGGTGGCGCCATCTACAATTAACTTTGACTTGCTTTCCCCATTGAAGTAGGAAAGATATCGTACTGTTGGTAAACTCTTTTAAATTGAAAATGCACAAACAAGGTTTTTTGTGGGAATCTCTGAATTCAGGGTGAATTCACTCACCGCGGTTCTGCGAAGGGGAATTTAAAGAATAAGGTGGATTTTAGTCAATACTAGTCTGGCAGTCCATTCCGCTTCACCGAAGACGGGAGATGATAAGGGGTTTGAACATTTTTGGATGGGGAGTTGGTCAGTGTACCAGGTTTTTGTTTTTTGACACGTCTGAAACATTCATAGATCGATAGATCAAAATATCAATTACAAAAGCTACTTGTACATGTTTGACAGCTCATAACTCAGAAACGTGACGTTTTACGAGGTGTTGCCTCTTACATTTAATGTTCGTATTGATATGATCTATCGATCTATGAATGTTTCAAACTTGATTGCCAAAAATTAAAATGACGGATGGCACCTGACACAAAAGGCACATTTTAATGATTTTCCACCTAAAAAAAAGAACAGTGGTGTTCTTTATGCCGTGGATTACCTCTCTATTGAAGACCCAGAGCGTCCCTGCAATGATGATGGCAGCTGACAGTAGCACGTTGAGCAGCAGCGCGCGTGAGATGATCCGGCGGGACGTGTCGCGCGGGCGGCGGCGGAGGACCGTGTGGTCCACCGGCTCCACGCCCAGGGACTGCGCGGGGGGACCTGCGGGGGGAGGGGGGGTAGTAACAACAATGTACAGAGATGATCCGGCGGGACGTGTCGCGCGGGCGGCGGCGGAGGACCGTGTGGTCCACCGGCTCCACGCCCAGGGACTGCGCGGGGGGACCTGCGGGGGAGGGGGGGTAGTAACAACAATGTACAGAGATGATCCGGCGGGACGTGTCGCGCGGGCGGCGGCGGAGGACCGTGTGGTCCACCGGCTCCACGCCCAGGGACTGCGCGGGGGGACCTGCGGGGGGAGGGGGGGTAGTAACAACAATGTACAGAGATGATCCGGCGGGACGTGTCGCGCGGGCGGCGGCGGAGGACCGTGTGGTCCACCGGCTCCACGCCCAGGGACTGCGCGGGGGGACCTGCGGGGGGAGGGGGGGTAGTAACAACAATGTACAGAGATGATCCGGCGGGACGTGTCGCGCGGGCGGCGGCGGAGGACCGTGTGGTCCACCGGCTCCACGCCCAGGGACTGCGCGGGGGGACCTGCGGGGGGAGGGGGGGTAGTAACAACAATGTACAGAGATGATCCGGCGGGACGTGTCGCGCGGGCGGCGGCGGAGGACCGTGTGGTCCACCGGCTCCACGCCCAGGGACTGCGCGGGGGGACCTGCGGGGGGAGGGGGGTAGTAACAACAATGTACAGAGATGATCCGGCGGGACGTGTCGCGCGGGCGGCGGCGGAGGACCGTGTGGTCCACCGGCTCCACGCCCAGGGACTGCGCGGGGGGACCTGCGGGGGGAGGGGGGTAGTAACAACAATGTACAGAGATGATCCGGCGGGACGTGTCGCGCGGGCGGCGGCGGAGGACCGTGTGGTCCCCCGGGTCCACGCCCAGGGACTGCGCGGGGGGACCTGCGAGGAGAGAGAGGAGAGGGGGGAGAGATTTTTTTACTAATACTCCCCGTATTAGTAAAAAAAATAAAAAAAACGTAGTATCACGTGTCTTTCTAAAATAGCGAATTGTTCTAAAAAGTAACAGTTACGAGTGTCGTCGGCTCGCTCCCTTGATCAGACGGCGAGCTACCCAATTACTCGCCGTCCAAAAGCTCACGCCTATCTTGAAGCTGAGATGGAGGATGTCCTCTCCCACACCCATTTCACTTTTTCCTTACAATTAGATACGCCCTTCGGGAATTACAAACGTATTGACTAAATTATTCCGACTCCACTTTAAACAATCGTTACACTATTTGCAATAGTAAGTACTAACCATCCATAATAATATTGATCCACAGAATCTGCATAGCGTTGAGCGGGTTAGGTATGCCCATGAGAGTAGCGAGCGCGATCAGTGACAGCGCTGCGATCGACGTCGACAGTTGGAAACGCACGAAGTTGCGGATGTTGTAGAATATGCACTTGCCCTCTTCTATGGCGGATCTGGAGAAAAAAAAAAAAAAAAAAACGTGCATCACAATATGGAGTCATCTAACGTTCTTTAGAAATTTTACGGCACAGTAAGTCGATTCTTTCGACCATTTACGTGACATCGTGTAGTTTATGAGTACACGCGCACACTTCAGGTCTCTGCACACAGCCGGCGTGTCGTGGCGGGACGGCGACGCTGCGCTGGCGCGGCGGCACCGTTCATACTGCGGGCGCGATCACGTCCCGTCCCGCCGCGCCCAGTCACGCCGACCGTATCGCGACGCTATTCATTCATCAAAAAGATGCCGCCCCGTCCCCGCCGCTTTTGACTTGTATTCCCGCTCAGCGCGGCGGCGGCGTGGCGCGACGGTTACCGTCGCGTCGAGCGGGACGGCTCTGTGTGGCGTCGTCCGTAATATCTAGTACATTACAACTGCTCCGTGTCGCGTCGCCGTCCCGTCCCGCCGCGCCGCGCCCGCTTTGCGCAGAGACCTTTCGACTTCATACGATATAACAATAGCAATAGTTCACACAACTATCATACATTTCCGGCGTGTTGAGCTCTATTAGGTGTAAAAAAAACTTGAAGGTGTCCAGGGACACCCGGATGGAACGAAGTTACAGTATACACTCAACAAAAATAATCGTCGCGACTCCACTCCACTCCGCTCCGCTCCGCTCCACTCCGCTACACTCCACTCCACTCTGAGCTCTAGCACCCTTTCGCAACGGCTAGGCAAACGTAATGTAGGACGTCCGAAGTCTAGTTAAAGAGATTTCCTGCGAAAGGCAACCTGTACAGATTGTTTGAGGAAAGTTTATAGGGCTCAGTGGAGTAAAGTAGGAGATACCTGTTTCCAGCAGAAGACGAAAAAAAACTTGAGACGTGTCAAGGGACACCCGGATGGAACGAAGTGACTGTATACACTCAACAAAAATAATCGTCGCGACTCCACTCCACTCTTTGAGCTCTAACACTCTTTCGCAACGCGCGATAAGGAACAGAACTTTAAGGGGGATGCTCCAACCAGCCCGCGAAATTCAAATTTTTTTACGTTTTTTGCAATTTGCAGGCCAGTGACATGTTGTAACTTTATAAATATTTGTGTTGCGCAAATAACAAGTATAATTTTAAATATAAAAAATATCAAAAAACTCGCTCCATCAGCTCTCACATAGAAAAGGTGCATCATGTTAAAATCTCCGAAATCTAACTACGATGCACCTTTTCTATGTGAGAGCTGATGGAGCGAATTTTTTGACAATTTTTATATTTAAAATTACACTTGTTATTTGCGCAACACAAATATTTATAAAGTTACAACATGTCACTGGCCTGCAAATTGCAAAAAACGTAAAAATATTTGAATTTCGCGGGCTACATCGACGCAATCACCTTAAGGAACTTCGTTCCAAAAAGTGTCGTGACAACTTTTCGTAAGATTTTTTTCCGTCTAGCCCCCTTTCACAACGCGCAGTAAGGAACTTCGTTCCAAAAAATAAGACACTGAGTAGTTAAAGCCTTTACAAATTTATAGACTAAAGACTAGAATATCAACTCACATGATAGTACCGAAGTCGTCATCAACAAGTATCATATCAGCTGCTTCCTTGCACACGTCGGTACCGTTCCGTCCCATGGCGATGCCGATGTCCGCGCGCTTTAGAGCCACACCGTCGTTAACTCCGTCACCTAGTACGTACAAGCAACATTTTAAACTTTCATTATATTGACTCCTTAAGAGCAAACAAGTCAACATTTTTTCCATAGAAACTTCGTTGGGGTTTTACTCCACTATTTGACAAAGTATATCCAAAGTTAAACATGGTATCGTTTTGTCTCCTTATAAATTTTGTCGGTACGGAAGCAGAATTGTAAAATATGAAACCATTAAAAAGTTACGAGCTTCTAAAGATTCATTATTTTTTGCTAATTTTAACACAACTTTGGGCGTAAATTTGAAATAAAAGAAGCATCAATTTCCAAAACGAAGCCTGTACCGACACAGCAAATTTATCGAAGAATTTAGTAAATGTTTCTTGAAATTGATTGATGCAGTGGTTGTTTCATAAAACCCCAAATTCCAAAGGCCTTTTTGTATTTTATCACGTGCGCCTTTTACTCGTGAAATATCGTGCATCTCACTGAATAGTTGCCTTCGGTGCGGTGCGGGAGGGTGACGCGCACGCACACATGCATACTATGAATAGACATGGCGCCCCGCCCGGCTGTCTCCGTATGACGTGTACGTTGACAACCTATAATATCTATGGTTTACGATAATACTCTTTTGAACCTGGCTTGAATTTTGGATTTTGATTAAGCCGATATTACACAGGTCAATTTCGGTTCAATATTGCTTTCCATTCCATTGCTTCAATGGCATTGACGCATCTAAACACATTTCGATTTGATTGTCTAATATAATTGAAAGTTTAGATTTTTAATTGCCTTTAAATGGAATGGAACCAATATTGATCAATCGAAATGTCGGTTAAAACATGTAAACACGAACATTGAACAATGACCAATCCGCGAACGGCAGCGAAGGAATCGGACGTATAGGATTGTGTAGTTTCTAGCGTGCGCTAATGTTTATAGTTTTAAAAATGGTTTTTGAGTGGCGTGACAATCATGTTCCTCATTTTCTGGAACTTTTTCAAAAATATGAGTGTTTGTGGAATACAAAATCCAACTATAATACTTGTGACGCTCCTATGGTCGCTCTTCGCTTAATCCACGGACGTACCCACCAACGCCGAGTTTTTTTTTATTTAGCTCATTCATTAAATACAAATAAGGGAAACACCTGCACGCACGACTTGACGACGCGACATCGCTAGGCAAATGAACATTGAATGTCTTGTTGACTGTTTTGTTTGTAAATAGGAAATATGTGGAATGTTCAATGCAACGACGTTATAATACTAGACTCCTAATAACAGGCGACCGAATTCTGCCAACACATTAGGCAAAAAAGTCTTATATTCGTCTCATTTCGACCAATCCTGTGAGCCGTAAACATACTTTGAGACAGCACAGACCTTGAGTTAGCCAATCACAACGCAGTACCCCGTCCCCCTCGCTGACGTAGTACCTCAGCGAGTTGACAGAATAATTTTTGTTTCTTAGATCATGCATGCGGAGTCTAGTATTATATCGTCGTTGGTTCAATGCTTTTCAACGGAATTGCTGTCAATTTAATTGAACCGTGTAATATCGCCTTTAGACTTACTTTATCTGTTTGACTTGAAATTGTTTGGACTCTGAATTATTATAAATTGGAAATATTGGAATAGCTTTGAATGGATTTTAGTGCCAGTAAGATTGTGTTGGTTCATTGTAAAACACTTGTAAACAAATTAAAATCAACATTGGGTAAGTCATATAATTTGTTACAACTAATCTCTAGGTACTTACATACTCGTATTTGATGATCTTTTATGACGTGGTAAAATCTAGTAATATAGTTCAATGGGTAAAATCATCAAATGAGATCTACCAACCCGGGCAGGGACTGACAGTCTTTTACTAATCAAAATCCACGATACTGCGAAGATCGCCCGGAGGACACGGTGGAGCATACGGTGCAAGACTGCCCAGCTTGGGCGGAGCACCGACGTGTCCTCACGGCTGCAATAGGCGGAGAACTCTCGCGCCCGGCATTGGTTGTGGCCATGCTGCGGGGCGAGACGGAGTGGGAAGCGGTCAGCTCCTTCTGCGAGGCAGTAATGCTCGTAAAGGAGGAGGCAGGCCGCGAGCGAGAGAGGACAGCGTCCTCCCTCCGCCCCAGCCGCAGTGGAAGGCGCCCACGGCGACGAACGTCGCTCGATGATCTCCGGCCACCGTAGGCGCGGGCATGCGAGCAGCGAGTAAAGGGCAACTCGCTGCCCGACCAAGGACCATGCCCGGGTCGACGGCGCGTTGTGTTCCACGCGCGCCTCAAAGAGCGTCAGCATAATGACGGGGCCCCCCTCTCAGAGGGCCAAAGCCTGCCGGGGTCGCGGGATTATTCCCTTACCGTAACCCCGGAACATAACAGGCTATGAAGGACACCGTGGATTTTAGTCAGTAGAAGTCTGACAGTCCCTCCCGCCCTGCCCGGGGTTGGAGGACTCATTTGATGATTTTACTACGCTAAAAAAAAAAAAAATCCACGATGTCCTTCAATAGCACTTTACGTTCCGGGGTCACTGTTACCTAATAAGACTGTCCCGCAGGGGCGGGGCAGCGAAGCCGAGTTCGGCTGTAGGAACACCAAGGCGATATAAAAGGGCGCCTAGATCGAAGTGACCCACGCAAAAAAAAAAAAATAAGAGAGCATTGAGTGCATGGGTCATGAATAAAGAAAATATTGCTCCTTTATTGGATACGTCTCCACCGTAAGGATTATTTTGAGTTTATATTTAAAAAAAAAATGATTTTGTTGGTGCGTAGTTTTGCTTGATAATTTAACCCTGAATCCATGTTTAGATCAACACGAAACGCATTGACATCGATGTAAACGAAGAACAGTTTAATTTCACGAAAGCTGAAGGAAGTCTGTAGTCAGCTGAATCAAGCCATAGATTCAGAAGGCAGTTCTCCTGGTCACAGCGCGTATTGTTAGAAGGTTTGTCTGTCTTCGATGTTGATGGGCTAGTTATTTTTCTTTGTTTTTATACATAGTTGTAATAAAAACTAATTCAAAGCCCAAAAATGTGTTCTTACTTTTTATTTTCAGTTTAATAAATAATCAACAAATGTTTACGAAACAGTTTATTTTATTTGTTTTATTCAATAAATATAGTTATCTTAGCCGTATCCGGTAATAGCGATCCAGGTACTAATTTTCTTCTGTTTCTGTAAATAAAAATAAGTAATGCAAGGAACTTTCAGTAATCAACTTAGGTACAACCCTTGTAGCAATCTTACTCGCTCTACGTTTTATAAACATGTTAAAAAAAACGTTTCATGACACACATGTCATATGTCACAATGTCATGTGATGACGGCGAGGCGGACGGTGTATGCATCGTGTAACTTCGTTTTTATTCGGAATGGATCGGAGCGCTTTATGTGTGGGTGCAAAGCAGACGTGCGTAAGGACTAGCGTCTAACTGCTCATCACTGATACTATCTCTTTCGGGCACGATGACAGGTGAAACAACATGCTTTATGGCCCCGCCTGCCAGTGAGTTCGTGTTCGCACAAAGAGCCACCTTAAGGCGCCGCTAGTCGCGAGCTCGAACTCACTGGCAGGCATGGTCAAAAACCATGATATTTCACCGGAAATCGAGCCATATTGTTCATGTGTGCGCGAGCGTCATCCCCCCGTGGAGAAAACAGGGGAAAACTTATTCAGTGAGATGCACGATCATTCAGAGTAAAAGGCGCGCGTAAAAAAATACGAAAAAGTCTTTGGCTGTTGGGGTTTTATGAAAAAACCACTGCACCAATTAATTTCAAATAAAATTTATTAAATTCTTCGATAAATTTGCTGTGTCGGTACGGACTTCGTTTTGGAAATTTGATGCTTCTTTAGCTTCTAATTTACACCTAAAGATGTGTTAAAATTAGTAAAAAAACGAATCTTTAGAAGCTCGTAACTTTTTAATAGCTTCATATTTTACAATTCTGCTTCCGTACAGACAAAATTAATAATGAGACAAAATGATACCATGTTTAATTTTGGATGTACTTTGTCAATTAATGGAGTAAAACCCCAACGAAGTTTCTATGGAAAAAAATGTTGACTTGTTTGCTCTTAATTATTCTCTTCAGCTCATTGCAAAATCCTGATTTAATTGCGATATTTTCAAAATATCTTTGCAACTGTCGACACTAATAAGTAAAACTAATAAGTGATGTAACTAATAAGTAAACATACCAGTCATGCCGACGATGTTGCCGACCCTCTGCAGTGACTTTACAATAGCCAGCTTGTGTTTAGGAGTCACCCTGTAGAATACGCTCACCTGAAAATAACAAAAAGAATACATAATTTATACCAAGTAAAGAAAACTTCGTGAGTTTTCAAATTTAATCTATAGGTCATCAGCTAACTTTGACAGACAGTTGCTAAAATTACCAAATATGTCAATTTGCAAGGTCAGTTAAAAATGGCCATTCGGAAATGTTTTTGGAAACACTGTGCACACAGGCACACGCCAATGGATACCTATTACGGCTACGATTAGTGTCTATATCGAAGACTAGCTGACCCGTGCCCACTTCGTTGGGCATTAATATTTTAACTTGTGATGAATTAATGATGACTGTGGTTCGGTTAGTACTTTTTTTTAAGTTGTAAAATCATCAAATGAGTCCTCCCGCCCTGGGTGGGGCGGAAGGGCCTGTCAGACTCTTACTGACTAAAATCCACCCGTGTTCCTTCGGATGCCCTTTACGTTCTGGGGCCACGGTAACCTGGGTTAAGAAAAAACCCTCGCCCCAGCAGGCATTTGGCGCGAAACACGACGCGCCGCCGACCCGGGCTTGGTCCCTGGTCGGACGGCGAGCTACCCATCACTCACCGACCGCAAGCCCGCTCCGCCGCTGTACCCTCTGCTGATCAGAGGGACACGCGTTGGAGCGTCCACACGACAGGCTATTCGCATACGGGCAAAGACCCCGTAGGCACACAGTGCCTAAGGAAGAGTTTTGCCCGCATCCCAGGGTGCACCGGGCCGAAAAACTGGTCTACACCCAGACGTATCCGAGAGGGAACTCCAGTCCACGGGCGCACGTGGAGGTTTCCTGTCTTAAGAGACCCCTTAGGCACTGTGTGCCTTAGGGGTCTCTTTGCCCGTATATATAGCCTCTCTGATAAGCTGAGGGCACAGCGGCGGAGCGGGCTTGCGGACGGTGAGTGATGGGTAGCTCGCCATCCGTCCAAGGACCAAGCCCGGGTCGGTGGCGAGTCGTGTTTCGCGCCAAATGCCTACTGGGGTCGCGGGTTTTTTCTTCCGGCCCACCCAGGGCGGGATGACTCATTTGATGTTTTTACCACCAAAGAAAAAAAGAAAAAAAAAGACCAACACGTATTTGCACAACGCCATCTATAGGTAAATAGATAAAACGTCCGTACAAAGCGTGTTCTAATGCGGTTCGTGAATGGACGGCGGCATTTTGCGATTTAATAATTTTATGTTATCTTCGAAACTATTTAACCAATTGACATACTATTTTAGGATAATCGTATCTCTATGATGTTATTGTGATCATAATAATAATTTTTTCGATAAGGTTTAATGTTTTATTGTGTAAAAAATCATCCAAAGGCAAGTACATCGAAAATAATTTTTTTTAACTCATAAAAGCTGCTATATCTGCTAAAATATAAAAGATAAAAATATGGTGTCGCGGACTTTATTGTAGAACTATTCAAAGCGGACATTTTTGCCATACATTGTTTTCAATTATATACAACTGTTAAGGCAGCGCATGCGAATAACTGTGTTGGAAGAGCAATTTTTTTCCGCCCGGCTTGACAAAAAATGACATATTTCGGCTAATATGCATGATATCTTTATAATTTATAGCCTATAGCACTCACGGATAATGTAGCTTTCTACCAGTGAAACAATTTTTAAAATCGGTTCATTACTTCCGGAGATTACCCCCTACATACAAACTTACAAACTTACAAACCTACAAACTTACAAACTTACAAACAAATGTTACCTCTTTATAATATTAGTATAGATGGTACACTCTACCCAATGAATGACACTTCCGTGTCGTTTTGTGGAAACAAAATAATATAAATAACTTGATGCTTACGGTATCAATCATCCTATCCAATTCTTCGTCTGTCATGGCGTCTAGTTGATCACCGGCTAGCGACTGTGAGTGCAGCACATCTAGGCCGACCATTTGAGCTGAAACAAAATAGGTAATTACTATAAAAGTTGCCGTGAAATGTATATTTTTTTTTTGTAACTTTTAACAATTTTAGTTGGGCAAATGTTTGGAACATGTCATGAGACACCGCTTATAGCGGAAACGCAAACGATTCGGGTAAGTGGCGCGCAATGTAAGGAGCGACAGGAACGTAGGTACCATAAAGCGAATGAGTTCAATGTCACGAAACAGAGCAGTAAGGAAGTGGGGAGTTAGGTTCCGCTTAACGGCGTATGGTCAAGCGAAAGCGTCGTTTGATGAGTCGGAAAAGTTGCCAGCCACTGCCACCAGTAGGCCCCAGTATAGCGATATTAACGCAATCCAAAGTTTTATGTATTTCATTTCGTCAACTTCGACATTTCATAAAGTGTTCCCTTTACCCAAAATACATGTATTACTCTAGTAGAAATATTTTGATATAAGGATATCGAAACATTTACTAAAACAAAATGATAGAAATACTTATTGATGTGGATAAATATTTTGTAAATATTTTTATCATTCAAAGTCTTAAATTTATTTTTAGCACTTTGACACAGATTTTGACGTCCCGAGATAACGAAAATAACTACTACCTATTTGGTAGAAAATGAATGATAATTGGCATACCTTACGAAAGTGACAAAACTCATTATCGTTAAGCCCCAAACACACGCGCGCACGGGCAAGGGCATGTGCTTTGTGTTCCACGCGCGCCTGAAAGAGTGTCAGCACAATGGCAATGACGGGGCTCTCTTTTAGAGGGCCTACCTGGGTCGCGGGCTAACGAATACCATGACCCCAGAACGTAAAGGGCTATTGAAAGACATCGTAAATTTTAGTAAGTATTCCGAGTCTGACAGTCCCTCCCGCCCTGCCCTGGGTAGGGCTGGTAAATTATTTTAGCACGCTAAAAAAAGCCCCAAACACACGCTCCTTTTAATAACGTGCGTTCACAAAGCTGGTGTGTGATATCTTAATATGTTCGAGAGTGGAAAGCTAAGGGTGCTTGACACCCTATCCTCCACCATCTGGTGTTGGTACTAATTTTTGATGCATTTTGATGTAATGACGGACACTAGAAAAATTTAATGTCAGTAACCTCTTTATAATTAAATCTACATTCTATAATATCTTATCCACAGTATTTTTTTTTGGGACAAGGTTGTAATAATCACTTTTCTGATAAATCGACGGTGTCCTTCAATAGCCCTTTCTGTTCCGGGGTCACGGTAAGGAAATAATCCCGCGACCCCGGTAGGCTTTGGCCCTCTGAGAGGGGGGCCCTGTCAGTATGCTGAAGCTCTTTGAGGCGCGCGTGGGACACAACGCGCCGTCGACCCGGGCATGGTCCATGGTCGGGCAGCGAGTTGCCCTTTACTCGCTGCCCGCATGCCCGCGCCTACGGTGGCCGGAGATCGTCTAGCGACGTCCGTCGCCGTGGGCTTCACCACCGCGGGTGGGGCGGAGGGAGGACACTGTCCTCTCTCGCTCGCGGCCCGCCTCCTCCTTCGCGACCGCTTCCCACTCCGTCTCGCCCCGCGGCATGGCCGCGACCAATGCTGTGCGCGAGAGGTCTCCGCCTATCGCAACCGTGAGGACACGTCGGTGCTCTGCCCAAGCTGGGCAGTCTTGCACCGTATGCTCCACCGTGTTCTCCGGGCGATCTTCGCAGTGGTGACACCCAGGCGTTTCCTCCTTTCGCATCAGACAAAGGTACCACCCGAAACTTCTGTGTCCGGTGAGGACCTGCATCAAGCGGTAGGTCAGGACTTAATGACTTCTCTCCAGCCACTCCAAAAGCATGAACCCAGTACTGATCTTTTTTTACTCCAAAGCAATAAATAGAGCGAGAAGCAACTTGTACCGAACACGCGGTGAGACAGCAATGACCACCGATTTTTCTCATCATAGACGATATTTAACAGGGTGATGGGTCCTATGCCTTATTTGCAGTTGACAAGTAATTTTGAAGTATTCAAAATGACAACAGCAGTTTTCATTTAATTTATTTTAATCCTGTTTCTTAAAAATTGTTATAAATCTGTGACGAAACTAAATAAATAATAATAAAAGTGAAGTGCTTCTTATCCTATATCGCAATTTGATACGATTAGAAGTTGTTTTCAATTACATATTATCTCAAAATGTTGACTACAAATCAGTGCATTTATCATTAGTTTATGTGAAATGGTATTTAGATGCATAAAGATTTGATGGGAGGAGGATGGACACAGAGGAACCATCCGACAACAATAGAACGACATCACGATAGCATTGATATAATATCACTGTGAGTAAGGCAATCGGCATGATTCGTACAACGTACTTTTTAGGTGTTTTGTGATAGAATTTTTACCACTTATTAAGGCAACTAAACCATTCATTTTCATGAAACATTAGTGTTTTTAGAAGTCCGCATTAATGAATTATATCAATTAAAAGATTCAAGTAATTAAACGTAATAAAATCATAAACTAAACGCAACTAAACGTAGTTCTGTTTATAGAAATTGCCATTTGTAAAATATCACGAGGCTCGAATTGATAAATATTTATTTAAAAATAGAAATAATAATAATTATAAATTAACCAATTACACATTAAACCTTAAAATGAATAATTATTGCATACAATCTTAGTAATTAACTATTTAATGAAAGAAACCTTTTTACCATCAGTGTTTTTTTGTGTTGGCAATTATTTTATTGACAGGTTACGGAAATCTTTTTAAGCCTCTGTCATCCATGGTCTCTGTTCAGTTCTTTGCTGTTGTTTTGGACTGTGGTTTGTAACTGCATCTGAGCAATTTAGCAAAATAACTGGCCATTTTTACGTTGAGTCGAGCCGCTGCTCCTCCGTACTCTATCTGTTGATAGTACTTTCGCGAAAGGACGCTTTATTATTTGTGCTGTGTGTGTTCGTGCTTTAAAATGACGAGTTTACAATGCATCAATTGCAACGTTCGCTTGTCGCGAATAAGAAGGCACGCTTTATCTGATGAGAGTGAAGACATCGTCAATACTTTTCGGCTGTGGACATATCCAAGAGATGTAAGTAGTTTCCAAATAACATTTTGCGTACGAGTATGCAAGTTACGAAGTGATAACTTTTACGTGTTAAAACGTAGACTTACCATTTATACTACGCGATCACAATAGTAAATGTATGTAACCAAAACTAATCTAAACATTATTTAAAACATTATTTAAAAAAAAACAAACACTTGTGGTTGAAATGTTTACAATTTGTCCTGTAAACGACCACTTGTGTTTGTACATTAACAAACACATAAGTGATCTTTTACATGTATTGTTTACTTGCCTAACACTTGGTTGCCTAACTTGGTTTGCATAGCACCGTTTTAATAGTTAAGTATTTCTCTGTTATTATGACTGTCATAGTCATATAGAGCAATGTTGAACCATACTCAAAGTCACTTCATTATTTCCAGATAACACCTGCTGACCATGTTTGCCATGCGTGTTGGCAGCTAGCTACTCATCCGGGCTCTTCTGATAATATGCCAAGGAGACGCATAGGCCATCAAAGTGTTTGTGTTGTATGCGGACGGTCCATACTAAGAATCAGTCGACGCAGGATTTTGATTGAAGGTGCAAATGAAGAAGAACAAAGAATGGCTAACACAGTTGCTACTTGGATCCAACCACGAGAGGTATAACAACATGTACCTATTATAACTATAACAATTAGGTATCTTGATTTAATTTAAACTAAGAAATAAGAACATGTAAATATTTTTTCACTAATACCATGTATTCTTAAATGCAAGCTTTTCTTAATTTATATTTTTTATTTTAGCTTCGTTCTGAAGATGAAGCTTGTGTGCCGTATTGGCTAAGAGCTAGAAGAACTAGGGTTGTTTCACCAAATGAAGATATTCAACCCGTTGTACCTGACCATATGGAGGGTTATCATTCTGATTTGATGTGTGCTGTATGTGGTCAAAGTCTATCCTCCCCAACATCAGATCAAGAGTGGAATCCCGATAATACTGCTCGTTTGTTGGAGCACCAGCAGGTATCTTATGAAACAATAATTATTAATTAGCCTATAAATATGTGTAATGCAAAAGGCTATTGGACTGCTGCGCTGTGTGTCACGGGTTCAATCCCCGCACGGAATAAATATTTGAATGATCTATAAGTAGTTGTTCCGGGTTTGAATGTTTGTGTATGTGATTTTCTATGTTTGTAAACGCACCTATGACATGAGAAATTCCTAGTGTGGGCATTTTTTTTTTAATGCTATTTTAATTGCTAAATCTGGGGCAGTCATGATATTGGCTTTACTAACAACAAAAGGATACTGATTTTTCCATTTTCACATAGCCCTTCTCTACTTTAGTGAGCAATAAATCTATTCACTCATATTAACACAACATAGATAATTATGTTTGGTAAAGGTTTTCTGAAAGGTGAAAATCAATAATTTATGTCTTAAAACTTAGTGTTTAATTTTTGTTTCATCAATGTTATTGATATTTACAGATGTCATCCATGAATGAAGTTTGTGGAGTTTGCTGGGGCCAAGCTCGAGATTTGAGCTTCAATGTTCCAGAGGAACCAGAAGAAAGACCCCAACATATTGTGTTGCCCAATATAAGAAGAGCAGCTGAGACACCAAGGCATTGCATTTTCCAAGAGTGCTTGGAACCGGAGCGAAATATTGTGCCTGAAGAAACCAGGCAAAATGTATTGGTTAGGTATCAATATTTTATACCAAGAGGTGCTCGTATTTGTTCCTTACATAGACAGGAGGCTAATTATGAAAACCTTTATACTGCTGAGTATAGCCTTAATAGCTTTACTTCCGCACACATAGAAGAGATCATTTTTATATTAATGGAAGGGTTACATAACATCTCTTATGAGAATATTCAAAACTACCCCGATAACCAAGTTCAGTATTTTATAGGCATAACTAAACAACAACATCAACAAATATTAGATGTAACACCGAGACTTAAGAATATGCATCGGGGTAGTTTTGCATTAACAGTCTTATTATGTAAATTAAGAACTGGGGATTCAGGGGACAGATTATCATGTCTATTTCAAGTTCCGAGAAGGACCCTAGAGACATTAATGTCTGTAGCAAGAAATATATTAGTAACTGATTATGTTCCACAATTTCTTGGTTTTGCTCATTTAAGAAGGGAGCAAGTGGCAGCAAGAAATACATACATTGCCGATCACATTTTTGGTGAGCCTAATGCACCAGCTGATCAAAAACCTGCAATCACAATAGCTGATGCAACATATATATATACACAAAAAAGTAGTAATTACTTGTTCCAAAAGGATACATATTCCCTTCATAAATATAGGAATTTATTAAAGCCATTTATCCTCTGTGCCTCTGATGGATATATTATAGATGTACGCGGACCATATAGTGCCACTACAAACGATGCCACTATTATGAATCATTTATTGAACGAAACTGAATTTAATGATTTTTATAACGAAAACGATATCTTTATTGTAGATAGAGGTTTTCGTGACTGCATGGATAGTCTGCATCAAAAAGGATACATAGGTCATATGCCTGAAACCAAAGAAGACGACCAATCACAGCTATCTACTCTTGATGCCAATCGTTCACGCTGTGTCACTATTAACAGGTGGGTGGTAGAAGCTGTAAATGGCCGTTTCAAGAGAGATTTTAAAATATTTCGCCATGAATATTTCAACCGTGGTTGTCGCCATTTAATGGCAGATTTTAAAATAGCAGCTGCTCTGCTGAATGCGTTTACTCCGCCATTTACGGAAAATGTACATGCAGAGCATCATCACATGTGTCCATCATATTCGAGCGCCTGTTTTTAACGAATACTGTAGCTGAATTAGTTCCTGGTTCCTGGTTTGTACCCATAGACGCGTCAACCATCTCCTTTCCGCGGCTATCCATGGAGGAATTAACGTTATTTGCTTGTGGTATATACCAAATTCGCCAGGCTCGTTCATATGTGGGTGAGCATTTTCGCTTTCATGGAGTGTATACATTAGAGGTATCTCGAGAAAGAATACATGGCTTAGAGGGAATAAACCCAATGTTGCTTCGAGCTAAAATAAAGTCCCGCCATTCTTCTGCTAGAACTTATTTTGTTTTTATAGTAGCAGAAACAAATATGAATGGTCGGGAAGCAATAAAAAGTTATTGCTGTAATTGCATTGTAGGTTTAAGAACGGTGGGATGCTGCTCCCATGTTATGAGTATTATTTGGTACCTTAGTTACGCTCGCCATGAAGGTATGACCCGACCTGCCCCTTTCCTAGATGAAGTAATATTAAGAATAGATTAAGTAACTATAAGTACAATAAAATAAATGTATGATCCTACAAAAACAAAGTTGTTTTATTTAACCCACACTCAAAACTCCATCAACACATCATCATTCATCAAACTATAGGCTAGTTGCCTAAAAAATGTAATTAGTCCGTCTTTTAGATTATTCAAAAATAAGGGACACGTATTTTATTATTTGTAAATTAGACCAAAAATTACAAAGATACAGCCTATTAAAGTTACGTGTGACGTCACGATGCGTGGCATTTTTCGCGCAGAGTGACGTCACAGGTAACTTAAATAGGCTGTTATCTTTGTTCTTTTTCGTTTAATCGAAAAAAGAAAAAATACGTGTCCAATATTTTTTTATAATCTAAAATACGGACTAAATAGAATGTAATTATTTTGACCCTGGAAACTACCCTATTGCAGACAGCTGCTGGACGTAGCTCTCACCTAAAGCTCCCTACTGAATAGATACAATTCTCATGTTGATTTGCCAACGTAAGGATAAGTAACACACTACAAAAATAGCACCAGCTATTTACAGCATCCTTTTTCACCAAAACAATGTTTATGTCCTTACACGTAATAATATTTATTGGGACTTAACCTCAAAAATAAAACTTGTTATAACTTTTAGGCACCAACTTCTAAAAATCTAAGAATTTTATAAGGGCTTGCCTATCGTATTGACTACCAATTAAAACAAAAAGTAACTCCAAACACGATACTTTATTAGGTGTACGAAACTCCCATACAAACCTGCCGATCGCCTTTACTATATTGATAGGAACAATTCGTAATGTATAGAATCATACGTATTCTAACATTTCCCTTGTTTGCTCAGTAGGGGTCGTCAGGAATTTCCTGCGATGATTTTCAGTGAGTTTGGTTTATTTTATTCTTTATTTATTCATCAAAATAATGTGTTATTTAAAATAGAAAGTTTACGTGACTTATTTACAGTCATGTCCGTTTAATCACGTCCAATGTAACACAGCGGAACATAGTTTTCAATAATCTATAAGCCTACGTATCATTCGTTTTTATTTTCTCGATCTTTTTATCCATTCCAATTTTATTATTACGAAAATCTGACAGCCGCGATCTGAAAAAAAGTGTCGCAGGTCTAGCCTGTAAGAGCCACCCTGGCTGACTGATTCGTCATGGAACGAAAGTGATGACACTACTTTTAAAAGGCAAAAGATGAGAGGCCGATAGTGAATGTGTGCTCAGAATAAAACGGCGTATGAGCCCAAACATATTGACGTCTTTTTATGAATTAAATTTTTTATTAATTGAAAAAATGTCTTTACAGAATTTAGATACTAGTATTTTATACAATTTAAAACAACATCCTTTCAAAAATTCATAGCAGTTATTCCATAAAGTTCAAAAAATAAATTAGATAGACCGAACTTTGCATTTTTTTTGTATCGAGAAAATTTAATTGAATCGTGTTTTCAACTTTGTGAGAATTTAGATCATATAGTCAATAACTATATTCCAAGTTGTAAGATCTGTAGTCCAGATATGTACGAAGAAAAGTAAAAAATAAAAACCGTATTTTTACTGACCTATCCCCTTAACACTGGATATTACGTGGCGTAAACAACGCTTTGCTACGTCACTCGCCGCGAACGCACCGCTCAGACCAAAGTCGTGGACGGACTGTTGAAGTTCGGGTCTTTGTTTAGTTTTTAGAATGTACAGTCGTTACTGTTAGCTCATAAGTCTGACAACCAGTTTTACCATGAGGTATCTTATTGTCCAGTTACAGGTTTTTTTGTTTCTCTTATTTTTCGCACACAATTGTCAGAGCCTATTCTGTCCATATACAGGATGAATTTTTCAACTGGGCGTGGATGGCTATTTCCGAAACTATGAGGAATATCAAAAAACGTTGAAAGGAGTCTCGAGGCCGATTTTGACGAAAACTAAAACTGCATCATTGGATTTTAGAAAAATCAATCATCTTAGCCAGGAATCGAACCCGCTGATTTTGGAAAAAAATCACACCCTATATTATGAAGCCATTCGATAGTGTTGCTGGTAAGGATAAAATTCTGTGAAGTAATCATAAACGGCAAACTTAAGGAAAAGGTATAATTTAAAAAAACTGATCAATCTTCAAAGCAATGACTTAATTCGAAACATAAGTTAACCATTTCTTCTTTGAAACATTGCTATTTTTTATTCAACTCAATCATTTATTATTGCTGATTGCAGTGGGATTATTGAGACGTCAATGCCAGTTTAACATTGAAAACAATGAAATTTTATAATTTTGAATGAATATGGCTCAGTAGGAGTAAAGTGACATAGAAAAACGCAATTTTATAAAAAATAACTATTCCCTTAAGTTTGTTGTGTATGGTCACTTCCCAGAATTTGACCCTTGTTAGCAACACTATCAAATGGTGTAATAATACAGGGTGTGATTTTTTTTTCCAAAATCAGCGGTTTCGATTCCTGGCCAGGATTATCGATTTTTCGAAAATCTAATAATGCAGTTTTAGTTTTCGTCAAAATCGGCCTCGAGACTCCTTTCAACGTTTTTCGATATTCCTCATAGTTTCGGAGATAGCCATCCACGCCCAGTTGAAAAATTCACCCTGTATACTCTTTTCAAAATGTGTAACAATTTCGATGTGCAATAAAGTATATTCTATTATATTCTTTTATTCTAGTTCTCGCATCTGTGCTTCTCGTACTTTTGTTCAGCACAGTATTGTCTTTCTTTCTTACTTCTCAATCATGCTATTATCCTGGTGGGATTCCAGGCTAGTGCTACTATCTATTCTCCTATATCCAGTTACATGGAGCGGCTGCCTACCGGACCTTCACAACCTCAGTTACAGGGTTGTGAAGGTCTGGTGTAGACAGCTTCTCATATTAAATACTAGCTGCATCTGGTTCGACTGGAAGCCGACCCGAATATAGTTGGGAAAAGGCTAGGCAGGTATGCTTCAGTCAGTTTCCTTACCGACTGCCAGTGCTGTGGGCCTGGCGTCTCCGGTGACCATCTTGACGTCGACGGAGGCCCTCGCCAGCGTGGCCACGGCGTCCCGCACGCCCTCCCGCGGCGGGTCGCACACGCCGCACACGCCGGTGTACGTCAGGGACTCCATGCGGGACCCGCGACACAGGGCTATTATACGGAGACCTGGGGGGAGGAAAAAAGGATAGAATTAACGAATATTTAAGAGACCTGAGAGAGAAAGAATATGGAATTTAGTCTTGTTTACGGCTTCAACACTATGCATCTTAAGTCAATCGTGAAGTGAACGAAATGAAAAAATAATTTGACAAACGCCAAGTACACAAACACGTACAAAAAGCGGTTGTCCGTAAAGTCGGTTTGCTGACGATAGTTGAACGTTACAACGTTAAGCCTCCTCTTCACAATCGGCCATGATGGCCGTGTTTGCCGAACAGAAGGAGACGGCGCTATACTAAGAATCGAGATAGAATTATTTGCATCTTGCTTTCTGATATAGCGCCGTCACCTTCTGTTCGGCAAACACGGCCATCATGGCCACCACTTACATTGCTATAAACAAACAATTGACACGCCGTTACTATGGAACGCTACCGAGCAAGGTAACGCCGCATGACAATCTTTTTTCGTGCGTGCAGCCGGCTATCGAATTATAAGACGTTATCACGTCAAAAATAAAACTTAAAAAGTAAACATGAAGAACTTTTTGGCGCTGCTGTGGGATTCACAGCAGCGCCAAAATGGCTCTATTCAGTGTAACGTACCGTACATAGCCCGACGCTAATTTAATACATAAACGCACCCTTACAACCTAGTAAATGAATGATGTATAACCCGGTTCATAGAAGAAAGGAATCTTAAATGGCGGCGCTTACCGTGTTCTCTCGCTCGCACACTAGTGCCGTCTATACTCTCTTGACGCGCTCAGTGATCTTTTTTAAGAATAGGTATTTACCATAGTTTTCTGTTATTTTTCCTTTGTTACCTGTTGATTATTGTTGTTGAATTTTGTTTTATTGTTAGGTTATGTTTGAGAAATTATTGTGACCCAGTATAGTTATTATTATTTTTAAGTTTAAAAAACTTGAAATCTTATATGCTAACTGTACTATCTGTCAACGCAAGTATAAGCTGCCATTGTAGATTCCTTTCTTCAATGAACCGGGTTACAAATCAGATAGGCAGTTACTCCATGTAAAATAATAATTGACTGGAAGCAAACCCCAATTTAAAGTTAGGTGAACAATTACTCACCCATCCTAGCAATATTATAAGCCTCCCCGAGGAAGTCGTTCTGTTTCTCCTTGGTCATGGCGGCGTAGTTCCCTCCACTGTCGACGTACTGTGTGCACAGCGGCAGTACCTTCTCTATCGCTCCCTTCACGAACACTTCCTCCTTCGCGTCACCGAACTTCGGCGCGCACTTCACTACCATCATCTTTGTTTCTGAACTGTAACATGAAAAATCAAACGTCACCTTCGTTACGAATGGATTGGAGAATTCCACGTGGTGGGTAAGAACCTCGGTAGCTCGGTTGGAAAGAGCGTCGGCGTCGGATGTACTGAATCCGGAGGTCGCAAGTTGAAATTCTGGACGCGGTATCAATTTTTCGTTCCAAAAATAAAAAATATAAAATCTATTATTTACGAATGATGGCACGTAGTCGCGCACGTCGTGCATGCCGTGCTTCAGTACATGGCACGTACCTGAAGGGTATCTCGTGCAGCCTGGTGTACTGCTCGCGCACGTCGTGCATGCCGTGCTTCAGTGCATGGCACGTACCTGAAGGGTATCTCGTGCAGCCTGGTGTACTGCTCGCGCACGTCGTGCATGCCGTGCTTCAGTGCATGGCACGTACCTGAAGGGTATCTCGTGCAGCCTGGTGTACTGCTCGCGCACGTCGTGCATGCCGTGCTTCAGTGCATGGCACGTACCTGAAGGGTATCTCGTGCAGCCTGGTGTACTGCTCGCGCACGTCGTGCATGCCGTGCTTCAGTGCATGGCACGTACCTGAAGGGTATCTCGTGCAGCCTGGTGTACTGCTCGCGCACGTCGTGCATGCCGTGCTTCAGTGCATGGCACGTACCTGAAGGGTATCTCGTGCAGCCTGGTGTACTGCTCGCGCACGTCGTGCATGCCGTGCTTCAGTGCATGGCACGTACCTGAAGGGTATCTCGTGCAGCC
This sequence comes from Agrotis segetum, assembly GCA_036375495.1. Lineage (NCBI taxonomy): Eukaryota > Metazoa > Arthropoda > Insecta > Lepidoptera > Noctuidae > Agrotis > Agrotis segetum. Next base: position 274,991 of record JAQSVV010000280.1, on the reverse strand, counting down.
TGGTGTACTGCTCGCGCACGTCGTGCATGCCGTGCTTCAGTGCATGGCACGTACCTGAAGGGTATCTCGTGCAGCCTGGTGTACTGCTCGCGCACGTCGTGCATGCCGTGCTTCAGTGCATGGCACGTACCTGAAGGGTATCTCGTGCAGCCTGGTGTACTGCTCGCGCACGTCGTGCATGCCGTGCTTCAGTGCATGGCACGTACCTGAAGGGTATCTCGTGCAGCCTGGTGTACTGCTCGCGCACGTCGTGCATGCCGTGCTTCAGTGCATGGCACGTACCTGAAGGGTATCTCGTGCAGCCTGGTGTACTGCTCGCGCACGTCGTGCATGCCGTGCTTCAGTGCATGGCACGTACCTGAAGGGTATCTCGTGCAGCCTGGTGTACTGCTCGCGCACGTCGTGCATGCCGTGCTTCAGTGCATGGCACGTACCCGAAGGGTATCTCGTGCAGCCTGGTGTACTGCTCGCGCACGTCGTGCATGCCGTGCTTCAGTGCATGGCACGTACCTGAAGGGTATCTCGTGCAGCCTGGTGTACTGCTCGCGCACGTCGTGCATGCCGTGCTTCAGTGCATGGCACGTACCTGAAGGGTATCTCGTGCAGCCTGGTGTACTGCTCGCGCACGTCGTGCATGCCGTGCTTCAGTGCATGGCACGTACCTGAAGGGTATCTCGTGCAGCCTGGTGTACTGCTCGCGCACGTCGTGCATGCCGTGCTTCAGTGCATGGCACGTACCTGAAGGGTATCTCGTGCAGCCTGGTGTACTGCTCGCGCACGTCGTGCATGCCGTGCTTCAGTGCATGGCACGTACCTGAAGGGTATCTCGTGCAGCCTGGTGTACTGCTCGCGCACGTCGTGCATGCCGTGCTTCAGTGCATGGCACGTACCTGAAGGGTATCTCGTGCAGCCTGGTGTACTGCTCGCGCACGTCGTGCATGCCGTGCTTCAGTGCATGGCACGTACCTGAAGGGTATCTCGTGCAGCCTGGTGTACTGCTCGCGCACGTCGTGCATGCCGTGCTTCAGTGCATGGCACGTACCTGAAGGGTATCTCGTGCAGCCTGGTGTACTGCTCGCGCACGTCGTGCATGCCGTGCTTCAGTGCATGGCACGTACCTGAAGGGTATCTCGTGCAGCCTGGTGTACTGCTCGCGCACGTCGTGCATGCCGTGCTTCAGTGCATGGCACGTACCTGAAGGGTATCTCGTGCAGCCTGGTGTACTGCTCACGCACGTCGTGCATGCCGTGCTTCAGTGCATGGCACGTACCTGAAGGGTATCTCGTGCAGCCTGGTGTACTGCTCGCGCACGTCGTGCATGCCGTGCTTCAGTGCATGGCACGTACCTGAAGGGTATCTCGTGCAGCCTGGTGTACTGCTCGCGCACGTCGTGCATGCCGTGCTTCAGTGCATGGCACGTACCTGAAGGGTATCTCGTGCAGCCTGGTGTACTGCTCGCGCACGTCGTGCATGCCGTGCTTCAGTGCATGGCACGTACCTGAAGGGTATCTCGTGCAGCCTGGTGTACTGCTCGCGCACGTCGTGCATGCCGTGCTTCAGTGCATGGCACGTACCTGAAGGGTATCTCGTGCAGCCTGGTGTACTGCTCGCGCACGTCGTGCATGCCGTGCTTCAGTGCATGGCACGTACCTGAAGGGTATCTCGTGCAGCCTGGTGTACTGCTCGCGCACGTCGTGCATGCCGTGCTTCAGTGCATGGCACGTACCTGAAGGGTATCTCGTGCAGCCTGGTGTACTGCTCGCGCACGTCGTGCATGCCGTGCTTCAGTGCATGGCACGTACCTGAAGGGTATCTCGTGCAGCCTGGTGTACTGCTCGCGCACGTCGTGCATGCCGTGCTTCAGTGCATGGCACGTACCTGAAGGGTATCTCGTGCAGCCTGGTGTACTGCTCGCGCACGTCGTGCATGCCGTGCTTCAGTGCATGGCACGTACCTGAAGGGTATCTCGTGCAGCCTGGTGTACTGCTCGCGCACGTCGTGCATGCCGTGCTTCAGTGCATGGCACGTACCTGAAGGGTATCTCGTGCAGCCTGGTGTACTGCTCGCGCACGTCGTGCATGCCGTGCTTCAGTGCATGGCACGTACCTGAAGGGTATCTCGTGCAGCCTGGTGTACTGCTCGCGCACGTCGTGCATGCCGTGCTTCAGTGCTACAGCCAGCAGGGCTCCCTCAGTTGGCTGGCCGTACAGGGTCTCGTCGCGGATGGTCGCGTTGTTGCATAGGACTCCGACCTGAAAATGTATTTTGTATTTAGTGAAATGTAGAATATACTTTGAGGTGTCATTATAATCTCTTCCTGACGTATTTTTTTATCATGCTTATTCCTTCACACAATAATTATTCTCTTCTCTCTAAAAAAAGCTTGTAGTTAGACCATGAATAGACTTGCATTTGGCCAGTACCCTGTTGATAGTTGACAAACTCTTCACACAACACAGTGATTTCCTACTTAAAGCTTTTGATTGCTACTTTGCGCGTCGAGCATTTCAAAACTCTATCTGACACCCGACCATACATTACAAGAGAAAATCAGACCGTTTCCATTACAAAAAATTGCTTTTTATCTCAGTAAATAACAATATTATTACCTCCAACATAGTATTAACAGCCATCCTCGCCACATCTAAATCACGTCCCTTATACGCGCGTAGCTGTATGTCACCACAAGCGTTGTACCCGGTACCGGTGACCTCGGCAATATGACCGCCCGATGTCGATATTGTTGTCACTGTCATCTCGTTCTTAGTTAGAGTTCCTGTGGGTGAGAAAGAGATAGATAAAGTAACGATTTGGGAGTGACTTAGGGTGCTCACACATCTATCGACGCGGAATCGGATTTTTACATCGCCCTTTCTCTTTCTGTCGCTTAGAACTGCCATTTGCTAGACCGAGACAATGCGATAGCACGCGGCCGCGTCGAGAATTCCGGTGCGTGCAATCGCATTATGCTTTCTGTCTCGGTCTAGCAAATAGCAGTTCTCGACGACAGAAAGAGAAAGGGCGACGCAAAAAGCCGATTCCGCGTCGATAGATGTGGGAGCACCCTTATGCAATAAAGTATAGAAAAAAAAGGAGCTCGTGGCTAAATAATTACAGCGGCACAGGCCGATTTTCTTGTTTAAGCCGCGCCTGCCGAGATTGGTCTGTGGATGAATGACCATCTGTCATATTGAGTTTCCTCCGTGCCTCGGAAAGCACGTAAAGCAGTTGATCTCAGCTGTCATTTTTAGATCTTTCTGCCTCTGGTAATACAGAAGGCCGCCCCGTTTGAATTCTGTCCATTTCTTTCTAGCCTACAACCCGAGCGCAATAACATGACACCTGACTCGAATCGCGATCCCGCTCTCACTATCCCGAAATGTCTGTAGTGGGAGCGGGACCGACATCCCAGCCAGGTGTCAAGTTATTGCGCCCGGGTTGTACTCTGTTCTAATTCTGAGCAAACGCCCCCCTGTATTTTTTTCATCTCAGCATCATCATCAGCCGGAAGACGTCCACTGCTGAACATAGGCCTCCCCCTTAGACCGCCACGCCGAACGACAATTCGCCACTTGCATCCATCGGCTGCCCGCGACCCTCACGATGTCGTCGGTTCACCTACCATGACCTTTTTCATCTCGCGGCTTGTCTATTCAATTATTTTGATAAAGTCTTTAAGCGGTAAGAAGAGTAATTATGACATTTTAGCAACGTCACTGAATCTAAATTTATGGGCGAATAATTTCCTGAAACACCAGTTTAGTTCCCTTTATTCCTCTCTGACCAGCTGTTAAGGTATAAAAAGGCTGCGTATGGAGGTACTAACCAGTCTTATCGCTGCAAATGACGTTGACGCAGCCCAGCGTCTCCACGGTGGGCAGTTTCTTGACGATCGCGTTCCTCTTGGCCATGCGCATCACACCCAGGGCCAAGGTCACAGTTACCACGATTGGAAGACCTAGAAACAGTTTCAGTTAAAAGATTGTAAAGACCATTATGCCAAACAACTTTTTAGGAGTTCTTTTTTTTTAAATTTTGCCCTGGGTTTACACACAATTTCAGTCAAGATGCAAAACTTGAGCAAGGTAAACCACCACATAGATCCCATGTGTACGTAATTGCATATGCCTTCAAAGTTAACTCTAGGACTAAACAGTTTCCAGAATCACGATATTTTCATTCCTTTCCTTGTTTTTAGGGGAATGGAAAGGGAATGAATATTGATTAAGGAATGAAGGATGAATGAAATATTATCAAATAACAGCAAGAAAATTTAGTAGTATTCTTACCCTCAGGAATAGCAGCCACCGCAAGACTGACGCTGATAGTGAACATGTCCTGAAGAGCCTTGCCCTGAAGCCAGCCGGTCACCATGATGAAGCCAATGATGCAGAAGGAGTACAAGGACAGCTGGGCGCCCAGGGTGTCCATGGACTTCTGTAGAGGAGTCTTGGGAGCTTCCTCCGCTTGCATCATGCGGAATATGTCCCCGAATTCTGATCTTTCGCCTGTACTTACTACTATGCCCTGGAAAGATTATCATAGCTTATAATGTTCACTCTACTGGGACACAGGCATCGTCTTTGTGAGAAACAATTAATGCCTGTGTCCCGAATCCTAAAGCTTTTAAACGTCTATCGGTGACTTTTGCCGCAAGGAAGCGATACATGACGATCACCGATAGACGTTTAAAAATTTAATGAACGCCTTGCCGGGCAGCCTATTTCCAAAGCCTATACTATTTCAGTCACGAGTCGGACTCTACTCGATTAGCTTTTGTTTGTGCATATTTCTCAACAAAACCTAATCTATCTCAGTAAAAAACTTGACTCAAATAGATTAGCTTTTTGTTTTGATATTTTCAAAGAAAATGCACGTACAAATCCTAGTTCTATATAATTCATGTCACTCGAATAGCTAGACTTTCGGCGAGTTATTTTTAAACATTACGTACGAGCAAAACCTTGTCGAGTAGAGGCTCACTAGCTATATGAGTAAATTTACCTTGGAATTTAACTTTTACTAAATTTTGTAGTACTTGAATATCGCAAATACGACTGTGGGCACCCCGACTCGGACAGGTTAGGTTAGAAGGGGATGGCGGGGTCTGAAAGACCCCGCCATCCCCTTCGTGGTTATTTTTTTTAAACCACCCGGAAGTAGGAGCACCGCGAAGCGGTGCTCCGTCGACGTTTTCAACATTTTACTTAGTTTAGTGAAATGACATGATCTCTGACTTTATATTAGTATTTTTGTCATAATTATCACTAGATACTTTTCTTGATAATTGGATTTCGTGAAATCCCTGATTTCCTCATTTCACTGCGACATGCACAAACAAAACATCGTCTTTTTTTAGAGTTTGACTCGTGCGTGACTAAAATGGTACTAGATTTTGTCCGTGCATTTTCTTTGATATTTAAATATCAAAACCAAAAGCTAATCTATTTGAGTCAAGTTTTTTACTGAGATAGATTAGGTTTTGTTGAGAAATATGCACAAACAAAAGCTAATCTATTTGAGTCAAGTTTTTTACTGAGATAGATTAGGTTTTGTTGAGAAATATGCACAAACAAAAGCTAATCGAGTAGAGTCCGACTCGTGACTGAAATAGTATAGGTTTTGGAAATACGCTGCCGGGCAGGACTACGAACACGCAGCTGGCTTTGCATTTTTGCAAACTGATATGGGAATTCAAAATCGTTTCCACTGTGATAGCATAATCTGACTACGAGGTTTTCTTTTTTGACCATGAGTATGATAAGATTTCGTTGAAAGTCTGGGAAGTCGATTCAGCTTCACGAGAAATCTAGCCATTAATGATGAAATGAGCTGCATCAGTCTGCCCACCGGTTGCAGTAAGAAAGGAATTCAATCATTTTTCTTTTAATTAATATCTATTTTAAGTAAGTCTATAAATCATCAGTAAACATAAAACTAATGAAAACATCAAAAAACCCTTACCTTCGCATTACCACACCTAACAAGTGTCCCCATGAAGGCAATATTATCCTTATTGACCCGTCCAGCAGCTGCCTTGTTCGGCAGCACACTCTTCACAGCTGGTTCCGTCTCCCCAGTAAAGGAGGACTCGTCAATGGCCAGGTCTGTGGAGTCATAGAGTCGGAGATCGGCTGGCACGCGGTCACCGACATTCAGGTGGACTATGTCGCCAGGAACTAAGTTTCGTGCTAAGAAGTGTTCGAGACTGCCTTCGCGGAGACTGGGGATAGAAAAGGGGAGGTTTTGAAATAAAAGCAATTGATTTCGAGTTCTTTTAACATCGTCAGCTTCCTAGCCTTATCCCATTCTTAAACCCAAGGTCGTCTGTATTCCACGGCATCATTTACTTCTGTTTTTTAAGTACAGATCTAGATTTGCTAAGACGTATATGGCCAAATAGGTTCTTTACCGGGCCTTACTTGACCATCTTTCAAAGAACAAATGCCGAGACACGAGTTGCAGACACCATGAACATTTCATAGGAAGCAACAGCGCGCGGTAGTTGTGGCTTACAAAATATTATCTTAGTCTTATTCAATAACAATGAAAATGACTACAATACGATGTGCTAAGATGACTTCAAGCCAGCACAAACAATTCTTTTGTATATTTTAAGGCCCGCTAATCACATTCAAAACAATTATTTCAATTAGATCATTCACAGGTACTTTTAAATTGTTGGTGAAGTCGGACAGTCAGTCAGTTGTAAAATGGAGATCATAAATAGGGCGCGCAATAATGGCCAATTACTGAGCTCAGTGGAAAATTTCATATCACAGGAAAGGTATTCCTTCACTGGAGCATTCGTCTTTTGTATGATAAATCCAGGATTCGATTTTGGGCATAATGTTACAAAATAGACGATCGTGATGCCAAGACAGCATTTAGTCTGTAAATAGTTCTAGAGAACAGAAACAAGTGATTGTTACAAACTGCGATGCTCGGTTCTCATTATAATTTTTAAACTTTCAATATTATTTTTCAATACTCTAGTCTAACTAAAAAAATTGTAATTTATTGATGCTGAAGACTAGCCTTGCCGCTGAATTTCCCAAACTTTGAAAGCAAAGGATGTTTTTTAAACTGTGGTAAAAGCGCGAGGAACTGTCAGACTCATACTGACTAAAATCCACGGTGTCCTTCAATAGCCCTTTAAAATTCGAGTCACGAGAATTTTAAGTCCCGCGACCGACCAATGGATTGCAGAGGTATTTACGATTTTGGGCTACTACTACTATTTCTCTCCATGCATTACAGACCCAATGCGCATCTCAACAGACAGAGCTTAATCATCAATAATAATACCACACTATTACCAACCCAGAACCGTCAATAAGAGCGATAATACTAATTGAGCTTAATCAAAGACGTCCCTATCTCCGGCCAATGTCAACGACAGACATTAATTAAGCAATAATCAACTCTATTGTCAATGCGACGGTGGGATTAATAGAAATAAATTGCGTGAGTCATAGCTTAATCGATATTCACCCTAGTTACGTGGCCAAAGTTTATTTGAAATAGGATGGAAATGTACTAGATACACAAATGAATAAGGTTGAAAGTAAAAATGAGAAACGAATAGTAATTCCATCGTAATGAAAATGTTTTCGTTGTAAAAAGTGGATGACAAGTTGATGATGTTGGTGACAAGTCTGAGTAGTTGAAAGAGACTGGAGTGAGTCACATTTCCAGAAAATATCTGGACATGCGGGCGACGAATATAACCCAATGGGCCATTAGGTTATGTTCAGAAAGAAGGTGGATTTGGAATCGCTGCTGACTGATTGGCCGCACACGGAAGAATTTGCCTAGCATCAAATCAAAGGCAGAGTGAACAGGCTTCTTCCGACTAAATTTACTCATTGTCTTTGTCACTTTTGACCTAGACTAGAGTCCAGGGTGTCGAGTCTGCGAATTATTAGTCAGAATGGCGCCACAATGGCGTTTCAATTGTAGTGCTTATTCGAACCATTTTTTACTGCTGAGTAAAAAATGGTTCGAAAATTGAAACGCCATTGTGGCGCCATTCTGACTAATAATTAGCAGACTCGACACCCAGAGCAAACATATTGAAAAAAAAAACCGGCCAAGTGCGTGTCGGGCCACGCACAGTGTAGGTTTCCGTAGTTGCCCATCAAAATACTTATGCGAACTAACTAAACTGATTCGCTAAATTTAATTTAAAAAAAAAAAAAAATTTGAAATCGGGGATAATACATAAAAAAAAGATTACGACGAATTTAGAAACTCCTCCTTTTTTGAAGTTAGTTAAAAATAGTTGACGATTAAAACCTACCTATCACCAAAAAACATACCTATAAAAGCTGTAAAAATAAAGTTGACAAACTTACATTTGCAGTTGTCTCCGATACATTTTGTTCAAGAAAATATGATATCAAGTACATTTTATAAGTTGGTCGACTATTACTCGTAAAGTTGTAAAGCCTACTTAGTCATGATAATTTTCTTTTAAATTTCGTTATATATACTACTATTGTGAATTTTTTCACACTCCCAAACATAACCGTTTAGCTGGTAGAGGGGGGGGACACTCGAATCGAGCAAAATTTAGCACTTTAAAGCTTAATATTTCACAAACGAATTTTTTTATCAAAAAATTGTTAATGGAAACTCACATTATTTTTTAAAGACCTATTTAATGATACCCCACACTAAGGGGTACGCGAGAAACAAAAAAAACATTCCCACTTTACGTGTACAGGAGGTACCCTAAAAAAAAATATTTTTCGAGATTTTATTTTACCACTTTTTCGGCACAACAAATCCGTATATTTACACCAAATTACAGCTCTCTAGTACTGTGCGTCTCTGAGCTAAACTGCGGACAGACGGACGGACGGACGGACGGACGGACGGACATAGCGAAACTATAAGGGTTCCTTGTTGACTACGGAACCCTAAAAAACAGTGGCATAGAGCCGAATTATTTCAAAAAGTAGTCGCATGGTTGAAAATCCCGCCTTTGCGTTGCCTCAGGATTGCATTATTATTCACAATAACAATGTTGATGAAAATAACATACTATCACATAGAAATCATCATTATGATCTATTCATGTATTTGTGGGAACACTCCCTTTAATTTGAAAGATGTTGCCTTTTGCCAACGTAATAAAGACGATATTTTAATCCTACAAGATGGTGTCATTTCATAATCAGCATGTAAAATTACTATATTTCTCTTCGTGGAACAATTTAATCTAGAATCTTCTGTTGAATAACACGACAGTGAAATAATATTAGTTAAGTTGACAAGAATTATGAAATGAATGTTTACTTCCTGAACTTGTAAAATATGGACACACTAGGTCATTCAGAATTTTGATTAACAGTTGCAAAGAGTCATTCTAATTTGGACGTCTTTGACACCTCTATGCAATTACCAGTTAGATTGGAGCTCAGAAATATTAATTCATTCGATGTCTGTGAATCAGTGGAGTGCCCAAGAATCATACTAAATGCCTTAAACGTGACATAAACCCATAAGTCGCAACCTTTGTTAAGGGTGTAAAATTTTCGTAGTCATAAAGATCTACAAGATTAAGCGGCGGCGGCGTTGGATGCCATCTATCATAGCGTTTCGTCCGTACCTCGGAAAGTACGTAAAGCCATTGCTTTAAAGATGGAAACCACAGAGCCACACCGTCATTACTGTTAGTCAGAAGCCCGAAAGTTTATAACAACCAGTCTTACCAAGGGTTTTCCGTACCTAGTGGATTTTGGCCAAATAAGCAGTCGCTCGTGTAAAATACTGATCTACTGCATCAGGTTAGACTGTAAGCTGACCCAAACATAGTTGGGAAAAGGCTAGGCAGATGATGTCTTTCAAGCATCTGAATCTTACCAGTTACAAGATGGCGGCACGAGTTTGTTAAGTTCTTCTAGTGACTTCTCCGATCGATATTCCTGGACGAAAGCCACGGTGACGACGATCATGATGGCCACGGTGATCGATATGGCGTCGTCGAACTGCCGCATGAACACGCTCACCACTGCTGAGCCTGTGGACAATGGAAATAAGGTTTTAATATAAACATAGCTATCAGTCTTGCGTGCAGAATAATCGGCGTGCGCGATGACCTCGCACCTACTGTCAGACTCATACTGACTCGGTGTCCTTCAATAGCCCTTTATGTCCTGGGATCACGGTAATAATTCCGGCAGGCTTTGGCCCTCTAGAGGGGGCCCCATCAACATGCTAGAAATCAATTTGATAGTTCTGTAGACTCCGCATATAATAGCGTTTATTGTTCAAACTTCTGGGAACAGGCCTATCTATGAGAGAGAGTGGACTGCGCGGGCCCAATGCAGGTTGGAACCAATCTCATGTATTTATTTTTTTGTACCAACTATTATTTGACAATTTACCGGTACTATAGACACGGTAATAATATCTATCAGTATTTGATCTCCCTACAAACGGACGAAACGCGAGCTATACCTACGCGCTCGATGTCGGGGCGCGCTCGGGGCGCAGACAGTCACGGCCGTACCGTAGTGACGAACGGACGGTGTGTTGTTTTTTTAGCAAAATCAGTTAAAGTACCTATTTTAATATGACGAGTAGAAAATATTGTGCTGTTTTTGGGTGTATAAATTCAACAATGACGCATCGAGACATAAGTTTTTTTATTTTTATTTAAATTACCTGCAACCTCTGAAATGTAAGTACTGACTATAAAATAATTTTACTTACTAGTAGCTAGTAGGTACGTACCTACATAATGTGTGGCTTTTTAATGGTTATGTATTTTCTTTTATCTCACGAAAAAAAGGGTATTTGGATTAATAAAATACAGTAAATTATATGAATAAAGTAAAGGAGAGTTACTGAGACAAGTGAAATAGGTAAGTTAAAGGCGGTTCTGAATGAATCATGATACGGTAGGTACTTACTCTTGTGCTAAAACTCCGGTGCATGTGTGTTTTGTTAGTTTGTATAATTCAAAGTAAAGACATGGTGTAACGGCGCGGTGGGATTGTCGGCGGACAAGGAAATGAAGCAGTGAGCTTCATTTACCTACGGTACGGTGTACAATCAACGTATATACAGTGTACTACATAAACTATATCACAGTCATGAATATTAATCTAGGAACGTAGATAACAGTAGGTATATCTAGGGCTCGCGCATACATAGTTCGCTCCGTGTTTGAGTGTGCGCACTCGGTTGCATTAGGCCGACTGCCTGCGCGAGCGATGCGCCGCACAGTGGTCGGACAGCCCTAACGCATGTTTACGTACCGCGCGGCTGTAGGTATTTATTTCTATCATGCGGCCGAGATCCACTACTGTAGATATTTATACTGTGCTATAGATTAGATATGAGCGCCGCGCCGGCGCGCCGCCGCCGCCGTGATTTTCCCCGCGCCGCCGCCGCCGTCCACAGGCGCCGGCGCGCCGCGAACCCGAGCGGGCGGCGTTCAGTTAAATCTAACACACTGATCAAACCTAACGCTCGATAATAAATGCTGGCAAAATGGCGGCACTAGACGTAGACGTTTATAAATCGATACTCTTTGACATTACAATTTCTGTGTTGTCCAAGTTATCATTAAACAAACACAGTTTTTTAGGACCTATTTTGGTCGTACTGACTTCCACGGTGTCGTTCAATAGCCCTTTATATCCCGGCAGGCATTGGCCTTCTAGAGGGAGCCCCGTCCGTCATCATACTGATGCTCTTTGAGACGCGCGTAGATCACAACGCGCCGACGACCTGGGCATGGTCCGTGGTCGAGTTGCCCTGTACTCACCGCCCGCATGCCCGCGCCTACGGTGGCCGAAGATCGTCTTGCGATGTCCGTTGCCGTGGGCGTCCACCACTGCGGCTGGGGCGGAGAGGACGCTGTCTTCTCACTCACGTGGCCCGCTTCCGCTTTTGCGAGCATGACTGCCTCGCAGAAGCAGCATGGTCGCGACCAATGCCGCCTATCGCCGCCGTGAGGACACGTCGGTGCTCTGTCCAAGCAGGTAGTTTTGCACCGTATGCTCTACTGTGTCCTCCGGGCGATACTCGCAGTGGTGACACCCAGGCGTTTCCTTCTTCCTCATCAGACACAGGTTCCTCCCGAAACTTCCGTTTCCGTTGAGGACCTGCGTCATGCGGTAGGTCAGGACGCCGTGGCGCCTATCCAGCCACTCCCCCAACAGGGGTCTTACTGCCACGATTGCGGCGTGCCCGGGCGTCGGTTCCGACAGTCGTCCCTCCATACTGCCCTGAGATCGCGCCGGAACTCTTCCCGCCGCGCCTCGACTTCTCGAGGCAGCGGGGATACGCCCCGGCGCTGCGCCTTCACGCGCCATTCTAGACGCGCTGGAAGGTAGTCGCCTCCTGATCCCAGGGCAGCAATCCGGCAGATCCGGAGATTGTCTGATTGGCCGGCGATCGTGCGGTATCCCCGAATCATCCGGACAGCCATGACCCTCTGGCATACTCATCAAAGCTTACAGTTAAAATATAACCACCAGCAATTTTTTTAATGTTAATTTGGTTTGCTCTTTTTTTAGTTTATCTTGCCAATTCAATCTGTCTCCTCAATAAATCTTTAAATATACGTAAAACATTGTTCTATTTATTCTCTTAAATTAATTAATTAAAGTAGTTAAATAAAGGTCACACCGCGCCGCCGACGCCGCCGCCGTCGACTCCAATAAGTCGGCGCGCCGCCGCCGACTGATTGACCATCGGCGCTCATATCTACTATAGATACTCCAAAATTCATTAATTATATAGGATAGCATCTAGTACGTATTGGTTGATGAAGTGGAGTAAGGTTATGACCGAATGGTGGCCACGGTTAGACCGAAGAAACCAGGGTTTTTAGAAAAGCATGTGAGATACCCCAATATACGAGTATCGTCAAAATCGAAGAAATGAGGAGCCTATAATATCAAGTGTCTAATTATTATTTAAGTAACAAAATTCTCTCTCATTTTAGTTTTAGTAATAATAAAAAAATTGTACACCAAATTAGAATTTGAACAAATTGAAAATAATGTAAGTAAGTAAGTAAGTAAAAAAAAGATATACATATATTTTACCGTTGATCAAAATATGAGTGAATACTATGAATATTGGTGTACACATAAAACAACGGTAAAAATAAAACCAACATCTTTAGATGATTCACAACATTAAAAAAAAAACTTGTGGACATTTCTCCAGACTTCTATGACTCACGAATGAATAAATAACGGACTTATAACATCACAAATAGAGTGCACATTGTATTGATCGTTATGTATGACTTATGTATATGCTAATCTATTATAAGAGCGCTCTATTTGTAAACAATGCGTCATAATGTTCTCACTGTAACATAACTCATATTAACGCATACTGATTTTATTATGCACTGTAGTGTCCGCCGCGTTTTCCCGGTGGAGCGAAGGAGGCTTTAGCGAAGGAGGAGGCGGGCGCCTTCAGGTAGAGGACAACTATGCCGCCGTAGGAGACGCCCAGTGCCCACGGCATAGGACGTCGCAAGCCGATTTCCGGCCACCCACCGTAGGCGCGGGGATGCGGACGGAGAGTAATGGGAGACTCGGCATCTGATCATGGACCATACCCGGATCGACAGACGGCGCATCTTCTTCCACACGAGGTTTAAAGGTGTTAGCAATCTGACGATCCCTTCTTAAAAAAAGGGATTGTCAAACTTGACTGATTAAAAAACTAACCGGTTACGTCAATTGCCGTCTTTCCATGTCAGCAGTGCTCTAAGACAAGCATGTTTTTGCTTTATGAATGCATATTATATGCGTTTGATACGTATACGTATGCAAATGATATGCATGTCATGCCCTCGCGACAAAATAAATATAGCTTTCTCTCTTTCTTTCTTTCTTTCTGTCAATACAGTCCTTTCAAGAAACATCTTTCAAAACACCTTACTAAGTTAAATGTATCGGCAAAGAAACCCTTGAAATGTCCTCGGCGTAACCACGGATGGTGAACAACAGGTGCAACTGTTTAAAGGTCGCACAGCAATCAATATTTCATCGCAGCAGAATCGATTCATTGGCTAGAAACTTGTTACTAGACCTGTGCATAATTTAGTACTTCGACCTCCGTTCAAAGACAATAGGTACTTAATTGCGAGCGTATTAGTTATTCAATGAATTATTATTACAAGATAATATACAACGTGTAACGTTAATAGCGCAAAACCTCTCGTGGGGTAACTCAGCCCATGTTACTGAACAATGTTTGATCAAAATGTTTTGGAAAAAAAAAAATGGAAAGATTTTCCATACATCAGGGCTCGATCGATTTCTCATTTTTTTTTTTTTTTGTTTCCGAAAGTTTTTGATCAAACATTGTTCAGTAACATGGGCTGAGTTACCCCACGAGAAGTTTTGCGCTATTAACGTTACACGTTGTATGTTTAAGTTTACCCAGAATCTGTTCACTGTAACTTAGAAGAGATTAGACTTGTAAGTATGGCTTTTTGGAAACGCACTGTTTTTTTTGGTTGGCAATATCGTCAAACGAGTCCTCCCGCCCTGGGCGGGGCGGAAGGGAATATCAGGCTCTTAATGACTAAAATCCACCCGTGTTGTTTCGGATACCCTTTATGTTCCGGGGCCACGGTATCTTGGATTAAGAAAATTCCGCGACCCCAGCAGGCATTTGGACGCACGAAGCGCCACCGACCCGTGCTTGGTCCTTGGTCGGACGGCGAGCATACCCGTTACTCACCGTCCGCAAGCCCGCTCCGCCGCTGTGCCCTCTGCTATTCAAAGGGACACGCGTTGAAGCGTCCACCCGACAGGCTATTCACATACGGGCAAAGAGACCCCTTAACAACACAGTGCCTAAGGAAGAGTTTTTGTCCGCATCCCAGGGTGCACCGGCCCGAAAAATAGGTCTTCGCCCCGGACGTAACCGAGGGGGAACTCCAGTCCACGGGCGCACGTGGAGGTTTCCTGTCTTAGCACATTTACATCGGTAACTCACTTCATCATCATCATCTTATCACTTACATAAATGAAATAAACACACAGCCAGACTCATAACAATTTCCTAAAACTAATTAATATTTATTTCATGCAGGATTCAAATGCGAAACACGTAGCAAAGAAGAATTTTAGTCAAATAGTTTTCAGGTTACTCCACTATTTATCAAACCCCAACGACTACCGGGGTCGCGGGACTATCGGGTCACCGTGGCCCCGGAACGTAAAAAGATATTGAAGGACACCGTGGGTTTTAACTAGTAGGTACAAGTCTGAAAGTCCCTCTCGCCCCGCTCTGGGTAGGACGACCCATTTGATGATTTTACAACAAAAAAAAACCCAACGACTAAACTATGATCGAGAATGATCTACTCATCTCTAACATTCATTTACCTTCCGATTATCTACTGATATCACATAATTCATGGTAACAAAACTATTATTACCCCAGCAGTTATTTACGTCTACAGCGTCAATGACATGGGTTATTAAACCATTTGATTGTAAACACGTAATTGAGCTCATTAATGAACCCGGTAGCAATTGAGACTCATCATGGAACTACAGATTACTGTTCTATCATAGAATTTCATTGTTGTTGTGGAATGTTTATACGTAACAAACACATTTTCTTATACAAAGTGTAACGTTAATTGCGCAAAATCTCTCGTGGAGTAACTCAACCCATGTTACTGAACAATGTTTGTTCTAAGGCTTTTGGAAATTCGCAAAAAAAAAAAAAAATGATTTTTCATGCTGATGTGCCCGATCAATTTCTCTTTTTGTATGAAAAACCATTTTGTAACAAAGTAAACAACGCGCGCACGCCTAAAGCGATCGTCCACCGGAGCACACGCGTTGAGGTCTCGTCGCATACGCACACACGCGCGTCCCGAGCGGATATAAAAGACGTGCCCGGCTCGCCTAGCGGCAGTTCGACTCTGCGAGGGCTTTGTATCCGACGATTCGGAACGACTCCCTAGCAAGTTGAGCGCTCTGCTTATAATACGTCACGCTGGTGGTACTTTCGTAACACGGAATATTACCGGTGTGTTATATTATTCGTGGAGTTATTTAGCTTATAGCGCTTCTCGCTTTGTTCATTTCAGTATTGTTAATTTATTAGTTTACTTTTGCTCAAAGATTGCTTAGTTTTAAAACCACTGTTGAAACATTGTTCTATATATTCCATCTGCTTCATATTTGTTTTGTATAAAATATATAGCATTGTATAGCTTTTATATATTTTCTTAATCGCTTTGCTTGCATTGGTTTATTAGCTTCAATCTCATGTTTTGCATTTTAAGACTATTTGTATTTATCTTTGTATAAACATAGTATCGTAGTCGCCTAGCTTGCACTGGTCTATTAGCTTTGCTATTTTATTGTATCACCTACCTTCTTAGTATAATATTAGCCTAAACAATATTTTCCATGCTACCTGCCTTTGTTTTGTGTAACATTCTTGTGTTTCGTATGTTATTTTGAATATAGGTCTTAAGTATTTCTCCCTGGAGTATCATTTACCAAGAACCCCATTACAAATTGACGCCCCAACGTGGATCCTCCAAAGAAAAACCTTAGACCTAGACCAACAGTACAGACACAGAGGTTTACTATAAAGGACTACCCGCAGAGAGGGAAGAAAACAATCAATACGATGGATAGTAAGAGTGGTTCTCCTTCATCTTCATCATCAATAACTATGTCAACTGATCAGTTTCAACAACTGCTCTCAGCAGTTGCTTCAGGGTCAAAGCATAGGAGTTCCATGGTAAGATGTCCGGTGAAATTTAATGGCAACAAGAGCGCTTCTGAGGTCGAGTCTTTTCTAGCAGCGGTGTGTGTGTTCAAGAAGGTTGAATGCATAGAAGACGAAGACGTATTAACAGGACTGCCATTGATTTTAACAAATGATGCTGCTACTTGGTGGCAAGGCATTAAAAACCAGGTAAAAACATGGAATCAGTTCGAAGAACGCTTGCGGCACGCATTTGCGCCCAAGAAGTTGGCATTTAAAATATATCAAGACATAGTGGAAAGAAAGCAAAAGAAGGATACATTAACGGAAATATTTATAGCAGAAAAACGTGCCCTTATAGCCGAATTACCTGCACCAGGTCATACTGAACAGCAAGAGATTGATTTAGTATTCGGCCAAATTCGTTTTGAGATAAGAGAGAGAATATCTAGAGAAGCTATAAAAAATTTCGATGATTTATTAGAGAAGGCTAGAGAGATTGAGCGGAATTTAGGAGAAAGAGCTGAAGTAAAACAGATGTCTAAAGGAACAGATAGCATTCCCAAGGGTAAAACTAGATGCAATTACTGCAGACTTCCAGGACACACTGCGGATGTCTGTAGAAAACGTCTGAAAGTTGAGCTGCAGAAACCTGCAGAGAAGCCAGAGGAAACTAAGCCTGAAGATAAAGCGAAGCCAAAATTTTCATGCTACGGATGCGGCGAACCAGGTGTCGTTCGAAGTCGTTGTCCGAAGTGCAATGTTCAGCGCATAGGAACGGAAGACATCAATTTCTGTTCCCTAAACATTGCGAGCACTAGATGCCTCAGGCCAATAGTGCCAATTAGTATTGGAGGTATAAAAGGCACTGGGTTCGTAGACACATGTGCTAGATCGAGTGTAGCCTCGTATCAACTTTTCGTTTGTTTGAAGAAAGAAGCCGATGGTATACCCAAAATGCAGATTGTCTTGACTGTTACAGCCCCTGTGAATATTTATGGAAAAGTTATAAATACTTCTTTCATTGTTATGCCTCATGCAAAAAGTAACAAGACATTACTTGGAGTTGGTTTCATCGAAGAAGCCATGATGGTTCTGAACCTACCTCAGCTAACATGTCGGTTCCTTGATGATCCTGTGAAAGTTTATGACTTGAAACAAGAAGACATTTGCGAGACAATGATCGCAGATTTGATTTGCATTGGTAATTTACCAGAGATAATTTCTCCAATAGGTAGTACACCAGAAAATGCTGTTACTCCAAAATCGATACCATCGAGTCACGTCGAACAGAATTTGATTCGACCCTATGGTCCCGTGATGAGAGTGTCTTTTCCTGACGTATCAGAAGATGCACCTGTACAAACGCAAAGGGAGCCGTTAGTTGCTTATGACGCACCCACTAATATGGAGATTTGTCAAGCGAGTGCAGCGCGTCCACAGACACCTACGTATGGTCCACTAGTGCCAATTGAGTTTTCTACTCCACCGAGTAAGCGCCAACGACTGTTTGATGGTCATTCTCCAGTGGTAGATGCATTGTATCGAGATGCTAGAAGGTCTATAGATGAAAGTGCCATAGAATTGTCACCAAACTCCAGATCTTTGTTCAATTCACCTAGTACGGATATTTCAGCCATAGACACCGAAAAGCACGACTGTGTTCTAAGCAATGAGGAGTCTATACGTTTGCAAAATCTTTTAGAGAGGAATGCAAGTACATTTGTTCCCAATGGAAAACCTACAACCCAGACGGAGCACTTCATTGACACAGGAGATCACAGACCGATTTCCGTCCCACCGTATCGTTTATCACCCGCGAAAACTCAAATTCTGAAAGATGAAATAAGCAAGATGCTTGCAGAAGGGATAATAGAACCATGCAACTCTCCGTGGTCTGCACCTGTAGTTATGGTTCCGAAGAAAGATGGTGGAACACGAGTTTGCATTGACTATCGTCAACTCAATGCAGTTACTATACCAGATGTGTATCCACTACCTCGTATAGATGATCTATTACACGATGCTAAACCGACACCTTATATGTCTACCATAGATTTACGCGCAGGGTACTGGCAGATAAAAGTAAAGCAGGAAGATCAATGCAAGACTGCTTTTGTTACACCATTCGGCATGTACAAGTTTTTACGGATGCCTTTTGGTTTGCGCAATGCACCAGCCACTTTCCAACGATTGATGGATGGTTTCCGCGTGTCCTTGAGTCACGTTAAGCTCTTTGTCTATATCGACGATCTCATCGTCCTGTCTCCAACATTTGAGCAACATCTGAGCGATCTTCGAGATGTCTTCTCCCGACTTCAAGAATATAACTTGACAGCCAATAAGGAAAAGTGTAAATTTTGTTGTTCGAGGGTTAAGTATTTGGGACATTATATTACCCCAAAGGGACTAGAAATGGATCCTAACAAAGTCAGTGCGATTGTAAGCATGACTGCTCCTACCAATTTGAAGCATTTACTTTCGTTCTTGCAAATGTGTTCTTGGTACAGAAGATTCATTCCAGGATTTGCTAAAGTTGCTGAACCCTTAACCCGCCTAACCAAGAAACAAGCTAAATGGCTATGGGAGGACGAACAAGAAGTTGCCTATCACAAACTTAAAGAACTTCTCACGACTAGTCCCATATTGGTTCAAGCAGATGACTCCAAACCTTATATAATTAAAACCGATGCCAGCAGCTATGCTATCGGTGCAGTTCTCGTGCAGGGGGAGGGTGATCAGGAACACCCCGTAGAATACGCCAGTCGATTGCTAAATCAAGCTGAAAGAAATTACTCTACGACTGAACGCGAAGCACTTGCAGTTGTATGGGCACTTAATAAGTTTAGAGGATACATAGAAGGGACGCCTATTACAATCCTGACGGACCATCAGGCTCTCAAATGGCTAATGTCGTTAAAATCCCCAACTGGACGATTGGCAAGATGGGCGCTCCAGTTACAGCCGTATGATATCACAGTAAAGTACATCACTGGGAAGACGAACGTCGTAGCTGATGCTTTATCTCGCCCTACTTGTGATACTGACACTAAAGAAAACTGTGGAATATGTAGTATTGTGATAGATACACCAAGGAAAAATCCTAAAGAAGTAAGAGAGGCACAAATGAAGGACAAAAACATAGAGAAGATAGTAAAAGCATTTGAAAGTAATAATGAAGAAGAAGCACGATACTGGTGTCAAAAGGGTTACGTTATGAATAACGGTTTACTATACCGCTACAACCCTGATGGTGATAGTGATAATAGTCAGATTCTTGTGCCAGAGCATGAACAAACCAATGTTATATCAGCATATCATGATGAACCTACCGCCGGTCATTATGGTATAGACAAAACGTTTGCTAGAATAGCTCAACGTTACTATTGGAAAGGCATGCGGAAGGACATCGAAAATTACATTCGAAACTGTCTGTCGTGCCAAAGGTACAAACCGTCGAATATGAAACCAGCTGGACTACTTCAAACAACTGCAATGAATAAAAGATTTGAAGTTGTCGCTTTTGATCTGTTTGGCCCATTACCTGCGTCATACAATGGAATGACCTGGATTCTCATCGTTGAAGATCTTGCATCTAGATGGGTAGAATTGTTCCCGCTGGAACAGGCAACTGCAACTAATTGCGCGATGACTCTCATTAATGAGGTATTTTTAAGATACGGCATGCCACGAAGAATAATCAGTGACAATGGCACACAATTTGTTAGCGCTGTTATGCAGCAAGTAGCCTATTGCCTTGACATTAAGCATGCATTTACGCCCGTTTATCATCCTGAAACGAATTCGGTAGAACGTCGCAACAGAGACCTTAAAACTCAGCTCGCTATACTTGTAGGAGATGATCATCGGACCTGGTCAGAGAAATTACCAAGCATCCGATTCGCAATGAACACTGCAGTTTGTTGTTCAACTGACCATACTCCAGCATACCTTACATTCGGTCGAGAATTGAGAACGCCCGATGATAATGAACATGATCTACGTGAAATAATCTCTTCAGAAAATTTCATTCCTGAAATTACACCCAAACTGTTAGCATTAGCAGAAACATTAAAAAGAGTTAAAGAAGTACAAGAAGGGAAAGAAGAAAAGCGAAAGGAATATGTAGATAAAAGCAGAAGACCTAGCCCTAAATATAAACCTGGAGATCGAGTTCTCGTTGATGCACACACCCTCAGTAAGACCGTCCAAGGTTTCAGCTCAAAACTTGCCCCACGTCGAGATGGTCCTTATATAATCTTGAAGAATCACGGACCTAGCTCTTACCATGTCGCAGACCCTAAAACACCAAACCAGAGTGTTGGGTTATACCATTCATCTGCATTACGCCCTTTCCAAAGTGAAACTGACAGTCCACTACCAGCACCAGCTCGGCCAATTCGAAAGCGTGGACGACCACCTAAAACAGTAGACCCACATACCTCTGTTGAAGTTACAACCACAAATCTTCTGAAACCCACTCGAGGACGACCACGAAAGGATACATTGAACCTGCCTTCCTCGTCGAGACGTCTTCGGAGCCAGAGGGGGAGATTGTAACAAAGTAAACAACGCGCGCACGCCTAAAGCGATCGTCCACCGGAGCACACGCGTTGAGGTCTCGTCGCATACGCACACACGCGCGTCCCGAGCGGATATAAAAGACGTGCCCGGCTCGCCTAGCGGCAGTTCGACTCTGCGAGGGCTTTGTATCCGACGATTCGGAACGACTCCCTAGCAAGTTGAGCGCTCTGCTTATAATACGTCACGCTGGTGGTACTTTCGTAACACGGAATATTACCGGTGTGTTATATTATTCGTGGAGTTATTTAGCTTATAGCGCTTCTCGCTTTGTTCATTTCAGTATTGTTAATTTATTAGTTTACTTTTGCTCAAAGATTGCTTAGTTTTAAAACCACTGTTGAAACATTGTTCTATATATTCCATCTGCTTCATATTTGTTTTGTATAAAATATATAGCATTGTATAGCTTTTATATATTTTCTTAATCGCTTTGCTTGCATTGGTTTATTAGCTTCAATCTCATGTTTTGCATTTTAAGACTATTTGTATTTATCTTTGTATAAACATAGTATCGTAGTCGCCTAGCTTGCACTGGTCTATTAGCTTTGCTATTTTATTGTATCACCTACCTTCTTAGTATAATATTAGCCTAAACAATATTTTCCATGCTACCTGCCTTTGTTTTGTATAACATTCTTGTGTTTCGTATGTTATTTTGAATATAGGTCTTAAGTATTTCTCCCTGGAGTATCATTTACCAAGAACCCCATTACAATTTTTTTTTTTTTTGCGAAAGTCTTAGAACAAACTTTGTTTAGTAACATGGGCTGAGGTACCGCACGAGACGTCTTGCGCATTTAACGTTACACGTTGTATAAGTCGGGTTTAAATAAATACAGCCGCACAGGCCGATCTTCCAGGTTATGCCACGCTTGCCGAGGTTGGTCTGTGGATGGGTGACCAACTGTCACGTAAAGCCGTTGACCCCGGCACACATTTCTAGATCTGTGATAATCGTTACTGTTAATCAGAAGCTCCTAAGTCTGACAACCAGTATTACCGTGGGGCATCTGATAGGCAGTCGCTTCATGTAAATTACTGATATTCAGGATCTGGTTTAACTGGAAGCCGACCTCAATATAGTTGGGAAAAGGCTAGGCAGATGATGATGATGATGGGTTTAATCTTGAACTTAGTCCAGGCCAGGTCTTGAACACAGTCATGGTCAATTATGGAGTGAAATTACCCAGAAGAAGCCTGTTCAATCTGACGTTGAAGAGATTAAGATTGTATGCGTTTGAAAATACAGACACAGGCAGAGAGTTCCATTCCTTGTTAAAAGACGTTCGGAAATGCTTAGAAATTGGTGGAATAGCAACAAAATGTAAGGATGTTAATTTGCAAATACAATTCTCATTACGGAGTTCTATGGAATGTTTCTGACCCGAGCAAAATCACTAGTAGAATCTAGTATTTTATATCCCCAATATACGTAAACGGGACGTAGGCGAGACGATTTATAATCCCCCAATGCAGCCAATTGAGACCACGATTGATTTATCTCTTTAAGCCGAGCATCCAATGAGAGTTTCCACTAGCGAAAATGAAGAACTTCCATGCAAACTTTCAACCGCTATTTAATCAAATCGATGCAAGAATTTACTAGAATCCCTTAGTTAGTGATGAAAATAAACTTCTCGATTCATGCATTTAGTGGTTTACTTGTAACTAGCTGTTGCAACTCGAAAACTATCCCACGGGAACATAAAATCGGGATAAAAACTAATCCATGCTATAAACTATCTGTGTACCAAATTTTAGCCAAATCCATTCAGTGGTTTTTGCGTGAAAGAGTAACAAACATACCTACATACACATACATACACCCTCACAAACTTTCGCATTTATAATATTAGTAGGATATTTTTACTGCAACATGTAGCTACGACAGATGGATGGATTGTCTAATGAATGATATGAAAGAAAAAGGAGTAGATGATACTATGACGTGTGATAGGGGAGAATGGAAGAAAAAAACGTGTTGCGCCGACCCCAAGTAAAATGGAATAAGGGCATGATGATGATGATGATGTAGCTACAACATTTTCGGTCAGATCAAAAACATTTTCAATATTTCCGGCCATCAAAACATTCAAATGTAGTACCTATAATTCTCGGTATTAAGTCTGAAACAGCATGACTCATACGTTTTGGTTTACGGTCAGACCAAAAATTTGTGGCAATATGGCCGGGCCGCACTCAAAATCTTGTCAATATTGTGTAGTCTTGCTGCAATTGCTGGTATTGCTGTAAAGATCAGCATTGCCAGTATGATTTTCCAAAAAGGTACGGTTGGCTTTCTGAAAAGGTACGGTTTTAACTTCAAGGTACGGTTGGGTTTCGATTCTTCTGCAAGAACTAGATCAGTTTTTTTTCTTCTTCAAGTTGGCTGTCTGTGATCATAGGTTGGAAAAAAAGCGATATGGAATTGAACATTCAAAGGGACATGGTGTAGTAGAACATTATTACCGATTGCCAATATTGAACAAATTCATTTATAAATCAATTATAGGATGAACTCTAAGAAAAAAAACTGATCTAGTTCTTGCAGAAGAATTCCGACCCGTACGGTTTCGCTAGAATTTTGAAAAATACTATAGTCTACCTAAATTCTACAGAAAAAACAAGGAGTTTGTCAAAAAAAAATTAAATTAAGTTTTAGGAACTAAGAAAATTCCATTTATATAATTTGTGCCCATATTTTAGTATCAAATGTGTCAGAAAGTTGAAAAAAGTACGGGTCTCATTATTTTCTATTAGTTTAGTTGTTTTTTACCTTTGTAGTGAAAAATAAATCACAAGTATAGAAAAGGTACGGTCTAGCCAAGGTACGGTTGTGGTACGATTATATGACGAATAGTACGGAAAACCGTACTTTTTGGTACGGTCTGGCAACGCTGGTAAAGATATTTGCCCGTATAAACGAACTTATGTGACAAACTGACAATGAAGATAAAATTATTAAACATACGTCCTTTAAAGGTTCTGAGTGGTGTGGTTAACCGCAAATGTGTCATTCAGGTAGGCCTCCAACTAGGTGGACCGAGGACAACCAATCGATGCACGTGGCGGATTTTCGTTACGCCTGGTGATCTAAGGGTGCCTTTGTTCAGCAGTGGACGTCTTTTGGCTACTGATGATGATGATGAAGTGTCATACAGTTCCATGTATATTTATATTCAATTTCATAACACCAATATATTACACACAAATAATAGTACATCGAAGGTATGTAATACACAATTGTGTATTACATAGGTACGTTTTAGACGATAAAACACGTAAACTTATAAAAACTATCTGCATCACAATTTGAAACGTTTATTTGCAATAGACAGATAAGCTAAACGAAATGATGGTTTAAATACTTATGTAGGTATTACGAAGGTAAAACTTATCAACTGTTCCATTTCTAAACTGGTTTAGAAATAAAATAAATATGTGAAGTTTTTAAGAAATTGATAAAATAACAGACGTTACTTAAATTAATTCACACTTATAAAATAAAAAAGGAAACTGAATGAATTTTCTTTTTGCCTTATTTATCTGGTACTTTTTTTTTTTTTTTTAGCGTGGTAAAATCATCAAATGAGTCCTCCAACCCCGGGCAGGGCGGGAGGGACTGTCAGACTTCTACTGACTAAAATCCACGGTGTCCTTCATAGCCTGTTAAGTTCCGGGGTTACGGTTAGGGAATAATCCCGCGACCCCGGCAGGCTTTGGCCCTCTGAGAGGGGGGCCCCGTCATTATGCTGACGCTCTTTGAGGCGCGCGTGGGACACAACGCGCCGTCGACCCGGGCATGGTCCTTGGTCGGGCAGCGAGTTGCCCTTTACTCGCTGCCCGCATGCCCGCGCCTACGGTGGCCGGAGATCATCTTGCGACGTCCGTCGCCGTGGGCGCCTACCACTGCGGCTGGGGCGGAGGGAGGACGCTGTCCTCTCTCGCTCGCGGCCTGCCTCCTCCTTTACGAGCATTACTGCCTCGCAGAAGGAGCTGACCGCTTCCCACTCCATCTCGCCCCGCAGCATGGCCGCAACCAATGCCGGGCGCGAGAGGTCTCCGCCTATCGCAGCCGTGAGGACACGTCGGTGCTCCGCCCAAGCCGGGCAGTCTTGCACCGTATGCTCCACCGTGTCCTCCGGGCGATCTTCGCAGTGGTGACACCCAGGCGTCTCCTCCTTTCGCATCAGCCACAGGTACCTCCCGAAACTTCCGTGTCCGGTGAGGACCTGCGTCAAGCGGTAGGTCAGGACGCCATGACTTCTCTCCAGCCACTCCTCAAAGAGGGGTCTTACCGCCGCAATTGCGGCGTGCCCGGATTTATCTGGTACTTAAATGTAATACATATAACATTAAACTGAAACAAGTCAGTATTCTGACTGAAAATCCACCCTGTACCTTGTTCGGGTGCCCTTTCCGTACCAAAGCTAAGTCTCTCATGTCTCATATAATCAGGTAACCATGATCCTGGACTTTTAGGGCTATTGAAGGAACGATGTGGATTTTAGTCAGTACGAGTCTGACAATACCTCTCATCCTGCCCTGGGTGGGAGAACTCATTTGATAATTTTACCACGTAAAATTGAGAGCTAAAGAAATCCTGCTTAGATGTTCCACAATTCCTGACATTATTTTACATACTACGAATTCTGTAATGATTCGTAACAATTTGTGTCACGACAAGGTCCTTTCGACCTTATTTAATTTCAGGAGTTTTTTTTTTCTTTTCACATTATGACCTTGATATAAACCGGGCCTACTATGAAATTCCAGAAGGTTCCAATAAAACTGAATGTATCCTGTAGTTAAGGGCAGGGCTGCGGCTACGACGTTACTTTTAAGTGGCCCTGTTATAAATACCAGTTAAACGCTTGGGTACTTAGGTACACGGTTTTTTAGAACAGTTTTTTGTAGGTTACATTTTCTTAGACGTATTTCTTGTGACAAGCAAGAATGGATAAAGTAAGGAATAAGTTTATAAGGGGAAGTTTGTAAGTGGCGCCTGTTACGGAAAAAATTAAAGGGAATCGTCAGTCTTGGTATGGACATGTGATGAGGAGGGATGAGAGTGAGACTCATGTAACTAAGAGTGATAAGTATGAATGTAGATGGATGGAGAGGAAGAGGAAGGCCAAAGAAAAGATGGATGGCTTGTCTAAGGAATGATATGAATGAAAAAGGAGTGAATGATACTGTGACGTCTGATAGGGGAGAATGGAAGAAGAAAACGTGTTGCGCCTACCACAAGTAAAATGGGATAAGGGTAGGAAGATGATGATGATAGCTAACAGGCTCAAGGAATCGTTCTATAAGTTAAACTGTACTTGCTTATGACGGATCCATGGATGGGTGTCCAAAGGACCATATCCATTTTTATCAATCAAGGAAAAATTATCAAATGTGTCCTCCTACCCAGGTCGGAACGGGACGAGCCAGACTTCTACTGACTAAAATTCATGTTCTTTCAATAGCTTTACGTTTCAAGGTCACTGTTACTTAATGAAACAGTCTTGCGACAAAGACATTGCACTTAAGGTGCAGTCATGAAGGTGACCGCAGAAGCAAACCGCAGTTGTGAAGCAATAACAATAATATACTCGTACCTAAGTCGCAATAACAGATCACATTGTGTTTCTATGATAAACAACTGTTGTTGATGTCACAAGGTTTTATACCTTTTCTTTAAAAAAAAAAACTTTACCACGCAATAGGAATTTCACCTGTGTCTTGGGTGCGTTTACAAACATAGAAAGAAACTCACATAAAGATACCACTATGGAACAACTATTTTTATTAAAGCAATGATGCATACCTACTCTACATTTTTCTATTAACCACTCTGCACGACAATATTTTGACACATGACACATCAGCTGAGTCGACCGGGTGATTCGAAATTTGAGCTATTACACAATATTTTTTGTCAACTTTCAGCATCCAATTTTTGATCAAAAATATGTTACTACAGCTATTTCATGCGATAAGTTTGTGAACAATATCTCTAAGAACATGTTGAGGTCAATAAAACTGCCTCATTCTGTTGTAAAATGTGTGTAACATACAAAATGCTACATCATTCCAAAAACTAGGTAATTTAGATGTGCTGAAAAATATGTACATAAAGAAGCTTATCACATGATAATAATGGTTAAACAGTGAAATAAATAAAATAACTTACTATATACATTACTAGATTTGCCAGTGTTCATACATAATTTCATAAATAATAACGATCAAAGTCTGGATAAAAATTTGCAAAAACTATGTTGCAACATGACTCTTTTTAGTGCTGACCGTAAACCCAATATTCACAAAACGATTAAAAACCTTCATTCAGCCTAATCGATACTCGCAACATAATCGAACATGAAAAAAAAAGTAAAACAAGACATAGAGCATGGACTGATTTATCTGCTTTTTGACTATAGAAAGCTCAGTCCATGCAATAAGTCTATGAAACTAAATCTGAATCATTTTTTATTATTTCAAATTTGCAAGTATTATTTCTTTTACGCAATAATTTATTTATCGGTGTTTCATTGGAGGCTAAACATACCTATGTGTCTTCTAAACTTAAATTCAATCATATGGTTTTACTTATATTTTGTGTTTTCGTTAATTAATTTCAATTTATCTTTTTAAAACGGATCTAAAAAACGTGAAAAGACAAACACCGGGTTCGGATCTAATGCTGAGAGATGGGAGTATGTACTTCTAAATGATTCCTTGCAGTAACAAACAATTAGAATTTCCAACGGGGCGTATTTGGCTAAATTTTAAACTATGAGGAATAGCGAAAAATCCTGGAAGTCTCGAGGCCGATTTGATAAAAAATTAAATAACATCATAAAAATTAAATTTTTGAAATATAAATTCAGCAATTAAACTATCAATATTCTGTGAAGTAGAAACATGCGACATACTTGAGGTATAAGGATTTTTTTTCCATTAAATAATGTTTCGCTACATGTTCAGGTTCACAACATAGTGTTCTTATTTCAAATTTTTATTATCACTTCGTGGTGTAAATACATTAACGATTTTTTTGAAATTCGAACTTTAAGTGAGTTTGCGCGAATTTTGATTTTATTCTGACTGTACAATGACTAAATTATTGTTTGTATATTAGTTCATATTTTACCAAGTTATCATTACTTCACCGAATTTGATCCTCAGCGAAATCGAATAGTGTAAAAAAATATAATACTTACCTAGCATTTTCTTTTTTTATTTCAAAAGCTCGATTTCTGACGTGTAATACTTACATGACCAAACCAATCTCACGAAACAAATTTGTACAATAAAATAATTAATTTGGCTATCTTTTGTTTGGAGCCGCGAGAGGGTGAGGACAGCGTCCTCCCTCCGCCCCAACCATAGTGGTAGGCGCCCGCAGCGTCGGAAGTCGGCAGACGATCTCCGGCCACCGTAGGCACGGGCATGCGGACAGCGAGTAAAGGGCAACTCGCTGTCCGACCATGAACCATGCCCGGGTCGACAGCGCGTCGTGTTCCACGTGCGCCTCAAAGAGCGTCAGCATAATGAGAACTTAGAGGGCAAAAGCCTACCGGGGTCGCGGGAGTTATTTCATGACCCCGGAACATAAAGGGCTATTGAAGGACACCGTGGATTTTAGTCAGTACAAGTCTGACAGTCTCTCCCGCCCTGCCCGGGGTGGAAGGACTCATTTGATGATTTTACCACGATAAAAAAAAAAAACTTTTATTTGGTAGGAAACAAACTCATTTATAATAAGCCTATCAAAATCCAAGGCATTCTATAATCATTCAACATTAAAAATTATATGATTGTACAAAATAAAATGTACAGTAATAATTAGCTAATAAATTAAAAGTTAAATTACATAATATTTTGATTATCGAGTACCTCAGCGAGTGCATTCCTAATTCAAAATTTTTGAATTAAATAATTGCCGCGCATTCAAACATTTATTAACTGACATTGTTCTTTTGTCTATTATTGTTTTTTGGGAATGACAATGTACGTAATATTATTATAAAAGCTTTAAACTATATTACAATAGATAATAATTGTATTCTAAGCATAAAACAAATTTATTTTAATTTTTATTAATCGATTTCCTAATTTCCTTATTTTTTTCACTCGAGTTGACAAAAAAATCAATTATGGAATCGATTAGAATACTCGGTTTCACACATCATTACGATTAAAAAAAATAACATGGTTGTCGATTACGAATACAAATTGAGTAGTGGTAATGAAAAATACGTGTTATTGGCCCTGTATTATAGAATTACGCCAAGATCTGGTCTTTTTTACGTTATTTATAATATTTGGCATGATATTTATCTTTATTATTAGGGAGTTAAAGCTCGCGTGTGTGATCCAAGTGCAAAATAAAAATGTAAACAAACAAAAGTGGCGCGAAAGTTCGAGTTCAGATATCAAATTTTTCATTACCACTGCTAATTTATGTTGAAATACGTGTGAATTCGTTACAATACTAAATGACGAGTTATTCATTCCTCCTATAATGATCCGTTGGATGTCCGAAAACCACGTTTTTTATGATTTTTAGCCCCACCCAGCACTGCCATCAAAATGGCGAAGATCGTATTTACACTTTTGGATTTTGTTACGGTAAATTATGAAAATAGGCGCTAAATGTAGAAGTTTTAATTTCGTGAATAAATCAGATTTTTATTTAACATTCTTAATTAATGCGCACTCATAGGATTTTACGCAGAGAACATTATATTTTTTTAATTTATAATGAGGATGTCGTATGACTACAACGTCTGCCCCTTTTGGACCCACTATTGAGCCAGCGTAGGTTTACTTGTCGCGCCCCTTTCGGGGGCGCTACCGAACTATACGGTTACCTACAAATTCTTTGCTTACTCGTTCCACATTTGAACTTTTGAAATAGTTTTTTTTTCTTTTCTAAACGGCCTTCTCTTTATTTTTCTAGTACAAGTCCTTCTTCACTTACTTGTTCGACATTTAAACTTCTCTGTTTTTTTTTTCACAAAATTAGGCGCTATCTTTCCAAAAAGCCCAATTTATTGCATATACAAAGAGATGAAAGTTACAAAAGAGTAAAGCAGAAGACATGCTGCACCTTCACAAAATAAATTGGGATATCGTCAAGAGACTAGTGATTTAATAGCTGAAATCTTAAAGAAATTAATAGGCTACTAGCTAGTACACGCAGCATCAACGACGTATATCGAAAATCATTCCAAAGGAACATAAAATCCATTCAGTCGTTTTGGCGTGAAAGAGCAATAAACATCCATCCATCCATATTCACAAACTTTCACATTTATGATCTAACATAATGTAAGAAAAATAAATCAGAATAAAAGCCGAGCCGCATGTGAAGTAGCGGGACAAAGCTAATAAAGACCAAGAATAATAATGACCATTCGAAGGAAATAACAGAAATTATACATATCGAAGATCGATCAACTTATAAAAATACTAGCAAACCCGGCGAACTCCGTTTCGCCACCAGATGGCTTCGTTTTCTTTGCTATAAACCTCACGGAGCCCGAGACCTTTCCAACGAATGCAAAACCGTGGAAATCGGTTCGTGCGTTCTGGAGTTATAGCGTCAGGAAGGAAAACCCGACTTATTTTTATATAGTAGATAATTATGTAGGTATATAAGTTTACAATTCCCATGAGCCACAAAGAAATTAATTGCAATAACTTATAACGATAACAAAAGAAACATTCCTTTGTTATCGCTATAAAGTTATTGATTTCAGTTCTCGTCATGAGGCAACTGATATTATTCTGCGGTGTATTGTGATGAACTGATTAAACAATGATCTCGTGGACCAATGCTTGTAGTATCAAATTGAGAATTAATTCTGGCTGAAACAGCTGAGATCTATTTATCATCATCAGCCTGTATTCGTCCACTGCTGGGCACAGGTATCTCCTAAAATACGCCACTGAGCCCTATAAACTTTCCTCAAACAGTCTGTACAGGTTGCCTTTCGCAGGTCGTCCTATCTGGTCTTCGGACGTCCTCCATTACGTTTGCGAGCCGCAGTCTGAACTTAGGGACACATCTGCCCTACCCCACCAGGCTGTCAAACCCTGCGAGAGTTGAAACAAGCCCACTACCACTTTAGCATTATTGTTTCATCATCATATCAGCCGTAAGACGTCCACTGCTAAACATCGGCCTCCCCTTTGGACTTCCAATAGGACCGGTTGTAAGCGGCCTGCATCCAGCATGATCCTGTGGCCTTCATAAGATCGTCTGCCCAATTATTGTTTGAGATACATTAATTTCGTAGCAGAAATAAGTCTATGGATCTAAACGTAAAAGTTCCTTAGATTAATAAAGCTTCTAACAGCTCATGACAAAAAAAAAACAACAACACAACAAAAAATATGTATGGCATTTACTTGATGAAACATCACTTGATTAATTTGAAAAGGAAAATAAATAACAAAATGTTCGACATGTCAGAACAACTCGCGTTATTAATCAAAAGGCTATGAAAGTAAAGTAATAAAAAGAAAACGTTTTCCTTTCTTCCCAACAAGCGTGGAACACGCAAGCTTATCTATTATGTGTAACGTTACAATGTCACACATTTGTTATGTAGATAGATACATTCTTCTCTTAGAAACTTTTAATAAGTTGTATATAAATGTTGTCTGCTCTAATCCTCGCACTGATAATAAAGCCAGTCTCTGTCTCTCTCTCTCTAATAGAAAGCAAGAAAGATATTTTCGTTTCGTCTTTCTATTTCGCATTGAACAGTGTGGTGTTGCGACGATTATTTTTGTTAACTTCGTTCCATCCGGGTGTCCCTTGACACCTCTCAAGTTTTTAGTTATAGGAGGACGCTTTGACAAATTGTTGGCATACACATGCCAACAACTTGCTAGCAGCTAGCTAGCTAACAAGCTAGTAGCTTGCATGCCATTAAGCAGCATGACTTCTGATTGGTGGATGATAACAATGGGATGCCAGCTACTCGCATGCTTTTATATAAACAAAGTAACTGCCATGTGTATGTAGTGTGCAGGCCTAAAGAACATGTGCAAAAGGCAACCGCTCGTAAGCGCCCAAAGCTCGCGTTTCCCTGTCGAAAATTCGTGCTACGCTCCCGCGACACTTTGCATATCAAGCCTCTTCAGAGGTGTCAAGCCAGCAACGAGGACGCGCGCTTGAGCGCTTTGTATATCAAGTTAAACTCGCGCGGGTGCACAAAGCAGAAATGCTCAACTGCCTTCTTTTTAAAAAACCTTCAATACCCAACAGCGTTGTTAGCTGAAGTTCTAGGAGTGGAGGTATGCTGTAATTATTGCTAGTGAAAAGCGCCGAAATTCCAAACTCAAAAATTTGTAAGCTTTAGTCTCACCGCAAACAGAAAAAGCATTTTTGGAAAATAAAAGCAAACTGATGAAAAGACAAATGGGCTGCGTGAAACGTGACGTTGTTATGAAAGAACTGAAGGGAACATAAATGCCGCGATGACAGACAGAGATGGATGAAAAAACAGGTATTACGCCGACCCTAAATAGACATTTCCCTTTGGAGAAGTAATTCACAAGGACCTATGTGAAAAACACCTTAAGGCGAAGAGAACAATTTGCTCTACCGTCTTGACATTAGTAAAAGCCTGGATTATACCATTAGATAGAGGAATTCCAAGTTATACCATTAGCCGAAGAAGCAATAACAAAGAAAACAGTATAGAGTTTTAGAGCTTCAAAAAAAGGCAGTAAGCCAAACACGCATTGCGGGACGGGACGGAGTGGGAAGCGGTCGCCTCCTTCTGCGAAGCAGTTATTCTCGCGAAGGAGGCGGTGGGCCGCGTGAGGAAGGGGACAACGTCCTGTCGTCTGGAACGTTGGAACGGGCTATTGAAGGAGACTGTGGATTTTAGTCAGTACGAGCCTGACAGTCCCTCCCGCCCTGCCCTGAGTAGGAGGACTCATTTTGATGATTTTCTCACGTAAAAAGCCAAACACGTATAAACTCTTGCTTTTTCCCAATGTTAGTTTCTACGGGACGCCCCATACTCTTTTGCTCTGTCACCTTTCATTGATCAGATTATGCACAAGCGGCGATTGGAGTATAACACACACGACGGTTCCAAAAAATCTCACCTTCAAGGTCAATGTATGTGCTCTTGAGACGACCCCTAGCATTATTTTTACTCTCAATATTATCATCACTACGTATCATACCAATCACAAAAAGTTATCGAAGAAAAACTGACGGAAAACCATAAAAAGCTAATTAAAACCCTATCATACTAATAATAAGTTTCACATCCTTTCGCAAATACTTCGAAGCGTGACTAGTCGCAGAAAAAAGTCGCAAGAACAGGTTTGGGTATCAAGTGCATGCGGGCCGTGACAATGACCTCGGATACCGCAAAATAACACGTAAGTACTTTCAACTACACGTCAAAGGCAACACTTGAACTACAAGTGCCGCACTTAAAGATACTACATAAAGGCGAAGGTAATGCCAAATTGATAAGTTGGACGGGCGGTCGCTTGTACAAGCTGACTGATGTGTACACATGTCTACTTGATGTGCAGTTAGCTGTACTGTATTTTCGTGTGGCTTCGAATTCTCGTGTGTATAGATATAGCAGATGTAATGGTACTAGGAAAGGAAATGAACATAATTGTAAATATC
Source organism: Agrotis segetum (assembly GCA_036375495.1). Taxonomy (NCBI): domain Eukaryota; kingdom Metazoa; phylum Arthropoda; class Insecta; order Lepidoptera; family Noctuidae; genus Agrotis; species Agrotis segetum. The sequence goes on along the minus strand of JAQSVV010000280.1, from coordinate 241,012 downwards.
ATGACGTTACTACTCGAAACCTTATCAATGAAAAACGGCCGATTCCTAAACAGGAACTTGAAGAGGGACATGTTAGTGACACAGGCAACTGCAACGGCACTTAAAAACAGGGACTGAAAGCGGTTACGGTTAAAGGTTAAGATACCTCAAAAATATAACGGTACCGATTCAAAATAGAGGTTGAGCTATACCGGTACCCATATAAATAAAGGTTAGGATAAATTGTTATTTAACCTTTATACGATTTCGGTACCGAAACACATGCGAGACGGCACGGCGCGGGTACAAGGGAGGGGGTATCTAACGCGTTGAAACTTGACCTTGTGCTTGCTTGTTGTACAATTCTTATTTTAATACATGCGTGCGAGCGAGATAGCGCGGGGCATGTCTTCGCGCGACCGTAGTGTGTAACGTATTTGTACATGTGTTTAAACACTGTATACGAATTCTTTTTTCTCTTTCCCTGTATTTGTTTTGCTACCGACTGTGTGCCGGGTACGTGTTGATAGTTCGTCAACGTAATAAGTATAAAGAATAAGTAGGTACTTATTTTAAAATTAAATAAACAAAATGGGAAGAAAGCGTAGAAACGCAGTTTACGACTTTTTTTTAATTTTCGAAGGAAAATAATGCTTCTACTTGCCTAGTGGTTTGATGTTCAGCTGTTATAAAAGTAAGTAGGTACATACCGGCTTTCTTGGTTTACCTACCTATTGTCAAATTATTATGGACTATGGTTATACATTTATGTAGGCTGTGTAGAAAATGGAGTATGTACTACAGGCAACTGCATATAAATGGTACGAGTATATTGATAAATGATGATAAGACTTGTGACTAAGGGTCAGTTCAGACCGCAACGCGAAGCGACGCGACGATGCGCACACTCTTTTAAGAGCCATCCAAAATACGACTTTATTTTCTACACCAAAAGATACACATTTCGTTGAGAGAATTTAAACGGCGTCAAGCGGCGCCGGATGCGTCGCGATGAGCCGCGCTGCGCAGCTCGGCGCCGCTTAAGCCGCTCGGGCTCGGGGCCGCTCGTGGCCGCTCGACTCTGCGGGAGGAAGGGGGTTGGGGCGGGAAGAACGTAGCGAATGTAGACACTCCGCTGCACCGCGCGGCGTTTGGATGCGCAGCGCGGCGCATCGCAGCGCAGCGCATCGTCGCGTCGCTTCGCGTCTCGGTCTGAACTGACGCTAAGTAAGTAACTACCTAACGTTGTGCGGTTGAACGTAGGCAGGTATTACCTTCTTAGCGTCAGTTCACACCGAGACGCGACGCGAAGCGACGTGATACTTCAAATTTTTATCTTTTCTTGTAGTAAACAAAGTCAGATTTTGAACGACGTGCGCGGCGTCGAGCTGCGTTGCGAAAGGTGTATCTTTTGTTTTATAAAATAGAGTTACATTTTGAATAACTATATTGAAAAGTGCGCGCAGCGTCACGTCTCGGTCTGAGCTGACCGTAAGTAACACATTTACAAAGGAAAAATCATCAAATGAGTCCTCCCACCCCAGACAGGGCGGGAGGGACTGTCAGACTTGTACTGACCAAAATCCACGGTGTCCTTCAATAGCTCTTTATATTCCGGGGTCACGGTGAGGAAATAAAATCCCGCGACCCCGGCAGGCTTTGGCCCTCTGAGAGGGGGCCCCGTCATTATGCTGACGCTCTTTGAGGCGCGCGTGGGACACAACGCGCCGTCGACCCGGGCATGGTCCTTGGTCGGGCAGCGAGTTGCCCTTTATTCGCTGCCCGCATGCCCGCGCCTACGGTGGCCGGACATCGTCTGCCGACGTCCGACGCCGCGGGCGTCTAACACTGCGGTTGGAGCGGAGGGAGGACGCTGTCCTCTCCCTCTCGCAGCCCGCCTCCTCCTTCACGAGCATTACTGCTTCGCAGAAGGAGGCGACCGCTTTCCACTCCGTCTCGCCCCGCAGCATGGCCGCAACCAATGCCGGGCGCGAGAGGTCTCCGCCTATCGCCGCCGTGAGGACACGTCGGTGCTCGGCCCAAGCGGGGCAGTCTTGCACCGTATGTTCCACTGTGTCCTCGCGGGCGATCTTCGCAGTGGTTACACCCGGGCGTTTCTTCCCTCCCTATCCGTCACAGGTACCTCCCGAAACTTCCGTGTCCGGTGACCTGCGTCATCCGATAGGTCAGGACGTCGTGACGTCTCTCCAGCCACTCCTCAAAGAGGGGTCTTACCGCCGCGATTGCGGCGAGCCCGAACCTCAGTTGCGACAGTCGTTGTCTCCATACTCCTCTGAGATCGCTTCGGACCTCTTCCTGCCGCGCCTCGACTTGTCGGGGCAGCGCGGGAATTCTTCCCTGCGCTGCGTCTCCACGCGCCACTCATAGACGCGCAGGAGGGCAGTCGCCTCCAGATCCCAGGGCAGCAATCCGGCTAGGAGGTTGGCCGATTCGCCGGCGATCGTGCGGTATCCTCGGATCATCCGGATAGCCATGACCCTATGGCATGCAACCAGCTTCGCTGGTCGCGTCCGAATGCTCAGGGCCCACACTGGGGCCCCGTAAAGGGCCATGGACCGCACGACACCGGCGTACAGCCTCCGGCAGGAGGCGTTTGGCCCGCTGAGATTGGGCAGCAGTCGCCTGAGGGCGGCTGCTGCCCGGTTCAGTTTTGGGGCCAAACGCAGGAAGTGCTCCCTGAAGTTCCATCGGCTGTCGAGGACGAGTCCCAGGTTCACTTCATCGTCGACTCGACGCCGATGTGAACCCCTCTCACCGTTATGTGGGACTCGGTCCGTGGCGCGTTCAGACGACCATGAAAAGACATGGCCTCTGTTTTATGCGCCACCTCGAGTCCCAACTGCCGGATTCTCGCAACGACTGTCGCGACCACTTGCGTCGCCAGGTCGGCCGCCGCCTGGTGCAACTCTCCCTTTGCCAGGACGTGCGTGTCATCGGCGTAACATATTACGCCGACGCGGTCAGGGAGGTCGCCGTGCAGCACATAGTCGTAACCGATGTTCCACAGGTGCGGCCCCAAGGCCGAACCCTGTGGAACACCGCACGACATCTCTCGCCGGTTCCATTCTCCCCGGTGACCGGGGTAGATGACGGCTCTGTCCGTCAGGTAGTTCTCGACTATGCGACGGACGGAGGTAGGTCGGCACCCGGTGATACCGGAGTTCCTCCCTGACGCAACTCCAGGGCAGGGTGTTAAAGGCGTTGGTGATGTCTAAAGACACCGCCAAGACGACCCTACCCCGGACACTGCATCCCCCGTCATGAGGCCTCTCAAGCGCATGATGGCATCCACAGTCGAGCGCCCCCTGCTGGCTCTCTGCAAGGTCCGAACCCACCCGATTCAGGTGCCCGACGAGGCGGTCTGCAATGACTCTCTCAAAGAGCTTGTCCCAGTCGAGGCCCGAGAGTCCAGGAGACCAGGACCCAGGCTTTTCCTGGCAGGCCGTCGGGTCCTGGGGCGGTATTTTTGGCCCTTAACCGTAGTACCGCCACTCTCAGGTCTACCTCGGTCACCTCTGGAGCGTCGTAGACGTGGTCGTCGCTGTAGTCCGCGTCTGCGTCAGGTTCCGTTGGTGGCGGAGCCATGGGTCGTAGTATGCTCCCCTTGCGATGGGAACAGGGCGCTCGCCACTTCCTCCAGGAACTGAGGCCGGAGACTCTGCGTCAACGGGGGAGCCCATGGGCGGAGCTTCGCTCTCGCCAACTTGTAGGGTCGGCCCCATGGGTCCACGTCCAGAGACTCCAGCATCTCCTTGCGGGTCAATTCCTTGGCCCGCCAGATCTCGTCGCGGAGGACGGTCTTCGCTGCCCTGTAGCCCTCACGCAGCTCCGCCTCTACAGTCACCGCATCCGGAGGTCGGGTGCGGCGCCTGCGGAACCTGGTGTACCGGCGTCGCGCGGCCATACACGCCTCGCGTAGCGCTGCCAGCTCGCTCGACCACCAGTACAGCTGACGCCGGGCGCGTCCTTGCCGGACCCGGGGCAATGGCCATGTCGCAGATTTCCGAAATGGCCTCCTGGAACCACTCCGCCTCGTCGTTAACGTCGGCAGGCCTGTCCGGTGGTGACACCCAGGCCTGCACGATCGAGGCTTCCGAGAATAGCTTTCGGTCCAACTGCTTCAGCGCCCATCGCGGACCACTTGGGACCGGCGCGTCTGAGGTCTGGGCGGAGACGTCAAACCGGATATACCGGTGATCGGAATAGGTCTCCACCTCTACCACAACGCGCCATCCGGTGACGCGCGACGACAGGTCTGAGGTTGCGAACGTAACGTCCACCACCGACTCGCCCGCCCACCGCACGCACATGGAGACAGAACCCCGGTTCTCAATGAATGCACTAGGCCCTGCGCCAGTGCCCAGTGCTCCAGCCTTCTGCCCCGCACAACAACCGTAAACCGGGAACCACAAGCTACACTCCTGGCGTTGAAGTCCCCCAGGACGAGCACGGGGAGAGAACCGAAGGCGACGACGACATCTCCCAGCTCCGATAGGGAGTCCTGGAACTCGGCGAGAGTTTGGCTCGGGGAGAATATACGCCTATCACGGCGATCTCCCCGATCTGTGCTGCGACGTTCCCGCGCCCTCTCTTGACGCGATCGACGGCGGCCGACGAGATGAGGTTCACCGAGCCGTCCAAGTCCGTCACCCAGTTATTTCTGGCCACGACAAAGTACGGCTCAGCGACCACAGCGACGTTGATCAACCACTGCGCCATGCTCTTGAGCAAGAGATCCTGAGCAGCGGCGCAGTGGTTGATTTTCGCCTGGAGGAAGCGCAATGGGGCCATTAATTGTAATCCATTGCAGCCTCCTCCAGGGATATCCCTCGCGAGGATACGGCCACGGCGGCGGCGGCGGCGGAGGCAGGAGTAGCTGTGACGGTAGCGGCAGAGGGCCTACCTCTGCCCCTGGCCTTGGTGGGTGGGGCGCAGGACCTGCCCATAGCCCGGTGATCTGCCTGCTTGCCAACCGCCTCACATGCGAAGCAGTGATAACACATCACATTCATTCACATGTGAAGCTATATAACATGTTATATAACATGTTATGTTATACAGGGTGGAATTTTGTAATGCCACCTTTTTTTTTTCTTTTTTTTTTATCTTTTTAAAATCATCAAATGAGTTCTTCAACCCCGCGCAGGGCGGGAGGGACTGTCAGGCTTCTACTGACTAAAATCCACGGTGTCCTTCAATAGGCCTTTCTGTTCCGGGGTCACGATAAGGAAATAATCCCGCGACCCCGGCAGGCTTTGGCCCTCTGAGAGGGGGGCCCCGTCATTATGCTGACGCTCTTTGAGGCGCGCGTGGGACACAACGCGCCGTCGACCCGGGCATGATCCTTGGTCGGGCAGCGAGTTGCCCTTTACCCGCTGCCCGCATGCCCGCGTTTACGGTGGCCGGAGATCATCAAGCGACGTCCGTCGCCGTGGGCGTCTACTACCGCGGGTGGGGCGGAGGGAAGACGCTGTCCTCTCTCGCTCGCGGCCCGCCTCCTCCTTCGCGAGCATTACTGCTTCGCAGAAGGAGGCGACCGCTTTCCACTCCGTCTCGCCCCGCAGCATGGCCGCGACCAATGCTGGGCGCGAGAGGTCTCCGCCTATCGCAGCCGTGAGGACACGTCGGTGCTCCGCCCAAGCTGGGCATTCTTGCACCGTATGCTCCACCGTGTCCTCCGGGCGATCTTCGCAGTGGTGACACCCAGGCGCCTCCCTTCGCATCAGACACAGGTACCTCCCGAAACTTCCGTGTCCGGTGAGGACCTGCGTCAAGCGGTAGGTCAGGACGCCATGACTTCTCTCCAGCCACTCCTCAAAGAGGGGTCTTACCGCCGCAATTGCGGCGTGCCCGTTGTAATGCCACCTAGAGGGAAAGTACTCTTATTACTGCAGATAGAAAATTTTACTTAAAGGAAAAATTCCTATATAATTTTCGAATAAAAAGCGAATAGAAAGCAAACTGCATTCAAAAATTTTCTAAAATTCTCTTCTCCCACACTGGCAATCGAACCATTTTTTGTAAATCATTAAATTAACTTAAGATTTCCTGGTTTTCCTTTCATTTAATTTATCATGTTTGTTAAAGAGATTTCATCCTTATAATTGACCCTAACGACCGATGCAATAAAAGTACAGAGTATAATTTTTTTCAGATTTTAGCCGGTTCGATTCCCGGATGGAGAAGAGAATTTTCGAAAATCTTTGAGTGCAGTTTGCTTACTATTCAAAAATAAAGGAATGTTTCCTTTGAGTATCTATCTGCAGTATTATGAGTACTTTCCCTCCAGGTGGCATTACAAAATTCCACCTTGTATAGTCTGTACGCACCTTAAGAGGAAACAGCAAGGGCTGGAGAATTGAAAAATAGGTATTTGTAAAATCTATTGCTGTCGCGCAGTGCCCACAACAAAGTTACAGAGCGCGATAGAGACAACAGCAGCTTGGACCGAAAATACCTTATGGCACAAAACAATGATATTCTAATATACAGATATGTTATACGCTTATAAAACAAAAGAAAAAACTGTTCCGCGCCGAGCGGCAGCACACATTTTTATTCACACATGACATTCCAAAGTAAAAAGGATAGCTTGATAAAATGCAGTAAGAAAAAAAGTGACAGCTAGATAAACAAACAGCGACACGCGTCATCAATCCCCCGAACGTCGGCATCATAGACTTGCAATTGTCCCACGCAGGACATTTTCTGGTCTTCACTTTTTGCGCGCTCATAACATATCTGTTTACTAAAATATCATTGGCACAAAATCAACGATTCGTAGTCCCCTGATTACTCCTCCAAAACTTAACCGATTTCACTACTTTTTTCTTTAAAAAATAAAGAAAGGCATTGACCGTGTTCCTATGTTTTCCTTTTTTATATAATCCCGTCAAATTTGGTTTCTGGATATTTGAACACAGCGGAAAATCTGGCTATATTTTTAGGATTTTGAATGTTCATATCTCTTTTAATAGTTAATATCGAAAAAAGGAAAACATAGAGATATGGCAATAGTGGTTATAGATTTTTTTAAAAAAAATTATTGCTCTACTGGCATTATCCAGGAAGAAAACAGGGGACTACGTTTGTATGAAAATGAGACCATGCTGTTTCCTCTTAAGTGGTCACTTGCAAAACGCACGTGCGGTCTAAGTAGCGGGCATCGTTTGGTGATTCTTTAATAACAGAAATACAAGGAAGCCCTATATTGTGGAGTAAATGGAACAAAAACTACAAAAATCGTATTTTGGTCGACAAAGAGTGGTCAATAGTAACAAATATTTGACAACGCCATCTTGACGAATGACGTGACGACGATAGTTCAGTTTGGACACAATGACATTGTCATACGACCAACACCAACTGATTAGTTTTGTTGTCGGCAGTGCGAGCGACCGATTTTATCGTCCTACTTAAACCAATCAGGACGTAGCATTAGGGCGTGGCCTCATGTCTCCGGCGCGGCGCCGTGTGCCGTGCGGCGGCGCGGCGCCGTGCCGCGCAACGGCGTCGTGTACCGGCACGTAGGGTACCGCATAGGGTTATGATATGGACCGCGAAAGACGTATCCTGGTCCTGTTGCTATTAAGACGACGAGAAATAAATAAAAAAAAAAACAAAGAAAATATTGGGTAAATCCATACCTTTCTATAATGAACCATGATGGAGATAATTTCAAGAGGAAATATGAAGCGCTGAAAAACTGTGGTGAAGACAAATTTTACGAATATTTTAGAATGTCCGTATCAAGTTTTGAAGAACTGCTAACCAAAATAGCGCCTCGTATACAGAAGAAATACGTGTTCAGGAAACCTGTTGAGCCTATGGAAATTCTAGGATTTAGATAAGAAATAAAAGAAATATTTTAACTTATTTATTCTTATCTTAGATTTTTTTTATGTAGACATATGTATGACTACATACATACATATACACTAGCAACAGGAACAGGATACGTCTTTCGCGGCCCATATCGAATCAAAACTGTAATTCTTATCTTTGGATACACTTGCTGATCATAGGGTACGTGCCGGTACACGACGCCGTAGCGCGGCACGGCGTCGTGTCGTCGTGTGACCGCGCCGTCGCCGGCGGGCGTTGCCGTAGCTCGGTACGGCGCCGTGCCGCCGCACGGCACACGGCGCCGCGCCGGAGACATGGGGACACGCCCTTAGACCCCGCTGACGCGCGCTAACATATCAAACACGTGAGATATCTGTGTGTATTCAAGTCAAACAAGCGGGAAGTGCGCGATTTACTCTCGACTTCAGGTAGGAAAGTTTAATTTGTATGAACTTGTCGCTCGCACAAACGCCTGGCGGCTAAAGAGACACACACAAACACTGAGGTGTTTGTGAGGTGCGCGGCGCGCTAGCGGCAGTATCAAAGGCGTTACCGTGCTTTCCGTACGTGAACACTTGGATATTACGCCATAATTATGTTATTTTATTTCGTGACCGCGCCCATCATTGCGCTCGCGAGCCCGCGAGTTAACGTGTTTGAGCACTTAGAAAGATAGACGATAAAAATATTACTCAACTGGGAGTTCATTTTTACAAAGCAGAACAAATGCAGCTCATTGACTTTTCCATTCTTATTTCAGACGCTTAATGACCACCTACCAATAAATACAAAACACGAAACGATCAAGTTTAAACAATTTTCGAATTAAGAAATGATAGTAGACGGTAACGTAGGTAACCGTAAAACAATATTATAAAAAAACTATAGCAAAGGACAAACGTTAGATCGATCCTAAGTAAATGCGTTTTTATGTACCTACAAAGTACGCGCCTGCCGCCGCCGCCGCGTGCCGCCGCCGCCCGCGCCCCGCGCCGTCAGGCAGATAGCCCGCGTAAGTACATTGAGTGATTCAACAATCGCGAACGACAGAGACAGATAGAGTGGTGAGGCGGTAAGTCAAAGAAAACCCTTATTTAAAAAGGTTAAGGTAACGGTACCGATATTATTATAAAGGTTATGGTACTTCTACCGAAATATACCGGTATAAATATTGTACCTTAAAATTCGGCTACTTTAAAAAATAACGGTACCGTTATATATCGGTTATCGTTATTTAACGGTATGACGTCATACCGAAATTTAAAGGTACCTTTATTTTTGGGTAATTCAGTCCCTGCTTAAAAACATAAAAATAAAAAATAAACAGAACCCATTATAGTGTATGGAAGAGCAAGGCTGTCACCAATGATAATAACGACGATAATGCTACTAGAGGAAAAGCTAGCGATATACATAGAATAAACGGAAAAACAAAAACGTTCAAAAAGTTAGAGAAAACCGTCTTAGAAATAGATAGAGGCGCTGTTGTTAAACCTGGGCTATTGTTTTTGCTAACAATTTCTCACACAAAAGAGCTCGTTAGAAACTTGTCGATGGTTCAGGTCAAGTTCTAAGTTAATCATACGCTTATTACTACACTGTTGCGAAAATTAACTGAGTAAGTAACATTGTAGAAATTGGAAAGAAAATGCAGAAATTGGTCACCACGAAAATGACCGAAAACGGGCATGCAGAACCTCACATAATGACGAACTTATAGATTCCAATCATCTAAATGTACGTAATACCAAAATTAAGACTTATAGACCGTTTAAAGGCACAACATATAATAAAACTGTCATTATACGCAAGTCATGATCGCATCCAACAATATTTTTGTACTCTGGAGGTCAAAACAATCCACAATAGGTTCAGTTGCTCTTAGTGAAATAAAACCAAAAATCTCAAAAGGAGAACACGTTTATCTGGCATTTCAGTTACTGAGATAAATCCCAAAGTTTGTCCCAAAAGTAGTCGTTTCGGTTGTGGTTATTTATACCTAAGAGTTCGGTCACGTCAGTGCATCCGCTGACGTGCCCAACCAGCTTATTTGAATGTTACTATTTATTTTTGATACAGCTACTTTGTAGTGTTGTGGTTTTACTTCTAAATGCAAGTCTGTGGCTGGATGTGCAATGCAGGGCATAAGATAATCAGCTTATATCTGTTGGAACGTGGGCCACGACTCGGTGAATTTTATGGGGTCTTTTTGTAATACTCAGGCTCAGTGGGGATTAGTGGATGTCATAATTATTTTGTCTTCGAATGCTAGTTTATAATGCATGGGCACAGAGCTCATTGTAGCTAGTTCAAGCAGGTTCTGTATTGGTAAGTGTGGTCCTCCCCAATTAATCATTAATTCGACATCCATCATCATCTTACTCCCTTTCGACTTGAGGTCACCGCAACACGTTTTCTTTAGACGTCACGGCATCATTTACCCCTTTTTCTTTCGCAACATTCCAAAAAATCCATCCATCTTATCTTTGGCCTTCCTCTTCCGTAAATTCCACATCCATGTACAAGTTTAAATCAATTCCTGTCTTTCAACGACCGTTGATTACTAAACCAATCACGATTACCGGTTAACATCCTGCACCCTTCAATATCCAATCAAAATTCACTTAACCAACCAATAGACTGATAGAATAGAAATCTGTCAGGCTTAAGTGCCCCTCGACCTTTCCAATCTGGCTAAACCCTCATTACGGCAGCCGGGATGTCGTTAGCCCCCTTATCCTAAGCTTTCAGACCAAGGTACATATTATAGACTACGCATTTATTAAACACTTACTTTGTCCGCGACATCATGCATTTGTGGAATTTTTAATCAAGTACCTTTTTTTTCTTGCTGGAGTCGTGGGACTGTCTTGAAAAGGCATCACGGCCGTGGAACGCAAAGGGCATGTGAAGAAACAGGGTGATATTAAGTCAGTAATCGGACAGTCCTTTCTCTACATTTTTTTTTAAATGTATCTAGCAGCATATTCGTGAAAATTATTCACTTCCATGCAGTAATTTTTGCGTGATGTGTTTACAAACCTTCAACTGTCGCTCTAATTAGTTTTTCTATTTTTAATGTACAGACATCGACCTGTTACAAATCTATATAGATAAGGTTTTGAAGCCGGCTTGGTAAAATTAATGGGGTTGGCCCCATTTAACTAATCTATCAGAGACAAGAGAGTCGTATAGGTACACTATTTGCTATCTATAAGCAATGAGAACAATGTTGGGTGACCCCTAGAAGGGGTGTTAATGCCTTGAGATACTGACGACCCCTTTGTCAGGGTTGCTGCTTTGTCTCTTATGATTAGTTTACTCTGTGCAAAGTTGCATGCGTTTTTCTTTAAACAGCGCTACAACTATGTCAGATAATTTAAATTGTTTAGTCAGACCAGTGGTGGCTCAATGGTATCGGCCCCGACTTATTGCATGTAAGTCGTAGGATCGAACCCAGCGCATAACTTTAATTTTTTTCATCACCACTCTTCTCAAAAAGGTGAAATAAAACATCGTGAGGAAAGCGGCATGTCCTTGAACCGAAAATTCGAAGACATGTGACATCTACCAACACGCACTGGTATTATGACCCTCTCCCTCTCACAGAGAGGAGGCCTGCGTCCCGGCATGGCGGTAGTGGGAAAATTTATAGGCTGATCATAATAAAAGTATTTTTAGTATAATTCGAAGAATATTCAGAGAAAAGCACGAACTCAAAAACAGTATGATAATAACGAGTACAAGAACACATTCATATCTGCTTAACCTTCTCAAACTTGTAAATAAAGACAGAACTCTCAAAGTTATCTGCCAGCCCTAAGAAAGCAGGTGTACTGTGAATATTCCAGGTACAACATTAAACTAAGTCGAGTCACAGGTGCTCTGAATAAATTTACGTCTAGCTAAAAGCCAGACTAAATTGTGGCTAACAACGTAAATGTTTCAACGTACTGATCGATACTTTGAACATGGTAAATGTTTGAACTTTGGACAATAAACATAATTATATTGAGTTAACCACTCTGCACGACAATATTTTGACACATGACACATCAGCTGAGTCGACCGGGTGATTCGAAATTTGAGCTATTACACAATATTTTTTGTCAACTTTCAGCATCCAATTTTTGATCAAAAATATGTTACTACAGCTATTTCATGCGATAAGTTTGTGAACAATATCTCTATGAACATGTTGAGGTCAATAAAACTGCCTCATTCTGTTGTAAAATGTGTGTAACATACAAAATGCTACATCGTTCCAAAAACTAGGTAATTTAGATGTGCTGAAAAATATGTACATAAACAAGCTTATCACATGATAATAATGGGTAAACAGTGAAATAAATAAAATAACTTACTTTATACATCACTAGATTTGCCAGTGTTCATACATAATTTCATAAATAATAACGATCAAAGTCTGGTTAAAAATGAGCAAAAACTATGTTGCAACATGACTCTTTTTAGTGCTGACCGTAAACCCAATATTCACAAAACGATTAAAAACGTTCATTCAGCCTAATCGATACTCGCAACATAATCGAATATGAAAAAAAAAGTAAAACAAGACATAGAGCATGGACTGATTTATCTGCTTTTTGACTATAGAAAGCTCAGTCCATGCAATAAGTCTATGAAACTAAATCTGAATCATTTTATAATATTTCAAATTTTCAAGTATTATTTCGTTTACGCAATAGTTTATTTAATTTTATCTTTTATACATATAGTAATAAATATCGGTGTTTCATTGGAGGCTAAACATACATAAGTGTCTTCTAAACTTAAATTCAATCATTATGGTTTTACCTATACCCATTTTGTGTTTTCGTTAATTAATTTCAATTTATCTTTTTAGAACGGATCTAAAAAACGTGAAAAGACAAACACCGGGTTCGGATCTAATGCTGAGAGATGGGAGTACGTCTAAATGATTCCTTGCAGTAATAAACAATTAGAATTTCCAACGGGGCGTGTATGGCTAAATTTTAAACTATGAGGAATAGCGAAAAATCCTGAAGGAAGTCTCGAGGCCGATTTGATAAAAATTAAATAACATCATAAAAATTAAATTTTTGAAATATTAATTCAGCAATCAAACTATCAATATTCTGTGAAGTAGAAACATGCGACAAACTTGAGGTATTTTTTTTTTTTTTTTTTTTTAGCGTGGTAAAATCATCAAATGAGTCCTCCAACCCCGGGCAGGGCGGGAGGGACTGTCAGACTTCTACTGACTAAAATCCACGGTGTCCTTCATAGCCTGTTACGTTCCGGGGTTACGGTAAGGGAATAATCCCGCGACCCCGGCAGGCTTTGGCCCTCTGAGAGGGGGGCCCCGTCATTATGCTGACGCTCTTTGAGGCGCGCGTGGGACACAACGCGCCGTCGACCCGGGCATGGTCCTTGGTCGGGCAGCGAGTTGCCCTTTACTCGCTGCCCGCATGCCCGCGCCTACGGTGGCCGGAGATCGTCGCGCGACGTCCGTCGCCGTGGGCGTCCTACACCGCGGTTGGGGCGGAGGGAGGACTCTGTCCTCTCTCGCTCGCGGCGCGCCTCCGCCTTCGCGAGCATTACTGCTTCGCAGAAGGAGGCGACCGCTTCCCACTCCGTCTCAAACTTGAGGTATACCTAAGGATTTTTTTCCATTAAATAAAATTTCGCTACATGTTCACAACATAGTGTTCTCATTTCAAATTTTTATTATCACTTCGCGGTGTAAATACATTAACGATTTTTTTGAAATTCGAACTTTAAGTGAGTTTGCGCGAATTTTGATTTTGATCTGCTGTACATTATGACTAAATTATTGTTTGTATATATCAGTTCATATTTTACCAAATTATCATTTACTTCACCGAATTTTGATCCTTAACATCGACATTTTCTTTTTTTATTTCAAAAGCTCGATTTCTGACGTGTAATACTTACATGACCAAACCAATCTCACGAAACAAATTTGTACAATAAAATAATTAATTTAGCTATCTTTTGTTTGGAGCCGCGAGAGGGAGAGGACAGCGTCCTCCCTCCGCCCCAACCATAGTGGTAGGCGCCCGCGGCGTCGGAAGTCGGCAGACGATCTCCGGCCACCGTAGGCACGGGCATGCGGACAGCGAGTAAAGGGCAACTCGCTGTCCGACCATGGACCATGCCCGGGTCGACAGCGCGTCGTGTTCCACGTGCGCCTCAAAGAGCGTCAGCATAATGAGAAATTAGACTGCCAAAGCCTACCGGGAGTTATTTCATGACCCCGGAACATAAACTCATCTTTACATATAATAAAATTTATAATAAGCCTATCAAGATCCAAGGCATTCTATAATCATTCAACCTAAAAAATTATATTATTGTACAAAATAAAATGTACAGTAAAAATTAGCTAATAAATTCAAAGTTATAATATTTTGAATAGCGAGTACCACAGCGAGTGCATTCCTAATTCAAAATTTTTGAATTAAAACATTTATTACTGACATTGTTCTTTTGTCTATTATTGTTTTTTTGGGAATGACAATGTACGTAATATTATTTTACTCAAAAATGCATGTAATGTGGTCATTATTTTGACAACCTTGTTTGAGCAAAGTCGACCTTGCGGGTCTGTTCCAAGAAGCGGCCTGTAATGTTTTTGCTGGCCGCTATAACAGGTCGGCAATACATTGCCGGCCTCTAACTTGACGTTTCAACGATTAAAAAAAAAAATGCAAAAAGTTTTTATTTAAAACACAGCTGTTTGTATTTAAAGAGATAGCAACAAAAAGATTTTATTCCACATTTGGCTGTACAGTTCCAACTACCATTGCTAAAAAAAAAAAAAACAAAGAAGCGTGGTTCAGCGAAATTTTTATTTTTGTTAATGACTTTTTTGCTTAAAATGAGCTCGCAAAGCGAAAATTCTTCAGATTCGATTTGTTTAACACCGCCAGACATTACGGATGCAGCTCAATTAGTGGTTGAAAATTTAATACCACGAAACTCAAAGCAAAAATATACGCTTGCATACGAAAAATTTGTGCAGTGGAAAATCAGTAGAAAATCTAAATCTTTATCCGAAAATGTTTTTCTTGCGTATTTCAATGATCTTTCCAACAAAATGAAGCCTTCGTCACTCTGGAATACCTATTCATTGTTAAAGTGCATGGTTATGATAAAGCACAATTTGAACATTAAAAATTACCACAATTTAACGAGTATGCTAAAACGCCAGTCAGACGGATATAAATGTAAAAAATCAAAAGTGTTGACATCACAAAATGTAGAAAAGTTTATAAATGAAGCCCCCGACTCTGAGTACTTGGCGGTGAAAGTAAGTATTTATATCTAAAAACCCAAATTTGTGCTGTACACGTTCTCATAATTAATACTCGTACTTGTTATTTGTTACAGGTGGTTCTTATTTTTGGCATTTACGGTGCATGTCGATGCATCGAAATTACCAATATCACCGTTAATGACATCGAAATTCACACCAACGTAATGGTAATTACGTTGCGAGATACAAAAACGAAAATTGATCGTACTTTCGTTGTTCGTGACGCCTCATTTGCAGTGGTGCAAAAATATTACGCATTACGTCCAGTTGACGTAAAAACGGACCGATTTTTTTTAAATTATAAAAACTGCAAATGCACCAAACAAGTGATAGGGAGGCACAAAATTGCTCAAATGCCTAAAATAATTGCTACACACTTAGAACTGCCCCATCCGGAACAATTTACAGGTCATTGTTTCCGGCGTTCATCGGCCACTATTCTTGCCGATACTGGGGCCAATCTTATTACACTAAAAAGGCATGGAGGATGGAAATCCGATCGAGTAGCTGAGAGCTATATAGAAGAATCGGTGGAGAATAAAAACAGAATTACACAAAAAATCGGTCAAAGTATAAACTTAAAACGAACAACGTCTTACGAGTTCCAGGAAGCTTCAACATCTGCTCAAAAACATGAAGAAGAAAATAATGAAATAAATGAAGAAATAATACAACAGTCAAACACCGCATTAAAATTATCGCAAACTATTAGTAATATGAAACCGGGAAAGTCTGTGTTGAATTTTAATAATTGTACTTTTAATAATTGTCATTTTAATTAAATTTCTAGTTAATTATTATATATTTTATTTAAATCACTTGCTGGTTTTATTTAGGTTAGGTACTTGCATTTTTGAGTAAAGCACTATACAAGCCTTGGCCCATTATGACTCTTCGCTGGTCACGCTATGATTGCCTCGAGCTAGCCTAGCTACGCTCTAGGCCTTCCAGCTTGGCCATCATGCAGCCCTTGCTGTCCTCACTGTAAAGGCCTCGGCCTCCGGCCTCGGCCTTTATCTCAGCTCGTCCATCAAGTGTGCATGCTGACCGCGCTGTGTCGGCCTGGAGCTGCGCTAGGCTGCGCTGTCGGCCATCATCAGCGCGACCAGCAAAGTAGCCATTATAGGCCGCGATATTTCAGTAATGTTAATAAAAGCTTTGGGGTATTATAATAGATAATAATTGTATTCTAAGCTTAAAACTTTATTTTTATTTTTATTAATCGATTTCCTAGTTTCCTTTTTTTTTTCACTCGAGTTGACAAAAAAAATCAATTATGGAATCGATTAGAATACTCGCTTTCACACATCATTACGATTAAAAAAAAATAACATGGTTGTCGATTACGAATACAAATTGAGTAGTGGTAATGAAAAATACGTGTTATTGGCCCTGTATTAGAGAATTACACCAAGATCTGGTCTTTTTTACGTTATTTATAACATTTGGCATGATATTTATCTTTATTGTTATTGAGTTATAGCGCGCGTGTGTGATCCAAGTGCAAAATAAAAATGTAAACAAACAAAAGTGGCGCGAAAGTTCGAGTTCAGATATCAAATTTTTCATTACCACTGCTAATTTATGTTGAAATACGTATGAATTCGTTACAATACTAAATGACGAGTTATTCATTCCTCCTATAATGATCCGTTGGATGTCCGAAAACCACGTTTTTTATGATTTTTAGCCCTACCCAGCGCAGCCATCAAAATGGCGAAGATCGTATTTACACTTTTGGATTTTGTTACGGTAAATTAAGAAAATAGGCGCTAAATGTAGAAGTTTTAATTTCGTGAATAAATTAGATTTTTATTTAACATTCTTAATGAATGCGCACTCATAGGATTTTACGCAGAGAATATTATATTTTTTTAATTTATAATGAGGATGTCGTATGACTACAACGTCTGCCCCTTTTGGACCCACTATTGAGCCAGCGTAGGTTTACTTGTCGCGCCCCTTTTGGGGGCGCTACCGAACTATACGGTTAATTAGCCTATTGTGATGACTGGTGGAGCAGACGAGTACTTTTTCTTACGCAGTACTTAGACTGCTGCTCTACTGTGGCCGGAAATCGCTTCGCGACGTCTATTGCCGTGGGCGTCTCCCGCTGCAACTGGGTCGTGAGCTGGAGGCTGTCCTCTCTCTCACGCGTTCCGCCTCCTCCTTAGCTAGCATAACTACTTCGTAGAAGGGGGCGACCGCTTCCCATTCCGTCTCGCCTCGCAGAGCACACGAATTCTGGAGTGGTGACTGCGTTGACTAATGTAATGTGGGATACCCCCCAACTAGATGGACCAAGAAGGTGGCTGGGATAGACTGGATGCGGAAGCAGAGGACAGGGTATTGTAGCTCAGTCAGGGAGAGGACTTTGTCCAGCAGTGGACTGCAATAGGCTGAGTTGGTTGATTGAGTCCCTTTTGTGTCTTTTATGTGCCTGTTCTTCTTAGCTTACATGAGGAGCTCGTGGCTAAATAATTACAGCCGCACAGTCCGATCTTTCCGGTTAAGCCGCGCTTTCCGAAGTTGGTATGAGGATAGGTGATTATCTGTCATAGCGAGTTTCCTTCATGTCTCAGAAAGCACGTAAAGCCTTTAGACCCGGCTGTCATCAGTAGATCTTTGAGAAGTCTGACAACCAGAATTACCATGGGGTATCGTATTATCCAGTTATTGGGTTGTGGAGGTCCGATAGGCAGTCGCTCCATGTAAAATACTGAAATTTAGCTGCATCTGGTTCGACTGGAAGCCGACCCCAATATAGTTCGGAAAAAGCTAGGCAGATGTTTTTCTCAGCCTATAATCTAACTAGTTTTTGCCAGCGCTTACGGACGTATGTAACTTAAGACATTAAAAAAAGCATAAACCCTCTTTTATTTCAATGTCATGTTTATTCATGAAGATCGTGCGAGGCAGACGTGTCTTGATAGTTAAAAATACTAATAATATTTATTAATTGCCTCGATTTTACGATATTTCAACAATATTGCAAGTGTCATGGTCACGGATAAACTTACTATAATACTTAGACATTAAACAGCCTTACTACAAAAATTCAAACTTCTGTTGAACACTTGTCTAAAAAAAGTGTTCTAAGACCAATAGGAGCTGAGCAGCAAGGTGAAGCCACGAGGAGCAGCCAGTACATACTTATAAACCTTGCTCTTGAATCACTCTTTGTAATGATGACAACCGCAATAAAATCCGTTGCGCTGTTTTAAAATTCGAAGGCAGTGACCAACTCGCACTGGACCAGCGTGGTGGATAGCCCACTCTCTCGAGATACGTGGCCTGTGAACCAGCAGTGGGAACATTATAGACTTAGAAGCCTCATTTAAAAGATCCACGATGCAAGTAACTGCAAGCGAGTTGTTTTACATGCAGACAAACCCCGCAATGTAGTCAAACTTGCGTGCAAGCGTTCTTGCAATTGTCTAAATATGAAGCTTTACTTTTTTAAACAAAACTACTAAATGTTTATGTAATGCTTTGTCTAATAACATTAAAAGGTACATTTAAATTCCACTTCAATATTAGGAACGTGATCGATCGTAATGTTAATACTATGTCTGTCTTTCTAGGTCACAAAACGGATGCAAAGAGCCACAACTTTACAATTTTAACCACTCATCTAAGTACCATTTTTGCGTTCTAAAACCAGTCTAGATATCTACACATATAACTAAGAAGGCTGCATATAAATGAACTGTATTTTAGATCGTAAGTCAACGAACTCGTATGTGTTGTTTGAAAGTACGACATTCAAAATATGAGGTGACTTCGAAAGTAGAAAGTTTAGTGCAACATGCATAGGATTTTAATGATCCCTTTGAAGTTTACAATGTGTGAAAGTAAACTATAATGTACAAAAAGAAAGAAGGACAGCAAATAAAACGTCTCACATCTTCTAGAAACTTAAAAACCGAATGATGGCCAAACGAAACCAGAGATGCTGAAAACCCGTTGGGTTGACGATATCGACACAGCCGCGGGGAACGGATGAGGGACTCCAACCAAAGAAACTACTAGGAAACTACTAAACCAAGGAATGTATGGAAGAAAAAACTTTTTCAAAAAAATGTGACCGCCTTCAAAAACAACCACAAAAAAGGGTTAAATAACCTACAAAACTTTTGTTTCGGAAGTCGGTGACATTTTATTAATTTTACTGTCTCTTTTGCCACCGACTTCCGAAAGAAAAGTTTTGTAGGTTATTTAACCCTTTTTTGTGGTTGTTTTTGAAGGCGGTCACATTTTTTTGAAAAAGTTTTTATTTTACTCTTTTTAGTTTAAATATTCAACCACAATTCTTGTCAAATACAAATACATCATTTTCTTAATGTGCACTAGAATTTCCCTATCTCAAAAACGACTGAACCGATTTTGATGAAACTTGCAGCATTCCCTAAGTTGAACGATACCTAGTACAACAAAAAAAGAATTACTTAAATCGGACTTGTAGTTCCAGAGATATGCGAACACAAACATAATTTTCTTACTTGAGGAGTTGTACCTTCCATCATCAGCTCAGCTACATGAGATGATGATTTCCATACGCAAGTATTTGAATTAGTTCATAATATTTGCGAAAAACTATGTGTCAGCCAATAAAATTTGAGGGTTGCCCTCGATTTCTCCAAGATCCAATCATCAGATCCTGAAATGGTGACAATGGGACCACACGGGAAGCACCAGCTTTCGAATAAAAAAAGAATCATGAAAATCGGTTCACCCAGTCGCAAGTTATGAGGTAACAAACATAAAAAAAAAAAAAAAAAAATACAGTCGAATTGATAACCTCCTCCTTTTTTTGAAGTCGGTTAAAAAAGGAAGTGAAGCCTGTAGTGAGTGATCATGGACTTAAATCATGATTGAAGATGATGATGATCTTCTTCACAGAGAACACTTGAATTATAACCGACTACTATATGGACCTCAACAGTTCCCGGAAGGTGTACCTAGTCACGCACGATGGACAAGAGAGACACCTTATAAAGATCTTTAATTTCACTGAAATGTTCCTAGAAACAAAATTCCTTCTAATAAATAAAAAACTGACACAACTCATAACCTAATTCGCTAAGGCAAAATAATCTGGGCATGCGGACAGCGAGTAAAGGGCAACTCGTTGTCTGACCATGGACCATGCCGGGGTCAATGGCGCTTCGTGTTCCAGACGCGTCGCGGGATTTATTTCCTCACCGTGACCCCGGAACATAAAGGGCCATTGAAGAACACCGTGGATTTTAGTCAGTACAAGTCTGACAGTCCCTCTCGCCCTGCCCAGGGTGGGAGGACTCATTTGATGATTTTACCACGCTAAAAAAAGCTTCCATCTCCTATACGTATGACAAGAGTACATACTAGGGAGTCATTTAAAAAACCGACTCCCTTAAGGGGCAAAACTGAGAATCAAGTTTGTACGAAAGTTACCACGGTTACATTTTCGCGAATGGGAAACCCTTTAGAAGCGCACATGTTGTTGGTGCACAGTATATTCTATTTAGCTAAATCGTGTGCTAGCTTCATGTTCCGTACATTCTTAAGTCTTTCGTTTAAGCTACTATGTGCTGAACAGTTTATGGATCATCATCAACAAGGTTGTACTATGTTGTAGTTTGGGGAAATGTGTCTGTTTCTTTAGTGTCGAGGGTGTTATTAAACCACTATTTAAAGAAACAACCGAAACAACTTACATACTATAATTATTTAATTCGTACTCCTTAGAACCACCGCTTTGAGCGCGGCAACTATTCACCTAACCGCTGCACCAACCGTAGTGTCATTAGCACAGACCATTCCTTGATGAGAATGGTGTAATGCAGGAAATGTCACAGTAAATGCACCTTATTAGGTTTAAGAAACTTGCGTTTATATGGTCTCTCATTAATGTAAAGCTTTTCCTCTGTAAATAAAGCTACATTTCAAAACTGTGTGAGTGAAACTAAGTTCATTTATACACCCTAACAAGGAGAAGGAAAAAGTGAACGATCGAAATCATGTTAAAGACTGATTTCACTGCAAATAGTTTACCTCATGCATGAGTACGCTGAATTATGGCCCCACTCTCTCACAAAACTGGATTTGGATCCTTGTGCCAAGACAAGCATAATCATACACTGTTTATGCTTATCTTAAAACTGAGAGTTCAAAGAGTCCCTAAACAGGCCCTTGCGCATTTTTTTCCGCACCATGCATTTTTTTTGTGTGGCATCTCGCAGGTCAACTTAGAGAAGGCTGCAAAAAAACGCCCTCAGAAACGTCATCAGACTGCGTTTAACTATGTCATTAAATTGGTAAAACAAAAGTCCACTTACCAAGCAGCAGCAGTATGAGCGGGTTCTGGAACTGCTCTATGTACTTCTTCCATAGCGGTTCCTGTTCCTTGACCTGGAACTCGTTGGGGCCCACGAAGTTCATGCGATCGTTGGCCTCCCGCCATGACAGGCCGCGGCGAACGTCTACGTTTAGACGTTCAGCCACCTGGGGGAGAAAGAGAGGGTTAATGTTAAATTGAACAGTCATACTGTTAAAATATCACCTTTGTCCAAAGGACTGCTCTGAATTTTGTGGTAAAGGGAAAATGACTCAAGATGTCGTCGGTCAACCTAGCCCGAAGTCCCGAAGCCTGCCTAAGCTGCGTTTTCCGGTTCATGGTAAAAAGAATATTGGTAAATGTTTTTTAGGAGTCACGACTGAAAACAAAAAAACTGAGGAGGCACTTATTGGTAGATCTTGCCTGGTGCGTCTTTTTTCATTTAAAATTACTTGGAAAAGTGAAAACTGTCGTTGCTCTCTCGTGGCTTAATTTCCAGCATTTCTTGATCACGATTGACAATCCAATCACACGATGGTAAGAAAAATACGTATAGGCACATAATATGAAGGCCAGCAACTTAGTTCAGTAGGGACAAAAGTAATGTCTAAAAGTCAGCCAGACTTCAGGTAATTATATTCCGATCCTAAACCTAATTTGAATAAACGAGATTCCATTTAGACGCCTTGTTCCTCGAAATTACACGTTCCAGATTCCCTTTCATTAAATTATTCCACCAATAACAGGAAAGTTTGAGACACCCGCGTCAGAGCCAATTAGCTTTAAGCCAATCACGTGTCCCGTTTCAAAGGACCAGAAATATCTGGCTTTGTTTAGGGGTGCCAGGTGGCCGGGTTCTTTACAATCGTGTCTGGCTTTTTACAATCGTGTCGGGCTAAATATATGCGAGTTTGACCTGTCTGGTTTTTGATTGACGTTTGGTGATCCCTACTCCATGAAATGGAACGTTCTTCTCTTACACATAATTTCTTTAAAAATGATAGGATTGTTTTTTTTTTAGTTAATAAATGTAAAGGTAAGTAAAAAGAAATGTGATTCATAACAACATGTAAATATTTTACTTAAAAGTACAGTTAAGTCACAAATGAATTAATGGAAATATGGAAAGTTATTACTTTTAAATTTTATTTTCAAGACTAGATTGTGACAGACAGTCCAAATAATACTTTTTCTGCGTCCGACGGTTCTATTCATGGGCGTGCCAACCCTAGTTGTATTTTTTTAATAATAAGTACAAAATCAAGAAAATGTCGGTCTATTAATTTGCATTGAGCTATTCGTTTGAAAACAGTAAAGAAAGTCAGTATGTACGGCTTTCATTGTTAGAATTTGAATATTACTTTCTGCTAAAAGGTTTCTATTATTATTTTTTTAGCTCAACAGTATAAATTACTTCTTTATTATAATTTAGTAGTTAGAGTTTTTTAATAATTGGCTTTGTCTTAGATATTGTATTATTGTATGTAGATGAGAAAGTCGTATTTACATCTAGGCGTAAAATTTTGTTAAAACCTGAAGAATTTTGTCTCTTGAAAATGCTGAATCGCCCTCTTTTCTTCTATTTCTGTTATCTATAACCATCAAATTAATTCTCCATCCTTTGGATGGAGCGGAAGGGTGTTAATCTTGTAATGATAAAGTCCTCTCTGTTAATTCAACAGCATTTTGCGTTCCAGAACATTTACGCAACCCTGGCAGAGCGGAATCGCCCCCAAAGATCTAAGCAATATCTTCCATTCTTCGTATTAATACTGCCATAATATGTATAATGGCTGGTACACACCTTACGATAAAATAAAATATAAAAATATACAAGAATTGCTCGTTTAAAGATATTAGATAGATAGATGAGATATGCCAATTTCCCCAACTAAGTATTTTAATAAAACTTTCGGCTTTATTTTAATTTAAAATTAACTAAAACCTGAAGAATAAGCCAAAAATGTTTGCCTAAATATCTAGTTGGCAAGAATTGGCAGATATAGGTACATCCAAAAAGTAGTGTCATAGCCTGTATACCATGACTTTGATATAGAGCTTGGTTAAGTGAGTCATTACAATGGGGATGACAACTGGGAAACGAACGCTAGCATAGCTAGTTCCCAGCATTGTCATTGGTTAGAACCTTATAGGTACTTCAAAATAGTACTACCTCATTAGTCGGATTAGGACCTAGCTATGGTGGCGCCATCTACAATTAGCTTTGACCGGCCTTCCCCATTGCCATAGCGGTGGAACAATTGCACTAAGAAAATAAATATTAACGTTTTCCCTGATAGGTATCTTCAACTCTAAATAGCATAATTATATTAAATCCATCAAGTATGTATGCAGGTAAATTCGTGGTCCACCTTCTTAACTTTATTATTGCAAGTACAAAAAATACAAAATGTAATATTAATCTTGCGCATTTTTATGACCCTTTTTCATTCTACCTTTTTTCCTTATTGACGTCAAAAGATATAAATATACCACATAACGATAAACGACTAAGTTCAGTTATATTTTGAAGGAAAAATATGGCGCTTATTTATTAGGTATCTATATTTTCAGTACAAGTACACATGGCTACTACTACAGCTAGGCAAAACTAGTAAAGCTGATTGTTGAATGTGCTGTAAGATCATACAAATAGAGACCATGATAAACTGGTTTTGTTTAGCCTCATTAACCTGGTCTTTGTATGAGTATCAACTCATTTAAAGTAGACTTACTTCGTAATGATAAAAAACTGGTTTCTTTTACCTTTGATAATGTTACAGCTTATGGCGATGGAAAAAGAAGGCAAACTATGTCGATAACAAATAAAATTTGCTTCTTCCCACCCAAAAGACTAGAGAGTGGTGAAGGGCAGACACTTTGGAAGACTCTCATGAAATTGACTTTCAAAAAATGCTGATTATCAGCCTATTCTGCTACATACAAATTTCACATACTAATTTATTGTTAGACAGTAGAAAACTGGGTCATTTCACGCATTTGACTGTCTTATTTTCAAAACAACTACAGTTGTTTATTTCATACTAAGAATACTAATGTGTTCCAGAATAAAACAAGTTTATTTTTTCCTCAGATAAAACAAATAGGCAGATAGAGCGCTCAGAACACGCGAGTGGGTCCACCAAAGTTACTACTAAATCAAAAGTTGCTACGAACTCGCGACAGTACCAAGCTACGCATCGTCTCGCTCACACGTCACTAGTGATTTGCCATTTTATGTCAAAACATGCCGTCTTGTGTGTTTAAACACTGCAAAAGTTGTTCACAAAAAGAAAGAAAACAAGATGGAATATCTTTCCACAGGTAACTCTTGTTATTTTTATTGTTTTGGTATTTATTTTCCATAAAATATTTTCGGCTCACTTGAAACACAAAACCTTAACAGTAAATCGTCTGTGTTGCTAGTTTATGACGGGTAAATTACCCTGAATTAGAGGAATGTGTATTGTGCATTAAAAATATCGATCAAATTCGTCAAAACAACTGCACAGTCGTAATTTATAGTACCTATACAACATTAGTTTTTGCTTATGCGAAATAGTACAGTCAAATTAGCAAAAAGATTGGAAGGAACTCGTGTAGTTGTAATTTTTTGTGGAATCATTAGAAGACATGAATATAAGTTTTCTCTTAGTTTGCACTATTCCTGTTATGTACGGAACATCGTTTAATATTAGGTATTATCATAAAAGTCCCAAAATTTTGAAATTTCATTAATAACTTTTTTTGGTATGTTTAGATATATGTAGATACCCCGTTGGTGGATAATTACTTTTCACTTAAAAAAGTGTAAGGTGTAAGAAACACTAATAAATTATTATTTTTAATTTGCGCCTCAAGGGAAATTAGTCTGATGGTGCAAACTCATAATAAGCACTCTTTTTTTTTTGCACCCACCTAGTTACATTAGCACCCTTTTGCACCCCTAGGAAACCGGCATTTTACAATATTTGTAATTGTACTTCGGGGTAAATTATTGTAGTCATGTTTTTTTCTAATAAACAATGTATTCTAAATATACTACATTCGCACCTAATAAAAATAACAAATATATAACTGGAAGTTTATGTAGAGTTAACGTGGAATTTCCATATCATAATTGCTCTTTGACTATCACTAAAAATGTATGTTCCTTAAAAAAATGCTAATTTTTTATAGGGTGCAAATATAAAGGAAACCAAATTAATATGATTGTGATGATTTTGAAGCAATCAAAATTTCCCCCGAAGTACAGTGGCAGAAAAACGTGAAAAACTAATTTCCGTAAATGTCACACTAGGGTTCAAAATCAATAATGTATTTAGGTCTAAATGTATATCCCTTTCCTCAGTTTACAAAACTACACAGTTTTCCCCGAGGCCGCAATGACCAAAAAAAATTTTTCTTAGTTTTTCTTTTTTTTCTGGCACTGCGTTGGTCCGATTAAAATAAATAAAATGTAATCATGTAGATTGAGGTGTTCTAAAGCATGTAAAAAATTACGCTGAGTACACCTGTATTCTCTGGTAAGTTATGACCAAACAAAAAAAAATCAGATTTCACCCCCTTCCGTAGGGGGGGTTAATGAAATTTGTTTTTTAAACTTGATCTTTGACTCATACGAAATCATCAGAAATGTTTTTGTCTCTCCAGAGAATTTATTCCAATCTTTATTAAAAAATGACCTAATTTGACTGTACTAAAACCTGAAACACGTATCTAGTATTTTTATGTAATGAATCCATGTACAGTCGACAAAGTGGAATCATGACCCATTTTGACAATAAATCGTTTGAATCTGTCAAATTGACAAAAATCAAAGTTGTTACCATGGATATGTATGTTTACGCGAATGTGGACCTAATTGTATTTGAATGTCTCTGGGAAAATAAGCTTATGGTGGGTCATAATTCAACTTGTGATGGTACATGGTACATTATTGTGAGAATTAAATAGGCAAGGAGTAATTAAATAGGTAGTAAGTAATTACGCATATTAACTTTTATTCCTTATTATTATTCTGATAAATAATAAATACTACACGCTTATGCTCTCTAGGTATAACCATAAAGCAAAATAGCGTTTCCAATTAAAAAAAAAATGTAGTACAGTATTTGAGAGCAATGTAACTGAACAAAAATGTGGGAGTATTTCTCAATATCTGGCAACCGTAAACGCACACAGATGCACGTGTCCGTACACGGCGCCACTTATCTGCCGCGCACACATAAATAAAAACTGTGGTCGCTTTGTTGTTCGCGCACGTTCTATCTGCCTATTCCTTCATCTGAGATTTTTTCATCCAAAAACCTACAAATAAAAAAATACACCGAAATTAGTAAAAATTGAGCCTGCGTGAAATGACCCAACTGAATTGCAGAACGATTTCCCCCAGAATCCCTTCCCTTTCCAAGATGCTTTTAAAGAAGACGTCTGGTAAACAATTTTAAAATGATGTTTTTATAACATCATTTTAAAATTGTTATTTACCAGACGACGCCGACGTTCAATCTACTCGAAGTCTTGAAAATAACACTAAAAGAACACTTGGTCTATCCGGCTCGAAGGACAAAATAGTACATATTTTTGTCCTTGGAACCGGATGGATAGTTTCTTTATTAATGTCAATTTTAGCACTAGAAATTGTTACTGAAATTCATTGTTAAAGCAAAAACAAAATACGAAAAGATAAGAAATTACTGGCATAAATACGAATAAAACACCAGTTAATTCAAGAAAACTATCAATACATTACGGAGGCAATTGTCCTATTTCACAGTCGAGCGGTGCCAACTCACACGATGCTTCAGTTAAAGCGAAAGCGCAAGTGTAATAATATATCTTCCAAGTCTTTGATCGTTTGCAGACAATCTTAACTTAATTGCACTTCAACGATACTCAAGGGGTGTTGAGATTTATATGAAGTCTCAGTTACACAGTATATGTTTGGGAATTCGCTGTTCTTGACGAATATAAACGATGGACCACCTCCTCACTTGAGCTTCGAGTTCTTCCACCTGCTCTCTAAGCGACCTGTCCGCGGGCACGCCGCAATCGCGGCAGTAAGTCGGCGTCCTGACCTACCGCATGACGCAGGTCCTCACCGGACACGGAAAACCACGCGCGCCTCAAAGAACGTCAGCATAATGACGGGGCCCCCCCTTTAGAGAGCCAAAGCCTGCCGGGGTCGCGGGATACACTTATACCGCGACACCGTTACACAAATGGCTACTCGCGGACTTTAGTCAGTACAAGTCTGACATTCCCTCCCGTCCTGCCCCTGGGTAGGAGGACTCATTTGATGATTTTACCACGATAAAAAGGGACATGTCCGAGGCCACCACCAACGCCGTAAGTGTGGCAGTGTTGTCGAAGCTCATTTAAACTTAAAGAATCATCGACACGGAAAAGAAGAAGAAGACGACTATTAGTATATCCAAGGTTTGCAATAATCTTTAAAGGCATTGCTATTTAACTTATGATGACTAGCGTCTACCAGCGACTTCTGTATCGCGGTTCTAAAAAACGCTAGTACCTTTGCCCCTGTTTTTCCTAATACCTCAAAAACAACAACTGGCATAAATCATAACCCAGGTAATGAGTATAATTAGCTCGTTACAATGTAACTAAAAGAGTTTCTTTTGCATTAAAATATCAGTAGGAACATCAGTCCTTCATCATCATCATCATAATCAGCCTATAATGCTCCCACTACTGGGACACAGGCCTCCTCTCTGTGAGAGAGGGAGTGGGCCATAATCCACCACGCGGGCCCAGTCAGTCACATTACATCAGTCCTTATATGCATCATAAAGAAATAGAAGACCCATTTCGGAATTGACATTTGTAATCCTACCTTTTGTCTCAGTATGCCATAGTAGAGCTTTTTCATAGAGCGTGCTTTACCGCCGCCTCTAGGCTTATGAAAAGCCTAAAAAAGCTTTGTACTTTCCCGAAAGCGCCTTTACAAATGCCGGTGGCGTTGAAATACTGAATTTATGTGCATATTTTTCATGAATATGGTTCAACGACTTTTGGGGAGGCTGGGAGACAAAAGATTGTGTTAGGTACTAAGATGAGTGTCACAGGACTGTCTAGTGTCTAAGCAGGATATCGCGGTCCGCCTTTTTTGCCATACCTATTATTGGAATCAAATATAGCAGCTCACAATTTAGGACCCATTAATATTAGCAGTCATTTTTACCCGTGATGCTAGGCAACTGGGCTTATCCCAGTTGTTATGTCCCTTTGTGCCTATTAGCCTTGTTTTGTTCTGTCTCCTGCTTGCATGGTGGGATGTGGAAACATATTTCCTACTCCTCCACTATTCTTTTCTGATTAATTTCGTTGCAAGATCCAAGACAGGTAAATTCATTCTCCGGGACACGTCGAGCTTCATTGTCTCGGCGCTTTTCTGGTGGTTGCCACTGTTGATTTTCTCTCAGGAGTTGCAGTGGTTTGGGAATAGTGTGGTGGGTTTGTCCCAAAAGAAAAATATCGCAGTCCTGGGCAAAATGGTAAATGAAGGAACAAGGTTGAGTTAGACCTTTAGTCAGTAAGAGTCGGACAGTCCACTTCACACAGAGCGGGAGGACTCATTTGATGATTTAACCACGCTAAAGAGATGATATGTAAATGAGCTGTAAGTCAAATCTGTTTATCATAACCAGAATTGTTTCTTAAACATTTCTCAGTATACGATGGACTGTTATAAAAATATCATTGTCATGCATGCATGCATGTTCGGGTATAAAGATCATTGTCTTTGTTGAGGTGCAGAGTAGCAATGCTCGAAAATAAAGCAGTGACACCATGATCATTTTAAGCTAGTCGCTCACTGTAGTCTTTTTGTCGCGGCGACTTATTGTCACCCATTAGAATCTATCACCATAATCAGCGCCGTCCAGGTGGTCGTGGCGGAGGTGGTGTGACGGTCTGATCATGTTCGGGGAGTAAACGTGGCCAGACATTGCCCAAAATAGAGAGGTTTGAAAGGAAAAACGGGAGGCCTTTGCTCAGTAGTGGCACTCAAAATAGTCTTTGTAAAAGAAACACAGCAATTCTATACAACGTGTAACGTTAAATGCGCAAAACCTCTCGGGGGGTAACTCAGCCCATATTACTGAACAATGTTTGTTCTAAGTCTTCGTCGTCACAAAAAAAAACAATTTCTCATTTAATATGTAAAAACATTTTTTTTTTCTTGCGAATTTCCGTAAGACTTAGAACAAACATTGTTCAGTAACATGGGCTGAGTTACCCCACGAGAGGTTTTGCGCATTTAACGTTACACGTTGTATATCTTCATAGCACTCGACGGGGGAACAAAAAGTCTCGATTGATCGGTGGCTCTTACTGTTAACCTAAATGTTAATATTTAACTGTAGCAAATAGACACATAGGTTAATTAACTTTTCTCATTCATCGTGTAATATGGCGTGGTTTTACGTCACTGAAGATAACAAATAATTTTATTTGCACAAGTGTACGTGGTTGTACAAAACAGAAGCACAAATGTAATATCTTACTACTATTATTACGAAAGTTGATGGATGAATGAATTGTTACTCATTCACACAAAAACAGCACACATTGTAGTTAATGACCTGGATGAACACATGGGATTTATGTTCTTCTTTTTATCCAGGTATGACGTTTCCATAGGATAAAAATTGCCAAACATAACACGGACAACACTGCGGGAATTAAATAGTACTTACCTCATGTTTTTTTGCTGCAGGTTTTTATTTGAAAAGTGTATAATAAATGCGACAGACCTAAAGAGCGACAGGCAGAAAGTACATAATGACTTGGCAAAACAAGGGAAACGCGTAAACTCCAATTCGTACGAACAGACGTAGACGGTTGTAATCGCAAATCGTAGAATATTAGAAGAATCCCTGCACTAGCCTCGATAGTTGCATCGCTGCGGTCAGGCTCTGTCATGGCGATTGCTTTGTGTTGCGGTTACCTACGGAATTGCACTCGTATTTCTAATACAAACAAGTGTTTTCCATTTCTTTGTGATGAACCCGGACGGAGAAAACCTTCAGAAAAGGAAGAGTGGAAGGTTATAGTGAGCTTTGCCCAGCAGTGGGAAAATACAAGAAAAAAAAACAAAAGATGAACAAACATATGGCCCGACAGCACTAGTGAGAATTTACTAATAGGCGAAAAGTCTTAGTCAACGGCAAATATCTTGGCCAATGTTGTTCATGAAAAGGTGTTGTTTTATTGATTTCACAAAAAAGGGTATCGAGTAAGTGATCGGTAGGAGCGGCTAAATTTGAAGATCCTAGAAGCGGCAAATGTGTAAATCCACCACTGGCCGGCACAATGATAATTCAAGAACTGGGTCAACCGCAACCGCAGACGAAACTCAGACTAGAAGAGACATGAAGAGACATAATTATATTTTAGACCGTCCCCTAACGCCACAAACATTTGCAAAGAAAATCTGTTCAGGTGGAGATTCATTGACGACTGCTCTGGGGTGTAAATTTGCTACTAATCTACAAACGGTGATGTACATAACGCCCGAGATGTCCTACCGATTGTTCGTTACAGGAGCTGCTAAACGCTTCTGAGGGCTCAACTAGTGGCCCAATTTTTGAATGATTCAATTTAGATTATCACAGACAAAATCTAGAAAGAAATCGATAAATCCAAACTTGCTCCGACAGCAAAAAAAAAACGATTTAGAAAACGCACAATTTCACACGTCTGTGCTAAAAAAAGTATCAATAAATAGAATCAGTGTCAAAATAGATTCAAGCGATTAACAAAGCGACCGGTCCGTTCAATGAAGTAACGTGAGATTTCCGGAAATAATACGTAAAAAAAAATACGCTACTCACGCAAATATTGTTTTCTTCAAAACTTGTTTATTTGCAAAATCTTAACATACTATGATTTTTATTACAATGTCCTAGTTACTATCACCAGAAATTCGAAGACGTGTGACATCTACCAAACGGCACTAAGCCCACATGGTTGACTAAAGGACATTTTCTCCTCAATTGGGGATGGCAACTGGGGATCTAACGGCGCTAGTACAGCTTGTTCCAAGCATCGTCATTGGTTCAAATCAGTTCAAATCTTAAAGGTACTTCAAAATAGTACTACGTCATTGGTCGGAATAGGACTAAGCTATGGTGGCGCCATCTACAATTAGCTTTGACTTGCCTTCCTCATTGACAGCAGGCCTGCGTCCCAGCACTCCCAGCAGTACAAATATGATAGTTTTTTTTTCTGAACATGGTAACATCATCAACGGACCTAGTCACGAGAGGAGCTCGTGGCTAAATAATTACAACCCCACAGTCCGATCTTCCGGGTTAAGCTGCGCTTGCAGAGGATGGTCTGTGGATGGGTAACCATCTGTCATAGCGAGTTTCCTCCGTGCCGGTGGTCCCGGCTGATATTTGTCAGTCGTTACTGTTAGTCAGAAGCTCTAAAGTCTGAGAAACCAGTCTTACTCGTACCATGGGGTATCGTATTACCCGGTTACTGGGTTGTGAAGGTCCGATAGGCATTCGCTCCATGTAAAATACTGATATTCAGCTGCATCTGGTTCGACTGGAAGCCCACCCCAACGTAGCTAGGAAAAGGCTAGGCAGATGATGACGAGACCTATTAGACACGAGTGGTGCTGGCTGGACTATTCCACGTCACAAAACAAGAACAAGCATGTTCGGGGCTGACATGGTCAATCTTCGAGACCGTTTTCCACCTCGAAAGAGTAATGAGCCGGGAATGGCTAAGTGGAGCGGACTTCGTAGTCATGAAATAGGTTTGCGTTTCCAAAAAAGAGTCCTCTGGTTCCCAGAGCAAACTCATTTTTACACTTTTCGCCGTTTAGTCATTTCCGCTAGACTCTTTATTGGCGAAAACATGTATTTCTCTTGAGAGATAGAATAAGTCAATAAAAAAAAATATTTAACGAAAAACGACAAACGACAGATGGCGCTGTCGCCACGTAAACAACGCGCTCCGTATAAAATTAAATTAAAAATGTTAAAAGTATTATCTCGGTGTTGTGTGTAGTATCAAAATAGTGTAAACAGTGTAAATAATACTAGGAATTGTTATCTCAACTAAACACTCACAGTGAACTTATTAATAGTGATTTAGGTTGTGAACAGTGACTAGCGCCAATTTCAAAGTGTTTGTGTTCAACGTGAACATTACAAAGAAATATACCACATTTATCAATCACTTGAATTTACAAACTGTTGTAAAACAACGTAAACAACATCAAAAACGCAAGTAAAAACTGTATTTACAAAGTGAAGTGATATTCTAGATAGCGTCCCTTTTTTGAATTTTGCACACAAACTTAACGAACTTTTATAGAAAAATCTCATAATACGGACCTTAATTTTGAACCTTACTATAATTGTACAAGTGGCTTTGTCCGAACCGAGCACTATCGAAGTGATGCAGTGTTCTGGTTCGAATCTCACAAAACGGAATTATTTTTGTGTTTTTTAAGTTTTGTTTTTTTTATTATTTTGAAGTGTAATTAATAGTTTTCTTTGTTTTTCTAATATAACTATTAACATTATTTAACTTTAATAAAGTCTTAAAACATTATTAGTTTATACGTAAAGAAATAAAATCTTCGTGAAGTGTTAAGAAATAATTACATATTACTTCACAAGATGGCAGCACTAGTAAGATGCCATAAATGTAAAAAGAAAGTGAACATAAAAAGTACTGCGTTATGCTCCGCCTGTGGCAACCGATATGAATTTGATTGCGATGGCTATCCAGAACCAACATATCGCCTCAAGGATGCAGAAGGAAAGAAAAAATGGAGATGCACGATGTGTATCAGAAATAAAAAATATGCTACCACCTATGATCCCGATGCATCCAACATTACCGTGCGAAAGAAGCAAACCTCATGCAAAAACCCATCGCCAATGGAACCAGCAACAAAAACAAAAAAAAGTGTACTTGATGAAACACTAAAACGTATATCCCCAATTCAAAATAGCAATAAGTTATTTGACTCTCACATACTTACCGACTGCGAAACATCAGATGAATCATTTATCACCCCCAATAAACTACCAAATAGTGTAGACAGAAGTATAACTGACTTAATATCAGAGTCGGAAATGAGGAACACAATAACTGAACTAACATTAAAACTTCAACGTACGGAAAGTGAATTGGGAAATAAATTGTTAGAAAACACGGAACTAAATAAACAAATAAACAAACTGAATTCAGAAAACCTTGCTTTAAAGTCCTTGTGTCATTGTTCCTCCATATCCACAAGTCCCGGGACATGCACTAAGAAGCCAAACAACTTACGTCCCTCATTACCCACTCCATCGTCAGCCACATTAAACGTCGAAACCTATGATCACGTAAATATAGTACGCTTGAAACAGGAAATTATCACCCTCCAACAGAAATTAAAGGTCTCGGAACAAGAGATTGTAACTCTAACAGGGCGTATCGCAACATTAATGCAACATAGCCAGAATGCCAACATAACCACTACTCAGGGACCGAAACGGACTTCGATGAACATTGCTTTGTCTAGCACTACTATGAATGAGCAAAGTCTGGCTCCTAAGAAGAAAATACATATTTTCGGCACTCAACGTTGCGTCGGATTAGCGGCTGCCATATCACAATCGAGAGTAAATACACAGTACGAGAAATACAGAGTCGTCGCTGAAACGAAGCCAAATGCACCATGCAAGGAAATCCTAGCTAACTGTAGAGACATCAAACTGTCAACAGACGACAAACTTATAATCGGTGTAGGTGAAAATGACCGCAACTTAAACGTTATCTTGTCTCAATTAGAAATTATATTAGATACATTTAAAATAAAACTATTATTGTACTAAACGTCGTAAATAACATGTACCTGAATGTCAATAAATTAAACTTTTCTCTAGAAAATATGTGTAGTAAGTATAAAAAATGTCATTTTGTAAGATTAACAAGCACAAAACTGTCTGATATGTGTAAGTCATTAAATTTCCTTATAGATTGTAGAGATTATAGCGATACATATTTAAACCCCTGCGAAATTAGAAAGAGAATAATGAGTGGCAAACCAACTTATAAACAGGACATTTCTTTGTTTGAACCAAAAATAGGAACAATTCCCTACTACTTTAAAGCTCAAAGCCGCCCTCAAAATGCAAAACTTCCTGAATGTAGTACATTTACAGAACCCAGTGTTAAGGGCCAGAAAGGAACAATTCCCTACTATTTTCCTGTTTCGAACAAGAGAGACTCATTTTTTCGTAGCTAATAATACCAGTAATAATACGCATTATTTCAGAATACTACATCAAAATATTGCCAGTGTTTTATCCAAGACAGAGCTTCTAGAAATCACTATTCAGGAATTAAAAGATGCAAATAATGAACCAGACGTAATATGTCTATCTGAAACATTTGTTAAAATAGGTTATGAAAATTATGTCAAGATATATAACTATGAAATGGCAACTAATTACTGTAGAGAAAAGCAAAGAGGTGGTACTTGCATATTAGTGAAAAAAGGATTGAAATATAAAGATCTATCATTTGTAAAAAACCACGCAACCCAAAACACTTTTGAAGCCTGTGGCATAGAGCTAATGTCTAATAAATTAATTGTTATCTGCGTTTATAGAACACCTCAATCTGATCCAACTCTTTTTATAGCAAAATTACACAAACTTTTACATGAGTTGCTAAATAAATACAAATCTAAAGTTAATATAGTCATAGCTGGCGATTTTAATATAAATACACTAAAAAAGGGTACTATCACAAATGAGTTGCTAGACTTATCTAACAATTACAACTTAAAAGTCCACATTAATGCTCCAACTCGTAAATTGTCTTGCATTGACCACATCTTAAGCAACATCAAAAATGCAACTGCAACCGTTCTACCTCTGCATCTTTCCGATCATGACACAGCACAAATGCTTAGCTTTCCTTCTAAACATTTACCACAAAAAGCAGCTATATACTATATTTATAAAAGAGACTACAACATTGACAATATTCGAAAATTCAAGGAATGCTTGTCTAGTCTTTGCTGGTCTGATGTATACATAAACACTGATACAAATTCTGCATTCAATGCTTTTCATAAACTGTTGTGCCTATTCTACAATCTCTGTTTTCCCAAGGTTAGAGTTAAGATGAATAATAATAACAAAAACCAACAAAAATGGATAAGCAAAGGTTTAAGGCAAAGCTGCAAAACTAAACGGAAACTACGTCATCAATACTATAAAAATAAAAATTCGCACAATAAAATTATGTATAAAACATACTCCTGTATGCTTAAAAAATGTATTTATGGTTCAAAAAAGAATGCGATCATTAAGTATATTAACGGACATGAAAATAAATGCAAAGCTACTTGGACTGTCATTAAAAATGAAATAAATAATACTACCCCTAAAGATAACATAGAGACCATAAAGTTTAAAGATACTGTAGTTACAAACCCGTCTGAAATAGCTTCTGTTTTTAATGACCAGTATGTAAATCTAACAAATACGCAAGTTAAACAACCAAGTGCTAACCAAAGCAGTACACATAATAAATGTTTCAATTCAATGTTTCTCATACCAATGTTGGAAAATGAGGTGCGAGAGGAAATAATATCACTATCCAACACCAGATCTGAGGGTTATGATGAAATCAGTACTAAAATTCTAAAAGCCTGCTGTAATGAACTATCTGGTATCTTAACTCACTTAATCAACATGTCGTTTGCAAACGGAACATTTCCTGATAACTTAAAACTATCCATAGTAAAGCCATTATTCAAAAAAGGAGATAAATCTGATATCAACAATTATAGACCTATTACATTAATACCAATTTTATCTAAAATTTATGAGAAATGTATGTATAAAAGACTTATTGATTTCTGCAATAAATATAATATACTAAGCGCTCAACAGTTTGGATTCCAAAAAAACAAATCTACGTCATTAGCGATTTTCTCTCTTATGAAAGCAGTACTTACAAATATTAATAATAACCATCTAACCACTGGCCTTTTCTTTGATTTATCGAAGGCCTTCGATTTAGTATCACATGATGTATTGCTGGATAAATTAGAAAAAGTTGGAGTTAGAGGTCCAGCACTTCAGTGGATATCCTCCTATTTAAACAATAGACAACAATGTGTTATTATAAATAAAATCAACAAAAATAAAGACATGATAGCCTACTCGTCGGAATATAAACATAATAAACATGGCGTTCCACAAGGAAGCGTGCTTGGGCCAATATTATTTCTTATATATGTAAATGATATCGTAAAAATAACCCACCATAAATGCACATTGTTCGCCGACGACATATCTATCATTGTAACATCTGATAAAAAGAAAAACACCGTTGCAGATCATGAGTCTGACATTAATAATACAATAGACAAATTGCTGACCTGGCTTGATATGAACCATTTGAAAATAAATCTAGATAAATCCGTCTACATTCAATTTAATCAAACTAACAATTATAAAAACAATGTTAAACTTAATGTAACGAAAATCAAAGAAGTAACCCAATCTAGATTCTTGGGCGTCGTAATAGATAAGGACATTAACTGGAAAGAACATATAGCAAATGTTAGTACTAGAATAAACAAATTTGTTTACGCACTGAAACAAATAAAAAATGTAACTAATACAAAAACCGCCATCATGACATATCATGCTTATGTAGAATCACTACTGCGCTATGGTCTCGTCATGTGGGGTAACAGCACCAATTTGGATAGAGCATTTATAGCTCAAAAAAAGTGCATCAGAGCGATGTGTGGACTCCAACCTGATGACTCCTGTCGGCCAATGTTCCAAAAGTTTGGTTTGCTACCGTTACCATCTCTCTATATATACGAAACATTTGTATTTGTAGTTAAAAATAAAGATTTATTTAAGACAGCAAACGACTTAAATCCTCGGAATAGACGAGATCCTCATAAACTAGTATTAAATGATTTGCCTAGACTTACGAAATATAATAAAAACTGCTTAGCTATGTGTGTTCATATTTACAATAAGATGCCAAGCCACTTCAAAACATTAAACTGTAGACTCTTAAAGGTTAAATTACACAAGTGGTTAAATGAATGTAATTTTTATAGCTTAAAAGAATTCATGGATAAGAAAAATTGATCTCTCTCACATTCTGTTAAAATTTTGCATGCTATGTTGTACCCTAGCTAAACATGCTTGAACTTGAACTATGTTTATTTTACACCATTGTATACCATGTTTAAAGCAAATAAATGATTTGATTTGATTTGATTTGAAACAAAAAACCCGACTGCGTTCAAAAAAACTAAAAAGAAAGAAACAAGCCCATTAGTTAAGAATTCACTCATTCACTCTCACAGTCGGGGCCCATTCAAATTATACCAATCAAATATTCCCAACGGGCCCCGACTGTGAGTGTGAATGAGTGAATTCTTAACTACTGGGCTTGTTTCTTTCTTTTTAGTTTTTTGAACGCAGTCGGGTTTTTTGTTTTTCGTTAAATATTTTTTTTTATTTCATACTTTTTAGTTACTATACAGAGAATTATTGTTTTGCTAAACAACTTTAAATCGTTATATATCCTAAACTATCATTTAAAATGAAAAATGATAAAGGGAACCTAAAAATGATTTTAAAATACCTGTTCAACGATACCCCACATGACATGGTTCATCGATATTTTTTTATTTCATTTTGACAATATGGCGTCTGGTTGTCGCTATGGTGAATTTTGATTACTGTCATGTCTTTAGTGACACTCGCAAGGTTAAGACGAATCGATTGACGTAAGAATGATCAAAATCGGCCCACGCGTTTGGTCTCTAGAACGCCACATAGAAACAAACATACATACATACATACATACATACATAGACTGATAAACACATTACCCTCCTTTGCGTCGCGCAGTCGGGTAAAAATGGGTCTGCTCACGTTACAAACCTGTCTTCAGTAATTGTAGAGGCCCTAATAACAGTCTACACAAATGTACAGACGACTTTTTAAAGTTTCAGTTATGAAAAGCTATTTATTATCCGATGCTATTAGTACACGAGCTTTTCTATAAAATCGATTTCTTACTTCGAACTAAACAAGGTCACGTATAAACACATATTCAATTCAACTAAGTATTCCGATCAAATTAAAGGTACTCATATTTTTACGTTATTTCAAGTCATATAATATTCTTCAGTATAAATGACATACTAGAAAGTTCTGTTTTATTGAACTACCTTTTGTCTAGTGTAGTCCACACTACAGTGTATTTGACAAATAATACTCTCTACGAGGATAGACTTCAAAATACAAATGAACACAATACAACAGCCACGAGACGCCCTTGAAAAACCAAGCATCATTAGTCTTCAAGACAAAAGGCGCATCAAAACTAATGACTACCGTCACAATTGAGATGCAAATAGCCTATTAGAAGTAGGATTTAATAGCAATGGCAACACTGTCATATCTCGGCTCATATAAAGTAATTGATATGGAATCTGGGTCACTCAGTATGCAAATAGAATGAGTGGAGTAAAGCCTCTTGTATCTGATGGCATTTGAGGAAGATTGGATGTTGAGTGAAAAAGATGTGATGTTTGATAGTGTATTATTTTACAGGATATAGAACGAAAGATGGAAGTTGTGGTCTGAATGTTTTTAGCTTATGCGGGAACAAGATCAAAAGTAAATTGTATCAATAGCTTAGGAAAGAATAGCCTCCACTTTCTCGAGTTCCTCGATATGCGCGATATAAGAGGTTTGGAAATGCTTAGTGCGAATTGGTGGAATAACAAGGAAGAGATGCTCTAAATGTCGGATGGTGAAAGAGCAGCCCCGTGCATTGAGGTCCTTTGAGCATTATCTGAACGACAAAAGATCAATCATTATTATTATACTCGATTCATCCTATAATTTTACCACTGCTGGGACACAGGCCTTAGTTCCCCACGCTGGCCCAGTGCGGATTGGTGGATGTTACATTTATGTTCGAATTTTTGATTCTAGGACATGCCGGTTTCCTCACGATGTTTTCCTTCACCGTTTTGAGAGCAGTGGTTATGAAATAAATTACACAAAGTAATAGGCCTGGCGGGGTTTGAATCCACGACCTACAACTCGTAAGTTGGGACCGATACCATCCACCACTGCTCAACTGAGCGGCAAAAGATAATGCAGCTCAAAAACATCCATGACCATATTCTGCCCTGCCCAGCCTTTTCCCAAATATGTTAGCGGGTTTTCCAAATAACTGATTCTTTGGCTGAGAAGAGCTGACAGA
Source organism: Agrotis segetum (assembly GCA_036375495.1). NCBI lineage: Eukaryota > Metazoa > Arthropoda > Insecta > Lepidoptera > Noctuidae > Agrotis > Agrotis segetum. The sequence goes on along the minus strand of JAQSVV010000280.1, from coordinate 201,218 downwards.
ACCAACTTAGCAGTTAGAGTAGAGTTACATCCCGTAGTTAGCTTTCTACCTTTATTATCTCGATCCTTAGATATAAGTAGAAGACCTTTTAAGGTTATAACATTCAACTTGGATTCATCGGAGTAAACAAGAAAAAGAAACAAAGTCCCTCAAAAACGAATACATTTTTATCACTTGAATATTTAAGAGAGGCGTCTTAAAAAAACCCATTACGAAACTCTTAAGCAATTTGTCGTCAAATCTACCGATCTATTCTCGATTTTTTCCACAAAATCAACCGCAAATACTTTTCTGGCCTCAGATAAAACAAATAGGCAGATAGAGCGCTGAGAACACGCGAGTGGTTCCACCAAAGTTACTACTAAATCATAAGTTGCTACGAACTCGCGACAGTACCAAGCTACGCATCGTCTCGCTCACACGTCACTAGTGATTTGCCATTTTATGCCAAAACATGCCGTCTTGTGTGTTTAAACACTGCAAAAGTTGTTCACAAAAAGAAAAAAAACAAGATGGAATATCTTTCCACAGGTAACTCTTGTTATTTTTATTGTTTTGGTATTTATTTTCCATAAAATATTTTCGGCTCACTTGAAACACAAAACCTTGACAGTAAATCGTCTGTGTTGCTAGTTTATGACGGGTAAATTACCCTGAATTAGAGGAATGTGTATTGTGCATTAAAAATATCGATCAAATTCGTCAAAACAACTGCACAGTCGTAATCTATAGTACCTATACAACATTAGTTTTTGCTTATGCGAAACCTGAAACACGTATCTAGTATTTTTATGTAAAGAATCCATGTACAGTCGACAAAGTGGAATCATGACCCATTTTGACAATAAATCGTTTGAATCTGTCAAATTGACAAAGATCAAAAACGTAATGTTACCATGGATATGTATGTTTACGCGAATGTGGACCTAATTGTATTTGAATGTCTCTGGGAAAATAAGCTTATGGTGGGTCATAATTCAACTTGTGATGGTACATGGTACATTATTGTGAGAATTAAATAGGTAAGGAGTAATTAAATAGGTAGTAAGTAATTACGCATATTAACTTTTATTCCTTATTATTATTCTGATAAATAATAAATACTACACGCTTATGCTCTCTAGGTATAACCATAAAGCAAAATAGCGTTTCCAATTTTAAAAAAAATGTAGTACAGTATTTGAGAGCAATGTAACTGAACAAAAATGTGGGAGTATTTCTCAATATCTGGCAACCGTAAACGCACACAGATGCACGTGTCCGTACACGGCGCCACTTATCTGCCGCGCACACATAAATAAAAACTGTGGTCGCTTTGTTGTTCGCGCACGTTCTATCTGCCTATTCCTTCATCTGAGTTTCTGGCAACCAACAAAGTACCGCTTCCCGGCTTGATTGAAATATGCGGTATCGTTATCAGGCCCCCCTCGATTCTCGTTAACGCCCGGAATATACATAGGTACCTATTTATATACTGTAGTATAATCGAGATCATTTCTTTGTCCCTGAAAATGAATAAGATGCTGTTTTTCATCTTTTCTCTAATACATTGTTCCACACAAGGAATTTCTTCGGTGTCCTGGGTGCGTTTACAAACATATAAACTGACATACACAAACACGCAGACCCAGAACAACTACATATAGGTCAAAAAAATATTTGGTCCGTGCGGGAATCGAACCGAACCCGCGACACTCAACACAGCAGTCGATAGATAAGTCACTGCACTGCGGCAACCGTGCCGCCTATCATAAAGATGAAACGGGAAGGACTAATTATATTACACTGTTTGGTTGACTGCAGACTTGAGTCAAAACAGTTTTAAGACAGACTATTGCTTTACAAAAACCATGAAGATGCGCACACTTAAAACAAAACGTCTCATAGACAAAATTGTCTAATAGACACAAGAACTGCACAGCGACAAGTCTGACACTGAATAGTTTTGTTTCAGGTGAGCGGCCGTGTCGTAGACAAAACAGTTTTGTTTATGTTTTAAGACAGACTTGTCTATGTGAGACAAGACTGTCTTAAAACAGTTGTGACTCAAGTCTGCGCTCAGCCTAACTTAATATTTTTATTATCATATTAACATGCCGTAGGTACCTCTGGAAACTTCCATAGACGGTGGAATTATTAAGGATAAAATTACTTAATTAATTATTTCAATGAATACTGAGACAAAAAATAAGATGTTTTTGAGCTAGTGAACATGAGGTCACAGTCATACATGGAATTTTACTCGCATTGATACACATCTATTATTCTAAAATCGTAATGGCAAAAACACTAGCTAAAAATAATAATTATGCATAGCTTAATGTTATGTGCATAATATATTTAACATATATTTAATTCCTGAAGGATTGGGCAGAGAATCAGATGGTACTAGTTCGCATCACGATGTGGGTGCCTCCTTATGTCAAATACCTTGGAAGCACCTGCCTTCGTTACTGGTACCACAACTAGTACCAAACTTTTTTTGTAAAACGTATCCTCTCACTAGGAATTTCTTCCTGTATCGTGGGTGCGTTTACAAACATACAAACTCATATACATAAACACCCAGACCGGGAAAGACTACTTGAAGATCATACTATTGTTTGTTCCGTGCGGGGATCGAACCCGTGACACTCTGTGCAGCAGTTGATCGATCAGCCACTACGTCAACCGTGTCGTCAAAATATGTAAGCCCACCGTACGGAAGTGGAAACTACGTGTTTTCTACACAGACTGCTAAGGGTTGGAACTCATCTGGCAGCACGGAATCGCCTTTTTCCGTCGCCCTTTTTCTTTCTGGCGCTTAGAACTGCCATTTGCTAGACCGAGACAATGCGATAGCACGCGGCCGCCTCGAGGATTCCGCCGTGGCTTTTCCGGGACACGTCGAGCTTCATTGTCTCGGCGCTTTTCTGGTGGTCGCCATTGTTAATTCACCTTTCAGGTTGTCAGGCACTAGTGTGGTGAGAAGCCTTTATAAGTACCTACTCCAACATTTTGTCAGTAATGAGACAAGCCTATTGCCAACAATCAGGTACAAGTTGAGACTCCGTGTCGGCTTTTTTTTTAGCGTGATAAAATCATCAGATGAGTCCTCCCACCGCGGGCAGGGCGGGAGGGACTGTCAGACTTCTACCGACTAAAATCCACGGTGTCCTTCAGTAGCCTGTTATGTTCCGGGGTCACGGTAAGGAAATAATCCCGCGACCCTCCGTGTCGGCTACTGAGAATTTCTAACAATAACAATACCCAACCTGGGAATCTCAAACCCAGGAGCTCATACCCAACGGCAGCTCTACCAACCACCAGACCAACTAATCACAAAAACCAATATTTCAAAAGGCGAAACGACCTACATCCTTCATACTCCTCAAACAAATTACTTTCCACACAGCAACGCGTTCAATCAATCAATAGTTAACAATCGAATTGGGACAGTAGTGTTGTGACAAAGTGATGTTTCATTTCATCGATCTCATAGTGATGTGAATGTTATCGTTACGAAGACGAGTGTTATCTGTTTACTTCAACTTCGCTCATCTGTTTAGGGATATTGACGTATGTCGGATGATTACTGTGTTGTTTACGTTTAATTATGTGAGTAGACGTGTGGTTTGTAGTTATGTGGATGGAAGGTTGGCAACTGTTTATCCCCAAAGGGGTGGGTGGAGTTCAACCACCTAGCGATCAAACACAGCCTAACAGTAAACATTTTTTATCGTGGTAAAATCATCAAAAATGAGTCTTCCCACCCAGAGCGGGGCAGAAGGGACTGTCAGACTTGTACTGATTAAAATCCACGGTTATCCTTCAAAAGCCCTATAAGTTCCAGGGTCACGGTTTCCTTATGAGACAGTCCCGCGACCCTAAGATGCACCTTGGAAACACCAGGTTGACAAAGCAAAATTCTTAATAGGACTTCTTTTTAGCGTGGTAAAATCATCAAATGAGTCCTCCCACCCAGAGCGGGGCATGAGGGACTGTCAGACTTATACTGACTTCGATCCAAGGTGATCCTTCAAAAGCCCTTTACGTTCCGGTGCCACGATTACCAGATAAGACAGGGCACGGTTTCCTGACGAGACATTCCCGCGACGTTATGAAGCACCTTGGAAACACCGAGACACCAGGTTGCCAAAGTAAAATTCTTAATAGGTGGACGCAAAAAGCAGGAGGAAGCAGTAGACTAATTAATATTATTAAAACAATTGTGTTTTCAATTAAGCAGATAATGAAGGGGAAGCTATAGTCTAGTCTTGTAATGATAATAAGTCTTAGTGTTATCTAAACCTTCTTAAGTGTCTACTCAAGACAAGATAAAGACAACTGAGTCATTGAGTAGAGGAAATCATCATTATCAGTACTTTAAAGTCAAGGAACAGAGTACTTTCCAACTGCAACGAAATATTAGTTCCTTTTATTATCCGTTGTCATTTCGACGGATGTTTTTACATTACACATAATAAGGAAAGAAGGTGTAGATTGTCTCGCAATTCGTAGTAAATGATGGGACTACGAGAAGGATTTTGAAAACCAAGAATTCCGGAATTAAATAATCCGGAATTCAGTTTATTTTATGAAATAAAAAGGGACACATTATTAAAAATATCTTAACAGTTACAATAGGGCACAGGTAGATATTTGTTTGAATTAGGTTGAACTTGTGTTTCAGGCTTTAATAGGCAATTGTGTGAAAAAAGTAATAAGGTAGAATCCATCCAATACCAATCCATATATGTGTACATACGGGTCGAATTGAGAACCTCCTTTTTTTTAAGTCGGTAAAAAAGGGAGTAAACTATGCCGTGACGTCTGACAGAGGGGAATGAACGAAATAGAACGTGTTGCCGACTGAAACAAGGAGACTTCAATATTTAGAATGTATTTCAGTTTTAGCTGAAAGATAAATAACCAAGTTCATAACTAATACACGTAGTTTCCTATTCAATTCCAGTGTGTTATAATTGGATTCTTCATTGCCGTCAGTAAACAAGCCTTGGAGCATGAAGCTACTAGCCCGTGGGTACAGTCAATAAAAATATGTGTTTACTGTGGCATCAGTTTTCTCATTAAAAAAATGTTTGCGATCACTTTTAAAAGTATTTTTGTAACGTTAGTTTATTGAACGATTTCTTCTTTTTATTTAAATTATTTCTTTAAAAATATAGATTTAGAACATAAAACAGTTCAATTGGATTTCCATAAAATTAAAAAAAATCAAAAACAGCTTATTTTTTTTGATTATTTATATATCTCATTTATTGGTTATTTATTTTTATTGTGTGAGAAAATAAAAAAAAAAGCATAAAAGTATGCGTGCATAGATATTTGTTTTGTTGACTGTACCTTTCAGGTTTTCAGTTAATAATTGAGTCAACACGTGGTTTCGTGTTATTGCCACAAGATGCTCTATTTATTTGTAGAGGTAATAGAGTCTGGTTTGCGTCATAAAATACCATTAAAATCAATAAATATTTTATGTAGATGTCCTTATTTCAGTTTAAGATATTTATACGCAACTAGCAAACCCGGCGAACTCCGTTTCGCCACCAGATGGCTTCGTTTTTTTCTTTGCTATAAACCTCACGGAACCCGAGACCTTTCCAACGAATGCAAAACCGTGGAAATCGGTTCGTGCGTTCTGGAGTTATATCGTCAGGAAGGAAAACCCGACTTATTTTTATAAAGTAGATAACGCCTGCATCGCGTTTTCGTAGAGACTTTGAAGAAAGACAAATTCAGGTGCGAGTGGGATTCCAAGATATTTATGTATTTAATATGCCAGATTAAATACTTTTAATACCAGTGAAAAACGCATCAAAATCGACAACAGAATTTAGAAAAACACGTGTCTTTAGTGTTCATAAGTTCATTTTAAGAGCTTTTTTGTTGAACTTTCGCGTTTTTCCTCTTTGATTTGATAAAATCATCAAATGAGTCCTATCACCATGTCCAATCCACTTCCTCCGGTTTCCTTTTGCGTTCCAGGATCACGGTGGCTTTTTAATACAGTCTTGCGACCTATTCATAGAAGTGTCAACTATTTATGAGTGCAGGTAAACATGAAAAGAGCACGTACCAAAAATCTTTGAAACAAGACTTAAAAGACTAACCCCCTTACTTATAAACATTGATAAGACGTTACCTACTTATCTTAAATAGCTCGTAAGTCACTTGCCATCTCTATTCATATAAATAGAAATGACAAGGACAGGTGATATTTAATCGGTAGCTAAGCAACACAAGTTTTTATAAGTAAGGCTGTAAATGCCATAAAACTGTTAAGATTTATTTTATCTAGGTCTTATCTAAATAGATATTTTATTACAGTCTGGAGATGTGAGACAGCCTTTCAACTTATCATTTTATCAGTAAATAACTATTTCATCATTGACTTTGATTTCTTTTATCTAGACTTCCTACAGTTAGGTACTCAGTCTATCTATCTATATATCAAGACCCTTTAACACCAGAATTTGCGCCATAGAAGCAAAAAATGATTTCAAATTGAAAGCCAGGTGAAGTTAATTAGGAGAGGTTTTCTATTATTTCTTGATTAAGATTTCCATAATTTGGAACTGGATTTTCATATTTTTAAGAACTTAATTTCGGTCCGTCAATTGTATCTCCAAATCTCCAATATACAAAAATCTATATTTCTGATAAATATCTTCTCAAAAATCTTGCCAATGATTGTCACCAAATATATGTATAATTTACTAGCAAACCCGGCGAACTCCGTTTCGCCACTAGATGGCCTCGTTTTCTTTGCTATAAACCTCACGGAGCCCAAGACCTTTCCAACAAATTCAAACAGTGGAAATCGGTTCGTGCGTTCTGGAGTTATAGCGTCAGGAAGGAAAACCCGGCTTATTTTTATATAGTAGATTATTTGGCTTTTAAAATGTCGACAAAACGTAAGAAAAAGATAAGTTGAATTGAAAAGATTGATTTAGATAAGATTTCAGAAAATGCAACCTTGTGCTTAAAATAATTGACTGAATTTCACCAGTGAAACTGTACTTTACCTGCTCATCAAACCACACTCAAATTCTTAAAATAATTTGAATTCGTCAATGTCTTCATAATTATTAATAAGTATTAGGCCACCAAAGCGGAGAGGAGAGGAGATGTGTTTGAATAACCAATCAGATGTCTGTAATAAGCGTCTGTCAATAAGCGGAGAGATGTGGACATCTGATTGGTTATTCAAACACATCTCCTCTCCTCTCCTCTCCGCTTTGGTGGATACCGGGTCTTCATCATCATCATCATATCAGCCGTAAGACGTCCACTGCTGAACATAGGCCTTCCCTTTGGACTTCCAGTAGGACCGGTTGTAAGCGGCCTGCATCCAGCGTGATCCTGTGGCCTTCATAAGATCGCCCACCTGGGTGGTCGTCCTACGCTGCGCTTGCCGGTGCTTGGTCTCCATTCGAGAAACTTACGGCCCCATCGGCCATCAGTTCTGCGTGCTATATGGCCTGCCCACTGCTATTTCAACTTGCTAATTCGTTGGGCTATGTCGATTACTTGGTTCGTCTACGAATCTCCTCATTTCTGAGTAGATATCATATATAATATAATATGCCACAACTATCACACAACGCCATTTAGTCCCAAGCTAAGCAGAGCTTGTGTTATGGGTACTAGACAACTGATGAACATACTTATATATTTCTAAATACATACATATTATAGATAAATTACACCCAGACACAGAATAAATGATCGTGCTCATCACACAAACATTTGTCCTGGGTGGGAATCGAACCCACGACCTCCGGCAAAGCAGTCAGGGTCACTAACCACTAGACCAACAGGCCAGATCGCTCAGAGAGACTCCGAGCATAGCCCTCTCCATAGCTCGTTGGACTATACTGAGCTTCCTAATGAAGCCTGTTGTAAGACCACGTTTCGGCGCCATACGTACGTATGGCGCCGAAACGTGGTCTTACCCTTCATTTATTCCAAAGTTTCACTTTCAGAAGCCCTAACTGAAATAATTGTTTCCACTTTGCCAGCGCTGGAACTTGGGAGTAATGAAGACGTCCTTTCACATTTTGTCATTGGCTTAGCTGTTAAAAGATCAATGCTACAAAGTTTAAAGTCTTACCTCCTCCCAGGCCAGTATGGAGCTCTCGACGGCGCTGATCCACATGTCGCCTGCGCCTGCGCTCACGTCGGTCAACCCGCGCCGCCCCCCGCCCCCCTCCTCCGTGGAATGCTGCAACAACAAATGGTTTTATGTCACTCACGGATGTTCAGATACAAGTAGAAATTTTCTTTCTTTATTTATTTAATTTGATTTTAGGTTGCACAAAGGCGGACTTAATGATTTATCTTATGAGTGCGCATTAATTAAGAATGTTAAATAAAATCTGATTTATTCACGAAATTAAAACTTCTACATTCAGCGCCTATTTTCATAATTTACCGTAACAAAATCCAAAAGTGTAAATACGATCTTCGCCATTTTGATGGCAGTGCTGGGTGGGGCTAAAAATCATAAAAAACGTGGTTTTCGGACATCCAACGGATCATTATAGGAGGAATGAATAACTCGTCATTTAGTATTGTAACGAATTCACACGTATTTCAACATAAATTAGCAGTGGTAATGAAAAATTTGATATCTGAACTCGAACTTTCGCGCCACTTTTGTCTGTTTACATTTTTATTTTGCACTTGGATCACACACGCGAGCTTTAACTCCATAATAATAAAGATAAATATCATGCCAAATATTATAAATAACGTAAAAAAGACCAGATCTTGGCGTAATTCTATAATACAGGGCCAATAACACGTATTTTTCATTACCACTACTCAATTTGTATTCGTAATCGACAACCATGTTATTTTTTTTAATCGTAATGATGTGTGAAACCGAGTATTCTAATCGATTCCATAATTGATTTTTTGTCAACTCGAGTGAAAAAAATAAGGAAATTAGGAAATCGATTAATAAAAATTAAAATAAATTTGTTTTATGCTTAGAATACAATTATTATCTATTATAATATAGTTTAAAGCTTTTATAATAATATTAGGTACATTGTCATTCCCAAAAAACAATAATAGACAAAGGAACAATGTCAGATAATAAATGTTTGAATGCGCGGCAATTATTTAATTCAAAAATTTTGAATTAGGAATGCACTCGCTGAGGTACTCGATAATCAAAATATGTAATTTAACTTTTAATTTATTAGCTAATTATTACTGTACATTTTATTTTGTACAATCATATAATTTTTAATGTTGAATGATTATAGAATGCCTTGGATTTTGATAGGCTTATTATAAATGAGTTTGTTTCCTACCAAATAAAAGTTTTTTTTTTTTATCGTGGTAAAATCATCAAATGAGTCCTTCCACCCCGGGCAGGGCGGGAGGGACTGTCAGACTTGTACTGACTAAAATCCACAGTGTCTTTCAATAGCCCTTTATGTTCCGGGGTCATGAAATAACTCCCGCGACCCCGGTAGGCTTTGGCCCTCTAAGTTCTCATTATGCTGACGCTCTTTGAGGCGCACGTGGAACACGACGCGCTGTCGACCCGGGCATGGTTCATGGTCGGACAGCGAGTTGCCCTTTACTCGCTGTCCGCATGCCCGTGCCTACGGTGGCCGGAGATCGTCTGCCAACTTCCGACGCTGCGGGCGCCTACCACTATGGTTGGGGCGGAGGGAGGACGCTGTCCTCTCCCTCTCGCGGCTCCAAACAAAAGATAGCCAAAATTAATTATTTTATTGTACAAATTTGTTTCGTGAGATTGGTTTGGTCATGTAAGTATTACACGTCAGAAATCGAGCTTTTGAAATAAAAAAAGAAAATGCTAGGTATTATATTTTTTTACACTATTCGATGTCGCTGAGGATCAAATTCGGTGAAGTAATGATAACTTGGTAAAATATGAACTATATACAAACAATAATTTAGTCATTGTACAGCAGAATAAAATCAAAATTCGCGCAAACTCACTTAAAGTTCGAAATTCAAAAAAATCGTTAATGTATTTACACCACGAAGTGATAATAAAAATTTGAAATAAGAACACTATGTTGTGAACATGTAGCGAAACATTATTTAATGGAAAAAAAATCCTTTTATCTCAAGTTTGTCGCATGTTTCTACTTCACAGAATATTGATAGTTTGATTGCTGAATTTATATTTCAAAAATTTAATTTTTATGATGTTATTTAATTTTTTATCAAATCGGCCTCGAGACTTCCTTAAGGATTTTTCGCTATTCCTCATAGTTTAAAATTTAGCCAAATACGCCCCGTTGGAAATTCTAATTGTTTGTTACTGCAAGGAATCATTTAGAAGTAGGTACATACTCCCATCTCTCAGCATTAGATCCGAACCCGGTGTTTGTCTTTTCACGTTTTTTAGATCCGTTTTAAAAAGATAAATTGAAATTAATTAACGAAAACACAAAATATAAGTAAAACCATATGATTGAATTTAAGTTTAGAATACACATAGGTATGTTTAGCCTCCAATGAAACACCGATAAATAAATTATTGCGTAAACGAAATAATACTTGCAAAGGACAATGGGCAAAAATGTATGGAACTTGGTCCAAGATCCTCCACTGATGACACTTATGGGAAATGAAAGTATATGGTTGTGACATCATTTTAGCAAAATATTATCAAAATCTGCCCTGGGGTTCTTTTTTTATGGCCGTTTAAGTAACTACCTAACCTAACCTAACCTCACCTAACTTTTTTATTCAGTTGTAAATATTGCCCGACACATAATACTGAACCATCTGGGAATGCGGTTGGCTTATGGAGGAGAAGAAGGAGAAGGAGCAGGAGAGGGAGGAGGGGTAATTGGAGGAGAAGGAGACGCAGGAAAAGAAGAGCAGGAGGAGATTGAGTAGGAGGAATGGAGAAGGAGAAGGAGATAGTTATGACATCATTCTGCCAAAGGGGGGGAGATTATCGAAATCTGCCCTGGGGTTCTTTTTTTATGTCTATTTAAGTGACTAAGGAGAACCTAACCTAACTTTACCTAGGAAAAGGAGAAGGAACCTAGGAGAACTTGAGAAGACAGAAGGAGCTGTAAGGATGAAGGACCCGAAGGAGAAGGAGAACCAGAAGGAGAAGGAGAAGTGGCTTAAGTGAGACTTCGAAGGAGACTAGAAATACCAAGGAAAAGAAGGAGAAAAGGAGAACCTAAAGGAAAGGAGAAGGAGAAGGAGAAGAGCTAAGGAGAAGGAGAAGGATGAAGGAGAAGGAGAAGGAGTAGGAGAAGTGAAGGATCTGGGAAGGAGGTTGAAGCTTATTAGAATACCAAGGAGAAGGACCTTAGAATAGCTAACCTAGAAGGAAAGGAGAAGTTCAGCTAAAAAGGAGCCCGAAGCACAGAAGGAGAAGGAGAATCTCGAGAAGGAGAAGAGAAGGCTTATGGAGTGAGAAGGAGAAGGACTAAAGAATAGACCGGAGACGGAACGGGGACGGAGACGGAGAAGATAGCTAGACCTAGACGGAACGGAGACGGAGACGGAGAGCTGTACGGGACGGGACGATGCCGGAGACATGGACTGGAGGTCTGGAGTAGAGAGGTAATAAATAATAAAATAATTATAAAAAGTGCTGCGGCAGTCCCCGAGTGCCGCATATTTTTTAGTGGCAGTTTACGCGACTACCCAACCTTACCTTAGCTGCCCTAAGCTAATATTTTTTAGATTAGCTGTAAATAATGCCCGACGGGAAGCGGTTGGCCTGCGTAGTGTGACTTAAACCAGCTAAAATACCAAAGAGACCTTGAATAGCTAACCTTGCGCGCTCGAACTGCTTAAGCGGTACCATTAGCTATTTAAGGTTTCTTTGGTATTTTTAGTGGGTGTAAGTCACACATAAGCCACTGCCGCCTTCCCAGATGTTCAGTATGCGTCGGGCATAATTTTTAGCTGAACCAAATAAGTTAGGTTAGGTTAGCTATTTAAGGTTTCTTTGGTATTTTTAGTGGGTGTAAGTCACACTTATGCCAACCGCCTTCCCAGATGGTTCAGTATGCGTCAGTCATCATTTTTAGCTGAACTAAAAAAGTTAGGTTAGGTTAGCTATTTAAGGTTTCGTTGGTATTTTTAGTGGATGTAAGTCACACATAAGCCAACCGCCTTCCCAGATGGTTCAGTATGCGTCGGGCATCATTTATAGCTGAACTAAAAAAGTTAGGTTAGGTTAGCTATTTAAGGTTTCGTTGGTATTTTTAGTGGATGTAAGTCACACATAAGCCAACCGCCTTCCAGATGGTTCAGTGTGTGTCGGGCATAATTTTTAGCTGAACTAAAAAAGTTAGGTTAGGTTAGCTATTTAAGGTTTCTTTGGTATTTTTAGTGGGTGTAAGTCACACTTATGTCAACCGCCTTCCCAGATGGTTCAGTATGCGTCGGTCATCATTTTTAGCTGAACTAAAAAGTTAGGTTAGGTTAGCTATTTAAGGTTTCGTTGGTATTTTTAGTGGATGTAAGTCACACATAAGCCAACCGCCTTCCCAGATGGTTCAGAATGCGTTGGGCATCATTTTTATCTAAAGTAAAAAGTTAGGTTAGGTTAGCTATTTAAGGTTTTTTTGGTATTTTTAGTGGGTGTTAGTCACACATAAGCCACTGCCGCCTTACCAGATGGTTCAGTATGCGTCGGGCATCATTTTTAGCTGAACTAAAAAAGTTAGGTTAGGTTAGCTATTTAAGGTTTCGTTGGTATTTTTAGTGGATGTAAGTCACACATAAGCCAACCGCCTTCCCAGATGGTTCAGTATGCGTCGGGCATCATTTTTAGCTGAACTAAAAAAGTTAGGTTAGGTTAGCTATTTAAGGTTTCGTTGGTATTTTTAGTGGGTGTAGGTAAGTCACACATGAGCCAACCGCCTTCCCAGATGGTTCAGTATGCGTCGGGCAGCAGCTAAATGCAAAGTTAGATTTGGTTAGATTAGGTAGTCACTTTCAAACCGAAATAAAAAAAGAACCCCAGGACAGATTTCGATAATCTTTTGCCAGAATGATGTCACAACTAGGTTCTTTCATTTCCCCTATGTGTCATAAGTGGAGGATCTTGGACCGCTTTTGCCCATTGTCATTTGAAATATTATAAAATTATTCAGATTTAGTTTCATAGACTTATTGCATGGACTGAGCTTTCTATAGTCAAAAAGCAGATAAATCAGTCCATGCTCTATGTCTTGTTTTACTTTTTTTTTCATGTTCGATTATGTTGCGAGTATCGATTAGGCTGAATGAAGGTTTTTAATCGTTTTGTGAATATTGGGTTTACGGTCAGCACTAAAAAGAGTCATGTTGCAACATAGTTTTTGCAAATTTTTATCCAGACTTTGATCGTTATTATTTATGAAATTATGTATGAACACTGGCAAATCTAGTAATGTATATAGTAAGTTATTTTACTCAAAAATGCATGTAATGTGGTCATTATTTTGACAACCTTGTTTGAGCAAAGTCGCCTTTGCCGGAGTGTTTCAAGGAGCGGCCAGTAATGTTTTTGCTGGCCGCTCTACAGGTCGGTAATACATTGCCGGCCGCTATTTTGACGTTTCAACGTTTTAAAAAGACAAATGCAAAAAGATTTTATTTAAAACACAGCTGTTTGTATATAAAGAGGTAGGCACAAAAAGATTGTATTCCATATTAAAAAAAAAAATACAAAGAAGTAACAAAAGCGCGGTTCAGCGTTTTAATTTTTATTTAGTGACTTTTTTTTTGCTTTAAGTAAGTGAAGAAAATATACATAACAGTCAAACACCGCATTAAAATTATCGCAAACTATTAGTAAGTAATATGAAACCCGGAAACCCGGTGTTGAATTTTAGTAACTGTACTTTTCATATTGTTATTTTAATTAATTTTCTAGTTAATACCTATATGTATTTTATTTAAATCACTTGCTGGTTTTATTTAGGTTAGGTACTTGCATTTTTGAGTAAAGCACTATACAAGCCTTGGCCCATTATGACTCTTCGCTGGTCACGCTATGATTGCCTCGAGCTAGCCTAGCTACGCTCTAGGCCTTCCAGCTTGGCCATCATGCGGCCCTTGCTGTCCTCACTGTAAAGGCCTCGGCCTCCGGCCTCGGCCTTTATCTCAGCTCGTCCATCAAGTGGTGCATGCTGACCGCGCTGTGTCGGCCTGGAGCTGCGCTAGGCTGCGCTGTCGGCCATCATCAGCGCGACCAGCAAAGTAGCCATTATAGGCCGCGGCAGTAATGTACTATTATTTATTTCACTGTTTAACCATTATTATCATGTGATAAGCTTCTTTATGTACATATTTTTCAGCACATCTAAATTACCTAGTTTTTGGAATGATGTAGCATTTTGTATGTTACACACATTTTACAACAGAATGAGGCAGTTTTATTGACCTCAACATGTTCTTAGAGATATTGTTCACAAACTTATCGCATGAAATAGCTGTAGTAACATATTTATGATCAAAAATTGGATGCTGAAAGTTGACAAAAAATATTGTGTAATAGCTCAAATTTCGAATCACCCGGTCGATTCAGCTGATGTGTCATGTGTCAAAATATTGTCGTGCAGAGTGGTTAACTATAGTCTGATTTTCTTATTATAATATTAAAAGAGAAATAAGTGGCTTCTGGAACATCACAAATAAATACACCGTGAGTCATCAACCTGAAACTAGTTATCTGTAAATAATGCGGGATTTCCCATCAATGACGTGTTTATGTGTGTTAAATAAATAGGTATTTAAAGCATCTTTTTTTTGGTCTAGTTCAAACATAATTTAATCTATAAATCTTTTAATTGCTTGACAGTCATGCATGCGACATGTGACAAAAACATGACTGGGGGAAGTTACTTTCCATCAAATTAAAAGTCCATTCCAAAGTAAAATATTTTACTCAAAAATGCATGTAATGTGGTCATTATTTTGACAACCTTGTTTGAGCAAAGTCGCCTTTGCCGGAGTGTTTCAAGGAGCGGCCAGTAATGTTTTTGCTGGCCGCTCTACAGGTCGGTAATACATTGCCGGCCGCTATTTTGACGTTTCAACGTTTTAAAAAAACTAATGCAAAAAGATTTTATTTAAAACACAGCTGTTTGTATATAAAGAGGTAGGCACAAAAAGATTGTATTCCATATTTAAAAAAAAATACAAAGAAGTAACAAAAGCGCGGTTCAGCGAAATTTTAATTTTTATTTAGTGACTTTTTTTTTGCTTTATGTAAGTGAAGAAAATATACCTAACAGTCAAACACCGCATTAAAATTATCGCAAACTATTAGTAAGTAATATGAAACCCGGAAACCCGGTGTTGAATTTTAGTAACTGTACTTTTCATATTGTTATTTTAATTAATTTTCTAGTTAATACCTATATGTATTTTATTTAAATCACTTGCTGGTTTTATTTAGGTTAGGTACAGTCACGCTCAAAATTGGTTTGTCGCACTTACAAGGCAATAGCTTAACGTCTAGTTTGACTTATGACCTTCTACTTTCGAGGGACACATGTATCATCAACTACTGATTGCATAGGATTCATAATTTCAACATTGTAAAGCGTGTCCAGTTGACTTAGTGGTTAAGCGGTAAGACCACAAAATTACTGTGATCAAAAAGACGCGAGTTCAAACCTCACAAAGTGATAATCTTTTTGTAGGTTTCTACTCAATTAAATAACCAATATCTAAGTTATTTATTTAAATATTGTGATAACATCAAAGAAACAAAAACTGCAAACGTCTTTACTAAGATTCGAACTCAGATCCATCTATTGATCGTGAATCCACTTAGCCCAACAGAAACAGTTATCAGCACATGTTAGATCATTGCGAATGAATGCAAAGGAATGTTAAGAACCGGTTTCCACTTTAGTAAAACACGGTTGTAGCACAAAATTGTGCGCCTGATTTTTTCTTTTTCAATTTCTTACTAAAGGCTCTGATAATGATGATGGTTTATATAAAGGGTTTGGAATAAAAAAAAATGCGTGATAATTATGATATAACAATAATTATATTTTTGTTGTTTAATGATAATATAATAATATTTAAGTATTATAAATTCGTAGATTTTTTTTTATTATTTTAACAAAATTATGAAATGATTCAATGGACTTTCGAAGAGAGCTATTAAACAATAAATAAGAAAATTCAACAAATCGAAATAAAAGTAAAAAAACGACTGTACTAACCCTTACTAATGTTTTATTATATTTTAACAAATAAATAAATACAGGGTATTTTTATACATATTATAGTGCGGACATTTTATTTTAATTATTATCTTTTAAGAAAATGAATAAAATCGTATAATTACTTTACCAAAAGAAATATTTAAGTTATCATTATTAAAGTTGATTATTTTGAAACAGTAACATGACACCGCGACCCTGAAATTTAATAGACTATTTGCCCTTTGCGATCCAGGGCAGTAAGAGCGAGCGAAGTGAGCTGGGGACTTGGGTCACCCTGACTCGCACAGGTTAGGTTAAGTAAGACCTTAGAACGCAAAAAGCTCATTTTCCTTTGCTTTCCCGGGCGGCGATGCCCTTTTACGGTGTCAATATAAGAGTTTTTAGCACCGCGACCCTGGAACGCAAAGAGCCAGTCGATCTTTGCGTTCCCAGGTCGCGGTGCCAAAAAAAGGTTGTGCTTTGACCACATCAAGTTTCTTCGGCTTCACCAAGTGCGATTTAGCAAAAATGAAGTTATATATTACGGAAACGATATTATTATAAATAAACTACGCACTTCATAAAAAATACCCTGTATAGGATAGCGAGGTTACTATTAGCTTAAATATCTGTTTCATTACGAAAAGAGGATTGAAGCTCAATAACCTCGAATCTTAATCCTAAAATAAAATATAAGTGTTAATAAAACTATGTTAACGTTTCCAGTCTATTTACAATAAAAAAAAAAACATAATGTCTTAAAAATATTCTTGCGAAAATCTTAAACGTTTTTTTTTTCCTGTAAAACGTAAACGGTTTTTAGCTGATGTTCGATGATATAAGCCTTCAGTGTTGAGTGCACGGTGAACGGTTATTAATTTAAGTTACTCATTGAGGGAAACCTTATCCTTCGTTTTCGTTTACCATATTTTGACGTCCATGCATATCCTTTACAACAATCCGTATCCATAACAAGTGTTCCACTTCGCTCTCTTTAAGCTTTGTTTTTTTTTTTCTCATATCCCACAGACTCACAGTATTTCAACACTAGAACAAAACAAGTAATATCTTTATGTAAAATACAGCTGTTGATTTATTTTAAGAAAAATCTATACACATACTAAGTATCAATCAGATTTTTTTACTTTTAAACAAACCGATTTTAACACTTTTTAATACGGAATCTTATAATATAATCAATAAGAACATTAACATGTGAAATAATAAAAATTTAAATGTTAATACTCACACTTAGTCCGGTTTCATTTGACATTTGTGTTATGTTTCATTCACATTTATGTAGGGCTATAATATTCGCCCCCAATCTTTATATGAAAATTCCATTGTTTATATTGCACTGCAAATCGGTAATCATAACAAGTGTAATCGGAGATTCAAACAGTCGTCACACACAATAACCAGGAATCAACAAGTCAACGTTCTAATAAAGGTGATTCGAAACGAACTAACATATTTGTGTCTACCCTACAAATAATTTACTTTTGTTTTCTGAGATCTACCGACAAAACTTTATTAATGAGAACATAACAAACTATACACACAACACTAATGACGATCGAACTAATATTAGTAATTATAAAAAAAAAAACTAATTTTAACTAACAAAATCCTTTTAAAATTGTATTAAAAATAACAAAAAGTATAAAGTAACGATTAAAAATTAAGAAAATGAAATTATGAATGGTAAAAAAAAAGTAGGTGATTTGAACTCACGCCACAGCTCGTCAGTCATCGCACTATCTGAGCGGTATAGTTTACCACTGTGCCAACATTACTTGTAGGAAACTGGTTGAAATTATGAAGTATACCATAAGTTGATTTGATTTGTATAGTATTAAAACAACTTATAACAAAAGGACGTAAGTCACAGCGAAGCGTCAGGCTATTGCGTTGAGAAATTGACAAAGGATTTTTGAATTCGACTGTACTTGCATTTTTGAGTAAAGCACTATACAAGCCTTGGCCCATTATGACTCTTCGCTGGTCACGCTATGATTGCCTCGAGCTAGCCTAGCTACGCTCTAGGCCTTCCAGCTTGGCCATCATGCAGCCCTTGCTGTCCTCACTGTAAAGGCCTCGGCCTCCGGCCTCGGCCTTTATCTCAGCTCGTCCATCAAGTGGTGCATGCTGACCGCGCTGTGTCGGCCTGGAGCTGCGCTAGGCTGCGCTGTCGGCCATCATCAGCGCGACCAGCAAAGTAGCCATTATAGGCCGCGGCAGTAATGTACTATTACTCAAAAATTCATGTAATGTGGTCATTATTTTGACAACCTTGTTTGAGCAAAGTCGACTTTGCGGGTCTGTTTCAAGGAGCGGCCAGCAATGTTTTTGTTGGCCGCTCTAACAGGTCGGCAAAACATTGCCGGCCGCTATTTTGACGTTTCAACGTTTTAAAAAAACAAATGCAAAAAGATTTTATTTAAAACACAGCTGTTTGTATTTAAAGAGGTATAGACCAGGCCGCAAGAAGACATTCGTATGCAAAATATGAGGACCGAGTTTTGAGTTTTGTAATATATTTTTAAGATTGTCAAGATATATATTTTTGATGTTGCCAGCAATTATCGTGGTCCAAAAAAAAAAAACCGCACTGTTGTCTCAGATCAATAATACGTTGATATTTGTGGGTTTTGATCTGAATAAATTTCATGATATGGCATTACATACTGATTATACTTTATTATGACGAGACCTTGATAAAATTATTGGAAAATATAGTAGAAAAACACATGAATACATAATTACCTATATATTTAAAAGAACAGGGTATGGTCGTGAGACTCGCCTACAGCCGAAATCGCTAAACGTAGAAACTTGGATTTTGGACAATAGTTGCAGCCTACGATTTAGGGGGGCTAAAAGACGGGATTTTGTGAAAATCGTCCTCTAAAGGGGTGAAAAGGGGTGAAAACTACTGTATGAAAAATCCTATTCCTTGGGTTTATACATTTGAAACTTGTCATGACTAAGAACACAAGTAAATAAAAAAGATTAGCACTATTAGTTTTTTAAAACTACCCTCCATTAGTGATCTAGTCGATGTTAAAGTTTGTATGGAAAAACATAACGCGTGATCCGATTACGTTGAAAATCAGTATATAAAGACAAAAACAAAAATTATCAAACACGTGTTTTTGGATTTTTCGAAAATCACCCCCAAAGTTAGTGAAAAGGGGTATTCAAATTTAAAGGGAAATATTTTAAAGCGCACAACGTATAACCTGAATTTTGGATGGTAGTTGCAATTTATCATGTAGGTGAGCACCAAGAAAGGATTTCAGCTTTAAGGGGGTGACAATGGGCATTATTAGTTTTTTAAAACTACCCTCCAATGATACTCTAGACGATGTTAAAGTTTGTATGGGAAAATCATAACTTGCTAACCGATGAATTCGAAACCCGATATATGGAAACTAGATCAAAAATAATCAAACACGTGTTTTTGGGTTTTTCAAAAATCGCCCCCTAAATTGGTGGTAAAGGGGTGATTAAGTTTTAAGGGAAGGATTTTACTACGTGTAGTGCGGTAGTATTTTACAAATTTCTGGACCACTCCAGACACTGGCAACATGCATTTTTAAATAGTCCAAGAACCCATCTGCATACTTCATAAAACAGATTGCGGTCCTCATATTTTGCAAACGAAATTCCTTCTGCGGCCTGGACTAGTAGGCACAAAAAGATTGCATACCATATTTAAAAAAAAAAAATTCAAAGAAGGAACAAAAGCGCGGTTCAGCGAATTTTTTATTTTTATTTAGTGACTTTTTTGCTTTATGTAAATAATAATAAATGAAATGCAGTCAAACATCGCATTAAAATTATCGTAAACTATTAATAAGTAATATGAAACCGGGAAAGTCGGTGTTGAATTTTAGTAACTGTATTTTTCATAATTGTTATTTTAATTAAAAATCTAGTTAATTAATATATATTTTATTTAAATCACTTGCTGGTTTTATGTAGGTTAGGTACTTGCATTTTTGAGTAAAGCACTATACAAGCCTTGGCCCACTATGTCTGCTTCGCTGGTCACGCTATGATTGCCTCCAGCTAGCTTAGCTACGCTCTGGGCCTTCCAGCTTGGCCATCATGCAGCCCTTGTTGTCCTCGATGTAAAGGCATTTATCTCATCTCATCCATCAAGTGGTGCATGCTGACCGCGCTGTGTGGGCCTGGAGCTGCGCTAGGCTGCGCTGTCGGCCATCATCAGTGCGACCAGCAAAGTAGCCATTATAGGCCGCGGCAGTAATGTACTATTAGTTTCGGATATAGCCATCCACGCCCGCTGAAAAATTCACCCTGTATACCGCAAGAGCAACTACTTCGCTTGCCAAAAATACGTGCTAGCTTACGACCAAAAATCGTGAGTGGCCATTTTCGCACTCGTCTAAGTCGGTCTTTATAAAAATATATTGCCTATTTAAAAGAGCTTTTAAACTTAGATAAGTACATGAAAATAAGGCCACTCAGTAGTTGTGTTTCGTATGGTTCCACTTGTTTACAATATCCTGATTCATCGAGGCGAAGTTCACACGAAATCAATCAAGGTCATACTATTCCTGTTTTATCTTACTACATCAAGACGTGTACTATTGGGATACGGCGTGCTTGGTAGGGTTTGCCATTCGGAAAAAATAAAACTTCGATACAAAAGACTTGTGTAAGTAGGTACCAAAAATCTGATCTTTCTTTTGACCTCTATTTTTTTTTTATTCTATTGTACCACCAATAATTTGACGAAGACAGGACGCTTTTAAATTCAATTTTAGTGCTTCCTGACGTCACAAACCTCTCGAAATTTGAAGCATTTATCTTTGTTAATATTCACTAATATAATAAAAGAAAAACTACGTGACCAGTAGGTATTTTTGAAAACTCTGATTGACTAATTTGATTGTAATTTATTGATGCTGAAAAGAAGCCTATTGCAAGCATGAGGCGAGATAGGGGTCAAACAAAAGCCTATAGCTGAATAAAAAAAAATATGTTCTTTCCCTAATGCTCGCCAACTACGTAATAAAAAGAACTCTTGCGCAGTGCGGCTCGAGAACGCATGCAGAACCAGGCCTGGCTCACTCCGCAGTGTAGGTATAAAACTGCAAGCAGCGGCGGGAACCACTTCGGAGTGGACATTTAGTCGGTTGCCGCGCGCCCCCCACTACGCACGCGCTTACCTAAATAATATTTAAGTTTGGTGTTTGGTTGAATTTACGCATGAGTTTAAAAAAAATATATATGATGAAGAAAGAAAAATACTGCATAACGTTTGGTTGTTTAAATAATGACAGTGATAGGAGCCTCACGTTTCACACACTACCGCGTGTTTTCGAAAGGTATGAAAAAAAGTGAATATTTATCTATGTAGTACATATTTAATAATGATCAAAAAACCTCAGATCAAGGAATAGGCAGATAGAACGTGCGCGAACAACAAAGCGACCACAGTTTTTATTTATGTGTGCGCGGCAGATAAGTGGCGCCGTGTACGGACACGTGCATCTGTGTGCGTTTACGGTTGCCAGATATTGAGAAATACTCCCACATTTTTGTTCAGTTACATTGTTCTCAAATACTGTACTACATTATTTTTTATTTGGAAACGCTATTTTGCTTTATGGTTATACCTACCTAGAGCATAAGCGTGTAGTATTTATTATTTATCAGAATAATAATAAGGAATAAAAGTTAATATGCGTAATTACTTACTACCTATTTAATTACTCCTTACCTATTTAATTCTCACAATAATGTACCATGTACCATCACAAGTTGAATGATGTAACAAAGATTTTATTATAATTTTGGCGATTGAAAAAGAGTGTCCATGGAGTTTCTTGCCCGTTCTTCTCCATACTTCATAAACCCCAATATGTCTTGAAATATAAAAATTTTAAAGCACAGTACACCGATTGTACATACATGGATTCTTTACATAAAAATACTAGATACGTGTTTCAGGTTTCGCATAAGCAAAAACTAATGTTGTATAGGTACTATAGATTACGACTGTGCAGTTGTTTTGACGAATTTGATCGATATTTTTAATGCACAATACACATTCCTCTAATTCAGGGTAATTTACCCGTCATAAACTAGCAACACAGACGATTTACTGTCAAGGTTTTGTGTTTCAAGTGAGCCGAAAATATTTTATGGAAAATAAATACCAAAACAATAAAAATAACAAGAGTTACCTGTGGAAAGATATTCCATCTTGTTTTTTTTCTTTTTGTGAACAACTTTTGCAGTGTTTAAACACACAAAACGGCATGTTTTGGCATAAAATGGCAAATCACTAGTGACGTGTGAGCGAGACGATGCGTAGCTTGGTACTGTCGCGAGTTCGTAGCAACTTTTGATTTTGTATTAACTTTGGTGGAACCACTCGCGTGTTCTGAGCGCTCTATCTGCCTATTTGTTTTATCTGAGCAAAAAACTATCTACCTGCTAGTGGCGTGCTTATTAATGTCATTAAAGTACCGGCTAGTAATCATGATCAGTTAAGCATGATTAGGTAGGTTACAAATTTGGCCTACAAGACGACCAAGATAAATAAAATAGACGATTATCAAACCTGACATCACTCTCACTCACCTAAGCTGAATACGTAGGTAGGTCGAATTATGATCGGCAAAAAGTAGGAAGATGTTTACGTTATTGTTTAGACACGTTCAAACTCAGAAAATGGCTACACTACGCATTCAAGTTCAGCAATCGTAATTCTCTTCGCGACTTTTTTACCTACTTACCTACAAAGACACGCAACACGGGGCCTGTGACAATGAAATGAATGAAATGATAAGGACTAGTTACCTATTTTTCCGTAAACGATAACAATCGATCTTTAAAGTTATGACTACAGCTTGGCCAGAACGGATTGAAACGGAACTAATCTTTTTGTTTCCGACAACGTTTTAAAATCTTTGATATTTGATGTAAACAAAGACCGCAGGTTTGTTAGATTTATTATTGTGCCACAAAACTAACGTAATAAGAGAAAAAAAGGCGCGCGGCGGAGGCATCGCACGACCTGGGTGGCGATTGTCACGGATGAGGTAATAAAGCCTTACATTTCAAATATTTTTTAATTATTTTTCTTAAGATGAAAATATGTTTAAAAATATAAAAATAATACGTAGAAAAGATAATTAACAATAATTATTATAAACCCGACTTGCGACCTGACTGCGTCATAATAACGAATTAAAATTTTATTTTTAAATTTTGAAATCTCTTAAATACATATATTATTTTATATTATAAACGTGTTTTAGTCATTGGATACATAAACTGGGCTGCCGTTGTAAGGCGACAAAAAAGTCACGGTGTATATATTATTCCACACGTAAGGTGCCGTAGGTACCTACTGTTAACATTCTGTGCTACCAATCGATATGAATATGAAGTAATCGATGACGAAACAGAAAAAGATATAGGCTGATGATAAAAACAAAATTCCTTGAGGGACTTAAGGAGGTAATGAGGAGTGATATATATTTATGTTAATATTAATTAACATAAATATATATGTAATAACAATAATAAATAAAACAATGCATAAAATACGTATTCCTTTTCCTACCTAACTGTGCCCAAACTCGCGAGTCGCAACCCTATTGAGCTTGACCGACAGTAACCTTTTAATGTCGTTGGCGTCAGATAAACTAAAATGAACTCTCGCGCGTCACTGTTCAGTTCATTTTTGCTTGCGCACGGGAAGTTTAGGCTATTATAAAAGTAGGTGGGTGATGCGGGTGCAAGTAAAAATGGACTCTATTCTTTCGTGCATAGATTTTACATTTGTTTGTTTTCTTTTTGGGAGTAAGCCTTCTGTGCCTTTAGGTACTATTATATATTCTGTGGCAGAACCGGGATTTAATTTCCGTTTAAAACCGCTTATTAGCTTCACTTGTTATTAACAATGCAATCAAATCTAAAGGCAATTTAGCATACTTCCAATCTGTGGTATGGAAATAAAACGTATGTTTTAAGGAAGGTGCAGCGAAGGCAGGTCTACCACAAGGTTCCACAAGGTTACCAAGGGTTCCGCCTAGCCCTTTCCATCATCGGACTACAAGACGTACGGCAATGCGCCATCGAAATATGGTGGGCATCCCTCCGGTGCGTACAAAGCGTTTAAAATAAGCGCCAATACCTTTATTGTACGCACAGCTAAGGAGTGGAATTACCTGCCGCCATCTGTATTTCCCGACAGCTATAACCTTGGGGTCTTCAAGTCAAGAGTGAACAGGTTACTTCTAGACAAGCGTGCTTTATCGTCGACCACATCTTCGCTTCAACGCGTCAAACGCGAAACTATCTATAATAAAAAAAGGTGGACCGAAGAAATAGTGTGATTTGCAAGCAACCGATGGATGCAAGCGACGGATTGTCATTCGGCATGGAAGCCTTAAAACCCCTTCTACACGATCAGACCCGACCACCGACAGAGGTGATGATGAAAAAGGAACACCATAGCGAAGCTAAAAGGCATATGCTCATCCTGTAGTAATATTTTGTGACATAGACCATTCTTGGGAACATGGGAACCTTCTTGGTTATAGATATTAAAGGCACGGTTGGTGTAGTGACCGAACGATCGACAGCCACGTGTCGCAGGTTCGTTTTCCGATAGTAGTTGTAAGTACTATCTAAGTAGGATATACAAATAGTTGTTTCTGGTGCGTGAGTAAACGTGCCCAAGACTCAAGAGAAAATCCTAGTGCGAGACAATGGCTTTTTTTTAAACAATTTGGGATAGAAATTTCCCAAGAGCTTGCAAGTGGGTATAGGTTTAAACTGTGCGTTGTCTATCAGTGAATGTCAAAAATTAAGATATTTGTTGCTCTTCAATTTATAAATATCTCTGAACTTCATAACATTCTGAAAACAATAACTGATAACAAAAATAAGTTACGATCCTGAGAACATCATTGGAAACAATGTTGACCGTGAGAACAACAGAAGCCGGTTTAATTCATATAATACAAGTTATTGTAATTATATTCCACAGATAATAATAAGAATTAAATGAATTATAAACAAGATTGAACAGCTGTTTATCAACTGGTTTTGTTTCAATTAAATAAGTAAAGGCACACGATTTTCTCGTTCAATGAACTGCCAATTAGATTTCGCACGCAATTTATGTTATGACTTCTTCGTTATTAACGTCAATTTAACATTTTTTTTTTTAAGTTGCAGTAGGAATATAATATTTCTTGCATCTTGGATGCGTTTACAAATACTGTTACGGTGTTTGTATAAGTTTGTAAACGCCCCCACGACAAAGGAGAAAATGACTATTGTGGGACAGAAGAAAAATTAAACTCATTCATACAACCAACACCACTAACTTAACTGCGGGGAGGCCTATGTTTAGCAGTGGACGTCTTACGGCTGATATGATGATGATGATGATGAACACCACTAACTAACTAAATATTATGAACGTGTTAACACACCAACACCACAAAAGTAATTAAAAAAAACACGTTTTTCTTTAAAAACCTTCCTACAAGGAAAAAGCACAAACCGGCAACTTTGCTCAAAACCACAGAGTAAACTCAAAAATTACGCACCCGTTTCACTGAACAACCTTCAAAAACAATACCTGTTGCTATCCCGAGTAGGTATGTGGACGCGAAAACACGACAAAAACGTATGTTTTTATATACGGAGGGCGTAATGTTAAAAACACGTTTGCTCGCACCGTGAGCTGACGTCGAACTGATCGTACATAAATTAATTGTAAATGAACGATGGCGCCGTTTATTCATGCGTTCGGAAACGCGGAATAATCAACGGGCTTGTGTAGTAATATTTGTAACGTTTAAATAAGTGTATGGAGGAGGAAAAAAATTACCTTTTTTCGTTGTTGAATAAGGTAATTTTGTTTTTATTTACCTAATGAGATTAAAGTGTACAGGACATAGCATATACACACTTTTTTTTTTTAATTTAGCGATAATCTCGCGTTTGCCCACAATGTCGCTGTAAGCGAAGATGTGGTCGACCCCCGACGCTGAAGCACGCTTGCATAAACTCAAGCCTATTTTCCAAAGGATAAGGGTGCTTTCCCACCAGATATTATGTGCTATGTAGCTGTGCTGCGAGAATGTAAAAGCTGAGCTACGAAACTGTATGAACGTTTCCACTGATGCTACACTATTTGTAGCGATGCGAGTAAAGCAGGCCGCACACCAGGCATACATTTGTAGCTCGATAATTGTAGCGCCACACTTGAAGCGTGACACATTTAACGCCCCCGTATATTTGGACGTGAGTAGAGATGTGCCGTTGCCGGGAATATTGCCCTAGGTGGGAATATAGGTGGAAATATTGCCGGCAATATTGCCGCGAGTGGAAATATTTGGGAATATTGCTTAATTTTAAGACAAAGTGAGTGCGAAAACTATTTAAAATACTTAAAATTAGCATTTACGGACCATGACCTACATAATATATAAAAAAAAAACATTGTTTTGGAAAAAAATGCCAAAATTGCCGGCAATTTTTGGCAATATTCCCGGTATTTTACCGGCAATATTGCCCATTGTTGCCGCACACGTCAGTGAATGTAAGAAATTACACAAACATTTTAAGATAAGACGATGACGATCATTGTATATTTAATAAATATTGAACAAAAAGGCATAAATTCGACTAGTGGCGGCGACTTTTGATAATTATATTCACCTCCTAACTAGCTCAAACAAAGTAACGTAGTCCAAAATCGTGTTTTAACGATTTCCCTCTATAACTGTTCGTTGAGTGGGCTACTAGTTTTTCATGTAAAATCACATAGCAAAAACAACGAGTATAAGAACCTATACAATATGGAAATAAAAAAGTCTAAATCTATATCAAAACTACAAATAATAATCAACAAAAATAAAATTATTTTAAAACACTTGTTTCGGTAATTCTTACATAATTAGTAAATCACTGTTTAGAGTAAAAACTTAACTTATAAGGCGGACTTGATGCCGCAACGCATTATCTGCAGTTATATAAACTGTACCTGCAGTAAATAATAAAATATACTGGTGTTATTTGACTGGCAACATTGGCAATATTGCCAAAGTTGCCGGCAATTTTGGTATTTTACCGGCAGTGGCAATATTGGGAATATTGCCGGCAGTGGGAATATTGCCATCAGGCACATCACTAGACGTGAGCACGCACACCGAAGCAACATTTGTAGCGGGTGCACTTTGTAGCGAGACGTTGTCCTCGCCACACAAATTGAAGATCGAACACGTTCGTTTTTTGTGGTGCGTTGGTTTGCAAAAATGAAAGAAAACATTGAATTTTACTTTGAGTTTATTGCAGAGGTTGAAAAAAACCCTGTATTTAACAATCATACGCTCAATGGCTACAGTTACAGACGAATTACAGAAATTATTTGGAGTATCTTACTCCAAATAATTTCTGTAAAGGCAAAAAATTCAATTAATATAATTAAATGGATGAAACCAATAAATTCTTTTTTTTCTCATTAATCGCCACATCAAGAAATCGTCGTCATCAGACGATGATGTCGACATTCTCAAAGCGGAGCCACGCTACAACTGTGCTTCCGATGTGCGCATATACAATACATTTGTAGTAAGCTGAATTGTAGCGCAATGATTGTGGCGACGTAAATGTTTGATGCGTGTAGCGTGTGGCGCTGGTGTGCGGCCTGCTTAAGATGTGCTATGAAGATGCGCAGCTCGAGCTATGCGATATATCGATAATTAATAGGGAAGACGACCAATAGCACGCAGCTATAGCGTGGAGCAATAGCACGCTTCCTTCCAAATTAAAAACACATCTTAGTTAAATCCTTTTCAGTGCTGTGCTACGTAAACCAATAAATATGATAATGATTGGTGGATATCAAACGCATCCACAGCAACGTAGCATAGCCCACCTCTGGTGGAAAAGCAGCCTTAGCCCAGAGCGCCTCCAGCTACGATGCTTACATACTCCTTTCATCTTGTCCACGTTCATACATTTGGTCACACATGTACGCCGGTTACAAATATTACGATGCAGCAGGACTCCCGAGATTGAGATGAAGTCTATTGCGAGCATATTGAGATACTTTGAACCCACAATCCTGTTTGCTAAGGAAAGTAGTAATGTATTGGGAGATCATAAGAGGGCTGAGTCACTCGGGATGATATGGTAGACAGACAGTGTATACCAAGATGAACATTATAAGATTTCCTGGAAGAGGACAACATAGGTCCTGTATTGACCTCAAATGGGAAAGTTGGATGATATTTAGTAGATTTTGGAGTCGGCAGTATGACTTTTTAAGGTCTATACTAATATTATAAAGCTGAAGAGTTGCGCCTGTTATCTAACTTTTTGAAGAGATTAGGTTTGTGCGATGCGATATTCTGGGGAATTTTCTGGTTCGAATTCAAAAAATGTTTTTGTGTTGGATAGTATATTTAATAGGAAGGCTATTGGCTATAAAACATCACGCTACGATCAGTATTAGCCGAACGGCCGCGTTGAAACCTAGGTGAAACTCTAGTGATTAAAATTGCTGTTAATTTAGAAGAAAGCTCTCATGATTCAATTCTGGTCATGATCAAAAGAAGCGAGCATTTCCAACGACACCAGAAGTAATTCAAAACTTTAAAGGCACTAAAAGCATTTGAAACCACATGAGTATATCCCAAGTGCAAAATTATCAGTGTAAGCTCGCGTTTAGTTGACTGGTTCCGATATTATCAGTACGACGTGTGTTCAGCCATGCGAGAGCATCCGATAGCTCGGTACCTGTTTGGAACTGATCACTCATATCATGACGACAGTGTTTTAGCAAGGTGTAGGCTTTGGTGCTTACTTACATATACCTATCACGTTTCAAAATTCTTTTGATTTTGTAGGGAGCGAGTCTGATATTTCCTTTATGATAAT
This sequence comes from Agrotis segetum, assembly GCA_036375495.1. Taxonomy (NCBI): domain Eukaryota; kingdom Metazoa; phylum Arthropoda; class Insecta; order Lepidoptera; family Noctuidae; genus Agrotis; species Agrotis segetum. The sequence continues at coordinate 172,092 of JAQSVV010000280.1, read as the reverse complement.
TATTTTCGGAATAATTGAAGCTTACATATACAGATACAGTCGCACAACCCGATTTTTCAGGTTAAGCCACGCTTGCCCAGGTTGGTCTATGCATGGGTGACTGTCACTCTATAAATCGGAATCGAATATTTCAAACTTTTAAGGTTAAGGCGCATAGTACCCTCAATGACCTTGAACATTCAGGCGGAGCTAAACGCACACTTACATAACTGCACCGCACATATTAATATGTCCCGAGTATACTGCGATACCTCAAAATGATATCAGAGACTATGCAGCGAGGCAGGAACAGCTGCAAAAACCCGCCTTCGCCCGGTTTTTATATGTGGAAATCTCAATTTTCAACATATTCTTTGTAAAATACTGACTGATTTACATGAGCGTTACTCACTTTGTGGTAAATTTTAACACCAATTGATACATTCAAAAATATTTTAAATAAACGAAGCCGTTTAGAAGGAGTGAGCATTTATTTGAACAAAATAGCGTGTTGTTAAATATTTTTTTACAGTTCAACTATTTGTCATAAGAATATAAAATTTACTCACATTGTTGTACATGAATATACATTCAACATATATTTTTTTGCAATCTCTAAACCCAGCCGTTAATCAGGAGTGTGCTTTAGAATGTAACGTTTTTACGGCTTAAAAGGCGCGAAGGCCCTTAAGTAAATTCTATAAAGGTTCTGATAAAGTTGAGCATTCACTTGTAACAGAACATCGAGCATTCGCCGTTTTTTATTTTGTCGAAGTGAACAACGAACAGAGGCCTTACCACTAGCTTTTAACCCGGCGTCATTGAGGTTGGGTCAAAATGACCCGGCTGGTTTTGAATTCGGAATATTTTTGAAAGTGTGCGTACGACGATGCCCTTCTGTACAGTAGCTGGAGCCAATAGTGTGTTCTAAACGTTTCCGACGAGAAATCAATGTGACAGCCACCGAGCTGGAAGTTACACGCGTTTAATTTTCAAAAAGGTAATTTTGACCCATCCTCACAATTGACGTTACCATTTTGTGCCATTACCAACTAATCAATTTTTATCATTGTTTATTGATTTTTGGTGTGTATGTTAACGGTTTTTTCTTTTCGCTTTCAAATTTTTTTTCTACTCACTTTCGTCGATTTATGAGAAAACAGATTCCTCTAAAATGTTCATATTTTCAGTCTAATTTCCTACTCTCATTTTTTTTTATAAGTCAATCATCAAATAAGCTTCTCTTCAGTCTTCCTACCCAGGGCAGAGTGAGAAGGACTGTCAGACTCGTACTGACTAAAATCCACGGTGTCCTGCATCAATAGCCCTTTACGTTCCGGGGTCACGGTAATTCGTAAGACCCGCGTCCCCGTCAGATTGTGCCCTCTAAAGGAGCCCCGACATTTGCTGACAGGCTGACACTCTTTGAGGCGCGCGTGGAACACAACGCGCCATCGACCCGGGCATGGTCCATGGTCGGACAGCGAGTCGCCCATTACTCCCAGTCCGCATGCCCGCACCTACGGTGGTCGGGGTTCATCTAGCGACGTCTGTCGTCGTGGGCGTCTACCACTGCGGCTGGCATGATAGGTGGGCGCTGTCCTCTTCCTCACGCGTCCCGCCTCCTCCTTAGCGAGCATGAATGAGGATACTATTTGGGGAAGGATTTGTTGGTGAATTATCAGAAAAGCCTCGAGCAAAATTACGCGATGTCCGCAAACAGTTTCAAGTGTGTCCTGCTAAAAGGAACCGCAAAACAAAGCACACATATCAAGCTGGCCCCAAATATATTTGTCCTGAACACCTCATATCTTTTTGTAGTCACTGCGCCTCTAACGATGAGTGTAAATAGTGTTTTTAATTTTTTTTTTAAAGATATAATCCTTCAGGTTAGAAAAATGCCATAAGTATACAAATTATACTGATTACTATAATAATAATATCCTAAAAGCACAAGAGATCCTTGTTTCGTTACTTTTTTTAGGAGTTTATGTAAAATTTTATTAAACAAATTAATTTTTTCTGAATTATGTTTTTCTTTTTCATTTTCAACAAATAAATACCCTAATAATTGTATTACAACACCAGTTTACGAATACACTCAATAACTATGGAAATATCTCGATTTTAATATACGGGTAATATTGACCCACCTCAACGCCCATGTGCCTAATTCCTACCACAATGACGCCGGGTTAACGCGATCCAGTTTAGGCTGTGAGAAAGAGACAGAGCTATACAAGTCGTCTAGTGCCATCTCTTTCCCACAGCCTAAACTACAACAGCGTTAAGAGCTCGTGGGAAGGCGTCAGAGCCGAGCATAAAGCCAAACACCGCAACGAACATTTTCACGATCTTTCTAGCGAACGCTCTAGTCGATGATCGTCAATTTTTTTCTTCATAAAGATGTCAAACTTGATAGTCGTCTCGGTAAAAAGCTCGCCAGAATCCGCTGCTACCTTGAAAGGACTAATTAGTGTCCATGAATTAGTGATAGAGTAGGCGTGAATTTTAACGCTGAAACATGATTGCTTGTAGCAGTCATACATAACTTAGCATGGGTATTTTCATTAGTAGAAAGTGCAATTTGATTTCACGCTATGTGTAAAACTAGATGTTTCCCCGCGGCTTTACCCATTGCTCGGCCCCTATGGCGTGGACACTGTACATTTTAATGGACTATAAAACACAAAAATATTTTTCCAATTCGAACCAGCAATTCCTGACATTAGTGGTTTAACCATGCAAATTCTCCAGCTTTGTAATATTAATAGGTATAGAAGTTTGGAGCCAGAACGCAGCAATGCTGCTTAACATACAAACTAAGCTGTACTTTCTCAGATGATGCTCGTATCTATATCAATGAGCTACAGATTACCTGAACCGTTTTGAATGGGTATGATATGCGGAAAGCTGTTCCCAAAAATATATCGCATGGTGAATACAGTCCTAATCTCTTCAAAGTTAGACTGAATAGGTTTCTTATGACAAAATTCGCTCCAACGTCGACTTTGTACCTGTGTTTCTTTTTGCTGCACTGACCTAGACTATGTTCAGGAGCAAACGGACAAAGAGGCAAAGGGCAACGGATTTTTTTTTAAGACGACGATCTTAAAAAAAAATCCCGTTGCATTTTGCGTCTTTGCACCTCACTATCGTGGAAAATAAACCGTTTAACGTTACAATTAGGGTCTACATTCAGGTGGCATCCTATGCATCGTCCTAACTAATCAATATCCCGCGGCCTTTGTCCTACTAGCCAACGTAGAAAAACAGGTCATTTCCAACATAAATCATTAAAAGCTACAACTAGTTGTAGAAATGTTAACAACTTTTTCCTTCTACTCATTAATACAAGTTAATTGTACATTGTTTCATCCGTATCGTATTTAAGGTGCGATTCTGACGACGAACGTAAAGGCCTATTTACACAGCGTAGGTACGAAGTTGCATACCAGTTTGACTAAATTGTGGACTATTAGTAGACAAATTATTTAGTTGATCAAACTAATACTGGCTTTACAGCAAACTGCATTGACATACTGATAAATTATTCGAAAGAGTTGCCGAAGCCCTAGCCGGGTGAAGCCGCTGGCAACAGGTAAAAAGCTGTAACAAAGGGTTACTGAAGGTATATTAGTGTGTACGCTAGGCCTGTACCATTAAAGAGCATTTCACACAGAGAGACGACGACCACGACCCGCCCCGCGCCCGACCCGCGCACGCTTTCGGTGTGAAGACTTCCATTTAAATACAAAGAACTAGACCAGCCCTACTCCCGCCCCGAAACGCGCCCGACCCGCGCCCGCTCTCTGTGTGAAATGCGCTTAAATGTTATATATTTCTTTCTTCTTTTAAGAAAGCTGGTGGGTTTTAGTCAGTATCGAGTTTAACACAGGATTCCACTGCACCTAGCGGAAGAAATCATTTGAAATGATTTTCCATCCTATATTATTTTATTAAATTACTGAATCTGGCAACCCTGCATACAAGAAGTAGGGTAAAGGGAGATTATTTGGTGAGACAGGTAACTCAGTGATAGTCTTAAAAGTCTCATCAAACCTTACCTATGCATACTGTAATGCGAAATTATGTGTCTTGTCCACTTTAGTGGTGAACTAGTTGCATCATTTTGCATTACTGCATGCATATGTAACGTTTTGAGACTTTTAAGACTATCAGTTATCACTGAGGTACCTGTCTCACCAAATAATCTCTCTTTACCTTACACACAAAATTCAAAGGAAGCAAAAACAGCAACAGGCGACAACAGGCCGCTGTTTTTCGCTCAATCAAAATCGAAATAAAACTTTACCTACCTTTCAAACTCGTTTTTGCTCGAAAGCAAAACTATTCGGGAAACCCCGAAATAAAAAAACAGTAGGTAACGTGGCATAATAGGTATGTTATTTTCTGGAAATTACCGCAGTTCTCGAACCAAATAAACAATACAGTCATGATTAATATAATCTGACAATATGTATATAACAATAGAGATCACGTTACATAATACATAATTATCTACGAGAGATTGAACATACACGAGTAATTTGTATATTATAGTGAGTCAATATTAAACTTTGACTGCCAGAATATCATGTTTGAAGTCGCGTATCTAAAGCCCCATTTAGACAATGCAAGAACATGCACGTAAGTTTGACTACATTGCGGTCTATTAATTGAGAATGAATTTAGTTGAGCAAAAAAATACCGCAAAAAAATACCCTTTAAACTTGCATGCAAGTTCTTGCATCGTGTTAATGGGGCTTAAGACTTAATTCTCAAAAGTTTCTGATTTACTGCTCGGGCAACTATGCCTTGCGACTGCCCAATCGCACCGACTGGAAGAAGTAACTGACTGCTTCAACCAATCCGTGTATAGAAGGCCAGACTTTTAGGTAAGTGTTCTTAACTATTACAATTTGTAATTATTGAGAACACTAAACCAAAAATCTTTCCATTCAAAAAAAGTTAAAGGAATTATCCTATAACTCTTCTTAATAAATAATCGCTCTACCAGTATCTTTTCAAATATTATTTGTAAGAAAAAAAAATCTAAAAATGATATATTTTCCATACAAACTGTTATGTAAGATACGAAATAAGTTAAGTAATTTATTTATGACATTGTTTATAACTCTGATTTCGTTTTTGCATATTGATAAATTGACAATGTTTACTATCTTTAGATAACTATAATGACAATTTTAATCAGTGACCAATCATACGATTGTTATATAAATAAATGATGTTACTTGTGAACAGTTATTTTGTACCTAACTTGTGAACAAAAGCGTTTTCCATTTGTATGGGGAAATGCGTTAAAATCGATTCGATGCGCTTACGCATTCGATCTTACTTAGCTACTGTGAGTTTGTGCTACTACTCAATCATACAATCTTAATTAAAGACGGGTTTACACGATTCGAGTATTTACTTAATTATTTTTATCTACTTTACCACGTGGCTGGGTGGGTAACTATTTACTTAATTATTTGTATGTACTTTGCCACGAAAGTAACTGTTCGTTTCTAAATTGAGAACACGAAGCTAAGATCTTGTCCAACTTTATTGCAGTGACTCTTTTGAGGATCAAAGAAGGCTCGCGAGCGTAATGCTCAAATAAGAAACCGGGTATTTACCTACGAATAATTATACGAGTAGTTGAAAGTGTCAAGGGAAGCGTAGAGTATCTATCAGCAATTTTTTATAACCTAACCTTACCCTGATGTTCACTATACTAAGGGCTGATTTTTCAATAGCCAGTTAACCTCCAACTAAGGAACTAAAATAACGGTTTGACATATTTTCTATAGATAAGCTGTCAAACCGCCATTTTTATTCCTCAGTTAGAGGTTATTTGGCTATTGAAAAATCAGCCCTAACTCTTATAAACGGCGGATTCCCAGAATAAAACTGTATTTACTGTAGCTACTCTACTTTCTGACAACGAACTACGACAAGACAGCTGATTAATCTAGCCATTAGTCTCTTCAATACTAGCAGGAACCGTTTCAAAAAAGAGATCATCACTATCCTGGGTCAAACGTGAGTAGCTCTGTTAAGCTTGTAGTGCCAGTGAGTCTTCATACACACACACACACACATCATCATCATCATCATCACACACATTCTCTCTCACCTACACAGAATACACAAGCTCACACCTCACACTATACATAATTTTAAGTATAGGCATTGGTAGATGTCACTCTCTGCTGTTTTTTATTTTATTCTTATAGCTGTGTACTTCATAATTGGCGTATTTCATAGAATTATTATTTTGTACATATTTCCTGTCAGCTGTGAAGCTACCTTAAACAAAATAAATAAAATAAATAAATAAATTAGTAGATTAGTGTTACTAACGTTTCTTTCAAGAAAAAAAGTAATCCAACCGATTTTTTTAGATAATTGGTTACTAGTGCCAATTTATTAGTCTTAAAAAAGTTGATAGATAGAATAGAATTGTCCGGAACAGGTGGACTAGAGTGAGTACCTGAGTGTGTGAAGACGGGCGTTGCAGCCTTAGGCAAGCCTTTAACTTTGGCGTGACGATTTGGACTCCTTCTTATGAGAGTGGCCGGAAACGGCAAGACTATCTTTGTATGGGAAGGCCTTTGGCTAGCATAACATTAACATCTGACGTAAAAAAAAGGTTTTCTAGTAATACAAGATGACTTAGGGTTGGGCCTCATCTGGAAAAAAACATAATGCGATAGCACGCGGCGGAATCCTTGAGGCGATCGGCATCACGGACAAAATGCAATTTCTGTCTTAGTCTAGCAAATGGCAGTTCTAAGCGACAGAAAGAGAAAGGGCGACGGAAAAAGGCGATTCCGTGCTGCCAGATGAGGTCCAACCCTTACTTGACCCGTGTAAACCCAGCTTTACTCACCACACTGCGTAAAAATGATTTTAAACAAGACGCGTGCTAGACTTTTCATTGACCCGAATTGGAATCTTGCCAAGACCCGTAATGAAAAAAAAAGTGGTAGATAATGTAACATCAGCATATCGTAGAAGTAGCAGCTGTGTTCCGCGCATGCGTATGGAGAATTCAATTTATTGTAACGAAGGTTTGAGCTTAATGAAACCTTCATGGCTGTTGGCTTTTGATTGATTAATAAATAATACAATTCTTTACAGTTGAAAACAATATATGTAGAGATGAAAATTTCTTGTAGAATAAGGATTTCTTATCACGGTTGGGTTGGAGTTACTCATGCAGGTAACTTGATGAGGTAGCAAGCTAAACGATTCTTAGCGGTTTTTTTAGCGTCGTAATATCAATAAATGAATATTCCCACCCTGGGTGGAGCAGAAGGGACTGTCAGACGACACGATTGGCGCAGTGGCTGAGCGAACGACTGCTGGGTAGCGTGTCGCGGGTTCGATCTCCGCACAGAACAATATTTGTATGATCTGCAAGTAGTCGTGAGAGTGTTTATTGTAAGTTTCTATGTTTGTAAACACACCCACGATACAGGGGAAATTGTAGTGTGGGGAAATGTTTTTTTCCTCGTACTGACAAAGACTAAAATCCTCGGTATTCCTTCAAAGGTCCTTTACGTTTCTGGTTATCTGTTTAGACAATGCCGCGAATCCTGGAGTTGGAAGTTTCTATGCAGTCAATTTTGAGTTAAACTTAAATCGAAATTCTGCTGTTTCGTAGAAAAACAGCACCTACATTGCCAAAACATGTGGAAAAACTGGAAAAGTACCGCATAGACACGTGGCATAATAATCACGACTTTTTAGAAAATAATCCTGAATACTTGAATAGTGTTCCTTCCATATTTGGGAAACTTTAAAAAATAAAGAAACTTTGAAAAGCTTGATTGCGGTAATCAAGCTTCCCAAAAGCTTTTATTGAACCACAAAATAGTTTGAAAACGGACGTAACTAAAGCTTAGATAAGATAATAAATGGCATAACTATCCCTGTTGAACCCAAAAGGGCTCTTCGATGACATTTTAATCCAGGGACGTTTAAGCCACGCTCTTCCAACCCTCCATTACCCAAGCCGTAATCTTACTATGCGTATACACATTGAGTTATAGGTATTAGGTAGGGGTTACAGTCGCGTCCGGATTTTAACGATGTCCGGATTTTTATACTGAAGATTTTTTAAAGAAAATTCGAAGATTTTCTTAAAATAGAAGACTGTAAATAAATGTACTGAGTTGACTTTTCCAAGTTGCGTGTATGAAAGAAGTGGCTAAATAAAATAGCCGGCACATGCCGATCATTCGGGTGGAAACCGCGCTTGGCGAGGTTGGTCTGTGGATGAGTAACCATCTGTCATAGCGAGTTTCCTCCTTGCCTCGGAAAGCACGTCAAGCTGTTGGTCCCGGCTGTTAAAATTATGTAGATGTTTGACAGTCGTTACTGTTAGTAAGAAAGAAGATGTAAAGTCTGACAACCAGACTTATCATGGGATAATATCGTATTACGCAGTTGCTGGGTTGTGGAGGTCCTATAGGCAGTCGCTCCATGGATCGACTACGACTGTTCCTATAGGCCAACCCCAATATAGTTGGGAAAAGGTTAGGCAGATGATGTGTATGAAAGAAGTATGTCGGCACTGTAGACGCTTTTGGGACTTTGGGTCAGCAATCTGCTGCCCTGTGTCGCGCGCTCAAATATTTAAATTCACAACAACCAGACCTAGAACTGTATCGTTTATTAGCAGTCCATCGCTCCGCCACTGCGCCAAACGTACCATCGATGTGATTATAATATATCTCCTCATATTATGAGGAGGAATTCTGCGGTTTGCTACGTATCTTCTTGACCAAAATGCATAAGTTTAGTTAGAAAAGAATGAATTTTATATTATGAAATGGCAACCCTTCACATATCCAACAGAATGTAAGTGCTTTATTTTGTGCTGTGAAAACTGAAATTAATTTCCATCACAGAATTATAAAGTAAATCTTGTTTGAAACTATAGTGCCTCGTTCTTCAGTGACCTACTTCAAGATAAAAAGACCACAATAATTAATTGCTTGCATATAATGGAAAATAAATAAATAATTTTGCGATCAAATTCCGCAAGTTAAGTCTGGTTAAAATTAGACAATGGCAATGTTACAAGATTTGCTGAAAGGGTCACAAGCAAATTAGGTAATGTAATTACAAAGTTTTTGACGGCAACGCGAACGAACCTTTTAATAATTAAAATTAAAGCTCGTGACGTTAACGGGATTGGTGGGAAAACTTGACAGATTGAAGCTTGCTAAGTTTTATTAAACCGACAATTACAATGGACTGAGCTTTTCCACCTGTAAAGTAAACACAGACAGAAAACTGTTGTCAAGACCCTGCAGTCGCGGGAGACTCCCAAAGGGTTCGGCCACCGTTGACGCGAGCTTTCGGATGGCGAGCAATAGGTAGCTCGCCGTCCGATCACGGTCAGAGTCGACAGCACGTCGTGTACCGCCCGCTACATTATAGAGCCTACCAGGGTTGCGAGACTATCTCAAATGTAAAGGAACGATGTGGTTTTTAGTCAATTAGAGTCTGACAGATCCTTCAGCTCCAGCTATAGGTAAGGATTCATTTGAAGATTTTAACACCCTAACAAAAAGAAAAAGGTAAAAAACTGGGAGAGAGTCAAATACTAATGGAAATAGCGAAATCGCTATCTCTCTCTAGAGACGAAAGTTACTCTACATTCATTATCAAATGAGTGTTTACTTCTACATTAAATGTACTACTTAACCACTTCCCTGTCCGATGAATCACATGTGACTCACGACCATTGTTTATCTATTGTGTCTGCTGCGCGGACAGTGAAAGTGTTAATTACTGGTTTTTATGTTTATGACTACTGTGTAATGTAGAACAAGCTTTATTTTAATCAGTAGACAATATTAAAGTATTTCATTGTCTTTACAGTCATGCATGGGCACTAAACTATAAAGTAAAATGTGTTTTATATACATATTTTACATTGCCAATGCAGTGTTAGGAATAATATACCTACTATACAATTGAAAAGAAATGTGCATGCATTTTTTGTTGTTATCGTAAATGCGAATGAATAGTTTTTTTAATGGAAAATCATGGAGCATTTAACTTTATACTCGTACCTAACAAATCGAGCTAAGTAACAACTAAGCTGTCAGTACCTACAAAATATCACTCAATACTCAAGCATTTGTAGATCTTCGAAAGTCGTTACTATTAGACACAGAAAAAAAATTCAACACAGTAAGGTAAAAATCTAAATAAGAAGTTGTCAACGACAATGTTTTGTAGCTAATAAATAACAACAAAATGATTTATGAGTTCATTTACTGTTATTATCAATGAGGAATTAAATCAAAGATTTAATTGCCTGATAAAATAAGAATTAAACCATAAATTAAATTCTTTCAATCTCTATAATAATCACAGTGATAAGATGAGTTGGTTCATTGACCTAGATTTCATTTTATGTGAGCTTAAAAAAAACAGTACAAAGCTAAGCTTTGCGGCTGTAAGTATCATAAGTTATATTTATAATTGTTTTCTCGTGACCTGCACACTTAACATGACACTGAAGACATAGATTTTGTCAACGAAAGAATAGACAAAATATAGAAAGATTGTCAATATGGCGTCCAACACAATGGTATTTTTAAAATGAAGAAAAAATTCAATTTTATGAGTCCAGATGTGGAAAAGGGAGCCTCTAACAATACTAAACAATATGAAAAAAGGGGACAATTTAAAATATTGTTTATGTAATGTTTGACATTCAAAATATGCAAGGTTATGGGCCTGATTTGAATAAATAAGTTTTGATTTCATTTTGACTTTGGTCCATAAAATTTGCATAACAGGTGCCATGCATTTAAATATCATCATGAGTCTAACAGACCAAGTTCATTTTTAATAAAATTATGTAAGTTTTTCCTGAATGCTATTGTTTTACGTTAAACCCAACAGACTGGCGGGTTATTTAAAAAAAAAATGGTTCAGTATTTACATTGACATATGGTGAGGAGAAATGAAACAAATTGCATGTTAAAAAAAAAAGTTGATATAATACCTTGAAAAACAGAAAGAGCCAGTAGAACATAAATAGTGTTTCAGTTTAAACATTAAATGTTATTGCATGTTATGACTAGGTTTTGTGGTTTGTTTATCAATTTTTTTGTGGTTTAGATGTTTATTAATTTAGTGGCTCAAATAATTTCCAGGATGAGTCAGGGTTTCTGAGTCAGGTATTCAATGAAGTTCCTTGTAAGTACTTCATTTCTATACCAATAGTATAAAGCTGTAGAGTTTGTTTTGTTTAACGCACTAATCTCAGAAACTGCTGGTTCGAATTGAAAAAATCTTTTTGTATTTGTTAGCCTATTTATTGAGAAAAACATAAGGGTATATAACATCATGCTACAACCAATGAGAAATGAAATAAATAAAAATAAATCATGAGTCTAGTAAGCTCCAATTTGAAGAACAGACTAACTTCCATTAGCAATTTCATGCTTTTTACAGCTTATTTTATTTAGTGTTTAATTAATCATTTGATTTCAAAGTCAAAGAAAAAATTCTAGCAAAAGTTATCAATATTGCAAAATTCTAGGGAGTGGAAATCCAAATGAAATGCATCCATTATTCATTTTATAATAGTGTGAGAACTATCTAGATACTAAAAGCTACTGTATCATAATGAAAGTTAAGCATAATAAATTTAAAAGTAATAAAAGTATTCATAATTCAAAAAGAAATGGAATAACGTGTCTAGGTGAAAGTGAGAGTGCGAATTACGCATGAGAAGCGGCAAAAAAACCGAATTGGCAACGTTACAATCATAAAGGTACCGAAAAATACTTGTCGCTGTCGTAAAAATACAAAACGGTTAAGTTATGAAAAGGTCGATTGAGATATATCTAGAACTAGAACGATCTAGGTCGTATGCCGCGCATACGTAGAACAAAACAGCAGTCGGCGATCTACACACTGATTCACCGCATTTTCTACTTAATCATGAAGTCCCCAGCCATTATCAAAGACATATAGATGTAAAACATACGCTATAACTAATCTAAACATTATAACGCGACAAATCAATAACATCTTAAAGAGTACACAAACAAAATCAATAATTTCAACAAGGGACTAACCACACTGGCGGTGTCCTGGCTGTCTAGCGAATACTTGTCCGTTTCCTTCCCTTGGTTTTCGTTGGAGAAATTTTCATATTTGCGCGTAGGGCTACTTTTCATCGTTCACACAATGCCTTTCAGCTTAGGCCTCGATAGACATTTTTCACTCCCAAGAAGACGACACGAACAATCAACGAATGAAAAAGATGAAAAATCACTGACAGAAGATTGAAGAAGGCAAACAACTGACGTTTCAGAACTGACTTGTCAATGGCTTTTGACAGTAGGGGTAGGACACAACACTAAAAAGTTGCTTTAGTAGATTCTGCAATTTATTTTTTAATGGCGACTCCACATTAGTGCCGATGCCGTGAATTCTTGGCACAATACCGACACTGATCGGCTAACAGGTGCGAACGCGCGTGAACCCCGCGAAAACCATCCACGTTCTCGTTCGGGCCTATTCACGGGTAGGGTTGCCAACTATACTGTTTTAAACAGTATTCTACTGTTTTTCACTAAATTATACTTTTTACTGTTTAACAAAAAAAAAGTATACAAAATACTGTTTTCAGCATCAAAATGCAGACACATTATTATGTGTTACATTTAGACGCTCACAAATTTTTTTTATTTAGTCAGAGGGCGCACACAGTGTGCGCCCTCTGACTAAATAAAAAAAATTAAATAAATACTATTTGTTTTGCTAAAATACTGTTTAATAATCTTCATAGACCTGAATATACTTTATTTCTTGTAAAAAAAGTTGGCAACCCTATTCACGGGGTTCACGGCACTAATGTGGAGCCACCATTTAAGATTGTTGGATGTTTTAATAATTATTATTTTCTTCACTATCACTTGCAGATGACATTACATTCAGCTGTCAAGTGGATAATATTTTATCATTATCATACAGTTCGCTACAAAATAATCATAATATCTGATCTGTATGTACATATTTAGTCGATTACTAATCAATACCCAGATAATTCACCGAGCGCAGCACTATAGCGCGTGAAAGATGAAAACAAGAAAATAAGAAGAGGTATTTCCGTTCCGCTATTTCTAAACGAATTATCAACAAGTTTGGAAAGGCCTAGGCAGCAGCGTTGCTGAATTTCAGCTAAAATCATTAAATTGTTGACGTATCAAAAAATATAACATAACCTAACAACCAACATAAACAAAATTATGTAGAATTCGTATCAGAAATATTATACTTACATTCGTTTGATCCCAGGAATCAGTAGGATCATTAAGGTCCCACAATTGTATTTTCGTATATTCCTTGTATGTTTCATTTTTGTTATTTCTACGGGACATCTGTAAATCAACACCATTTTGACACTGCAATTTTGTTTTCATTTTACATTGTCACCAAAAAAAAAATCGTGTTACTATGACATGGTAAAAAGGAGGTTGGTTACACAAAAATCACAACACATAAAAAATACGGAATCTCTCTTTACTCCTATTTTTTGCCTACTCACCTAAATTATTCAAACAAATAACTTTTATAGCATAGTAACACACGCACTGGACAATAACATAGCCCCAACTGAATATAATTATGTATGTAGTAGGTGCCTATCTCCCGTGACTCTTATCAGTTAGCGTACGTAAGTTTAGAGGTATTTTCGTAGTGTGTAATCGAGATAGCTCACACATTATTAGCTTATCAGAATTTCACAAAGATTTCCGGGTATTAATGTTAAACAAATGATATAATTGTGAAAATATTTGATTTGAAATTATGGCTGCGTTTCCACTGAGGCGGAGCGGAGAGCGATTCACCGATCACACGGCTTGAGTGGAGAAGAGGATGTAGATTTCAAGCCATCTGATTGGTGAATCGCTCTCCGCCTCCGCTCCGCTCCGCCTCAGTGGAAACACAGCCTAAAACTAATGCGATTGTATCAGTCATTACGTGGTACCTAAGGTATGTTTAATTCTAATCAAGGTAATTTTTATTTCCTTCACTACCTATCTATTTGAATGAATTAGGTAATAACAGGGAAATAGCATAATATAAAGTTACGCAGGATTTACGTAAATTGTAAAATAAACTCTTAGAAATGAGAATTTTTGTTAGATAGAAACTTGTATATAACTAGGTATTCTTAGATACCATTTTTTTAAGCAAATGCTTCTCAAATGTTTCTTTAGGATTAAACAAATAGTTGGTATTAAACTAGGTAATTAAAACGCTCTGGACAGAACCGACCGGCCCGCAATAGTCAAAATGAGCGATTGTTGGTATTTGGAAAGCAGTCCATGCAGGACCAAACCACCAAACGAAGCCAGCAAGCATTCGTGGGACCTTCGTTGGCCTGTGACTGTGTACGCTGCATCACAATTATAATTTCGTGTACATTTCAAATAATTTTTTTTTGATGTTACATTTCCGATTACCTGAAACAATGCTTCCAATTCTCTATCAAACAGACACAAAATGCTGCCATAAAAGTTGCGCAGTGTTACAACCAGCAAATAAAAAAAAGCAAATGATCTAACAATGATTTATTTAAATATTGCCTATAAATAAGATTTACAAAACTTGAAAGTGTTTGTTCTAAGACTTTACTTCAGAGCGTCTTGTAGTCCGAAGCCAGGACCTTTGGGCTCTTCTGTAAGGCATGTCGGCCCTCCTAGAGCCTCGCTAGCGAATCTTCCGCTCCTGGGGAAATTGAAAAGGGTAAATACGGTTAATAATAATTAACAGGTTACTTCTGGGTAAACTCGCTCCATCTTCGACCTTGTCTTAGTCATTCCTGACCTAGACTAAGGTCAAAAGCAAGCCATCTCAAATAAAATAAAAAAAACTTGAGAGGTGTCCAGGGACACCCGGGTGTCCCTGGACACCTCTCCCTGGAACGAAGTTACTGTATGCACTCAACAAAAATAAACGTCGCGACTCCACTCCACTTCACTCCACTCCGATCCGATCCGATCCACTCCACTCCACTCCACTCCACTCCATTCCATTCCATTCCATTCCATTCCATTCCATTCCACTCCACTCCACTCCATTCCATGGTAATAAACACATTACCCTCCTTTTGCGTCGCGCAGTCGGAATAAGTGTGAATGACATAGCAAAGGACAAACAACCAACTTGGGCGCTTGTGTTTTTCATACTACTGCCCGCTGTCAAGAAGACATAGTTTTTGGAAGACATAGTCCATTCTCTATGTTTATGGTTAAAGGTGCGTCCAGACCTGGCGAACGCGCCACTCGCGAGCCGTTTATACGCAGCCCCTACTGGAGCAGCGCAAGTGTGCGCGTGGCTCCCGCGTTTATACTAACGTTAGTCGTATGATCCGACATCTTCGGAAGCAAATTCACAAATGAGGCTCATATATGCGCAAGAGATAACAATATAATAATAATATTCCACAACCACAACTATCACACAACGCCATCTAGTCCCAAGCTAAGCAGAGCTTGTGTTATGGGTACGAGACAACCTGACAAACATACTTATACGTATTTCTAAATACATACATATTAAAGATGAATTCCACCCAGACACAGAACAAAAATGATCGTGCTCTTCACACAAACATTTGTCCTGGGAGGGAATAGAACCCACGACCTCCGGCGTAGCAGCCAGGGTCACTAACCACTAGACCAACAGAGCAGTCATGAGATGAGATGCGCGCGCGCTGCACGCACTAGAGCGGCGCTTTAATTATATGAAGTAACAGAAAGCGAGTAACATGTCGAAAGGATTTTTTTATAAAACTTTGCGTTTTTCTTCTGTGTCGTGGGTGCGTTTACAAACATAGAAACTCACATACACTAAAACCCAGACCCAGAACAACTACCTGCTGGCCTTGCAAAATATTTGTTCCGTGCGGGAATCGAACCCGCGACTCACTGCGATTAGTCAACCACCGCGCCAAGCATGTCGTCGACTGTCATTCGTGGAACATTGCTTTGTGGAATTTATTTCAACACCGCCTGTCTTCACTGGTCTGAAAAACGTGAAGGAAAACATCGAGGGGAAAACAGCATGTCCTAGCACCAAAAATTCGAAGACATGTTTTGGATTACAGCACACACTCTCTCTCTCAGAGAGAGTCGTGTGTCCCAGCAGTGGGAACATTATAGACTCATTATGCTAAGTTTATCCGTACAGATAAGTAAATAAAGTTATGAAAATGACAGTACCTTGGTCCAGGTTTCGGTTTCTCGTCATTTTTCAGTTTCGCAATTATTTCTTTCGTGTCCTCTACTGTCAGGTCTTCCTGCAAATTAAATACAACATTAAAATAATCTAAAATACTAAATACTTAATAATACTTCACTGTCCGTATGTCAGTCTGTCTATCTTTCAATATTTAAACCCCATACAAAATAAGCGATTTTTGTTGACGTTTTCTTATTACGGTATGGAACGTTTCGTGCGCGAAACCGACTCGCACTTGGCTGGTTTTTTATTTCGATTCGATTTTTATGCGATTTTTCCCCACGTTTTTATACACTCACTTTTCTTGTTTATTTGATTGTTTGTCTTTATACTTTTTTTTATCCTATACTGTTTTTGGGCCAAATCCGCCACACAATTCTGAAACCCCTGAAACCAGACTCAACAGTGGCGACAACGAGAAAAGTGCCGGCAATGAAGCTTGACGAAGTGCTGGACAATGTACGTCCTTAGATTCCACAGCGAATTTATATAAAAAAGAATAGCAAAGGAGGCCTACAAATATTTATTATTTCCACAATTAAGTCTCTACTTACATAGTAATCATCGTTGACTTGTACCATTGGAGCGTTTACACAGGCACCGAGGCACTCCACCTGGAAACACCAAAATAACTAATGAAACACAAGTTTTAATAATTCGTAGATGTCGATCGATATCACTCGACTTTTGTATTCAGGATAATAAGAAAGAAAGAAAAGAAAAAACGTACTAAAATACATTCTGGTCATACACCCGGACATTGGAATTATGGTGGAATATTATATTACTACACAAACATGTTTAAAATATTATGTAAACTGCTATTTATACCCACTTGCCATATAAAAGCGTGGGCGCTAGCACGAATGCGTAGGTCCATAATTGTGGCGAAAAGCAAAGTATAATTCCAGTATTAATATTGAATTATTTACTTTATATTCATGTCACTTATTCATTATAGGGTTTCTGACCTATTTTGTTTATACTTGTATAAAGATGTTCAGTTAAATTAATTTACCTCAGAAATGGTGAACTTGCCACAGGGGCTGTTGCCACCCACTGGGCACTTGGTTTCCTTGACAATGGTGTCCAAAATCTCATTAGAGCCACGGAGCATGCAGGGCGTAGTTGTGCAGACTTGGAGGTGGTACTTGTTGATTGGCCGTCTGTAAGTTAAATCATTAACCTTTTTACTAAATTGATTAGCCTGATCAAATGTGTCTAACCACTCATATTCTAGTAGTAGTCATCCCATAGTTGAGTTGAAATTGTCCAAAACTAGCTGTACTCCGTGGTTTCACTTGCTGCTCAGCTCCCATTTGTGGTAGCATGATATTGTATTGAGTACGAGCAAGGTGTATAGAGGGAATAATTGTGTAACAAAAGGGGTTAGTGAAACTTGTCAAAGGCTGTTTTGAACATTTAAAAAAAAAGTTATTATTTAAGTAATCAAAACACTATTTATTGTCTTTCTTTTTAAATTAACTTTATTTATATTATAACAAAAAACATTATGCATCATTCACTGTTCACACATTCCCCTTTTGTTGCGTTTACATGGTGGCACTGGTGTCCTGCACAGATTAGTATATTTTTATAAATTGTCCCAGCTGTTCCCGAGATTCGCGCGTTCAACCAAACAAATTCTTTAGCTTCATTGTATTAGTGCAGGTATATTGTGTTAGTATTAAAATTAATTTGCTGGCCCATGGCTTTCCATATCTCATTTCACAATAAACAAGATAAAATTAATAACCGTCAATCTAAATACTATTGGGGCACCATTCAGTAGATTCTTGAAAAGTCAAGATTACTATTTTTATAATTTTAATAAAAAAACAAAAAGCTCACCTAATAAACATTGTGTAGAAGGTAGCAACCTCATAGACCCTCATGCGTGGCAGTTTGAGGATGTCAGCCACCTTGTGCATGGCAGAGATGGGTAACCAGCCTCCATTCTGACGTTGGGCCAGGTCCAGCAGCGGGATCATCGCCCCACGCTTGTGACCTTCCGGGTAGATTCCCAACAAGGCATCGACTCGCTAAAATAATATTCGAAAACAATGTTTGAATATTTAAATGTTTTTTTTTTTTTTTATAGAAAAACGTTTACCCACACTATGAATTTCTTCCTATAACGTGGTTGCTTTTGCAAACATTGAATCTCACAAACACAAACACACAGACCTGCCCCTGCAGTCTCGACATTAGACAGCGACAAAAATCGGTCGCTAAGTCGTATCGTTGTCAAATTCCTTTAATAGATTTTCAACTTTATATCTAAACCATATGGTTGAAAATCTGTTAAAGAAATTTGACATTGATTAGACTTAACATGCGATTTTTGTCGTTATATTTGTGGAGACTGCAGGGGCCAGGAACAACTACTTGCAGATCATACAAATGGTTGTGCTGTGCAGGGATCGAACCTGCGAGACACGGCATAGTAGTCCAATTATTACTCAGCCATTATGA
The DNA here is from genome assembly GCA_036375495.1 of Agrotis segetum. NCBI lineage: Eukaryota > Metazoa > Arthropoda > Insecta > Lepidoptera > Noctuidae > Agrotis > Agrotis segetum. The sequence continues at coordinate 153,339 of JAQSVV010000280.1, read as the reverse complement.
CCACCACTTTTTATTATTGATAGAATGATAATTATCGAATTTAGTTTGATTTGTTTGGTTTTTTGTTTGTACTAACATTAATAAGAGGTCAATTAGGTATAGAATATTATTATCGCCGTAATGTCAATCTTCGATCCTATGGGTTTCGCGACGCCAGTCTTAAAACAAGGGAAGAAATTAATTCAAGACATTTGGCGTACAGAAATTGGCTGGAGAGAAACAATCAATGAAAACTAGAAAGAGGCCTGGTTGAAGTAAAATGTCTCTAAGAGTAATTCTAAAGTTTAATTGTGAATTCACTCAAGTATGTAGAAATTTACCAGAATTAATTAACAATTTGAAAGCGTTTGCACTAATAACTAACAATATCTAAGAGATTATTTTGACCAGTTCATTAAGTTAACCTAAAATTACAAGCTACCTTTTCATGAGCTATAAATAACGTGCGTAGTTAATAAATAATGCCTCGCATTGTGTAAGTGTCACAAAACTTCTAATCTTCTGTCAAAATCAGCGCTAATTTGAATTAAGAACTACAACAAGACGAATGTTTAGAGAAAACAGATGACAGTCACTGACCTTTTGATTAGCCTCCGTAAATTCGAAAGGAATGTCAGGGTTGTCTTGAGGAGAATCACGGTGCACGAACAGGTTGTCAGACTGCAGAGCTGAGCTGGTCTGAATATTCCTGGATACGGCACGGAGCTGAAAATATGATCACAAATCTCCTTAGTTGAAACGTCAAAACGTTATTATATAATAGCATCATTTACAGTAGCCACAACACTGTTTTTAAACTTAAGCTGACATACCACGCCCTGTACTCCAGTCTTCAAGCTGGATAGCATGTTTATTTTATCAATACTATTCTATTTTTTTGAAGAACTATTATTGCGAAACACTGTTCGCCAACACTTAGGATTTGTGATTAACTTCAGACCACTGTTAACAGTTTGACAGATGCGTTCCTAAACCTTATCAGTCGGTTTTGTTTCAACTTCTGTTTATTGATTATTCCTTTTCTATAACAAAAACCGACACATGGTTTTGTGATATTACTATGTATACATATAGTACTAAATTATTATAATTATGATAATACATATATTGTTTACTTATTCTACAACCCGTGTCAGGAACATAAACATCATAAACATCGTACTTGGAAGTTGGAACGTACGCCAATGTGTAACGGTGACTAACTTCATATCAATCAAGAAAATAGTCTGTTTTCAAACAATAACATATTCTAACTACTGTTTATAAGGTTCAAATTGTGACTTGTTTTTAGAATTAATCAAAAAATGTTTTTTAAAACAATTGAGTGTCTTCTATTTTCCCAAAGTTTTTTGTTTTCACAATAAAATTCACCCTCGATTAAATAACTACCTTTTTTTTGTTTTTACGTGGTAAAATATTTCTTTGATCTGAGGGTAAAATCATCAAAATAAAGCAGCGAAAGGAACTGTTAGACTTTTACTGACTAAAGTCCACCGTATTCCTTTACTTCTATGGTCACCGTAGCCTGTTTAGACAGTCCCGCGACCCCGGAAGGCACCACCAATGAATGCCCACCGTGTTCCTTCAATGGCATGGCCTTTGCGTTGCGTGCGTCAAGACTTTCATAAATTCCCACTATAGTTATATTACTACAACGCTCGAATATGTCTTTCTATAACGTCAGTTTTTGTTTAATTGTGAAATACAATCAGTATTATCTAAAAACCTGTTCCCACAAGAATAATACTTATCTAGGTAGGTGCTTTACCCATTAGGTAGGTTTGCCTTTTTTTTTACTTGTTAAAATCATCAAATGAGTCGCACCAAGCCTTGGTGACCAAGGGCAGAGTGGGATCCCGGGCTGTCAGACTCGTACTGACTAAAATCCACGGTGTCCTTCAATAGCCCTTTACGTTCCGGGGTCACGGTAATTCGTGAGTCCCGCGACCCCGGCAAGCTTTCGCCCTCTAAGGGGCCACGTCATAATGCTGATACTCTTTGAGGCGCGCGTAGACCACAACGCACCATCGATCCGGGTATGGTCCATGTTCGGACAGCGAGTCGCCCATTACTCGCCGCCCGCATGCCCGCGCCTACGATGGGCGGACTTCTCCGGCACGCCGTTGCTCTGCTTAAGCGGGGCAGTCCTGCACCTTATGCTCCTCCGGGCGATCCTCGCAGAGCAGGTAACACCCAGGCGTCTCTTCCTCATCCGACACAGGTACCTCCCGAAACATCCGTGTCAAGTGAGGACCTGCGTCATGCGGCAGGCCAGCACGCCCCCGTGACGCGTAGCCCGCCCCGCTTCGACTTGTTGATGCAGCGGGGATTCGCCCCGGCGGTGGCGATGCGCCTCCACGCGCCAATTAGGTAGGTGACCTAAGCAATATATTAGGTATGTATACAGATATTAGATACCATGTTGTACCCACAATGCTAAGCACCTAACCGGCTCCACTTTTATATGCATAAAAAAATAAAAACGCCCATCAAACCTGTAGCAAGCTACAATTTAATTGTTATCCACGAAGCACATACGAATATCTAACATACGACGCTACATACCCTCTAAAAGGCATTGTCTGCCTCCATGCCTGTGCCTATATTTCCGTACGAAAAAAGCCGAACAAGTCAAAAAAGAATAGACAAAGCCCGATCGGCAAAACAACGACGTGGTTGCTATGGCAACTGCCGCACCGCCCGCCATGCACCAAAAAATTGTATCTACCTAACTATGCTGTAAATATTTAAAAAACGGATTTTGCTATGCTGGGGGAAATTGGGAGAATGAAGGTGTTATACAAACTGATTGGCAGGTTAAAAAGTTTCATTTCGGAGCCTGAAAAAAACTTAACGTTGCGGAATTTTGGTTATGAAAACGTGATATGGTTAGAACGATACTTTGTTCGTATTTTTTAAGCTTATTTGGATGATAGCTGGTTCTGGTGAAAAAGAGTTCGCTGTTCCCATAACTACGATTGAATAGTTCAAAGTTTTTGGCTGATTTTGAAGATTCTCGATAGATAGAGGTGGCCGACACCCCGGGCGTTAGCAGGGTTGTAAGAAGTCTTTCTCCCCTCGTGTTAAGTCAGTCCGTCTCCTCCTTAGCAAGCATTACTGAGATGACAACTTCCTATTCCTCGTGTCCGTGTTCGTCAACGTAGACTGACTAATGCTGATTCTACGGTTACAATGCCTTCCCTTTCACCCTTTGCTACTGTATAGCTTTTTTTTTACGTCTGCGACCTCGAGCAGCTTTCAAATGAGCAGCTTATTTGGGCTACACGTGAACGATGCCACTTCGTGATGTGCTAATCACGTAATGGGTGCATTTTTTCATTTTGATTTTGACCTGCCTGTCTAAAATGCTTTGTTAGTGTTGTATATTGGATTTTATTGTTGCTATTGTCGTTGCTATATTATTATCTATGAGTAATGAACAAGAAGTCAGTAGTTTGACTCTCATCTCGAACAGCAGTGGATGTTTATCTATTCCAATATTAGCTTATAATATTCCCACAGTCATAGTCTCCTACAAAACGTAATGCATCACAATGGATTCGGGTCTAGTGCGGGTGGTACCTACCTAGTTTTATTTATTATATTGTCTTCGGATTATTGTTTCTTGGACTAGAAGTTACCTTATAGGTACTTAGAGTTATCTTACCTTATCTTCCTTCACCATTATAAGGTCAATCAAACATTCAAACTAAACATCCAGTTAGGAGGTTGCTTTGATAGAGTCCACGAACCAAACACATCCTCAAGTCTTCCTCTGTATTACCTCACTTAGAAGTTCTGTTTTTTAGCTAAACTAGACAGATGTTATGACTTCTTCTCCAATTTCATCCTGCCTAAGATACGGAAAAGCCCATTTTTTTTGCTGCCCGTTTTTTATAAAAAGCAGTAAGTACCTACCTACTCTCAATATAAAAATGTCGGACACCAAAGTGTAGCATTGGTCACGGTTGGCGGCAATAGCCGTCTCCATTCGTTCAGAAATTAGATAACGGGAAGTTCAGTGGCACCATTGATAAGGAATTAAATACGAACGAAGCCAGTCCACTTCAACACGACAATGTAAAAGAAAATTGGAGTTTTAGAAAGCATATCGATGCGTGCGATAACGATTTGGAGATTGAACGATATGAAATTAGATGAAGCCTTCGCACCAGAACAAAGTAAGTACTAATAATAAAATTGAAAGGGATACATGGATTGATAAGCTTTCGAAAGATCTTTACCGAGGAGTTTACTTAGTGCTGGTAGGTATTCTTAAAAATGGTTACATTAAAGATAATAAAAAGTAGGTAAATAAGGTAAGATCTATAGAGGAGGCCTATGTTCAACAGTAGACGTCTACGGATGATATGATGATGATGATGAAATAAGGTATAAATAAGTTACATTAATTTAGAATATAAGTTTGTGTGTAGTATCATTAACAGTTCCATGATGGAACACTGATGAGTATTTTTATTGTCACTAGTTCCATTTTACAAGAATCTTGAAATAATGGAACTACTGATTATTTTTACTACCTATCACTAGTTCTATTTCAAAGGAAGTTTCATCCTAAAAAAACGAAGGTACCGTTTCCGAGTAAAACAATACTATAATAACGTTCTTAAGACAACAGATGGCGCTACGAGTCGCCGAATTGATTGTCAAATGCTTAGTCATGCGAGGGAATTCGAGGGCAAAAGCTCCAAGTTATAAATACGATAGTGCTGAACCGATTCTGATGAATTTTAGTACAGAGAAAGAAAAGACCCTGTTGATAACACTAATTTAGTAAATAAGTAAGTAACAATAACCTCCAAGATATTTAATTAGTGGTAGGGTGAAGTACCCAATTATCAGCACTTTAAGAGTTGGTCCTAATTTAAGCCTATTTAGTATTGTGAAAAATAGTTCTTTACCCGATAAGGCAAATTTTATAGTTCTAATATTTAATAAGGAAGACGTTATGAAAAGAAAAACATGGTTGACTTCTCTCCAAAATTTTTTAGACAAGTAAGAATAAAAAATGGGTCTCTCACCATTTACTAGCACCATTACCCCCAATTGATAGCATAGAGCGAGCTAATTATCAGCACCCAACTATAACTGTTAGGAATTGCATTAAAAAATATTTCCATTCTTAAAATTTGATTTTTATTAGGGTTCCGCAGCCAAATGGCAGAAAACGGAACCCTTTTTGGATTTATTTATATAGGTAGTACCTAGGTAGGTAAATATAAAACAATCACTTTTAATCTAATAATTAAATAATTATACTTTTATAAAATTGTAAAAGTTTAAAATTTAAGAAACATGTACATATGGAAGTGTACCAGTAAGTAAATAAAAAAAAGGATAGGCTTTTGCCATCACATCTTCTAATTCTATTGAAGGATCTTTTCTAGTTCAAGTAAAGACTTACTCTTTTTTCTTTTATTGTTTATTATTTTTTCCAACGGGTCTTTTGGTTGTTATCTCTTTGACTGTTATGCGAGGCTCTGGTGGTAAATTGTTTTTTTTTTATTTGGTGGATACTTACTCTGCTCTTCGGCTTTTCTTTTCTTATTATTAATCGGGTTTTCATTTTCAGGTGAGGATTGTATATTTGTGTTATGAATCATAATTTCGTGTTTAAATGTCTGGTGGTGATTAATAAAGGTCTCTCGTGATTTATATAATTTTGTCTCCTGTATATTCGTAGCTTTTGGTATCTATTGCCTCTTTTGCTTATTTGTTCCTACTGTAGTTTTATTTACTTTAGTCTTCTTTATGAGATTAGCTTCAGTCTCTTTTTTTTAGTTTTGACCGTCCCTTTTGCTAACAAAATGAATTCTATGCATAATATAAACACAGTTTACATTAAAAAGTATGAAATTAGTAGTTAGGTACATTTTTTTCATTTATCAGCACCAGTGCTGATAATTTGGAATTTACAAAATTTTCGACCCCTTTATCAGCACCACGTATTTTACCAATTTATCACCATAACCGCTAATTCTACTCTTCAAATCATCCTCATGAACTATCTCAAATATCAGAGAAATAGTTAGTTTCAATATAAAATATGTAAAAGATCTGATATATCATGAAATGTAATCACGTGAACTTAACGGCGATCACAAGAAACAGGCAAAAAGCAGAAGAAACTGCTGGACACAAATGTTTGTTTACACAATTTCCGCCATTGTGTAGTCTCGAAGTATTTTTTTGCCAATAGTAGGATTTCAAAAACATAGATTTATTTATTTATTAGTGCGCTAACCCATATTAGTAAGTGAAAACCTTAGAATTTGATAATTTATTCGGAGTGCTGATAATTTGGTGCAGTGCTAGCGTTTGGGTTACTACCCCTACCTAAATTTAAAAAAAAGAAAAAAACGTTGTTGTTTTGTTTCTAAACGTTGAGGTCTTTTATTTGTTGTTCATGTCATACTTGGAGTCTACACCAAAAAATAAAATTGAACAAAAAAAAACACACGCACAACCTGTAGCACATGTCATGTAGTGTCAAATTTATAAGCCATTTTGAAAAGGACAAATGCAATTTTATAGTTTGAGAAGCTCCAACACCATCATGGCTAGCTAGTAGCCTATAGCTTAGTCTGTGGATGGATTTTGCCATCACTATTAGGGTGCCTGTACACGGCGCATGTAACCCGCGCAAGTGCCTTAACATGCTCAAGCTACATGTGCCGTGTGCAAGCACCCCACGAGTAGCTTGATCAAGTAGCTTGCGCATGTTACTCAAGCAGGTAAACGGCAAACCCGCACCTTTACTTGCGCGGGTTACATGCGCTGTGTACTTACAAGCACCCTAAAAGAGACTTTCAAGATCCTTTTTCGACACCTATGAAAGCATGATATGCCGTTGGTTCAGGTTGTAATTTTGTGGATCTTTGACCAACGTAAGGAAGGGGTATCGTATCGCATTACCCAGTAACTAAGTTGTGGAGGCAGTGCATTGGATAATACTGGAAGCTAACCCCAATATAGGTACAAGCGTTATAGTACAATTTGACCAAAAAAAAACAGCCACCAGAAAAACTAAAGTATGAAGTACCTACCTTAGTTAAAATTATTCTGCGTCAAATAATCTCAAGATCAGCAATAAACAAGTATAAATAGCATAATAACGTTATGGCAGCAATTAAATCGCGTGGCATACACTGGCAGGCAACGAAACCAGCCCAACTCGTTCTCGGAACGTCTGTAGGACAAATGCTCAACATTATTTCTAGAATCCCATAAAAACTAGAGGTCACTATGACCCTTAAACCTAAACGTTTAGAGTTGTCGGACAAAAGGTGATTAAGGATTTTACAAATTTTAATTATGTTTCTGATAAGATGTTGAAAGGTTACTTATGTACAAACGGTTTTATTTAACCTAGCCTAACACTATCAGTCAATCAAGAGTTTCAATAAAACTTTTTTTTTATCGTGGTAAAATCATCAAATGAGTCCTCCCACCCAGGACAAAACGGAGGGACTGTTAGACTTGTACTGACTAAAATCCACGGCATCTTTCAATAGGTGTTTACGTTCTGGAGTCAAGGAAGTTCTCATTAGTCCGCGACCACTAAAACTTTTTCTTATTTTGGAATAGAAAACTCGTGTGAGAATAAAATGCGCTAATCTTCGTCGCCTCAATGTGCAAATTGTTTCATTTCAATTGCTCAGAAAGTGCAGTGCATTCATTTATTTCAGTCTGCAAGAAAAAAAAGCAAGTTAATCCACCATGCATTAACGTTGACTACAAATCCTTCCACATTTTCGATTCTTTTTTGTCTCACTAACCGGTAGTAACCACCTCGATGCATTTCTCGAATCTTTAAACAAGTTCACACGCGATAAACACATTAAGACAGATGGTCGTACATTCTGTTACTGTGAGTGTAAGGAGGCCCAAATTATGGACCACTCGCTTCTGTAATTGATTTTTTTTCTTGCGTAAACAAAATGGGCTTGTTTGAGTCAAGTCTACCAAGTTTCTTTTTTTTTGTCCGCCAGTGTAATTTATTTAGGAGTTCTTCGATAGATGGCGTTGTACGTACAACCCTCCATTTCTGAATCAGATTTTCCACTCTTGAACATCGTTCTCGCGTGTCTCATACTTATCTGGCGTAGAAGAAACTCTGACCTGACCAGAAGACGGTTCTTCTTCTTCTTGCCCTTATCCCTTTTTAATCGTGGTCGGCGCAACACGTTTTTTTCTTCCATTCTCCCCTATCAGACGTCATCGTGTCATTTACTCCTTTTTCATTCATATCATTTTGTATACAATACATTCATCTTTTCTTTGGCCTTCCATTTCCTCTTCATCCATCAACATTCATACTCATCACTCTCTTAGTCACATGAGTCTCATCCCTCCTCATCACACCACCATCTCTACACCACATGTCCATACCAGGACAGACGATTGCCTTTATTTTTTTCTGTAACAGGCGTCACTTTCAAACTTCCCCTTATAAACTCATTCCTTATTTATCCATTCTTGTACTACTGCTGATGAGCTTCTTCTTTATGCTAGGGTCAACCGACCCTTGCGATTAGCATAAAAAAGAAGCTCCTGTGGAGTTAGCGAAGTCGTCAAATGAGAATATATCATTCTGAAGAACTTTCTTTAATGCCCGAAAGTTTCAAAAATTGATGGACGACAAAGAAAGTGCTAGAATCCTAGAAAACAGTTGCTGAAGAAACTGAAAAATACCCTTCTCTTCAATGATTATACTGCATGGTTATACTTATGAACGAGCGTCGCTACTAAACACTAAATAAATCTTAAAACATTTAATTGCAAAAAAATTATGTCATTAAAAAAAAGAAGCAATTTTACAAACTTTGAAGAATTATTCAGCAGATAGTTTCTTGTTAACATACTAGATGGCGCTACTGTACTGTACAAAGCGTAAAGCTTGACTGAGTTACAAACTTCTTTCGTTGAAGTTTAAAAGAAGTCGATCTTTGTGTATTGAGAAAGATAAGCTTTCGATACTGTGTTGTGGTGAAAATTGTAGAATTTTAAGTTACCTGAAAACTTTTGATTAGGTAAATCCGGTCGTTGATTGCGTGATTTACGGAAAAAGATCTAACCGAAGAAGGTTATTAGCTAGCTTAGGTATGTAATCCTTAAGAGTTGTTTTTGAAAAAGAAAAAAAGGTTAATTTTAAAAAGTCTACTAAGACTACGAAGAACTTTTGTTAACGTGAAAGTGCAGAGTTTTTCATGTTAACTAAACTTATTTAATAACTTTCTTTAATTTTATAATTCATGCTTCATTTGCTAAATGCACAAAACATATGTGTTACATAAAAATGGCGGTTTGACAGCTTATCTATGGAAAATATGTCAAACCGTTATTTTAAATTCCTCAGATAAAAGTTATCTGACAATTGAAAAATCATTAAATCATTCTGAAATCAAAAACTGAGATAATATTAAACGATTGATTACCAAACTTCTTGGTAATCAATCGTCCAAGTCCAATAACACCGAAATCGATAAAATAAAAATCAGTTAACTTTTGATAATTATGTGTTATGAAAGTTACAAAAAAAAACAAAAATATTTCAAAGCATGTAACTTCCGAACAAATTAAGATCTTTATAACTTTTCGTCTTTTAAAACGCCAGATTTTCTTATTAAACGGCATTGAGCAATCCAAAAAAACATCAACATAACTAAGTTACTTTTCTAAAAAAATCTTTGTAACTCAACAATTTTCTAAATTATTGTACAAAACTACGTGCGCGTACTAAACCGTCACGTTTCCTTTAACAGCTTAATAAGAATCAATTATAAACACAAAAATCACGTCAGATCATTAACCTGAAATGACATTTTTCATCGAAAATCTGCGACATAACAGTACACAATAACAGCTCACGTATTTATCGCGATCTTTTTACTCTGCCCGGGAGTCGAACGGACAATGGGTGTCGGGCTGCGTCTGCGCAGTGCTAACGGTCGTCCACAAATCAGATCGTCATTACACGGGCGACTTTTTTACGGAACATTCTTGGACGCAAAAAGTTTTGATTTGACCGCACTATAGTGAGGTTGGAGAGCATTGGTCATTGACGTTCGTTATAACCGCAAACATTAAGCAACGATTAGCAATACAAAACTGCTGTTAAAGTGCAAATTATGTGGTCATTTTGTCATACTCATCTTGAGTAGTCAAGTGAATAAAGTAAGTCATAATTTCAAGGTTATTATCATACATTCACAGTCCAGTTATGTTCAGGAAAAAAGTTTTACGGTGGCAGGAACCGGCACTGTAGACTAGTACCTGCAATCTGTGGTGAAAGCTAAGCGGTCCCATTGCAGGTAGTAGACCTCACAAGGGGCCTGGCTGGCGACCTGCATCCTGTCAGAATCAAGCGCCAAACAGTTTTGACGCTGCATATGGGAGTTCCGGTTTGTAATGGATGCGTTCATTCCATTTTGGGACTGTAACTTTAAGCTTATTTTGTCCCACTGCTGGCAAAGGCCTCTCCCCATGACTTCAAGCTTTTCCAATGTGAAACGAACATACATGTACCACTGATAATGTTTAACACGACACAATATTTTTTAAGGTTTTATTTAAAGAAAAACGAATTATAATTAAGTTTTCTTTTCGAATCAACGTCCAATTCTCTCCTCGCCAACAATATGAAGGCGCCACGCCAACGACAAGTGTTAAATTGGAGCTCGAACGAAACAAAACAAAAAAGGCAAGTATCGCCGACTGAAGCAAGGAAAAACAACGTTTCTGAACGTTGTTGCCTAGGCTCAGACACTTTCTAACGCAACGAAATGGAGGTAGACGGTATTTTCTTTGACAGCTGTACCTGTAAGCTGTCTGTTGTAAGAACATGAGGTAACTTGAAGATGTGAGGTCTACCAAAAAAATCCATAACTCTAGCACATTTAAGGCTGGTGCTACTCAGCTTGGAAGGGTAAAAGAGGACGTTGACCTAGAGTGAACAGTGTTCAAGTGTGTATAGTGCAAGTTGTGAGGTTACAACTTGCAGGATCGAATCTATGCAACCTTACAAGTAAAGTCGTTTTTTTTTTTTCTCAGCTCAAACTGAAAGGTTTAATGTTCAAGGCTGGAAAATCAGCAAAACTTGGGGCCCTAACTTGGGTAGGTATAGGTATACACAACATAGTTATACACAGGTATACGCAACCTTGGAAAATTGTCATGCCTTCACATAGCGGTGTATCAACATTTCACCAATTAGTTTAAGTATATCCCATCATACCACGTAATGGAGCGATCACTCACCAACAACCAGCTATAAAATTCATGACTATTCAGAAATTTCTGGTAGAAGCACTAAATTACCCGTTGCCCGATCCGGAAATCAAACTCAGGGCCTTTTGGTCAGCAATCGCTCTTACAGCCACTAGTATTTTGTAGGCTAGATAGTTTGTTGATAAACCAACTTTTGGATACTTGTAATAAACTTGAGGCGAGCTATTTATTGTATGCGAAGATAGACAAGTTGATTAAGTTACATATAAGTAGGTATCAAAACATGAGTCATGCTTAGAAAGTAATAAAAATGAAGTGGCAAAAAAGTTGTACAATTATTTAACTACTAATAATCTTAGTTGTTTGTTAAATTAGTAAGACGGTAGCAAATAGAGACTAGATGGGCCTGTGTCCCAGCAGTGGGAACAGTAAAGGCTGATTGATTATGCTAAATAGAGACTTTGGTACTTCAATGATCAGGTTCCTTGTATAAAAATAATAAAAGCGATGAGGACTTAGAAGGCTAAAGCCTGCCAGGGTTGCGGGACTGTCTTATCAGGAAACCGTGACCCTGGAACGTAAAGGGTTTTTGAAGGATCATAATGGATTTTAGTTAATAAGAGTCCGACAGGCGGGAGAATTCATTTGATGGTTTTAACAAGATAGAAAAATAATGGGAGGCAAATTGAGGAGGGAGAGTTGGGATATAGGATTTTGTGCAGCGCTGCCTCAGCGTCGAAACTAAAGGTTGGTATTCACAAGCTACTGACAACGATGGCGTTGAAACAGCTGGAGAGCTCGCGAATTTTTGGGAAAGTGCTTGACAGCGTTGCCAGTATGATTTCCCAAAAAGGTACGGTTGGCTTTCTGAAAAGGTACGGTTTTTAACTTCAAGGTACGGTTGGGTCAGGATACTTCTGCAAAAACTAGATCAGTTTTTTTTCTTCTTCGAGTTGGCTGTCTGTGAACATAGGTTGGAAAAAAAGCGATATGGAATCGAATATTCAAAGGGACATGGTGAAGTAGAACATTATTACCGATTGCCAATATTGAACAAATTCATTTGTAAATCAATTATAGAAAGAACTCGAAGGAAATGAAAATGATCTAGTTCTTGCAGAAGAATTCCGACCCGTACGGTTTCGCTAAAATTTCGAAAAATGCTATAGTCTACTCATATTCTACAGAAGAAACAAGGTGTTTGTCAAAAAAAATGAAATATATGTTTTACGAACTAAGAAAATTCCATTTATGTAATTTGTGCCCATATTTTAGTATAAAATGTGTCAGAAAGTTGAAAAAAGTACGAGTCTCATTATTTTCTATTAGTTTTAGTTTTATTAGTTGTTTTTCATCTTTGTAGTGAAACATAAATCACAAGTATAGAAAAGGTACAAAAAAGGTACGGTCTAGCCAAGGTACGGTTGTGGTACGATTGTATGACGAATAGTAAGGAAAACCGTACTTTTTGGTACGGTCTGGCAACGCTGGTGCTTGAATCACGCTGGAAACTTATTCAATGCTTCTTTATTAATCCTTGAACACAGAAATGGAGACTTGACTGAGAAAAAATGGTGTTGAACGAAGTATAGAAAGATGCGATTTATTTGGTCCCAAAAAGACTTTGAGGCATTTCAAAACCTTCATACCTTTAAAATAGAATATTTAAAGAGTGTAAGGCGTAAGCCAGATCATTTACTTGGGAAGGAAGTCTACAAAATCATGCAACAGCAACACCATTTTCAATGCTCTATCAACCTCCAAGATTGCTTTACCGAGGAAACACGTGCCTTCACACCGACTAAAAAGTCTGGAACCAGTGTTTGTAACCACTTAGCACTTTGGTCACCAGATCTAGGGGTGATTGAACTTATGCCATGTTGCTTTAGTTTTTTGAGACGACGTAACTCGCAACTGTTTCTTTCTTTCTTCCTTTCTTTATTAAGTTATTAGGTATTAAGTAACATTGTGACTGTTATGTTGGTTGGTTTAATTAAAGAGAGGTAGACTTTAATAAGTATTCCTTTGAATGAGATGCTAAATAATGACAGCCACACACGCCGATCTTCAGGGTTAAGCCGCGCTTGCCGAGGTTGGTCTGTGGATGGGAGACCATTATTGTCGTAGCGAGTTTCCTCTGTGTATCGGAAACCACGTAAAGCCAGTCATTTAATGGTTGTTATTAAATGTTTTGCAGATCTTTGACGGTCGTTACTATTAGTCAGAAGCTTTAAAAGATCTTGGGGTATCGTATTACCCAGTTACTGGGTTGTGGAGGTCAGACAGGCAGTCGCTCTATGTAAGATACTGACTTCCAACCCCAATATATCTGGGAAAAGGCTAGGCAGATGATGATTAAGTAATGAGATTGAAGTGTTTGTTTGTTACTCTTTCCCGCAAAAACCACTGAACGGATTTAGATGAAATTTGGTACACAGACAGTTTACAGAATGGATTTACACATAGGATAGTTTTATCTTGATTTTATGTTCCCACGGGATAATTTTTGAGTTGTAGCAGGTGAAATCGCTGGCAGCAGCTAGTATTATAAATTAAATGTTAAAACGACTTTTAACCGATAGATTTATAGACTTAGAATGATAGAGACGTTTATAATGTAAATAGTGGGTAGTGAGGGGCTGGCTACCAAATAATGGAGAAATGTAGAGAAAGAAGACAGATATACACTGACCCTAACTGAAATGAGACAAGGAGATGATGATGAACTGGGTAAGGCAGTATTTCTGACTCACAGACTGGTAATTATTATGTAACTTACTTAACGTATAATGAAGTCAGTAAAAAATCAAACCTGAAATTAAACATTGTTACTGTTTTTATTAACTTCACACCTGAAATGATACCTCTTTCACTTACATAAGCTTATAAGTTACAACTTCTTCCGGCTACCATTCTAACACAAGGAAAAACAATCAAATAAACCATTTAAGGCGACGCTAGTCGCGAGCTCGAACTCACTGGCAGGCATGGTCAAAAACCATGATATTTCACCGGAAATCGACCCATATTGTTCATGTGTGCGCGAGCGTCATCCCCCCGTAGAGAAAACAGGGGAAAACTTATTCAGTGAGATACACGATCATTCAGAGTAAAAGGCGCGCGTAAAAAAATACGAAAAAGCCTTTGGCTGTTGGGGTTTTATGAAAAAACCACTGCACCAATTAATTTCAAATAAAATTTATTAAATTCTTCGATAAATTTGCTGTGTCGGTACGGACTTCGTTTTCGAAATTTGATGCTTCTTTAGCTTCTAATTTACACCTAAAGGTGTGTTAAAATTAGCAAAAAAACGAATCTTTAGAAGCTCGCCACTTTTTAATAGCTTCATATTTTACAATTCTGCTTCCGTACAGACAAAATTAATAATGAGGCAAAACGATACCATGTTTAATTTTGGATGTACCTACTTTGTCAAATAGTGGAGTAAAACCCCAACGAAGTTTCTATGGAAAAAATGTTGACTTGTTTGACCTTAATAAAGCAATCTCATCAACATCATCTCACAACTTAGCTTCAATGACGTAACAAAAAAAAACACAAACGGCATACCACAAGCCGACAAATCTTACGACCGGTTGTAAGTCGTAATTGTTTCAAGCAACAAAAAGTCGGACATAAGGCAACCAGCCCGCCGCATGAATGGGAGGACCGTCCGCCCGGGGAAAATAAAAACGCTCCATATTCGTGAAATGATTAAAAAAGAAAGAAATCGGAAAATAAAAGAAAAGGCAAGTCCGCGGCACGTACCGTCGTCCCCTTTTTAAAAAGAGAACTATTTCAACCGAGCGTGAATGAAAAACGCGCCCACTACGCGCCGCGTAACCGTAATCTTGTGATTATTATTTTTATTTTTGAGTCTCGCTTCCTTTTTTATTATTATTTAGTCTTATTATTATGTTATTTTATACGTTTTATCGCGTGTGGCGTCGTATGTAGGTCAGGACGGTGCGCGGGGGATTTTTTTTGGTTTTCCGCGCAAGGTCGATGTGTTTGCTTGTTTTGGTCGCGACGCGGCGCGGTAATTGCTGCAGTGCGTTGAACCAAGAGATGAACTTACGAATTTGTATGAGTTGGTTCATTGTCATTGGATTTGTATTTACTTTCGTTTGGTTTTGTTCCTTATATTACGAAGTTGTCTGCCACAAGCATTTCATGTGACACACATTAAATTGGAATTCATTGTATTAAAAATTGATCACGAAAATTACATATCAATTCACATAATTTATACGTTTTTCCTTTAACTTATTTTTAAATCTCTTACGGATAGCAGTAAAACACTGAGTAAGGAGGTAATAAAATATCTTAGTGTCAAAATTATCAGCGTTACAGATTTAATTTAGTTTCCTGAGCCAGTTTGCCTTAGTAATAAAAATCAAAAAAGTTATACGATAAAGTTATAGGTATCCTACCGGACGATTTAATTTTTCCCAAGAAATAAAAAACTCAGTCATCGCACACCACCAGCACGCGTAGCATGGCGATTCTATCTCTATTCTACCAAGAAAAGACAAAGTCATTTCATCGTTATTTCTATACAAAACGATTGTTTTTTTGCACAAATATTGCACCATTCGTATACTATTGAAGAAAACGTCGTTTATTTTCCATATTTTTTACATTACTATGCATAAAACGCTTAAAATATTTCTACGTTCTGTCATTTTGTCTATTCTTCAAAACCCCTTTCTACGGCGCCATGCTACGCCTGCAGGTGGACTAAACTAAAACTAGAATAGCCTAACAAAGTGATACACCACAGGTGCATGAACATAAACAATTATACAGCGGAAACCACAACGTGTAGAACAAGCATAACATGGTAATTTTTAGTCAATCAATCATACGAAAGTCAGAGAGAAAAATTAACATATCAATCAATTGTGTGTCTCGGGATCCGTCTAACGATTGTTTGATTACGTGTGCATCGGGAGTTTGGATAAAAAAAAATTGTTTAGGGTTGTTTTTTTTTTAATTTTTTGAAAATTCGAGGTATTTTTTGAATGGGGATGGCAACTGGGGAACTAATGGCGCTAGTATAGCTTGTTCCAAGCATCGTCATTGGTTCAAATCAGTTCAAATCTTAAAGGTACCTACTTCAAAATAGTATTATGTCATTGGTCAGATTAAGACTACTCTATGGTGGCGCCATCTACAATATCTTTGCGTTGCCAACCCCATTGAATTGATGCCGAGGTAGGCGTAGTAAACGCTGGGGAACGGCAGAGGAGTTTCTACTGAGATTGACTCGAGAAAACTCCACAAAGGAAGGAGTGGAAGTTCCTGGAGGAGACTATAATACATATAAACGAATAATTTTAACTGTCGATTATGAGGAAGCTCTAGAAATTGCTGAGGACGTCTTATAAGTTTTAGGACATTGGGCAGACAAAACTGCCCAAAAGAATATGTGGAAAATTATGGAGATGACAAATATTATTTTCTAGCATTGGTACAACATAGGATATTCTAAAAAAACGTTATTACCGTAGGTAGTCCTCTACTTGTCTCTACCATCTTTGTTACTAGAATATACTTGTTTTGCCCTCTATATTATTTTTACCCGACTGCTTTAGAGGGGGTTTTAGTTTTTCGCCATCATGAAAGCGTTTGGTAGAAATACGAAACGCTTTTAAAGCAACTTTACGTCATTACACATTAGTATCATCACATCAATACATTTTATATAGGTTTTTTCAACAGTTTCGGTATCTATTACTTCTGAGAGTAGTCGGGAAGGCAAATACTTCAAATAGGAAAAATTTAACCAGAAAATTATTGTACGTACAGCTAAGTGATGGGAATCCCTCCATCTATATTTCCCGACAGCTATAACTTTGTGGTCTTCAAGTCAACAGTGAACAGGTTACTTCTAGACAAGCGTGCTTCACCGTCGACCACATCTTCGCTTACCATCAGGCGAGATAGTGGTGAAACGCGAACCTATTTTTAAATTTAAAAAAACAAGAAAGCAAGGATCCCCTTAGAAAACTGCTCAAGAATCGAAGTCAGAACCTCGGACTTGAAATCATTACAATGTTACTAAGAAGCCTAATTACTAACATTAGGCACTTAATTTATTTTGTTTTACGAAAATGTGGGAAAGTATAGTTTAGTAGTAAGGAGGGTTTCTAGGAGTGTGATGGGCAGAGCTTTGAAAAGGCTATCTTGCAACGAGGTAGGAGTTATGTTTAGTGAGCTTCTGCTCTAGAATTTCTGTCTAGATCTTCAGTAAGTTACAAAAAACTTCTTAAAGAAAAAGGCTTATGATTTTAGTTTTTCCTTTACTCCAAAGATGTCGCTAGTGGTCTCAAAAAACCAAAAGAAGAGATGACGTCAAAGATCTTGACTAATATAACAGACATGATTTCAAAGTTTTTGTGACGTTAAGTAAACGGAAACTTTGACCCTATGATGGAATAAATTAGGTAGTACCTCCAAGTAAGTAGGCTTTAAATAAAATATCTACAGTACCCGTAGTATTACAAGTTTTCACTTTTTTCACTTTACAGCGTCTTTCCAGTTTTACAGCGTTTCTTGTATGGAGAATGGAACAGCAGCGCCTCTGGTGTGCGAAGAAGGAACTAATTTTTTCCTTGTTTGTCTATTTGAAAATGTCAAAGTTCCAGTTAACTTTATGTCAAAATAACTGAAAACTCATGATAAGGCCTCAGAAATTAATAAGGCCTCTGGATCATTCAATTTGTTAATACAGAACCTAGGAACTTCATGTAGGTACATTTTTTGATAGAAGCCTAAATCATAAAATATTGTCAAAACGTTTTGCCTGTAGTGCACAGGCGACTGCGGTGACCACAGTCGCCTGTGGACAACAACAATTTTTTTTTTATCATTCCATGGTCTTTGGAGTAACTGCTCAGTAGCGTAACTTTAATGTTTAATGTAATTTTCATGACGAGGAAAATTTTTTTTTAATCGACTTTAAGAACAACCTGCCCCAATCTGTAATAATCATGAAAATCTATTGAAATTTAATAATCATGAAAATCTATTGAAGAAATTGGACAGATTAAGGTCGCTTGATGTGCTGGCGTCTGTACCTACTCCGAATTCCGATTGCTCCGATTTGTCCGCTTAGTCAGTTCCAGGACCCCGAGACTACTCTCTAAGTCCGTCAGCAAAGATTCTTCCGAAACTAACTCGAAACTTTTGAGTAAACTCTAAATCGGTTTTCGGTAGTTCCAAATCAATAAGTTGTACTGTGCAACACATCAGGGTGTCGAGTCTGCTAATTATTATTAGTCAGAATGGCGCCACAATGGCGTTTCAATTGGAGTGCTTATTCGAACCATTTTTTACTGCTGGTTCGAATAAGCACTACAATTGAAACGCCATTGTGGCGACATTCTGACTAATAATTAGCAGACTCGACCACCCAGGAGTAGAGACAACACTATGCAATCGCGTTGCCATCAATATTTTCTAACATTGTGTCCGATTGATATGTAGTAGAAGGCACTTGAAACTTCGATCGAACTTACAGGTTTTGTGCTTAAAGAGTACCCCGGTTCCGCGACACCGTCTGAACATAACCTTACTTTTCAAAATGAACAGAAAACAGGTCCTGCACTTACGCACGGGGTTTTTTAGAACAAGTCTGGTCGAGTTACTTTAGTATTAAGCATTTCTTTCCTTGGAAAAATACTTAATATTGTGACAAATGGGAAAAAAATGCGTTTTCTCGTCGCCAGTGGGGACAATTGGGACTTATTCATCCCGTTTATTCCCAAAGAGGACATCCCCGTCAAGATTTTTTACTAGTGGGGACAAATAGACGATTTGATCTGGTTTACCATTGCTTTTTATGTAAAATCTTCGATGGCAGAAGAGCTTCAAGTACGACGCTAGTAAGAACTTGTTATTCTTCTTGATGTAATGATCATTCTTCTGCGCTAATCCCAATTTATGTCAGTTCGACGCAGCATGTCTGCTTCTTCTTCTATACTTACTCGTCATCTCGACGATCTCCTGACAATCCATATCATCCTACAAAAAGAGTTTGGTAAAAACAGGGTTCCTTAAAAAAGATGAATTCAATAAAATGTCATTTAAAAATTTATTTGTAGTAGATTTTGTTTATTGTTCTTAAAAAAAATTAAGAGTCTTAAATAAAAATTAGTGTCGATACTAAACTCATGTCTTGTTTTTACTTTATAACAAAATGCAGGTACCAATAAGATTATAGCTTTTTTTAAATGTAACTAGACTAAATCTCCAATAAGAATAGGTATTGACTTAAAAATCGAAAATGGCTACCAACGGTCAACAAAGCTACAGATAATAATATGCGTTCGGATACACACACCTACACAAAACACATACCATAAAACAAGCGAAGGACTTGCCACTAGCTTCTTAACGCATTTAGTCATCGTTCCAAGTAAAAAGTAAAAATAACTTTGACCAGACTCTGCATCTTAGTCTCAAGGCCAAATCCTGACTCGACAAGACAAAGACACACATACAAAACTTCACATGTAGGACAAGGATACAAAACATTGGTGTCTTCGTCCTTTGAAAAGGGAAAGTGGTAGTTACAGCGGTGGTGAGAGTGAGATAAAAAAATGTCCGAAGGGCAAAACGAGACAGGTATACTTGTTTCAGGAATGTTAGACAGGGATGGATGAAAGGAACCGGTTAATTTTGAAGGGCTCGCGACCGTGGTCCACGTTGAAGCTGTGTTTAAGATATAAGTGGTTTTATTTATGGTTATATATTGATTTAAGATTTTTATGGAGTAATGTGAATGTGGAATGAGCCATAGATTAGATATAAACTATAACAGATATGGTAATAGACGCAGACTTCCGTTGGGCCAACAGATAAAAAAAACTACAACTTTATTTTTTATTTCCACTTTTGTTCCTTTTTTAAACTATCAAAACTCTTTTATTACAAACCTCCAAAGTTTGACATCGATCTTCGTTAGTCTAGTGATCGCAAGCGCATAGTTGCGATACGCAGCATTCAGCTAAGTATGAAGTCCTGCATTCAGTTCTCACTTCAGATATAATTTGTGGGCTTTTCTTCAAGAATTTTTCAGGAGTTATCCAGAGACTGGATTTTTACTAGTTTTTTGCTACAGGTTTGAACTTATTACACGGGACTTACCCATACATAAGTCAGCCACGTGACTAGCTGACTTAAGTTTGGGGATCCAGTCTCTGGATATGTCAGCCGGGATCGAGGGACTACCGGGGTTGTCTTGTCATGTCTTATCATTTAATCGTGTTCCCGGAACGTAAAGGGCTATTGAAGGACACCGTGGATTTTAGTCAGTACAAGTCTGATAGTCTATCGTTCCGACTTGGGTTAGGACTCATTTGGTGTCACATGACATGTCTTCGAATTTTTAGTTCTAGGACATGGCGGTTGCCTCTCGATGCTTTCCTTCACCGTTTTGAAAGCAGTGGTGATGAAATATATTTCACAAAGTAATGCGCCTGGCTAGTTTCGAATCCATGACCTACAAACTCGTAAGTCGGGGCCGATACCACTGGGCCACCACTGCTCTCCCCCTTGATTACAGATATTTTATGTTCTTCTATTAGTTTTGACCCAATGTTATGTTAGGATGTGGAGTAACAAGAATGTATAGGTACTGTAAGAAATGAGTTTATAAGGGGAATTTTGAAAGTGGCGCCTGTTACAGAATAATTGAAGTGAATCGTCTGTCTTGGTATGGACATGTGATGAGGAGGGATACAGTCATGTGACTAAGAGAGTGATGAGTATGAATGTTGATGGATGGAGAGGAAGAGGAAGGCCAAAGAAGAGATGGATGGACTGTCTAAGGAATGATATGAAAGAAAAAGGAGTAGATGATACTATGACGTGTGATAGGGGAGAATGGAAGAAAAAAACGTGTTGCGCCGACCTCAAGTAAAATGGGATAAGGGCAGGAAGATGATGATTAGTTTTGACCCAAAAACTGACAGTTTCATATTTTGTTTTGCTTCTACTTTTCCTTTCAGTCAACAATACGATGCTCGTCATATTGTTTGCTATTGCACTTAGAAGCTCATCGACTCGTCAAAGTTGGATAGTATACTAACTAATTGTCTTATAGTACCTACGTGTATCGAGCAGTGATGGCCCAGTGGTATCGGGCCCGACTTACGAATTGTAGGTCGTGGGCTCGAACCCCGCCAGGCGCATTACTTTGTGCAATTTATTTCATCACCACTGCTCTCAAAACGTTGTAGGAAACAACGTGAGGAAACCGGCATGTCCTAGAACCAATAATTCGAAGACATGTGACATCTACCAACCCGCACTGGGCCCGCGTGGTGGATTATGGCCCACTCCCTCTCACAGAGAGGAGGCCTGTGTCTCAGCAGTGGGAACATTATAGGCTGATGATGATGATGACGTGTATCGAAGCAGTTAGATTTTGTCTTGATAGTATAATATTGATGTAATCATCATCATCATCAATATAATATCAGCCAACGACGATATAATACTAGACTCCTAATAACAGGCGACCGATGTCTGCCAACACATTAGGCAAAAAGGTCTTATATTCGTCTCATTTCGACCAATCCTGTGAGCCGTAAACATACGTTGAGACAGAACAGACCTTGAGTTAGCCAATCACAACGCAGTACCCCGTCCCCCTCGCTGACGTAGTACCTCAGCGAGTTGGCAGAATAATTTTTGTTCCTTAGATCGTGCATGCGGAGTCTAGTATTATATCGTCGTTGATATCAGCCGTAGGAGTTAGGACGTGCGCTGCGGCGCTGCTAAACATAGGCATCTCCTAAATATTTCTAATATGAGCGGATGAAAGCGGCTTGGCATTAAGCACGATCCTGTGGTGGACACCACAGGATCGTGCCAGACCGTCTGTCCACCAAAAAAATGAGTGACAAAATGTAATAAAGCTATTGTCTATTCAGTAATAGCCGTGCCACACTGACGGCTTTTACTGTTGATTTTCGCGATAATACTCGTATTATTGAAATATTCTTATAGTCACCGGAATTTCCCGTTAGTGTGGCTCTACTGTAACTTTTTTTTTTTTTTTTTTTTTTTTCTATTCTTATCATGCAATCAGTCTTAAGACTATGAGCAGATGGTTTGCCAGATTAACTCTCTTTGAGAGTCTCTTCCCCTTTGGGATGGACTCGAACTAGGCTTTAGTAGTCCTCATTGTAGACTATCCAGGTTCATGATTTTGCGTCTCTTTAAGCGGTTCAGTGTGTCAGGGATAGTGAGCTGGACCGCTAGTGGATTTGTATGATGTTGGAGACGCTTTTTGTATGCTTTTGCATGTGATTTTATTTCCTCTTTCACTGTGCTTAGCTTTAAGTGATGATGAACCTCTGAGTTCTTGATGAACCAGGGGGCATTAGCTATTTGTTTAATGATCGAGTCTTCCGCTCTTTGGATTATGCTTATGTTGGAGTCGCAAGTAGAACCCCACAGCTCGATGCCATATGACCAGATAGGTTTGAGGACCGTCTCGTATATAAGCAGTTTGTTGTCC
The DNA here is from genome assembly GCA_036375495.1 of Agrotis segetum. Lineage (NCBI taxonomy): Eukaryota > Metazoa > Arthropoda > Insecta > Lepidoptera > Noctuidae > Agrotis > Agrotis segetum. Next base: position 130,556 of record JAQSVV010000280.1, on the reverse strand, counting down.
AGTGATAATTTGCTGTTTCTGCCGAGTAGCCAATACAACCCCCGATATCTTATGTTGAGCGCGTCTCTCTTGCATCTGATGTGGTCTCTCCAAGTCAACCTTCGGTCAAGGTGCATTCCCAGGTACTTGACACTGTTATGGTGCGGGAGCTGTTGTTCGCATAGCGCAACTGGTAGACAGTTTTCTCGTCTCAAGGTAAATGTAACATGGACCGATTTGGATGCACTAGCTTTAATCCTCCATTTTTTCATCCAGTCTTGGATCCTTGTGAGGCCTTTTTGCAGTGTGTTAGAGGCGGCTGTCGGATCTACACTGGAGCTGAGTATTGCAGTGTCGTCTGCGAAGGTAGCCACTGTTACTCCAGTACTTTGTGGTAGATCTGCTGTGAAGATTATGTACAGTAGAGGACCCAATACAGAACCCTGGGGCACCCCGGCCAGTATATCATGAAAACATGACGTGCTTTCACCTTCTCGTACTTGGAAAAGTCTTCCTGTCAGATAAGACTCCAACACTACGTAAAATTTATGAGGAAGAAGTGTTTTGATTTTGTATAGCAAACCTCTGTGCCACACCCTATCGAAGGCCTGTTGTACGTCCAGAAAGGCAGCCGAGCAGTACTCCCTCTTTTCCAAGGATGTCCTTATGACCTGGCATACTCTGTGGATTTGCTCAACTGTCGCGTGTTCACGTCGAAATCCAAATTGGTGATCAGGGATTATGGATGTTTCAGTAATCGCATTCAGAAGTCTATTCAGCAGGATCTTTTCAAACAATTTAGATATTATTGGCAGCAAGCTTATTGGTCTATATGACGTGACTTCGTCCGTCGGCTTACCCGGTTTGGGTACCATTATTATCTGAGATACCTTCCACAGAGTAGGATAGTGACCAGTTCTCATGACGCCGTTAACAAGCAAGCGAGATATACTATGGCTTTGCGCGGGAGTTCTTTGAGTACCATTTTGTCGATTAGGTCGTATCCCGGAGCCTTTTTGTCTTCTAGTGTGGAGATTGTTTTTTTTACCTCTCGTGGTGATGTAGCCTGTATTGGAGTATCAAGTTGGAGATCCTGTTCAAGAACCCGATCTATATCTGTATCATCACATTCCGGGTCACGGTGGTTAGGTGTGAATATGCCTGCCAGGTGGTTCGCAAATGTGTCGGCTTTTTCTTGTGATGATCGAGCCCAAGAGTTGTCAGAGGTCTTTATGGGCGGTTTGGGCACAACAGGCTTATTTGCATTTCTGCAAACCTTCCATAGTGAGTAGTTTGAAGAGCTAGTAGCTGTTAGCGACGCTATGTGGGCAGCAGAAGTTGCGTTTGCGGCGTCAGCTAGAGTTTCTTTTAGCTCACGAGTAGCTTTGTTTAGAGCTCTCTTGTCTATTGGATGGCGACTGTTATGCCATACTCTGCGCAGTCGCCTCTTTTCGAGGATTTGTGATCGTATCTGTTCAGGTACTACGCTGTGTCTCACGTTACGGTCGGCGATTTCCGGCGTACATCTCCAGCAACAGTTTTGTATTGTGGTCACGAACTTTACTGAAGCACTCTCTACTTCCTCTTTTGTTTTGAGGGCAATTTGTAGATTCAAATTATCATCCACCATTTCTCTGAAAGAGTTCCAGTCAGTCTTTTTATTGTACAGGCTTGGACGATTCTCGTATGTTAGTACAGTACAACTTACAGTAAGGATAATAGGAGTATGATCGGAAGAACCATCCAGACACGATTCTATGGAGTAGAATAATCGTGAGAGTCCCTTTATAATAAAGAAATCTAGCACGTCGGGTCTCCTGTTTGGATCGCTGGGCCAATAAGTTGGTTCGGAAGTTGCGATGGACTTGAGATGATTGTGGTCTAAACTCTTCTTAAGTTCTCTTCCTCGAGTTGTTACGAGTCTTGATCCCCAATGGGAGTGTTTAGCGTTCCAGTCACCACCAGAGATGAAGCGCTCGCCGAGTGTTTCGAAGTAATGGTTGTATAGACTCTCGCTAATTGTATGCCTAGGAGGACAATAGACAGAGGAGATGTTAAAATTCCCGTTTTTGTTCTCGACCTGGACTGTAGTTGCCTGGATGTGGTTAGATTTATAACCTGGTTGTTCATGGTGCTTTATAGATGTTTTTATTATAACAGCTGTACCACCGTGTGCTGTTCCATCGGGGTGGTTTGTTCTGTATAGGTTATAGTTCTTGATTCTCACGAGGCTATTTTCAGTACAATGAGTTTCGGATACGAGAAGAATGTCGAGATTATGAAGATTTAGCAGATATTCCACTTCGTTTTTATTAGGAGCTAGGCCATTTACGTTCCAAGCAGCGATTTTTAAACAGTTCATTTTGTTAGTTTATTAAGCAAGGCGGTTATGAGACTCATTAGGGTACTCATTTGTTGAAGGAGTAGATCAAATTTTTCAGATTGTTTAGTTATAAGAATTTCCAGTCTGTCTGTATTAACTGGTTGTTCTGAGTTATCTGGATTGTTCTTTTTAAAACTTTGGCTGTGCGACCTCGTTGCGTCTGCATATGAGCTCCATACGGGGCCTTTTTTATTGTTGTTGTCATAGGAAGGAGTATTGCGAATGTCTGCTTGAGGTTTTGCTTGCTGGCGTAATTTATCTCTGCCACTTGCTTGTTTTGAGGTTTTCCGTTGTAAGATTTCCTTATAGACTTCACATCCTTTGTAGTTGGCAGGATGGGAGCCAAGGCATAAGGCACAAACAGCAGGAGTATTTCGATCAATTTTTGGGCATTCGGAGGTTTTGTGAGATTCTGCGCATTTGACGCAGCGATATGGTCTCAAGCAATAATTTTTTGAGTGTCCATATTGTTGGCAACGTTGACATTGGACTAGCACTTTTCTTTTCCTGGGGTCCTCGATTTGGACAGCTTGGTGGTATATAACTTTAATGTCTTTAACCTTTTTGTTATTAGGTCCAGGAGCTAGGTTCACAAAGAATGTTGAATTGGCTGCTTTTCTTGACCGAATTTGGCATTTATAATTTCGCCGGATACTGTATTGCCAGTATTTTCAACAGCTTCTATGATCGATTCAAGTGGTGTTGTATGGTGGAGGTTTCTGATGACTATTCTGTAGCATCTTTGGTCCTTTCTATTGAATGTATGGCCGATCAATCCATTCTCTCTAACCAAGGTCATAAGAGATTTATAGACTTCGACATTGTGACTATTTATTCTCAGCTGGTTTCGATTCACACCTTGTATGTGAACTGAGTCTTTTCTGCTGCTGTTTCTAACAAGTCTGTAAGTTTGAGGATATCTTCGATGCCATAGAGTATTATAGGTGGCGGCTTACTATATTTTTTAAGCAATGGTTGATCAGGTTTTCAGTCAAGTCTATGGGAAGCTGGCTGAAGCTATTGGAGGTGGTAATGGTCTCAGGAGAAGGTGGGTTCATCAACTTTCGTTTTTTAGTTTCTCTCCCGATTGGCACTCTTTGCCATGACGGAGGGTAGATGTCATTATTTTAGTAGATTCAGTTTCCATTTTCTGATTTTGGTGTTCATTTGAGGTATTAGGGACAGGTTTGCTACCAAATGATAAACCTAGGCCTCGATAGGAAGAGGCTAGGATGAAAGACCTGTTGAATGCATTTTTTGTTTGAGGACGGAGCGATTTTAACTTTATTTGGAGTCTGCGAATTTTTGCCCCCCCCAGATACGGTGGGGCTGCCTGAGCTCAGCTCAGGGAGGGATTCTCCAGCTAAGCTGGTACCCTCCTGGGGTAGTTCCGTTTTATTATCCGCTTCCATTTTTTGGTTTGTTGGTGCTATCCTAGCTCCAGAGTCACGCTTTCAGGGTATTTGTTGTTGCCTTGGCTTGTGAGAGCCACTTCCAGGTCTGCCTGGGTTCACGGGGTTTTACCGCCACTGGATCGGTTGCCGTTTGTTAACTGGTACGAGGCAGGTTTTTTGGAGAAGATTTAATTTCTCTGGGAATATTAGCCCTTTCAGGTTACTTGACCGCCGCCTGTACTCGGCGTTGTTGCTCGTTTTGCACCACCCGGGGGACACGTGTAGGGTGGGCCTAGGAAAAGGTGGTAAATCCTACGGACGCGAGCAACATCATCCCCCTACTCCCTACCCCTACCCCCTACTGTAACTAACTGCATTATATTTGGTCAGAAACTCAGAATTCAGATCAAACAAAGTTCAGAACCCATCATATCAAAGTTGCTAGGATTCCTTGTAAAGATATATAGGCCACCCGTCCTTAGAGTATGTTCCATATAAGGCAGTGGCAAACAGGATGCTGGTGTACCAGTCCTATAAGAACGACGTAGCTAAAACCATCAATCAGTGTGTCAATTTATATATAGATAAATCTTTCGATTCCTCGTGTAGGGCTGTTGTGGGTCTGTGGAACTAAATGGAAATTAAACATACTATAAATATAGTTATAATTTATTTTATTCGACTTTACAGTTGGCGAAGAGGGTGTGTGGTTGAATGCTGAGCTACGTGTCGCGGGTTCGATTCTCGCACTGAACAAATTTTATTATGATCTGCAAATAGTTGCACTGGGTCTTGGTGTTTGTACGTACGTGGTAGGAGATATTCCTATTGTAGAGTCAAAGCTTTTAAAAAAAAGTAATCATAACAAATGTTTGCAGGCTAACGATGCAATCAAGTGACTTTTTCTCAGTCAGACTGGCTTAAAGCTTACAGCCCACTCCCTCTCACAGAGAGGAGACCTTATGTCCCAGTACTTTGCTTACGTTAATTAGACACAGTCAACTCAGTACCCTTAGCACGAGTTTTCATTCTTTTACTTTACAGCGTCTTTCCAGTATTTACAGCGTTTCATATATGAAAAAACCGGCCAACGTGTCGGGCCTATGTGTAGGGTGCGTTGCCCATCAAAATACTTATGCGAACTAAGTAATTGATTCGCTGAATTTAATTTTAAAAAGAAGAATTGTCAAAGTCGGTCCAGGTATACTTTGACGTCTCAAATCAGGTGAAAATACGTGCTAAAAAGATTGACGAATTGAACCTCCTCCTTTTTTTGAAACTTAGTCCTCAAAATATTGACGATTTTTTCTAACCTACCTATCGCTGCTTAGACGAAAAAACATTACCGTAAAAACATTCCAAATAAAGAGGAATAAAGCTTGACAAACTCCCATTTGCAGTTGAATAACAAAGGTACATTTTGCAAGAAAACTATAATCCAAGTACATTTTAGAACTTGGTCGAAATCAACTCGTAAAAGTTGTAAAGACCAAGTAGGCTTCATAATTTTCCTTTAAACTTCGTTTATATGCTACTGTTGTGAATTTTAACCCTAAACATAACCGCTTAGCTGGTAGAGGGGGGGGGACACACGAATCGCGCAAAATGTTAGCAACTTGTAAAGCTTAATATTAAAACGAATTTTTTACTCAAAAAACAGTCTGGAAACTATCTGTCCTTTTTAGGCCTATTTAATGCTACACCCCACTCCGTGGTACGCGAGAAAAAAAAAATGCTCACTTACGAAGTACAGAGGTACCCTAAAAAAAATATTTTACGAGATTTTATTTTACCACTTTTTCGGCAACGGGTCCGTATACTTACGACTCAAATTACAGCTTTCTAGTACTGTGCGTCTCTGAGCTAGACTGCTAGGCTGATTCTGAAATACTGAAATACAACTCAGACCTGTCAAAATCAACTGTCAAAAGTTTAATGACCCTATTTACCTTTTCCTCAACCCTTTTCCTGCCAACCTGCATTTTAACCCTCTCACTGCTCACACGATTCTCGCTGCAATGTTGCCAACTTGTAAACTAAAGTTAAGTTTACTCAGAATCAGTCTCCCCCCTCCTGTCCTCAGTGCTCACCCCCTCCGTGGCCATGCAAGAGCACGAGGGCAACGCGGCTGATTCGCGGGAACGGGTCAACTCGACTCAAGGTCAGGGGGATATGCACAGAGAAACCATGGAGTGGACTCGGTGGAAAGATTGTGTGGGGATGTTGGTCAGTCATTTTGGGGATATTTTGAGGCAGTTATTTTTTCTGATGACACAGCATACTTCAAACTGTGTCACAGAAAGTTTTACTTCGAATTAAAAGGGCTTTTGCTGTAAAAAAAAAAAAACCAAACATTTTACACATAGCTAGCTAAAGGTAGCTACATGAATGGAAAACTGCATTTAAAATATTTATTTAAATATACTGCACACACAGTACAAAATTATTATCCAAAGCCAAAATTAGGGACAGGCTTCAATATTTTTCATGGAAAATTACAATTAGGTACTCCTTTTTTTAAATGAAAATTAATGTAGGCACTGAAGTATCACGGTGCAGTTGTTCTCAAGTCAACATTTACCAATAAGTATTTGTGTACACACACATACGGCGTCATCTCGCGGCCTGTGCATGTGTGCGTGTGTCGTACACACTGCACAAGAATGCAACGCGTTGTTGACACAGCCAACTTCGATATTCCTTTATTTATTGCTATAAAAACCCTTTCACTAACTCACACTGGAATTAAAACCTTAAAATCTGAATTCTAGAATCGAATTTAGAATATCTTCGCGAATGTTACGACGTTCATTTATTTTCGCGCATCTATCCTGAACTAATGGATTTTGAAAGGTATTTGCAAGAGCCTAAGATGGAATTTTCTTTGTGGTTTGTTAGGTTTATGGGGCCTTACGCGTCTATGGAAGTCGCGAGGTATATTTAAATAAGGATTTATGCGTTACGTCTGGCGTTTTGGCGAGATCCGCGGATAAAGGAACATTTCGACTGAAAAAAGTCGAGATTTGGTCGCAGATTGTAGATTTTGGGAGCCACAATGGGTACCAGCAGACAGTCGGGTGAGGTATCACCTCTTAAAGTGTCTTGACAACTTTTTTGCTGAAAATGCGATCATTAACAGTTTTAGGAAAAATATTTTTGCAGATTTTTCTTTCGTTTTTTGTCTGGACTTTGTCTGATTTAGAATGACCTGAAAGGTTACTTTAGTAAAATGTAAACAAAGCAGTTAATGCTATATTCCTTAATTTATACAATCTGTTGCCACAATATCAAGAATCAACCCGTAACTGCAAAGTTTTTTTTTTCAATTGCAAAAGTAACGGGTGTTGAAATAAAACTCCAACAGATTTTATCTTCCAACAGCGGCTCTATTTTGTACTATTTTAAAATTCCTTACAAGATCATAACAGTATAGAAGTACGGTTAAATACCAACGTTTTACGCAGTGAATGCATGCAAAACGTAAAAATAAGATGCTTGGAAACCTGATCGTCTACATACCTTGAAACCTGTCTGTCGGTCCGTCCTACACGTCCTGTTAATTAATGACAATCACTATTGGACAGATGTTGAGTGCACAACAAAGTTTTAAAAGAAAAAAAAAACTTAAAACCCAGTAATAATTCAACTCAACTGTATAGGCGCCTTCAATGTTTTATTTAAGACCCGTAATTAAAACCACAAGCAAAAAATAAAAAGGTATTATGTCGCAACACGCGAAAAAGGATTAGATTACCCAAAACTTTCATGTTAACGACTCAAGATAAAATCAACACACATGAGGAAATATAAATCCTGATTGCTTAAACGCAAACATGTAAACAAAAAAAAAAGAAACTAAACCCTTAAAAACCCTAATTAACTTAAATGAAAACTATGAGATTCTACATCAACGCATCCATAGACAAGTTATGTAAATTCTACGAGTAACGAAAACGAGAGTATCTATACTATGGTAAATCTAAAAAAAAACACTTTCATTAAATCTTTCCCACCAGTTTTCGACCACTAAACCAGTTCGATAGCATCGCACCCAAAAAAACATTATATTAATTTGGGATCCCCACAAAAAACGAAGATACGAATAAAAAAAGCTAATGGCCAGAAAAAAAAAAAAAGGTTCGATCTTCTTTTTAAAAAAAGAAAAGAATAAAAAAACCGGCCGAAGAAAGGGTTACTTTTTGGTACAGGTTGATGCCATTGTTGCCTGGTCACTGCCTCTTCGGTATTTATGAAATTTTTGATAATCATACTGACGATATAATTTGTATCTTGTATGTAATAAATTGCAATGGATTGTATGTTTATTGAAATATATTAATAATTGAGTATTTTTACAAGGAACAAGCTATGTTTTTATCTGATTGATTCTTTATCTGATTCTTATGTCAAAACAACTTCCTGATTGCCAATAAACTTGAAAATAAAAGCGTTATTTTTTCATAAAAATAATAAACTTTTTAACAGTGTTAATGTAAATATGACAACTTTATTAATTAAAACAAAAATAATCGTAAACTGTTATTTTTGATAAGATCTTAATCAGCCGGAAAACACGGAGAGGAAACATGGTCCGTAATTAACTGGTCAAGTTGTAAGACTTCCCATAGATTAAAGAGGCTGTAGTGATTATGCTATTATAATATTTAAAAAAAAGAAATACAAAGATAAGTACCTATTATGTTAAAATGAAATTACGCTTTAAGGGTGTAGTGGTGTCATCATATCAGCCGTAAGACGTCCACTGCTGAACATAGGCCTAGGCTGTAGTAGTACGTAAACTTCGAAAGGATTAATTAAATCCCTAGTTATAGGGAGGGAGGAGTGGGGCGTACGTACGTACTAGTGCGAAACACCTAAATCACTGAACTGGTTTTGATGAGTAAAAAGATAGGTGGAATTTTGGAGACTGTTCTAGGATATTTTTTTTTGAATAAAATACAAAAGGGTCGAGGAAAACTGTTCACAAAAGTAAAAGCAAGTTTACAAAATAATGAGCAAAGAGGATGATGTAAACATATTATTACTTATCTAAAAAATAAATATCCTACTAATATTATAAATGCGTTTGTGTTTGTTACTCTTTCACGCAAAGACCACTGAACGGATTTGGCTAAAATTTGGTACACAGTTTATAACCTGGATTAACACAGGATAGTTTTTATCCCGATTTTATGTTTCCGTGGGATATTTTTCGAGTTGTAGCGGGTGAAGCCACTGGCAACAGCTAGTATTTATATAAAATTATAATAATATTATTCCATGGCGTCTCCCAGCCATAATTACAGAGTTAAATCACAAAGTTGTTAAATTTTATTTTTATCATCAACAACTTGGAATGCGGTTCCTGAGATCGAAAGTTGCAACTTGCAAGACTATTTATAGGTAACAAGACATAATGCCTTTGGACAGTCGGCAACGAAAGTTGATTAACACTACGTAATTATAGCTTTTAAAGTGCTCAATAAATAAATAAAAATGTCACATTCAATTGAATTATGACATAATGTTTGAGTTATGTTGATGTGGTCACATTAATAAAAAAAATGCTGTCTGCTAACTTTTATTGCTAACTGTACCATTTTATCGTCGAGTCGCGAGACCGACCCGCAGTGGGCCCGCGTGGTGGATTATGGCCCACCCCCTCTCACAGAGAGAAGGCCTGTGTCTCAGCAGTGGGAACATTATAGGCTGTTGATGATGATGATGATGATGTACCATTTTTTGTTTCATTCTATACTACTAATGTTTTGTTTGTGAAACTTATATGTTTGATTGTCAATCTCTCAAAAACGGCTGGTTCGATTTTTATAAAATTTGACACACTGATAGTTTATTAGGATGAGTTTTATATATCCTAGTAGTCCCGTGAGACGATTGCCCGGTGTAAAACTGCGCATAAATTGTAGAGTTTAATGGAAGTTATTTTATTTATATTTCCTGATTATGTACAATAGGTCAGTAGCATTAAAATAAAGAGATTGTTAAACTTAATTTAAAGTCGCGGTAAAGTACAATAAAAACGAAGTAATTAACGACAAAACGTGAGAATATTTAGGAAGTATATTTTGACATGTAAAAAGAGTAAATGTCAATTAAAATTATTTACTTACTTATTTATTGTTCTGGGTCATAGTCATTAAATGTTGGAAATAATAAGTACATTTTTTTATTCCTTTTGTTAAATATAGGTAGTACTAGGTGAAGTTCAAATAATATATTTTTTAATTTGTATCTAATTATGTTATTAATTGGAATAATTAGACTTACCATAAAATTAAAATTTATCACATCGCATAAATACAATAAAACAATTTATTGTATTTAAGCGATGTGATAAATTTATATTTTTTTTTTCTTTTCACGTCTATTTCCGATAAAATTAAATGTAGGTGACTAGGTATTTATTCTAATGTGAACTGAAGTTCACATTAGAATAAAATAAATTAGAATATAATAATTGAAGATTTTTTTCAGTACACACCTGATTAGCAGCGTAATGTACCGTTCGCAAAATCAAGTGCCATTGACCTCGTGTTTCAAGGAAGGTAAAAACTGAATGAAATCAATGTTACCGGTTATTTACCTTTTTGATCATCGATGACAGGACTTTTAAGCAGAAAAACTACTTTTTTAGAGGAACCGATAAGACCTTATTTATTTATTTTACTATTTATGTACACACAAAATACAATACAGGATAATTAAAACATAGAACTCAATACAAGGGTACTGCTTATTTCTATTGAAATTTCTGCCAGCCTTCATAAATCTCCAGATTTAATATCTTTTTTTGGGGTGTAATTTCATCAAATGAGTCATTGTGAGTGGAGAGGGAGGGACTGTCAGACTGATTAAATGATTCAAAGATGTAAAAAAAAACATACCACCCGAATTGAGAACCTCTTCCTTTTTTTGAGTCGGTTTAAAAAACACAATACACAGCAACAGCAACTATTCTACTTCTTTTTAACCGACGAAGTAAAAAGGATGTTCTCAATTCGACATGTATATTTTTTCAAATTAATGTCACAACCATAATTTTGGCAAAGAAGAAAAACAAAAGGTTTGTTTTTTCAAAATCTTATAATTTACACCAAAAATACGTTCATGATTTCAATAACAATATATACCTAACAATATCTAAAGAATTTTTCAATTTCTGACAAAAGATATGTCTCAGAATGTTTTTGTTTTTTGTCTAAAAAGTATATTTTCTGATAACATAATTATCTATTACCTACTTGAAAAATTATTATGCAATCTTTTCCCACACCCTGTATATCGATGGTTGACATTTAAACTGTATAGTCAATGCTAAGGTCAGAAATTCCTGTGTCCCTTTAACTGCGCTTTTTAATAAATCGACAGGACAATAGTCACCCCTGTTATCTTAAGGAGATAGGTAGAGGGATCACCGGTACGATGGAAATATAAATCAAACGTTTGGTAAGATTTTTTAAAGAAACGAAAAATTCAGATTGCAAGCAGGGTTCGAACCTGCGTCTTCTGGATAGGTACTCCAGACGCCTTAACCAAATAGGCCATCGCAACCACTACTCACAAAGCTGAAATTTCTCGTTCCCTTGTTTTTGAACGCTGTTTAAACGTTTGTTTTTAAAACTTAGTAACCATAAAATAGACATAATTAAAAATACGTTACGATTGTGCGTTACTATGGAAAATAATGAATGTAAAACTAGTGAGATATTTCTGAAACTTACCATGCAATATCTAGATTATAATATGTATAATCTAGATTCCGCATTCAAAAACACTTCACGATTGTCGTGAAGCCACTTTTTTATAAATGAGTAAGCGCCACGGCACTCATTTAAAAGATTTCCTTGCGCTTTTCAATTTCATAGGAATCGAAGGGGATAATATTCGGCTGCTGTCTGTAAGCAATCTGGAAAGTCCTTAATCTAAGGTACTCGTAGTCGTAATGTTCATAATAGATATTTTATACTTTTAATTGGGTAGGTACTCAAAATCAACTGAAACCCCGTAAAATACAACAAAGGTTTTCAATTTTCTACGGCTTTGTTCTACGGCTCTATTCTAAACTATTTTTTGTGGCAAAAGATGATGAGACCTATAAAAAAATATTATCAGGCTGTATGATCGTTAAGTAGAAAGCCTTCGTACTCATCTCAAATATGGCCAGCCGACGAATGTTGGACATTGTCAGACTTGTACTCACTAAAATCCATTGTGTTTCTCCAATAGCCCTTTACGTTCCAGATTCATGACCCCGTAGGTACGTGGTGGGCTTCATTATTTCTTTAACTTACTTTTGCAGAATCTAGGTATATCCATAAACATCGCATGTCTTGCCAATGACAACTTATCTGTTACCTTTACCTGTTTATGATAGGCTGTAGTGTCGTCCAATGTAATACTACGGTTGAAACACGTACAATAAATACCGTAAAGTAGGTTAAATCATATAATTATTTCTACACAATTTTCCCACGTATCCACCCTCGTATGCCACAAAAAGTATTGATATAAACCACCCAAAATCCTACTTAATGTTTTTAAGGATAAGGTTCGTTGTTGAGTGGTCCCGGGTGAAGCAAGGGTTGAGCCGAAGTTGTCCGAAGATTGCCGAACGCCCGCAGCGAACAGGTGCTCTATCTTCTACATCTTGATGACCGGACGCAGCAGACCAACGGATCTTGATACTTTAGGATTTATCTTATTAGTTAGTATTATAAATGCGAAAGTTCGTAAGGATTATGTATGGATGGGGCAAAAAACAACTGTTTGGTACGTACATATACAAATATATAAACAGATAGTTTATAATCTAATTTAACATCTAAGGTTGTACCTTTTATTCCGATATTACGTTCTAGGTGATAGTGAGCTCAAATTGCTACAGAAACTATGATCATTCTGTATTACAAACGGCTAGAAAGGAGACGATTTTTAAAGTGGTATGATGATTATTTATTTGGATGCTGAGTCCAGCCCAAAGAGGATGACCTTAAAGTAAATAGGTAAGGAAAACGGAATTAATAATCCAATTCAACTGTGCTTTCATAAAAGGTTCAAGGATAATTGAATAGGATACATAGATTTTTCAATCCGTCATCTTCTGACGTCAAACAAAACCTGTATCTAATCCTGTGAGATTAGGTACAGGTTTTGAAGGAAGGATTACTTAACCATCAAGACCAAAAAACCCCATTAGACATAAGATTCATCTGACTGACTGAAGGCACAACAAAAGAAATCACTCACACTTGACTTGACTTGGACTATCTTTAGGTACAAATAAGTAATTATTAGAAATCGTACATCCAATTGACAAACTCAGAACTATCCTTTGCATACGCCCGTCCGTCGTAAAAAGCCAAAAATACCAGTAACCTTATAACAGCCTCTTTAAACGGGTGATCAAGGATCAAAACCTGCTGTTCGCTGTATAGATCTCACGTGGATGCCAGAATGTAAGGGTTAATAAAGAATGTCGGATGTTGTGTAGGTACCAAAATCGTACTAGTTTTATAAAACAACAAGATTCAAGATCTCAGATTTAAACAGAACAGTTACAAGACGATGTTTTGTTACTTTATTTTTGAGTTTGCAATCACAACTAAAAATGTTTACTACACTATGCAAAAATCTTGGTTGTATTATTTTAATTAATATGAGAAACTTAGGGTTGCACTAGTAAGTATATTGGTGCAGTATGGTGGCCAAGTGGTATCAGTCCCGACTTACGAATTGTAGGTCGTGGGTTCAAACCCCGCAAGGCGCATTACTTTGTGTAATTTATTTCATGAACTCAAAACGGTGAAGGAACCATCTTTAGGAAACCGGCATGTCCTAGAGTCAAAAATTCGAAGACATGTGATATCTACCAATCCGCACTGGGCCCACGTGTTGAATTATGGCCCACTCCCTCTCACAAGAGGAGGCCTGTGTCCCAGCAGTGGGAACGTTATAGGCTGATGATGAGTAAGTATTATTAAGATGAGTGCAATTCTAAATTCAGTTCCCTTCATCATTGACTTTGTTTCAGTCACCTCTGACCTAGACTGAGTCATTTTATTGAAATGTTCATCAAAATCTTACCTGAATCTCATTTATAAACATCCAATAGATTAAATAAAAAACCTTTCAAAATCTTCCAAGTAAGTCTAATAATTGTATAGGATATCACAGGCTAGGAAAATTTTTAAAGGAAGAAGACCATCGTTCTTGAGTAAAAAAATGTCATTTTCTATAAATATATAGTGTTTTCATAAGTAGTTAAATAAATAAAATAAAACATTGAAAATACAGCCATTAGCAACACAAAATGAGTGCTCATCAAGTTACCAGAATGAGCGCATCGGATGCGCAGACGCAGTCGCATCCGCTGAAACGTGACGTCATGCTCATTTCTATCATTACTGACAATAGTCTTTAGTCTCTACTTATACCATAAATGCACAACATAATAAATAAGGTATCGATTTATTATTACTCATTAAAATTTGTAATTTCAGGATAAATATAATACCTATTAAATAGGTAGGTATTGATAATGATCCACCTGTTTATACGGATTTTCGGACTAGCTGTTCCTACAAATTGCTTAAGTTTTGAGAAATAATAATAATAATTTATTTATTTGTTGTACACATAAACACAACAATCAATTAATAGTACATAAGTGTTGCTAATTTGAAGAACATCTTAAATAATAACTTCTTCGAGCGTGCTTACGCATAGTTTAATGTTTTTTTTCCAGTAATTTATACATATAATCTAATACCTAGTTCGTTATCAATTTTTTGTTTTCTGTTTTAAATGTGGAAACTTGTAATTGATCTTATTTTGTCTAAATTTTTATCTATTATACTTGTTAGCTGTAAGTTTTCCGAAAATAAATAAAATAACATAAATAATAATATTCCACAACTATCACACAACGCCATCTAGTCCCAAGCTAAGCTGAGCTTGTGTTATGGGTACTAGACAACTGATAAACATACATATATATTTCTAAATACATACATATTATAGATAAATTACACCCAGACACAGAACAAATGATCATGCTCATCACACAAACATTTGTTCTGGGTGGGAATCGAACCCACGACCTCCGGCGTAGCAGTCAGGGTCACTAACCACTAGACCAACAGGCCAGTCTTAGATGCAAACGTTTGGCTTCTAAACTTAGCAAGAAGCCTGTATCTTAGAAGCTAATGTTACAATCAATAAAAAAAACATCCAAAAATATACCTTAACAAGCTTTGCTTAACCTTGCTCACCCATTCAAAGACAGACACACACTTGTTATAATCTTCTGAAGACAATAAAAACACATCAGGATCGCTCAAAAGTGGATGTGATTATCTGTCATAGCGAATTTCCTCCGTGCCTCGAAAAGCACGTAAAGCCCGTCCCCGAATTTTTGGGCAGTCGTTACCATTACTCAGAAGCTCTGAAAGTCTGAAAACCAGACCTTACACGGGTATTACCCAGTTATCCTGAGTTGTGGAGGTCCGATAGGCAGTCGCTCCATGTAAAATGTTGATATTCAGCTGCATCTAGTTCGACTGTAGGCCGACCACAATATAGTTGGGCTTTTTTAGCCGAGGCAGGATGAGGATCGCTGAAATCCAATCAGCACGCTATTAGATTTCACCAACTCACTTTCATTTGAATTACGTTACAATTCAGAAACTAATTGATAAAACTGACACTACCAAAGTAATTAAAACAGTGCATAAAACAAACAACTACACACTACCTAAACAATAACTAATTATCGAGGCACGTCTCACTAAAATTAGGGCAGTTTTAATTAGTCCCCAAATAGTATAAGGTGCGCGTCGAATGCGCAGACGCAGCCAACCACGCGTGACGTCACGGCCGCCATTGTCTTCTCGATCAACTAAGTAACGGGCTGCTAATAGGCGGTCACCTTTAACTTCACGCTAGTTTTGACTTTTAGGGTGAGCAATGATCGGAGCCAAGTTCATCTCAAAGATGAATAGTCTTTGGTGTCATTGCTATTAGGAGAGATTTTTCTGAAATTTTCTACCATCTTTGCCAGTTTTTCGTATAGCCCACTCGACTTCACAGATAAGAGCCCCGTTTCCATAACTGGGAATCTGGTATCTACCTTTGCCACCGTCTTTTTCCTGATATGTTTTTGTAGGTTAGATGTGTACTAATAGTAGTAGTTATTGAGTAAAAAAGGAGAAAAATAATGAGTTGGTTGGTTGGTGGTGATAGGATAGCTATCTCGCCTTTAAGCACAACATGGGACTCAAATTCGAAGATTTCATTGTTATGATGAGTCTTCCCAGTCGCTTTGGGTGTAGCTAAAGGGACTGTCAGAATTGGCTGTTGTTTTCAGTTGCCTTTTGCAAAACAACTCCTCATTTGTCCTTCGAATTTGGTCGCAGTGCCCTTCTATGGCAATCCCGCGAACCTCTCTCAGATCTTTTTGCAAAAACATCTATATGACAACCCATGCTAATAAAAGAAGCAATTTTCACTCACTAATCATAATAGACTTAAAAAACCCTGTTCAATAACCTAAAACCCAACTCGATCTAGGAATAACGATAAAAAAAACAAGAGCGTAACGTAATTATCCTAAAAAACACACTACGAGTAGACAAAATATACAGGGTGGAATTTTGTAATGCCACCTGGAGGGAAAGTACCCTTAATACTGCAGATAGAAAATTTTACTCAAAGGAAACATTCCTTTATTTTTGAATAGAAAGCAAACTGCATTCAAAGATTTTCGAAAATTCTCTTCTCCCACCCAGGAATCGAACCGGCTAAAATCTGAAAAAAATATACCCGTACTTTTATTGCACCGATCGTTAGGGTCAATTATAACAATGATATCTCTGTAACAAACATGATAAATTAAATGAAAGGAAAACCAGGAAATCTTAAATGAAAGCTCTCGTAACATGTAATATGGCTTCTTGGTTCAATTCCCGGGTGTGGGAGAAGAGAATTTTCGAAAATCTTTGAATGCAGTTTGCTTTCTATTCAAAAATAAAGGAATGTTTCCTTTGAGTAAAATTTTCTATCTGCAGTATTAAGGGTACTTTCCCTCCAGGTGGCATTACAAAATTCCACCGATATGGACCAAGAAACCATATTACATGGTACGAGAGCTTTAATTTAAGATTTCTTGGTTTTCCTTTCATTTGATTTATCATGTTTATTGGAGAGATTTCATCGTTATAATTGACCCTAACGATCGGTGCAATAAAAGTACAGGGTATAATTTTTTCAGATTTTAGCCGATTCGATTCCCGGGTGGGAGAAGAGAATTTTCGAAAATCTTAGAATGCAGTTTGCTTTCTAATCAAAAATAAAGGTATGTTTTCTTTGAGTAAAATTTTCTATCTGCAGTATTAAGAGTACTTTCCCTCCAGGTGGCATTACAAAATTCCACCCTGTATAACCTAAATTGGTAACAGGTACCACGTGAAATTTAAAATATAAGTGGCAAGGTACAAGGGCGCAGGGCTGAAATGGTAAAAAATATACATTTGATGGAGTGTAGTTTATCTTACAACTGGGAAAACACGCTGAAAAAATATCGTGCGCCAAGGAAAATATTCGTAAATGAAAAAACAGCAGTCGCCGGCAAGTGGCGGGCAGGGCTGCCACTACTAAGACGAATATTATTTAGAGATTTTGTTTTATACTTTGTGTTTTAAAGGAGACATCGGGAGTAGACTTTCAAATTGTAGGTCGAGGGTAAAATCGCAGACAGGTACATTGCGAAATTTATTTCATCATCACTGTTTTCAAAATGATGCAGAAGAGTTAGGCAAGCGAAAAGCAGAAACTTGTGACATCCAGCAAACTGCACTGGACCCTAGTTGTGGATTTCAATGATGAGTCCAGTTCCAATCATAAAGAGTAAGCTTGTGATGAATGAGTCCCAAAGGCAGATCAAAAAAAAAAACAAGTAACGTTTGTAAATTTGGATTCGATCGAAAAAAAAGAATAGTTGGAAGCACCTTTATTACATTACCCCATAGCTTTGCCGGTGTCGAGGGACTATCGGGTAATCATGACCGTGGTGCCTAGGTAAAGGGCTACTGAGGATCACCGTGGTTTTTAATCAATACAAGTCTTACAGTCCCCGGTCAGTCCACCCACCTCAGGTAGGAGGGCTCATTTGATTATTTTACCACAGCAAAAAAATAACCTTACCTTTATTATTTCCTAGTGTACCATAGATAAACGTTGCCGTAGGACAATTTTGCCTTCTGTTCAAAAAGTGTCGAAATTCCCTAAGCTAAATTACCATTTTCGTTTTTCTTCGAAAAACGAATACAGTTATTAAACAAAATGGCGGCCGAACCAGTTCCAACGTTGTGGCAGCCCTAGAGAACACAAAGTATCTCTATGTAAACGGTGCTCTACGTAGAGACGGCCGCGACACCTGCCCGCTAAATGAGAGTTAACTGTGCCTATCTCTTGTACAGATGGAATTATGGAAAGAGTGGGTTTTTTAAGTTTGAGGACTTTGATTGACAGTCATCATAATCGTATCAGGCTCCCACCGGAAGGAAGGGACTGTCAGACTTGTACTGACTAAAATCCACGGTGCCCGGGGTCACGGTAATGAAATAAGTCCAGCGACCCCAGCAGGCTTTGGCTCACTAAGGGGGGAGGGGGCGTCATTATGCTGACGCTCTTTGAGGCGCGCGTGGAACACGACGCGCCGTCGACCCGGGCATGGTCCATGATCTGACAGCGAGTTGCCCTTTGCACGCTGCCCGCGCCTACGGTGGCCGGATATCGTCTGCCGACGTCCGACGCCATGGGCGTCTACCACTGCGGTTGGGGCGGAGGGAGGACGCTGTCCTCTCCCTCTCGCAGCCCGCCTCCTCCTTCGCAAGCCTTATTGCTTCGCAGAAGGAGGCGACCGCTTCCCACTCCATCTCGCCCCGCAGCATGGCCGCAACCAATGCCGGGCGCGAGAGGTCTCCGCCTATAAACATAGTAGGACTCTACCATAAATTTCCTTTCATCAGATCGTTTGTCCGTCTAGCTGGTGGACCTCTCACGATGGTTGATCGTGCGGCGTAGTATCTATGATGCAAGTAAAGAAGAACTAAAAATATTTAATTCTTCCTGGAAAGGTTGTCCTTCCTGAAATGAGTCCAACCGTTCTGGGTAGAGCAGAAGACACTATCAAGCTTGTGGGACTGAAAACCACCATGTCCCAGGGCTGTGACGTGTTTTCAAGACAGTCTTGCAAAGAAAACCAGAATTTCCTGCAGTTTAGTGTATAGGTGCTCCCTGACCGCGAGCATTCGCCTGTTATGTAACGCTACACATTAAAACATTTTATCACTGAGGGTGGAAAATCGAGCATTACAATGCGCACCTTTTGTAATTAAATGTTTCCGCCTAAATGTTAAATACACGCGAATGCTCGTCAGTCAGGGAGATCGTGTTGTAATGTAAAGCTCAAAGTTGAATCTGTAATGTTACATTACACGTGAATACTCCAGGTGAGGGAGCGTCTTAATGTTCTCCTCGAGTTAAGGATTTATAGAAAACTGGACAGTGGCCTATAAGGCTATGCTCCAGGTTCTTGCAATTGCTTTGAAATAAATATTTGGAGAATGGCTTGAATGAGAATGCTTCATGTTACAAGCACTTGAAATATTTCAGTGTTATCTTTCTGGCCTTTAGGCCGAGACTCCGCCAAAGCTGTGTCGAGCTGTGCGAAGTCGAGACGTGTTTTGAACAACCAATAAAATTACGTTATTGACACAGCTCCACTCCGGCAACGCAATTCTATTGGTTGTTCAAAACACGTCTCGACTTGCACAGCTTTGGTAGTCTCGCTCGGCCTTACTCTCGCAGTTTTGTTGGCAGCGTTGACATTTTCAACTGAAACTTAGCTTAGTTCGATATTGAAACAAATATGAGATAACTGAAATTATTCATTATATAAAAATAAACACATCATTACAGATTCTTGCAAAAAAAAACACACACCGCAGACAAAAGTAAATCTACCCACCATTCAAAAACATTCCTAACAAAAACTAAGTCCCTAAAATAAGAGTATATATCCAATTTCTAGGTCTAACATATAGATACAAGACAACTTAGATAATAGCTGCGTGAAATGAAGCGACGTAGCTCGTCGCGATAAAAAAAACACTGGTTAAAATCTACCGCTACTCTGTGTTGTTTTAGGCCCTCGCAAAATATTGGGCTCGCTAAGCGAAGAATAACAATGGCGCGGGCGCACCAACCCCCCCTCCCCCTCCCCTCTCCCCCTATGGGTGACGAAGAAACGGTAATTATGTACTGTATTGATCTCTTTTTTCTGTTCAATTGGGTTATTATAGGTCTTTGCGCGATGTTTACAGGGTCTTACAGGTTTTTTTGGAGAGCAGCGGTGGCCCAGTAGTAATGGCACCGACTTTAAAGTTGTAACCAACGAGGTTCGAACCCAGCCTTGTGCATTATGTTTTGTAATTTATTTCATCGCCCCTGCTCTCGGTGAAGGAAAACATCGTGAGCAAACCGGCATTTCCTGGAACAGGATATTCGAAGACATGAGATATCTAGCATGCCGCCCTGTGCTTGCTTGGTGGATTACAACCCACTCCCTCTCACAGAGACGAGGACTGTATCCCAACAGTGGGAACAATATAGGCTTCCAACATTTTTATAGCTACTTTGCACCTACTCTAGATTTGCTTCTAATATTTTTTGCACCTAATCTCCTTTGGATTGAAAAATCCATAGGTACATACTCCTTTCACAATGTTTGTACAGTTATACCAACAAGTAAGGCCAAACTTTTTATTTATAGTTTAGATTATGAGTATTGTATTAAATAGGCTGTTAGTAAAAATAAACTTTGTATGAGTAATTATACTAGAAAAAAAAAAGTAAGGCCTAACTACGCAAATTAATATTATCGAACTAATTCTTTAATAAAATAGTTTAGATGGATGGATGTTTATTACCTACTCAATCACACCCCAACAGCTGAATAGGTCTTGATGGTATTTGGCTCAGAAACAGGTAGTATTATTTTAAATAACACATAGGAAACACATGTTCTCGTGGCATAATTTTCAAGTTACAAGCGGACGAAACCTATTACTGACCTAATATTTAAGAGTTTTTCTGTATTTCTTAATACTGATGGCTTATGCAGCGTATTCTCAATAACCTCTTTGAGGTCACTCTATAAAACAGCTTATTGGCCAGAAAAAAACTTACCCGGTAGGCGATAGAATTTCTTCGAAACTTTTTAGCTTAACAATGAATCATACAGTTCTGAAAAGTCACCACGCGTCTTAGCCGCCATGTCCAATTTGAGAGAATTTCCAGACAGGAAATTGGCCTCGTAGGCTTATTTGGAACTGCTTTCATTATGAAAGAATATTGTTATAGTAGTCTGTCACCGATGTATGTCGAAAAGAGTTATTTACATTTTTGCACGGCAGAATAACCTGGAAATGCTGACTGGGTATTTCCAAGTACCTATCATTAGAAAAAACACTTTAGCAGCTAATGAGCGAGAAATCTAGACTTTCGAACCAGACGAGTTCAAAAATCGATTTTTGCATAGACTCGGCTTCCACGCGCCTCTCGGATTGATTCTACGCGCGTGGTTGTCGTGGACAGTCACGCACGTTCCATCTGATCTCGATGCCCACTCGATTCGACATCGAATCACATTTTTTCTCATTGGCTTCGCCTTTTTTTCCAACCTTTTGTACAAGGCGCCCGTTTTTTGGCTCGCGACGCGCTTGTCTCCGACCAATCTCTTTGGTAATTTTCTTTTTTTTTACTTACCTATTGTCGACCGGCCAGTGCAACTTGTTTTTGGATTTATATAGACCGTTGATTCTTAATGGTTGAATTAAATGGCCGCTGTGACCGTTACGAACGTTTTTTTGTACGAAAGTGAGGTGAGTTTTTTCTAAAGTTTTCGCCACGCAAATTATTGGGAGAAAATCTTCTGAAACTAGTAATAGACGGTTTTTTAAACTTTATTGTACGGTTTTTTAAAGATTTTCAAAAGATCTAATAACGTCTAGATAGCTTTGGGTGTTATTTTTTCAGAAGCTGAACGGTATAGTCATTTACAAAAGCTATTAAAAGAAATTCGATTTTAGAATTAAAATCGAATTTCTTTATTAACATTAGTTACACTTTTCAAAATTTTAGATTACCTAATTAGTAATGTAATAGACTTTAAATATTTTTTAAATTCTTTTCCTATTTAACACGTGATATTGCGACTGTTTAGCTGGTATTCTGGGTTCGATTCCCTGGCCTGGTTTTTGTGTTATTTTGCAAGGAATTTTGCAGCGTCACAGTAAGTTGCAAAATCTAATTAATTCGAAAGTTAGATTATCAAAAACTATTTGACCCGTATTTTTTTTTTAAATACAAACCAAATTTGAGGACGATACGACGCTTCTGGGTGCAATAGTACACGGAGTACTCCCACATTTCAACAGACATGTTTTAAATCCTCTATGATAGGAGATTAAGAACTTTACTATCAATCAGAAGTAATTCTAGACATATAGACGTATCCCAACTAGCAAAAGATGTCGTAAGAATGCCAGCAGCACGTTTCTCATTCGGCTATTGATCGAGAGAAAAAGTCGAGAGATGGATCCGACCACGTTCTCTCGACGCGATTTGGGCGCACTTCTCTCAGCTATTTAGTGCTGTGAACATCGTAAGATCATCTTTGAATTGCCAAATTGTCGAAAGAATGTAGAAAAAATCGCAACTCGAAAGCTATTTAGTATCATATTAATCGGAAGAAGCGCTTTCATTCGACAAATTTATCGTAAGATAGCAGTGCGGTTGCAATCTCTCGACTCTTTCATCGAGTGAATGCATCCAACTGGCATTCTTACGACATCTCGATCGACTCGCGATCTGTGCATGGGTGTTTGTGAAAAGAAAATTTATAATTCAATGTTATTATTAAATTTTTCATTATTATTTGTGCCATACAATTTAGTCTTAAAATTCGTGACCTAAAGTTAGCTCAAAGGTGTTACTTTCATGTGCGGGGTAAAATTTTTCGTCTATATTCCTTACATTTTAGTTAATATTTTCATGGGCCGTAACAATTCTTAGTAAATTATGAATTAAAAATAATATTAATTTAATAATTTATTCAATTCGCCATTATTAGCAATTCACTTATCATCAAAAAGCGTTCACTCGGCTTTTAGCTGAGAGATGGAAATGCGGATTCCATCTTTCGACTTCTAGGACCGCCATTGCAGTTAGTTTGGGGTTCCTTAGCGTAAAAAGTTAAATCCATAATATCAAACAGGAATTTGAAAGAAAATTAGATATAAACAAAATATTTTCGTGATTTATATTATAATATGACTGACTTTTTCATTAGATTAATATCACAGATGTCGAAACAAAATGGCGTATATGTTGTAAGAAAGCTTTCAAATTATGTTTTGAGCACCTTTTGGCGCTGAATTGATCATTTGAAAGCGTTTTCTCAACTTCAAAAATTTAGCGGCATGAAAGCCGAGTGAGAAGCTATCTTAGGACATTAAGTGTCGGTATAGTAACTGAGGTGCTATTTGGTCGAATGAACAGCGTTTTCTCGATAAATATGCTGTAAGAAAAACATGTCGAAAGATAGCATCCTGAAAGCTACTCTTACGACAAATTAGCGATTCAGTTGCTTTCAAAGAGCTTTCATAGGACTTATGGTTTGTTGCTCATAGAGCTAAAAAGCGCTGAAGGCTAAAAAGTCGAGAGAGCTGCTTTTAAACGGCTTTTTGAATTATGGGATCTTTCATACGGCTGTCTTTCGATCTATAGTCGTAAGAGTAATTGCTCATAGGATCTCTTTGCTAGTTGGGATACTATACATAAAGAAATTCTATATGGAAAACCCCAAACATGCTAATTAGTAAAACTATGCGTCCTCCCACCCAGGGCAGGGCACGGATCTGTCAGACTTGTACTGAATAAAATCCGCGGTGTCCTTCAATAGCCCTTTACGTTCCGGGGTCAAGAAATTCGTTAGTCCCGCAACCTGGGCAGGCTCTGGCTCTCTCTATTTAGATTCTTTTGAAAGGTAAAATAAAATTATCTATACCTATGAACGATTTATAAAATATGGTATCTATGACAGCAGCCATATTCATCAAATTATGTAAACCTATAGGTAAAGGGATACGTAGACCTATAGGTAATAATTTCAACCCTAAAATATCCACCAACCAAATTCTCATCCATTCATTCATCAACACTAGAAGTTGTGTGGTCTTAACAATCAAATATTTCGCTACCCACCGTCTGATAGCCGCTGTGCGTGCCGCTAACCACTGGTTGTAACAGGACAGGTGCACAGCCTTCGGCAACGAATCTCTGCCTCATCATGACGTAATGGAATTTCCTTCTACATTTACATTAAACATGATATTTCTGATTCTTTGTTTCAAATCAAATCAAATCGTTTATTTCAACTAGGCCAATTACAGGCACTTATGAATTGTCAAAAGACATAAATTAAAACAAGTACAAAAATAGTTATGGTGCTACAGTCCCAGTCACAAGACATGAAAGTACAAGACATGAAAGTACACAAACAATGAAAGTACCGTAGGTGCTCATTCCAAAGCGTAGATCTCTATGGAGAAGAATGAGCAAGAAACTTTTGGACACTCTTTTTCAATCGCCAAAATTATTACTTGGACACTCTTTTTCAATCGCCAAAATTATTACTTGGACACTCTTTTTCAATCGCCAAAATTATTACAAAAAATTTGTTACATCATTCAAAGTTTCTCTTAGTTGAGATCTTGTAGTCTCGTTATCTTATCCGATGACAAATCTTTAAACAGGGTACTTCGGCTTTAGAACGCTATAGGACTGGAGGACTGGTCGCGGGACTTATCTCGTCACTGTGACCCCGGAACGTAAAGGGCTATTGAACACCGTGGATTTTAGTCAGTACAAGTCTGACCTTGAGTCACGCCCTGCCCGGGGTGGGAGGACTCATTTGATCATATTACCACTTTAAAAAAAATAGGACCGGAGGAATAGGGTGGATTTGTAAAGGTAAGACTAGGTACGAATCTGACTCCTTTCTGCTAAACTCTGGGCATGAGAAGGAGGTTTTTTTTCACAAAAAACAAACGGTAACTGATGTCTTTATGTGCTTTTTTTATGGGAATGCGCGTTATGAATTTGCTTGGTTTTATTTATTCAGAAAATTGGGGATTATTCCCGGATACAATAAAAGTTGTCAGAAATCGTGAAATTGAAATATATGAAGTGCGTGTTTCTTATGGTTTAGCTTGTTCTTGCAATTAGATTTAAATCATAATACGATTAATTGCAAAAAGTATCGTTTGTTAGTTCCCTAATAAAATTCTTCTAAACAAACGCATCTGAAAAGCTCTGAAAAAGCTCAGGCCATGTGTTCATCGCGAGAAAAATGAATTTCATTGTAATAAGGAAGACTAACAATAGCCTTAACGTTTTAGTGATAACTCATAACACTTCCAACTCAGATAAAATGAAATATTATACAACCTTAATTATATCTCCGTATAACCCACACATATAACTCATGTTGCAATTATTAATAATCTTACAGTAATTGAAATAAGACAAATAATAATGATTCTATACCCAATTTAAGAAACTTAAAAGCATCCATCATAGAAATTAACTTTTACTGAAAAATTAGGTTGTTTTAATGGCCCAATTAGTTTTGAACGCGAGTGTACGAGGCTGCTAACTGTACTTGGTATCTTTCGCTAATGTCGTAATCACATGTCTTTGAGGATTGTTCGTCTTTATTTCGAGTGATTCCGGTAACCTGCTAAGTGTATTTTGGAGGTGGACACTTTACAGGTTTCTTGTATTGAAACATCATCAAATGAGTCCTCCCTTCTGGACAAAAACTGATTAAAAACAAGTCTGTTCCTTTAATTTATTTTTATGTTCAAGAGCCGCGGTAACCTCTCAATAATATCCTACAACGTCAGCAAGCATTTCGGCCTGTCAGACCCGTTACTTTAAAGCGCATCACACACGGCTACGATACTGTAATATTTTATCTTAAGATAAGATGTTATATTCACATTATATCTTAGGCTATGACAGACGACGAAGATACGATACTATAAAATTTTATCTTAAGATGCTATCTTACGATATATTTCGTATCTTAAGATACGAAAATATGATGTGTCATGTGCATCTTTACATTATAGCTGCTGTGTGTGAAGCCCTTAAACAGCATGGCTTGATGTGAAGCCGTGTGTACAATACAGAATAATATCTCTTCGATTACTTATATGAACAAATTGCAGCCAGTTGTTAGAAAGGCTGCCATTAATTTATTATCTCAGATTGATTGGGAAGCTTTTAGTTGCAGAATTGAGAATGCCACGCTGACTATTTTAGTGATCTGGCATTAGTAATTTTGTGGGTGAAGGTACTAAAAAATTGGTACTGCTGTAGGTTAGTAGTGAGCAGACATATTGATGAAAACAAAAACAGTAGTAGAAGAAATAAGGCAATCCGTTTAAAGTATTACTTAAGGCAATAAAGTAAGGAACTGCCTTCAAAGGACAGGCTGGAATGCAAACGGTAACTGAAAGCACAGGGTGATTCTAGTCAATCCAATCGAGTGGTCCTTTCCGCTCCACTCAAAGCTCGGCTAGAAAGTTTTCTCGCCATTGAAGATTTTTACATCCAAAATAAGGCAATAAAAGGAAGTATAACACCAATCCTTTAATAACTCTGTTTTCAAACTTAAGAAGAGACATTTTATTTTTAAGATTTCACCAAACAAGGAATTTCGACCCAGTTAAACAAGCTGTAGGCCATGTAAATATTGTACCGTAGCGTACGAGGATCAAATCCGCGAACAGCGCAGCCGTCTTCCACTCACTCTGTATTCACTGCACCAACCATGCCCTGGTTACAGCATTTCCTTATGATGATCTTCCCAAGTCGGTCGTAGCATGGATAATCTCCACAGATGGGGATTTTCGGATCTCGTGTCGTGGCGTATTTTCAGACAATGGCCCACCTTCTTTCTTGTGCCGTACCTATCTATCCAAATCATCATCGGATCGCCACGCCACAAAGAGCGTCAGCAAGATGACGGGGCCCTCTCTAGAGGGCCAAAGCCTGCCGGGGTCGCGGGACTTATCTCATTACCGTGACCCCGGAACATTAAGGGCTATTGAAGGACACCGTGGATTTTAGTTAGTACAAGTCTGTCAGTCCCTCCTGCCCTGCCCTGGGTGGGAGGACTCATTTGATGAATAATTTAACATGCCAAAAAAAATTGTACTTTTAAAAACAGTGAGCAAATCACTTTCCAATGTAACAAATATCAACTTAACAAACTCTTTCACTTCTTGCCCTTTGGAAGACACCGGCACAGCATCAGTGCGAGCCATCAGCTAATGATTGAAGGCACTTAACATTCGTGATCTGCAGACGTTTTGGTATGAGCTTCCGTCTGACGGAGCGTGACTGACTGCAGGCTGGTGTGGTAGTGGAAGCGAGGCTATGGTAAGCTTTAAAACGCTGGTTGAGAGTATTTATTTTTCAAGCAACAAGGACGAGTCTTATTAATTCCGGATCGTTTTTCCTATTTCATTTATCCTAATAATATTATAAATGCGAAAGTTTGTGAGGTTGCATGTATGTATATGTATGTATGTAGGTTTGTTTGTTACTCTTTCACTCAAAAACCACGGAACGAATTTGGCTAAAATTTGGTACACATATAGTTTATAACCTGGATTAACACATAGGATCGTTTTTATCCCAATTTTATGTTCCCATGGGATAATTTTCGAGTTGTAGCGGGTGAAGCCGCTGGCACCTGCTAGCAACTTTATAAAGTAGGCACACAACATGTTTGCATTTTGTCACCACATTTATTCTCCCACTGTTACAAAGATACGTCTCATATCTTCTTCGATAAAACGTTTGCAGGAATTTGCTTTTGGTAAAAACTTGCGCAAATATATGCACTTAGTAATAAAATATGTAAACTGCTCCCTGTAGTTCTAATTTACACCACTAGGTACTCATAAGATTCTTGGCTGAGCACAAGCGCTGGATGTCATTCGCCCAGAAAATGCTGCGCTGGTAATCTTTTCAGTATGGACATGCACAGCGTATTTTTTTAATTTAAAACTAACTTTTTCTTGTAAATGTCTGCGTGATTGTTGATTTGGGCACATGTGTCTACGCTTGAATAAATGTTTGTTTTTTGTATAATTATATTATCGCTTTATCTCAGCTTTCACTACACCACAACCTAACAGAGCTACCGCTACATATCTGAGAGCATTTTATGTCTTCACTCGCTTGATAACCGCAGTGTACCTACGTTTAACATTCGGCATCTTATCTACTACATCTCGATAGGCGATTGGAGCGGACGTAAAAAATATAATGTACTTACTAATGGTAGCGTAATGATATGGGTATTCCAGAGCGTTTTGGTAATTTGAAGACTTCAAAAGGAATAAGAAGCTGACTGAAGATCTCATATAGTCATTATTATTTATATAGCATCTCTTATTATTTTTACGCCACTGAATCCAGTCCTGAGTTTTCATTCAGTCTCTGCTGGATATTACTGGACAAACTAAGGATAGGCAAAAAGCTTCTGAAATAGGAAAAACCCGCAGTCTTGATTAAATAATATGACATTACTAGTCAAGAAGAGAGTGTTTTGATCGGAGAGTTATAGAATGACGAAATCAATGGAATTCTTCATAATAAACTACCACTCTAATTATAAACTTTCTAAAAACAATTATTACTTACAGTAAAAAACAACAATAACTATTTTCAAGTAATTGGTGCCAATTTACTCACATCTACCAACTTTACATTGTTAGGGAATCCCACAGTTTTTTATCAATAAAAATCCAATAAAATGTACATAACAAGGGCTCCGACATTCCCCAATCAATTTTCCAAAAACTATTCGTCTAGCCATCACAAAATAAACGCCAGACTAATCCAAATCCCGCCAAATGAACTGTCAAATATTTTTTGCGCGCCAAATCCGCGCGTGTCTGTCATAATCTATGGTGGAATAATCGTCATGCGTGCGAAAACGAACTCACAGTTACACCATAGAGCAAGAAAGAGCAAAAGGCTAAAGGTAAAATTACATTATCTTTGAACGGAATTTACCGTCTTTAATAAATTTTCGTCATGTACAGTCATCGAAGATGGAAGACTTTTAGATAATTAGTGGTCATATTTTATAAGAATTACATACTTACCGTTTCTATTAAATCCATATGAAGCCAGAACCCTTCCTGTATTAATTTAGGCACACCTCATAAGATAAAGAGCACTCGATTATTGGAAAACTGCCTATATTTGAGTCGACTTCCAGTCGAACCAGATGCAGCTGGATAGGTATCAGTATTTTATATGGAGCGACTTGACTGCCTTATGCCGGACCTACATAACCCAGTAACTGGGACAATACGACACCCCATGGGACATGGTTGTCAAACACAGGAGATTAACTGTAACGACTGTCAAAGATCTACAAATGACAGCCGGGACCAACGGCTTTACGTGCTTTCCGAGTCACGGAAGAAACTCGCTATGACAGATGGTCACCCATCCGCAGACCAACCTTGGCAAGCGCGGCTTAACCCGGAAGATCGACCTATATCTTTAATTGATAAAATCATCAAATGGGTCCTTTCGTGTTATGTGTATCGGAAGGGACGGTCAGATTCGCACTGAATAAAAATAAAATCCAGTGTGTTCCTTCAATTGTCCATATTTCAAGGTCACGGTAACGTGCTGAGGCAGACCCGTGACCCTGGCACGGGTGAGGTCTTATGAGGACCCCGTCAGTTTGACCCGGACATAGTCTTTGTTAAGACGGCGAGCTACCCATTTCTTGGAAGACCGAGCCTACTGTACTTACATGGTGGCTGGAAATCACTTCGCGACATCTGACGCCCTGTAACGTCTCCCGCGGTTATTAGATCGTGAGGTAGAGCCGGATGCCCTCTCCCTCACGCATTCTGCCGATATGGCTTACCTGTGTTGGATTTTTTGTTTCGACTGGATTTTCTGTAACAATTTTCAACACGGTCACACTCCACAAACTACCACAGATACAAAATGCACATGTAATTAAGGCCAAGAGCTCACCTGTTCAGGGACCCCAGGCTGACATCTAATTGTCTGTCAAACTGACAGATTAGACTGAATACGTTATTACTGATGCTACTCTTGTAAGCGCTGACAGATGAGTGTGTGCGTTCTATTTCTTTTAAAGCTCTCTAGAAATTATGAGGTCTTTAATTTGAGTGATTAATTAATAACTACTTATCATAGAGCATTTAAAGTTTTGGATGATTAACTTTTTTTTATCGTTGTAAAATCATCAAATGAGTCTTTCCATCCAGGGCAGGGCAGGAGGGACTGTCAGACTCGCACTGACTAAAATCCACGGTGTCCATCAATAGCCCTTTACGTTCCAGGGTCATGATAATTGGATGGTCCTGCGACCCCGGCAGACCTTGCCCTCTAAAGGGGGGGGGGGACGTCATTATGCTGACACTCTTTGAGGCGCACGTGGAAGCCAACGCGCCGTCGCCGTCGACCCGGGCATGGTCCATGGTCGGACAGCGAGTCGCCTATTACTCGCCGCCCGACATGGTTGATAAACTTAGCATAAATCTTCATCGAATTAAATGTCTTCCCACTGCTGGGACACAGGACCTGTTTTCTGTGAGAGGGGATGAATAATTTTATTTCGATTTACTCACGATATTTTTCCTTCATATTTTTGATAGAAGATAAACATTTTGTTTACTGGGCAGTTCACATCGGATAACAATCGGCAGGCATACTATTATTAGCACTAACCACTTTTTGCACTACATACCTAGATTAAAACACGAATTTGTACTAGAATCTCAATAGTAAATTGCGATACACCGAAATCCCCACTGTTAGAAAGCTGAGGTAGACCACAAAAGAATGTGTGTTGCACTTTATTTGGGCCACTTTTGTAACAACAGCCGTATCTACAATCTACATACAGAAAAAATAGTATTGAATAAAGAAAACTTCAATTTTCTTACTAAAAAAAAATTAAACGCCTGTTAAACACTTGTTTAAAAAAACTGTCAACTTCAAAATGGCATTTTACGTTGATATACTTAAGGGTCGTTTTGCAGTTACACTTTTGTTAGACAAGTGTTCAACACCGACAGATGTTCAACTTTTTGTGTTACGACGGCAATAGATTAATGAAAATAACATATTTTTTTGCTGGGCGATGCTCACAGGAATTCCCGTGAACTCTAAAGATTGTTACAAGCGCCACTTTGGACCAGCAATCGCAATGCGCATCCAGACTAACTCTTCACCTGACTCTGGCAGACTTCTGGGCAGACCTCGGCAGTGTGTTCCATCTTTAAACACCCAATGCGTTGATTTTCATGGTCAGTGACCGTAATAGATCAGATGCTTTTGTTATCTATTCTTAATTATTCTTTTTGAGTAACGTGATAGACCAGGTTGCCGCCAAACGTAAGAAAATTAATTACAAGGACCGGTCTATTAAAATTGTAAAGATTGCCAGAAGTTTAAGGATAACTTATAAATACTTATTTCAATTCTACGACAATTACATGAAAGATAAACATCTGTTGAACACTTGTCTGAAAAAACTGTCAACGTCAAAACAACAATTTACGTTGATATAAGGGTCGTTTTGCAGTTACACTTTTTTTAGACAAGCGTTTAACAGATGTTTATGTTTTAGTGGTTAGTTAGGATATTAATTTACTTTTAGACCATCGTTATCTCTCCTATAGTTTCTTTAATCTGTCCCTCTGAAACCGGAATAGTTATCATTTTCCTAGTCGAAAGAGATGATAGTATATTGTCATCAGTTTTTGCAGCAAAAACAGAACCAAGATGACTTTGAACACTTTCTTGCGGCGAGTAAAGGGCAACTCGCTTCCCGACCATGGACCATGCCCGGGTCGACGCGGCGACGGCGCGTTATGTCCCACGCGCTCCCAAAGAGCGTCAGCATTATGACGGAGCCCCCTCTCAGAGGGCCAGAGCCTGCCGGGGTCTTGGGTTTATTTCCTTAACGTGACCCCGGATCATAAAGGGCTATTGAAGAACACCGTGGATTTTAGTCAGTAGAAGTCTGACAGTCCCTCCCGCTACTAACTAAACATTTATTTTGGGTCGGGGCAGTACCCTTAGCACGAGTTTTCAGTTTTTGAGACGTACGGGTGCTTGTACACGGCGCTTGTAACCCGCGCAAGTGCCTCAAAATGCTCAAGGTACTTGCGCCGTGTACACGCATCCCGCGGGTAGCTTGATCAAGTAGCTTGCGCATGTTACTCGCGCGGGAAGCCGCTAAACCGCACCTTTACTTGCGCGAGTTGCATGCGCCGTGTACAAGCACCCCGCGGGTAACTTGATCAAGTAGCTTGCGCATGTTACTCGCGCGGGTAACACGCATCTTTACTTGCGCGGGTTACATGCGCCGTGTACAAGCACCCTTAAGTAAACTGGAACTTTGAGAATTTCAAATTGAAATTTTTCAAGGAAAAAATTAGTTTCTTCTTCGCACACCAGAGGCGCTGTTCCATTTTTTCACACAAGAAACGCTGTAAATACTGGAAAGACGCTGTAAAGTAAAAGAGTGAAAACTCGTGCTAAGGGTACAGTTGTCTTCTTTTTCCATATGTGTACTTTTCTCTAAAAAACAAAAAAAAAACGTGTGAAAAGTAAAACTCAAATTAAGTTTCTTTTAATTGATAATTTCAGGAGTTGCAGTCCATTGTAAAAAAAAAAACTACCTTCTATAAAACACCATGTCCGTTGTAAGATCTTTAATAAAATCCGTGTAATTTGCTCCAGTTTTCTTGCTGTCGGTACCGACTGACCACTGGGCATGCGTCAGAGCACGTAAGGAGATGGGCATGACATGCACAACCTCCGCCGCGCCACTAACATTACTTCATTAAAATTCTATTAACGGAAGCATTCTCCTTTAAAAACTTATCAAAAACATTTTAAGAAACACCAACCTACAAATCAAAAACAACTTTAAAAACTTTAGCTCAAAGTTCTATTTTGCCTTTTCCTCTTTTTGCATTTACAACGAAACGTCGTGCAAGAAAACCGGCAAATATATTTGAGCTGTATGTGAATAGAGACAAGGTGTATTTTTAATTGGGATATCAACTGTCAATCATGAAAATCTTCGCGAGATAGACAGGTAGTTTCCACGATCGCAAACCGAAGTTCGGAAGTGAATTAAAAAAAAAAAAGGTTGCACTCCAGGAGTGCCGGTAGAAGTGAAAACTTTTTTGTTACTATGTTTATTGTTTCTAATTTTTGAATGACGTCTTACTCATTTTCGATCAGGGTCACGTGACCCTGACGCGAGTTTGTAATCACGTGACCCTGACGCGAGTTTTAAATTTTTTACCCATTACAGAAAAAGTGTACAACGCCGCTAAAGAAGTTTTCACTTCAAAAAAGTAAAAATTGTCTATGAGAGAAAAGTTTTGTTTATATTTTAGAGATTGTTTATTGTGTTCTAATGTTTTGGTACAAGTAAAAGCTTTTCGATGCAATTTGATAAAAATAGTGCAAAACATTTGTAATATTGACTTATGATCGACGTGATAGCGGGATTCTTTCTCTCTGAGAGGTTTGAAAGCGGTAATAATTGAGGTTCTTTATCAGCCTACAAAAAGTGTATTCGAATCATCAATCTTTCAACTCAAACTAGAGCTTAGTTTAGCTACGGACCACGGCCTAAAATTAATTCACTCTAAGAATCAGCAAAACGAAATTGTAAGTAGAAAACTGACTCACGCTATAAAAAAAAGATTCTGTAGTTATGATGGAATCTTACCCCACAAAATTCCCATTTTATAACCCATAGGTTTTCCGAAATCCAAATAATGATAAAATGTAAGTAAAAGCGATTTATTGATATTTTATGTCTATATACTATAATACCTGCATTTTGTCACAGACATGTCATGTGCAAAAAAAAAATTGCGTGTTACCACTACGGTTCCGCAATCATGCATACAAGAAGCAATGAAATAATGTCAAATTGTTGTTACATAACATTAGGGTTTTCTAGTACCTACTTGCACTCCTAAGACTTCCCGCATATCGTCAAATGGAAAATCAGGCGTAAAATTAAAACTAGAGTAAGATTTTCGCACAGAGCTGAAGAAATAAAACTCCCCAACTCTACGGAAGGGGGTTATTGAAGAAATCAGCATAAATCTCGTTGCTAGTACGGGGGCATGGGTTTGGCACGCGGAGGGGGCGCCGTGCCAACATCCCTTCCGCTGGTCGACAGACAACAGACCCCAACCAGAATATTTACACAACATAAATCTTCTTGTTGTTGATTTATGCGGATTTCAATGTGGGTGAAATAATCGGTTGGTGTTACAATAAGAATACATGCATTTCTTCTTTTTTGAGTGAGAGGAGGATGTGGCCAGTTCCTAACGCCAGAGGTAATTAAGAAATTTTAGAAACTCCACAGCGTGTTTTGACATAGCTTTATACTTATACTAGCTGAAAATTATCCCACGGGAACATAAAATCGGGATAAAAACTATCCTATGTGTTAATCCAGGTTATAAACTATCTGTGTACCAAATTTTAGCCAAATCCGTTCAGTGGTTTTTGCGTGAAAGAGTAACAAACATGCTTGCATACACATCATACTTCCTCACAAACTTTCGCATTTACATATTAATTATTAGTAGGATTGGCCAGGTTTTCTTTCATTGATATCAGTGATGTCCGTTATACACTTAG
Source organism: Agrotis segetum (assembly GCA_036375495.1). Classification (NCBI taxonomy): domain Eukaryota; kingdom Metazoa; phylum Arthropoda; class Insecta; order Lepidoptera; family Noctuidae; genus Agrotis; species Agrotis segetum. Next base: position 95,894 of record JAQSVV010000280.1, on the reverse strand, counting down.
AAAATACATTTATACAGGAATACAAATGAAATCGACCTACATCACTATTCCCCGCGGTTTCACCCGCTGCCCAGCTCTTATTGGGCGTAGCGAGATATTATGTACCTACCTTATTTAAAAAAAAAACGTTGCCCCACACTAGAAATTTCTCCTGTGTCGTGAGTTACAAACATATAAACTCACGTACACAAACACCCAAACCCGCAACAATTATTACTTGTAGATCATACAAATATTTGCTCCGTACGGGAATCGAGCCCGCGACACACAGCAGACCAATCGCTCACAGCCACTGCACCAACCGTGCCGTCAAATTGCCGTTATTGCAGCGAAATATTGCTTCTATTCCAACCATCAGTTTCTGAGATTATCGAGTCCAACCAAACAAAATCATCAGCTTTTTATTGTTAGTATAGATTACTGACCAATTTGAACCCTTATATTTTTTGAGTAAATTGATTTACTGGGTAAATTTTTTTGTACCTCAATCCACACGACGCGTTGAACCCGCTGATACAGATATTTTCTTCAACAGCCTTGACAGTCTTAAAATAAGGCTCAATCCACACGACGCGTTGAACCCGCTGATACAGATATTTTCTTCAACAGCCTTGACAGTCTAGTAGAGCAATGTTACTGCCCTCTTTACTATTTATAGAGCAAAAAAAGATAAAATAAAAAGTAAGTAGTGTATGTGGTGTTACGGACTTACGGCGACACAGTAGTGATAGACCGGTCTATGTGAGATGAGAGCAGTTTATTATAATTATTGGTATTCAGTATACTTGTGTTTAAAGTAATTGATGTACAGTTAGACTATGGTTATAGAAATGATTTAGCAATTAGTTTCGTTTTTATATAAATTTAAAAATAAATATATTTTACCCACTATAACGCAATTGAGCAATTACTTTTAGAATTATTCGAAAACGTATAAGCACAGAATATTTTTAGTCAATTAATTCAAATGAAAAAAAAACACTGGCTTTGGTATATTTTCACCTTCTCATGATAGGATAATTATAATATAAGCTGTTAAAAATTAAGCTCGCACAGTAACGCACAAAATAAGCAATTTTGTCGTGTTTATTTTTGTAAATAGTTTTAAGTTTTAGCACAAGTGCCAATAAACGCAATTTTCTTTCTTTCAAATAAGTTGTGTTTCCTCTCGACATTAGTCTAGGTCTCTGGGGTGGCAGAGACAAGGTCGACGATAGAGCGAGCTTACCCAGATGAAGCCTTTTCCTGTCGTATCGCCTCGTCGATCAATGCTATAAGTCACGGCACGTCGGAAAGGTTAGCGCAGTGGCTGAACGATTGGACTGCTGCGCAGCTTGACGCTGGTAGGTACCCGCACGGAACAAATTTTGTACGACCTAGGTACATCTAGTTATACCGGGGCTGGATGTCTGTGTTTGTGAGTTTCTATGTTTATAAACGCTCTCACGACACGGTAGAAATGCTTAGGATGCGATAGCGTTTAAAAAAAAACGGCTTTAGCTAAAAAAAAACAACAATTTTTGCAGTGGCTACGAACAGGTCCCTCAAAGTGCAAGACAGCAGACAAGGAGGTTATCCTATTAAAATTAATAAAGGCCTCACACACAACAATAACACCTAATCTACATGAATCATCTTTCTAAAAAAAATCTTGGCTCCGTTTCGAGTAACGCCTTAATCCACGAGTAGGAATTTCCCGGTCATGTTACAATAACTCCCAATTATAAATTCATATGTATTATGTTAAAACGGTCAGTAATGATACACAATCTACATACATACACCTATCAAAAAATATTTAGAAACAATGTGAAATTAGCCAAACTTTTAATCTGACTAATAGTAACTCCTAAATGGATGGACCGATACGGATGCATTTTTCTTGAAAGCTGACGTGTTCGAGCTATGGTTTTTAGCTGATAATTAATTAATTATGATCTATTACAATAATGTCAGCTCAGATGTCGGTTACTTATTTTATATATTTTTTAACTTCAAATACATTCGCGAGCAAACTTAACTAAGTAACAACTTACTCCAATAATATTAGAAAAAAACATCACATGTTTTTTTAGGGTTCCGTAGTCAACAAGGAACCCTTATAGTTTCGCCATGTCCGTCCGTCCGTCCGTCCGTCCGTCCGTCCGTCCGTCCGTCCGTCTGTCCGCAGTTTAGCTCAGAGACGCACAGTACTAGAGAGCTGTAATTTGGTGTAAATATACGGATTCGTTGTGCCGAAAAAGTGGTAAAATAAAATCTCGTAAAATATTTTTTTTTAGGGTACCTCCAGTACTTACACGTGAAGTCAGGATTTTTTTTTTCTCGCGTACCCCTTGGTGTGGGGTATCATTAAATAGGCCTTTAAAAAATAATGGAGTTTCCATTAACAATTTTTGATAAAAAAATTCGTTTGTGAAATATTAAGCTTTAAAGTGCTAAATTTTGCTCGATTCGAGTGTCCCCCCCCTCTACCAGCTAAACGGTTACGTTTGGGGGTGTGAAAAAATTCACAATAGTAGTACATATAACGAAGTTTAAAAGAAATTATCATGACTAAGTAGGCTTTACAACTTTTGAGTAATAGTCGACCAACTTATAAAATGTACTTGATATCATATTTTCTTAAACAAAATGTATCGGAAAGTAACTGCAAATGTAAGTTTGTCAATTTTATTTTTGCTTTTATAGGTATGTTTTTTGGGGACAGGTAGGTTTTAAATCGTCAACTATTTTTCTAAATTCAAAAAGGAGGAGGTACTAAATTCGTCGTAATCTTTATTCTTATGTATTTGGGGATTTCTCAAAGACTCCTGGACCGATTTTGAAAATTGTTCTTTTTAAAATTAAATTCAGCGAATCAGTTTAGTTAGTTCGCATAAGTATTTTGATGGGCAACTACGGAACCCTAAACTGTGCGTGGCCCGACACGCACTTGGCCGGTTTTTTTACATTGATCATTTTGCGTTAAAATTTCATTACAAAGGGCGAATTTGAAAAAACCTACGTCTTTTCAAATTCGCCCTTTGTAATTGTTTCTTTTCTAGACTACTCTAGAAAAGAAACATAATTGACTTATACGTTTGGACATCAACAAATACGGTGGAATTAATATGAAAAAAAAACAGAAACTAAAAAAAAACAAAGAAAACACTAATTTAAAATAATTTGAACTGTTTGTTTTACAAATTTGAAAAAAAAACAGTTGTTTTTCCAACCCTGTGGGACACAGATCTCATCTCTATTAGAGTGGGTCACTTTCGAAGAGTACGGGACTGTTAATGCAGGTTTTCAAGTTTTTGGACTCTCACATGATAATATTTTACTTCATAGTTTAAACCCCCAATAACTAGCTGATAGTAAACCTTTTAATCATAGTGTACTTAGATGAATCTTGCAACGATAGAGGCATAAAATTAACTTGCCAGTGTAATTAAAATTTAACTACTGTTGTTTGCACGTAGTTTTGTGTTCTACGGAATTAATTGACGGTTCTTACGTTTATAATAGGCAGTTTTAAATTTTATGAGAATTTGAGTGTACAGTCACGAGATTAGCACACTTTTATGAAAAAAAAAAACGGCCAAGTGCGTGTCGGGCCACGCACAGTGTAGGGTTCCGTAGTTGAAAAATACTTATGCGAACTAACTGGATTCGCTGAATTTAATTTTAAAAAGAAGATTTTCAATAATTGGTCCAGGAGCTTTGAGAAATCGGGGAAAATACATTATTTTATACGAATTTAGAACCTCCTCCTTTTTTTGAAGTTAGTTAAAAACAGTTGACGAGCAAAACCTACCTATCAAAAAACATCCGTAAAAATACGTATTAAAGAAAAATAAAGTTGACAAACTTACATTTGCAGTTGTCTCCGATACATTTTGTTTAAGAAAATATGACAAAGTACATTTTATAAGTTGGTCGACTATTACTCGTAAAGTTGTAAAGCCTACTTAGTCATGATAATTTTCTTTTAAACTGAATATGTACTACTATTGTAATTTTTTCACACCCCCAAACGTAACCGTTTAATTGGTAGAGGGGGGGGACACTCGAATCGAGCAAAATTTAGCACTTTAAAGCTTAATTTTCACAAACGTTTTTTTATCAAAAAAAATGGAAACTATCATTTTTTTTAAAGGCCTATGGGAATGATACCCACACTAAGGGTACGCGAGAAAAAAAAAATCCTGACTTTACGTGTAAGTACTGGAGGTACCCTAAAAAAAATATTTTACGAGATTTTATTTTACCACTTTTTCGGCACAACGAATCCGTATATTTACACCAAATTACAGCTCTCTAGTGCTGTGCGTCTCTGAGCTAAACTGCGGACAGACGGACGGACGGACGGACGGACGGACGGACGGACGGACGGACGGACGGACGGACGGACGGACGGACATGGCGAAACTATAAGGGTTCCTTGTTGACTTCGGAACCCTAAAAAACTAGTCAGAGTACCAAGATTTGGAAGGTGGCTGTACTTATTCTTAATGATCTCTTTTGGTCGCCCTCACTATTTTGTGACTTTTAGTCACGGACAATGTTTTTTTTTTTATAAATTAAATAATAATAATAATATTCCACAACTATCACACAACGCCATCTAGTCCCAAGCTAAACAGAGCTTGAGTTATGGGTACTAGACAACTGATAAACATACTTATGTATTTCAAAATACATACAAATACATATTTTAGATAAATTACACAAAGACACAGAACAAATGATCGTGTTTATCACGGTGCGAATCGAACCCACGACCTCCGGCATAGCAGTCAGGGTCACTAACCACTAGACCAACAGGCCAGTCAAATTGGTGGTAACCTATGGCTTTGGTTACAGATTCGAGTCATTTCAAGCTGAAAGTATCGCTAAAGGTAACCACATTTGGAACTTCAGACGTTAACTATGAAAAAAAAATCTATCAATGCAGAAGCTCGAACACGACTACTTACAAATTGCAATGTAGCCACTTTAATATCATACATTCTCATTTCTATAATTACCTCGTGCTATTTTAATGCTGATTACTTTCAGATAGACTACCTGCATCCAGCTTGGTCAGTAATTACATACAATGATAATACAAAAAGTTTCGAATTGACTGCTGTCTGTACCTGGTTTTGTAAGGGTGCTCCCACATCTATCGACGCGGAATCGGCTTTTTGCGTCGCCCTTTCTCTTTCTGTCACTTAGAACTGCCATTTGCTAGACCGAGACAGAAAGCATAATGCGATCGCACGCGGCGGAATCCTCGACGCGGCCGCGTGCTGTCGCATCGTCTAGCAAATGGCAGTTCTAAGCGACAGAAAGAAAAAGGGCGACGGGAAAATCCGATTCCGCGTCGATAGATGTGTGAGCACCCTAACGTTGGTATTCAAAACTTGAACTTATGCATCAGTGATACTTTAATGATTTTGTGCAATGCCTAAGATAGTGCGACTGAGTAGCTGGTGATCTGGCCTCGAATCCCTGATTTGGATACGTGTATTTTGGGTAAAACAGCCGTGATGTAATTTGGCATTGTAGAACTAAAGTTAACGTAGCAAAATGCTATAGAAATAATAAAGAAATTCACGTCATACTTTCAGTACTTTATGACAGAAAAAACTACAATTTGATATTTTTTTTCCGCACGAGAAGTTTGTAGCATGTTTTTTTTTCTGGGTTAGTTAATTACACAGTAACTAGTAATTCAAAAAAAGCGGCCGAAGTTTTATTATATAACTACACTAAGTAATAAAATCATTTAACAAATGAATTTCACGATCGTTAAGTTCGTGAATTATAAATGCTAGTCTGTAGTCATACAAGAAATGAAATAAAAGAAAAGACACGCACTCATTATACTTAGGTTCAACTTATACTAGCGCACTTTAGCGATGAAATAGTTGCTCCTTTAATACCGTTTATTGCCCGTAGTACTAGATACCAATATTAAACAAAAATATAAATTATTTTAATTTCATTTTAGTTAAACGTAATTAAAATAATTAATGTTTTTGTTTTTTGTCAATGTATGGTTGCACTAGCAGTAAAAGTATCTGGCATCATTATCCTCAACGGAAATCCAAAAATTGAATATTGACCCTTTTATTTATTCATGTTACCACTGTTAAAGTTTGAAATACAGATTAATTATACACACTTTTCTGTATTATCTTACGTGATCTTCATATTACTTGCAAGGAAATTAAATTATCAATCCTGTTATGCTAGAAGGGTAAGCAGAGGTGGACGTTAGGACAGATTTCACACAAATTACGCCAATTATGTTAATGTCCCATGTAATAGGGGACGAGCCAACAGCCATCAACAGCGAAGAAATCCTGGCTCTTGGCTGCTATTAAAAACCTAAAAACACATTGCCCAAACTGAGACACGAACCCAGGATCTTTTGATCAGCGCCGTACTTACTACCAATAAACCAACAATTCAGAGAAATAAGAGAAAAACGCTTCTGATTTTTTTTAAGTGGATTTCTTAATTGCAAATAGCACAAAAACATTTTACTGACAAACTAGTGTTTGCCTGCGGCTTCTCTTGCGTTAATTTAGAATTTGAGAAAAAAATACGGATCGTGTAAGTGGTGCCATCTGAGATATAATGTAACTTTTTTTTTCTTGGCAACAACTCTCTTCTGTTTTTCGGGATGAAAGATACCTACCCTATATCCGTGTCTATGATCGATTCATTAAGTAGTTTGCGTGAAAAGACAAACAAACAAACATAATTGCATTTATAATACTAGTTTAGATCATACACACTTGAGCTAACTAAACCTAATCCGTGTTCCATCTCTTTTTTTCTCACTGAACAAAACAGAGATGCACAGATAAATATAGAACCGCTAAAATCAGGTAGTGTGTAAATGTTTTTTTGGGTATTTTTTTGGAATGTCTAGTGCTCAGTCATTAATTTACGATTATGTCTGCTTGCTCGGTACAGTTATTTGGTTATAAATGTGTCACGATTCACGGCTATGAGCATGCTGAAAGCATAACAACTACTTTTGTACAACGCTTTTTGTGAGTGATTGTACTCAGTAGGAAGATGCAGTGGGTTAAGTTTGTATCGTTTGCGGTGCACCTGCACGCGTAGCATGGCGATTCTATCTCTATTCTACCAAGACAAGACAAAGTTATTTCATCGTTATTTCTACACAAATCGACTGTTTTTTTTGCACAAATATGACACCATTCATACACTATTGAAGAAAAGAACGTTTATTCTCCATATTTTTTTACATTAACATGCTTAATTCACAGGCTACCGTAAGGGTTAGGCGGTGTTCTGCGTGTGCGATGAATCAGAAGCGACGCGACGCGATGCAATCAATTTTAACTATTATAATAATATTAGAGGAACAGTGTATAAGACGGGGTACGCAGGGTATGATGGAAAATCACACACAACACAGTACTTACTAACGTAGCGCAAGTGCCAACAGGACGCCATTTGTTATTGCAATGACGTTCTATGGGCGGGCGCTTGCCCTACGTTAGTGCTGTTTTAGTATGCCTAAAAAGTGTATGTCCCTATTATATCTCGAGTCATTCTGTGGTCAAGTCAAGTGCATTACAAAAATGACTTTATTTGCCGATCAAATAATAATATTCACGGTTTTATGAGAAGAATTCTTGAGGATTAGGAGAAAACAAGTGTCTGTTGATTGATTCCAGTCCATTCCCTTGCATGGAGAGGAAGCCTGCGTCCCAGCAGTGGGAATATTCTAGGCTATTCCTAAGTATGCTGATTTATAACACAGGTGTTTCTCCAATCAATCTGCGTGACCTAAATCCATAAAAACGCAACATCGGTACACGGCGAGTTAATATTGTAACAAACATCTGCGTCCGCGCATTCAGATTTATCTCCATTTTCCGCTCGTGCGTCGATTGCCGATGAATCCCGATACCTCCCGAGCGTTTTCATTGGTGGCTGGACCTCGTGCTCGATGCTGATTGGCCGAAATGCACCTGAGGCGTTTGATGCTTACAGAAATTAAATTCGTTATTATGCTCTGTGTGCTACTAATACATATTTATGATGGGTGATCAAATGATGGCGTTTTACTCGCTTTAGTAAACACAGAAGTGTAATTTATTGATCATTTTGAAACTGTGTTTAGGGAATTTGTGTTTTGCTTGTAATTAAAGGATTTGAAAAAGGGCAACTACAGATAAGTACATAATACACATCGAATGGATAAGTTAGTTAATAGTTATATGAAACTCTTTGTATTCTCAAATTGTGTCTATTTATTATTTTTATAGGCTCATTGTGTGGCAATGTGTAACTTTATATGCATCAAAGATTATGAAAAACATAATAAGGAAACCAGCAATTGTCTTTTTTTTTTTTTTTTTACGTGGTAAAATCATCAAATGAGTCCTCCAACCCCGGGCAGGGCGGGAGGGACTGTCAGACTTGTACTGACTAATTGTCCTATTATACCAGCAATTGTCTTAGAACCAATAACTCAAAGACATGTGTGACTGACACCCACCCGTACGGTTCCTGATTCATCATCTCAAAGCTCAAAGTCGCTCAACGAGCTATGGAGAGGGCTATGCTCGGCGTTTCTCTACGTCATCGAATCCGAAATGAGGAGATCCGTAGACGAACTAAAGTCACCGATATAGCCCACCGGATTAGAAAGCTGAAGTGGCAATGGGCAGGCCATATTGCTCGCAGAGCAGATGGCCGATGGGGTCGAAAAGTACTAGAGTGGAGACCACGGACTAGCAAGCGCAGCGTAGGATGTCCACCAGCAAGGTGGACAGACGACCTTATAAGGTCGGTGACCTTATAAAGTGTAGGTCGCTTCCAACCGGTATATGTGGAGATCGAAAGGGGAGGCCTATGTTCAGCAGTGGACGTCCTACGGCTGAGATGATGATGATGATGATGACATTTTCCCAGCTCTGGGAACATTACATTCATCAATAAATCTAGGTACATCTCGTTAACCAGTCAAAAGTTTTTAGCTTTTAGTCTAGCTATCGCAGACAGCCGTTATTTTGTATTGAATGTAACGTTTTTTTTGTTAGTTCTGCTTCATAATCATCACTGGCAAGAAGCACTTACATTCTAACAAAAACTTTTAGGTATTAAGTGCCAAAACTTTGTACTTGATATCTTTATCCTCTTCATGATTAGGTATTTACTATTTAGGAGTCTGAGGAAGAGGGTGTTAGAGTTCATCACGACACTTTGGTGGGCTACTGCTCTACCGAAAATTCGGGATTTAAACATCTACATTCTTAGAGAACTGACAGCACGATGGAGGAGTTTTTTTTCCTATATTTACAGGTGTGTGTGTATGTGAATATTCGTAATAAAAATATTCGTAAACGCACCCACGAAACAGGACATCTGCGAAAAATGCGTAGTTTGGGGTAACATGGGGGTAGGGCATGGGACCACCTCAGAAGTAAACCATATAGTTCCAAATCGATCCAGGCATCTTTAAGAATTCTAATAATAGAAAAATTTAATCGGTCAAGAAGATTCAGAGGAAATTAGCTGTGAAGGGTGGACAGACGGACACACGAGTGATCTTATAAGGAAAATTATCATTTTTTCATTTCAAATTATCATTTTTGTCGGAATGAAAGGAAAGGAAAAGGAAGGAATTTCTCAATTCGTCTGAATAGACGAATTGAGAAATTTCTCCTTTTTTGAAGTCAGGTTAAAATAAAAATCTATACCCAGCCATACTAGTGCAAATCTAGTCTAGTCTATAGACTTTCACAAACACAGGATTGTGACTAAGTTAGAAATTTGCGCAAATACTTGCACGAGTTTCCCACACGTTACAGTATACTTGCGCAACTCTAAACTTGCGCCAGTATACTGGCTGGTACGTGTATGGCCGACGTATCACTCAATCTAGTCCAGAAACAATAATGTGATCTATGATGGAGCGAGCTTACACAGAAAGAACTGAAAATCCTGCGTAGCGACAGAACACAGTACTTAACAACTGTTTGGCGCCACATTCTTACAGGATAAGTAGTGATCGCAAGACAGGCGGCCCTAGTGAGGCCTTCCGCCGCCATTGATATTGCTCAGCCGTGAGGTGCCATTACCTGGACTGGACAACTAGGAGATGGAAATGTAAGTTTTCCCAGTGATAAGACAAAATCTATTATCTTCTTTTTAGATTTCTCCTCCGAACAATATACTTAACATTTTAGTCTGTCTACCTACAATTTTTTCTCCAAGCTATCTCCAATTTCAATTTAGATTTGAAAACAACTAGATAATTACATATTACAATAGTCTAAATGGAATCTGTAGTTGCTAAGCTCCAGACCACACAAGAGTTTCTTATTAGCAATTTAATTTTATTTCAGTGATTGCCTACTCAAAAGGTACTAAAGTTTCTTTTAAAAAATGTCTATAAAATTCTTCAAGCTCATATAGGTAATTGGACCAGTTTTTTCTTACAATGTTGCTATCATTGCTGACCTTTGGGATGCGAAGGAAATTATATTTCCCCACAGTTTTGTAGGAGATCAGTAATGAAAATAAGAGGTGTGTCAACGGCGTCGGCGCAACAAGGTGCATAAAGGTAAGCATCTACAGGTCCGCATCGTACGTATCGGACGCATCGCATCAAACGGATTAATTAGACTGCGTCCACTGTATCGCCTGTATCGGCAGCGATCGGATTGCCGACGCGATTATCAGCACCCAGATTGCTGATGCCACCCGATGTCCACTGATCGGCATTCCGTATGACGTCATCGGTACGCATCGCATGTAGGCATTGTCGATGAGCCGTCCGTACGATGCGGATTAGTGGACGCATTTGTAGGAGTTTTAAATACGAGGCAAACTAAAATTCGTTGCGTACGATACGTCCGATACGTGAAGGAAAGAGACAAAGCTATACAAGTCGTCTAGCGCCCTCGCGTTCCCTCAGCGGAACAACTCACGGTTTAAGAAGCTACAATGTTCAGTTTCATGTTCAACAAGCTACAATGTTTGAATCAGCTTCCAGTCTGACCGGACGCAGCTGAGATCAGTATCGATCTATCAGAGCGATTCATCATCATCATCATCATCAGCCTATAATGTCCGCACTGCTGGGACACAGGCCTCCTCTCTATGAGAGGGAGTGGGCCGTAATCCACCACGCGGGCTCAGTGCGGATTGGTTGATGTCACATGTCTTCGAATTTTTGGTTCTAGGACATGCCGGTTTCCTCACTATGCTTTCCTTCATCGTTTTGAGAGCAGTGGTGATAAAATAAATTACACAAAGTATTCCGTCTGGCGGGGTTCGAACCAACGACCTTAAACTCGTAAGTTGGAACCGATACCACTGGGCCACCCTTGCTCATCAGAGCGATTGGCTATTAGTCGATAACCCACTCAACTTTTCGTCAATTTTTAGTAGGTTACTGGCTAGTCCCCTACTAAAAATTTACTAATACTGTCATGACCTACAGCCGAAACAAAACAACGGTGTAAAAAAACTCAATTATAGTGCTCTTCCAATCTTTTCTGCGACTTCCCAAAACGAATTCATAGAAACCTCATTTCATTCACAAAAGAGATAAATTCACGGAAGATTACAAAGTTTTAACAACTATCAATTCTTCGCTAAATCGTATAAGATGGTCTTTTCTTTAAAGTTTTTGCGATACTAACATCTATTTCACACGTTCCACGTTCGTAAAAGCTTGTCCACATCATCGAGCGTTGCGATATTAAGGCGTGACACATTGAAGTCGTCCAAATGATGCGTCAGACGTCGTCGAAGTAGTATTGTACTTACTGAGTTATAAGTAGATATGGGTGCACCCAATATTTTCTTTTCGTATCTTTTTAATTTAAAAGCCTTATTAACATTAGAAGAATAAGTTTTGTGCAATCCATAACAAGAAAGACCTATTTTACAGGATCGTAAGTGACAAATACACAGGAATTTTACAAAATACGACGGGACATTTCGGGAAGTGGATATTCTGAGCCTGAGCGGACTAGTTATGATTATGACATCGCTATGCGCAATTTTACAACATGGTTACGTTTAGTGCATTATAATTAGCTGACCTTTTATTTTTCAATTGAGCAAAGTACCAGCTAGTGCAAAATATGAAAACGTTACAAAATTCTGCTTCTATTGATATAATATATTCTTGGAATCCAAAAAATTATGCAAAGAATGGTCAGTTAATTACTATAACTTACAGCTTGGTAAAAAACTGTAGAAAACCGGAAGTCGCCACTGTCTTCGCGCTACCAGCACTTTGAATGGTTTTATTTTATTCTTTTTCACTTATTACGTTAGTTTTATAGCGCAATAATAAATCTAACAAACCTGCGGTCTTCGTTTGAAATATCAAAGATTTTAAAACGTTGTCAGAAACAAAAAGATTAGTTCCGTTTCAATCCGTTCTGGCCAAGCTGTATCTACGTCACATGTGCCGCGCCGCGATACCGTTCTGTTTCACGTTGCGTTATCGCGCGCGTCTAGACCATGATATGGCCAAGGCATTACAGTTTTTGCCTGAATTTCGTCTGATGGTTTATAAATCACTTGTTTGATTGACCCCAACCTCCTGATTGATAGCAGTTAAGTACTTTTTGCTTTCACATTTATTTTTATTATGCATATTAGTAGACAAATGGATGTTGATTGTAGCTGTTTAAAGTTTCTTTTTTTTGTGTGGATTCTATTGGCGTTATGTTGAAGTGGTGACGTTTGTCTGGCTCACGATTTTGAATACGGTCATCGAGATAGTGGTCAAACGCTGTCCTTTAAAATAATCTTTCACAGAAAAAAGCATGCAATGCAGTGTTTTCTAATATTTCTGAGCTATCAGCATTTTTTTTGGAACGAAGTTCCTTATCGCGCTTTGTAAAAGGGGGCTAGACGGAAAAAATTCTTACGAAAAGTTGTCACGACACTTTTTGGAACGAAGTTCCTAATCGCGCGTTGCGAAAGGGTGCTAGAGCTCAAAGAGTGGGGTGGAGTGGAGTGGAGTGGAGTGGAGTGGAGTCGCGACGATTATTTTTGTTGAGTGTATACAGTAACTTCGTTCCATCCGGGTGTCCCTTGACACCTCTCAAGTTTTTTTATGTACAAAAGTTTACGAGTATTTCTAATTACCTCGTTATGTTGCAAGCATTACTGCTAAACATGAGCTTCTGAGTTCGATTATCAGATTGAGCAGAGTTGATGAGTTTTCCAAGGACCGATTTATATGGCACTTTAGATAACAACAAATTCAGCATTATAATGTTAGAAGCACGAAGTACCTACAAATATTACAGCAAGGTTTTTTTTTTTAGCGTGTTAAGTAGGAGGGACTATCAAACTTGTACTGACTAAAATGTACAATGTCCTTCAATAGCCCTGTACATCATATTACCAGGCGCGGACGCAGCCTGAAATTTTGGGGGGGGGTCACTCACTACACTAATAAAAAATATGTATCTGGAATAAAATAAACATTATTGCACAATACATAATATTGCACAAGATATCAGCAAACTATTTTATCGCCGTTAGGGGATAAGTAGTTAGAAATTTCCTTTTATTACTTGGCAATTTTTTGAGATTATTCAATGTGACCTTAGATTTTGGGGGGGGTCATGTCCCCTGTGACCCCCCCTTCGGACCGCGCCTGCATATTACAGCAGTGTGGGTTGGTGGATGTCAGAAACCCTTAGCACGAATTTTCACTCTTTTACTTTACAGTATTTACAGCGTTTTTTGTATGAAATAATGGAACAGCGCCTCTGGTGCGCGAAGACGGAACTAATTTTTTCCTTGAAGAATGGCAACTTGAAATTGTCAATGTTCCAGTTTACTTTATGTCTCAAATACTGAAAATTCGTGCTAAGGGTAGAAGTTATTTACACGAAACAAAGAACCAATTTATGTACAGACGCCAGCAGGTCAACCTACCCGAATCTGTCAGATTTTACCAATCAAACAGTAACCTTCCAGTCTTGTGATAAGGTTGAAATTCTATTAAATAAATCTGACAGATTGTGGTAGCTTGATGTGCTGGCGTCTGTACAAACCCCCGCCTTTATTTACGTGGTAAAATCATCGAATGCCTCCTCCCACACAGGGCGGGAGACGTGAGGACCTATCAGACTTGTACTAACTAAAATCCACGGTGATCCTTCAATAGCTCTTTACGTTCCAGGGTCAGCGTTACCTGATGAGACAGTCTCGCGAGCCCGAACCTTGTCTTAGGTCAAGTAGGTTAGTCGGTAGTCATAACCATTGCACACTACGTGCTGGCGTAGCATGGCGCCGTAGAAAGGGGTTTTGTCGACGGAAGAATAGACAAAATGACAGAACGTAAAAATATTTTTAGCGATTTATGCATGGCAATGTAAAAAAATATGAAAAATAAACGTTCTTTTCTTCAATAGTGTACGAATGGTGTATATTTGTGCAAAAAAACAGTCGAGTTGTATAGAAAAAACGATGAAATAAAATTCGTGTCGTGCTGCTGGCCAATATCAGTCTCAAAACACCGTATGCGTTGAAACAGTAAACAATTATTATTAAAAGCACAAACGATATTTGTTTGCAGTTAATTATAAACTGCAAAAAGATAACCAGGAGTACATGATATTCCCATAGCTGCAGCTAAGGCCTTATTGGCAGTGGCTATTGGCTTGACGCCAGGGTTCGTCTGACGAATTTATGTGCGTACGCTATACGAAGCGGTGGGGTGCTGTGATCATGTAGATCGCTTGTTGTGTGTTTTTGTTTTATTTATTTTTAAATTAATTGGTAACTGGATTTTATGAGAAACTTGTCATACTAATAAGATTAACAGTTATTTAAAGAAACTAAAACAACACGAAAAACATTACTTAAATAAAAATAATGATGTTCATTATTGTTGTCTTAGTCAATGAGTTAATTATTCTTTACAATTGTGCGGAATACGATGGTAGCAACAATTAAAAAAAAACGATTTACTTCTTAATTATAAGCTTAACCATCTTGGAAGTAGATATTGAAGCTATTACATAGGAAATATTGAGGAAATTTGAAAAACGCAACCAAAGATAGATTCAACCATCTATCTTTGGTTGCGTTTTTCAAATTTCCTTTCGGTAAAGAGAACTCTTTCTTTGGAAAGCGCAGTACCTAAGCTAAACTAAACACAGAAATATATAATTTAGACACTTCTTAATTAACTGAAAACGGGTTGTCTTTTTTGTTTATTTTTTTGCCATAAAAAATTCCACTCAAAGTACGTCACTGATCGCAAAAATCTGTACCTAAATAGGTATTATATTTTTAAAGTTTCACAAAATTCACCAAATAACAAGCAAACCCAGTCACAGTACTAGTGCCAGCCGATAATAGCGGTGTATAAGTAACAGTGCACACTATAAATCCATCAGTTTAGTTGGCGCGTCGCCAGTGTGCGCCGCACTTAACGCCCCGACACTCCTCTATTTCGTTACTCATACTCCTTTAAAAGGACTCCTATTTATTCCAATGCGGATTTACGCACTGAAAAATTTGGTATTGTAGCTTGCTATGCTAATTTAGAGCAAGCATGATTCGACTGGGCACGCCGCAATCGCGGCGGTATGACGACGGGTCTTACTTTGAAGAGTGGCTGGAGAGACGTCACGGCGTCCTGACCTACTGCATGACGCAGGTCCACATCGGACACTGAAGTTCCGGGAGGTACCTATGTCTGATGAGAAAGGAGGAAACGCCTGGGTGTCGTCACTGCGAAGATCACCCGGAGGACACAGTAGAGCATAAAGTGCAAGACTGCCCGCGCTTGGGCAGAGCACCGTCGTGTCCGCACGGGCGGTGGCGATAAGCGGAGACCTCTCGCGCCCGGCATTGGTCACAGCCATGCTGCGGGGCAAGACGGAGTGGGAAGCGGTTGCCTCCTTCTGCGAAGCAGTCATGCTCGCGAAGAAGGAGGCGCTCCGAATGAGGAACGGTGGATGTCCCTAGGGTAGGGGATTAGGTGTCCCTAGGGTTTAAAATTTTTTAATGTAAACTCCAGCCCTGTGTAAAGCTGGAGACTAAAACAACACCTTGTTCCTTCAATTATCCTTTACTTTCCAGAGCCATGATGCCGTTGAGTCCGGACACCCTGGAAGAGGTAACTATCATACTCTAAAAATGATTTCAAGATGTGAGTTGTCTTCCAAAGTGTCCTTCAATAAGTTCATCATCATCAGCCGATTAATGTCCCCATGCTGGGACGCAGGCCTCCTCTCTGTGAGAGGGAGTGGGCCATAATCCACCACGCGGGCCCAGTTCGGATTGGTGGATGTCACATGTCTTCGAATTTTTGGTTCTAGGACATGCCGTTTTCCGTTTTGAGAGCAGTCGTGATGAAATAAATGACACTCTTCAATAAGTTATCGAGACATTATGGACATCTTCTGGACTTTTACAGACATATTGTCCTAGAAGCTACACATGCGAACATATGTATAATAAAACATCTTAATGTTGGAGTCCAGGCGCTAACGCGGAGCGGCTGGCTCTTGCCAGTGACGAATTTATGGACAACTGTGGTCGCCATGGCTTGTGAATTCTGAGGCCATTTTTCATCATAGTACGACTTTTACTTTCTTCGTTAGCTGTTGGTTTGAAAAAGGCATTGTAGGGTGTTTGGTTCCGAGATTTGATATTCCCTAAAATTATTCAGGGTGTAAGGCACTGCCCTCCGCAAACTTTCAGGGCTTGCTCAGTAGACGAAACAGAACCATCTTACTCAATTCTTTATTGCATTCATGTGTAAATAGGTGTTACAGAAGAAAATAAGTTTCAACATGAAGCCCGGTTAGGGCACGGCAACATACTTATTACATTGATGAAAATACAAGCATCTAGTCAGTCGGTATTACAAGTTTTATTAAATTATGTGATTATTATATTATATCAATATGTTTCCCAATTTTCTTGTTTGCGTCTATTCATTATTCTATAAAACTAATTCTATAGTAGTATTATGGTACTTTTCTACCACATTTTTTTTCTGGAAATGAAAAAAAAACATCCTCTCCATACAATACATACAATACTGTCCAATCAAGTGTGTAATTTTGTATGGTGAGGCTGATTCTTTTATTTATTTCCTGAAATAAAAAATTGAGTAAGATGATTCTGTTTCGTCTACTGAGCAAGCCCTAAAGTTTGCGAAGGGCTGTGCCTTACACCCAGTATTTTATTTGCCCCTACAATAATTATGTTCCCTTGAAACCGATGAAGGCAATATGGTAGTTTCCAGGGTCAAAATAATTACATTCTATTTAGTCCGTATTTTACATTATAAAAAAATATTGGACACGTATTTTTTCGTTTTTCGATTAAACACAAATAATTTAATAGCCTATTAAGTAACCTGTGACGTCACTTTGCCTGCGCTGCAAAAATCTGCCACGCATCGTGACGGGACACGTAACTTTATCAGGCTATATCTTTGTCATTTTTGGTCTAATTACAACGTCTTAAAACCAGGCTTATTCCGGCGAGTGAAAGTGACAGAGCTATACAAGTCGTCTAGCGCCATCTCGTTCACTCACTGGAACAAGCCTGGTTTGAAGACGTTGTAATACTATTGAAGGATTGAATATCAAAGGCTATTGAAGGATCACCGTGGATTTTAGTAAGTACAAGTTTCCGTTTTCAGTTCCTCTCGATTTCCTGTCGATTCGGTCATTTTCTTCTTCCGTTCTGCACGGTCATATTTTCCTTTAATATAAGTCCTCACAAACGTCTTCACACAATCTATTATCCATCATAGAGATCCCACCAAAAACATTAAATGTAAAAAAATGCCAAGTGTCTCGATGCAGTCTTATCCTCCTTCGTAACAAGTTTTGAGATCTCATAGAAGCCACGTCCTATTCAAATTATTTTGTAGTTATAAATCAACTTTTAGTAATTATATCAATAGTTTTCTTTATATTATACCTAAACTCCTACCTTTGTCCACGTCGAAGATATAAGGGGGGGGGGGGGTGAAACAGCCGCGAATCGCTTCGAAAAAACATGGTATGGCCGTGCCCGTTTTGCTCGAGACTTGGCGGGGCACTGCCGTGCCCCCAGATGGATCCATCTTTAATTACCTATTCAGGGAAAGAAAAAAAAATTTGGATACATAAAAACAAATTTACATTCTCATTTAGAATAGTCAGCATTATTGTTCAAAGTCAACCGTGTCCACTGCATTGTCACCCTACGTCATCTACAAATAGCAGGGATCGTGTACAAAATATTAGAATGATGGCCACCATACACGCGTGTAATGTCGTTTCGCGCCGCCCTATACGCAATGAATTAGGTTGTAAACTATGTTTTACATAATTGGGAGACGGATGCCTGACTCTAGTATTGGATTAGCAGTCATCCTATCCGGCTCGTAGGACAGCCGTTATTTTTGAAGTGTACAGTACAGTCTGACGTTCTATGTTTGAGACAATGCTGCTGTTTTCTCTGATGCTTTCATGTAAGTAATCATTAAATCTTAAGGGCCTTCGCGCCTTTTAAGCCGTAAAAACGTTACATTCTAAAGCATACTCCTGATTAACGGCTGGGTGTAAAGATTGAAAAAAAATATATGTTGAATGTATATTCATGTACAACAATGTGAGTAAATTTTATTTTCGTATGACAAATAGTTGAACTGTAAAAAAATATTTAACAACACGCTATTTTGTTCAAATAAATGCTCACTCCTTCTAAACGGCTTCTTTTATTTAAAATGTTTTTGAATAGATCGATCGGTGTTAAAATTTACTACAATGTGAGTAGCGCTCATGTAAATCAGTCAATATTTTACAAAGAATATGTTGAAAATTGAGATTTCCACATATAAAAACCGGGCGAAGGCGGGTTTTTGCAGCTGTTTCTGCCTAGCTGCATAGTGTATGATATCATTTTGAGGTATCGCAGTATGCTCGGGACATATTAATATGTGCGGTGAAGATATGAAAATGTGCGTTTAGCTCCGTCTGGATGTTCAAGGTCATTGAGGGTACTATGCGCCTTAAAGTAAAATCATGAAATGAGTGGGCCGCCCAGAGCAGGATTGGGACTGTCAAAATTGCACTGACTTAAATCGACGATGTCCTTCACATACAACTTAAAGAAAAACTATTAAAAAAAAAACCTGATAACTGCAGCCGTAACTATAGTGCAGCTTAAAAAATATCCGCATCGCAAATCGCAAAAAAATTACTCATTAAATCCCGACTTTTCTCCCAGAACAGGTACTCCAATTACAATTTAATTAGAGCCTAATCCCAAATTCAAACTACCGAATCGTCATAGTATCGCTTCACAGCATCAACAGCATCAATTAGAGAGGGGCGCGCGTCAAAGTTGAGGCGATTCCATCCCCCCCCCCCCCTTGGGGCCCGAGCGGTGCAATTTTTTTAAGGGGCCACCCCAGGCCCCCAGACTGTTTGGTGACGGTTGCAGCGGTGTAGTCTGTGTGGTGCGGCGTGGCCGTTGGTTTGATGCGGAAGTTATTGGTCGTTAAAAGTTGGGTTTTGTTTATAAGACAATGTTGAAGAGAGTATTATTGTATATCATAATTATACAAAAATGTTTTTTTTTTTTTTCTAACGGTTGTGTTTAAAAACTTTAGAACTTATTTCACTACTTATATGTTCTGTTTTTATAATTATGTGTACTTTCTAAATTGAAGAGCTTTCAGGGGTAGGTTTCCATACATAAATTAATTTATTAGTTTGTCCTCGCGCTAGAAAGTTAAACACGAATGGATTTCCATCTAGTGGTGTATTACAGATTAGCTGCGGTGCGTATCAGTTATCACGTAAGAAATGCAACCTTTGTCACCTGCAAAGTACAATTATTTTGGATGGAAGTTTAAGCTAATGAAAAACCATCACAAAACAAGGGAAAAAAAAATATAATCTTCAACTCGAAACGTAATTATAAACTAAGTCACTTTTAGTATGCCTGCTTGACCTTAAAATATAAATTTTGTTCTAGAAGGTTCTAAGTTTAGTAAGGTATCCATGTATGACGAATAAAAATAAAGAATAATAAAACTATATTTTTTTTTACCTGTCGCAATAACCCATGCCAAACTGTACAGTGGCCAACTCACAACACCCCAACAACACTCGTGTCCATTTTGACGTGGCGATTTTTTCCACCCACTGCGTGTTTTCGTTTATCTCGCTGCACACACGCGGCGATCGCGATCGATTCGTCCATGTCACTCACACTACGACACCAATGCTCTATTTTTTCATTTGCATGGGGATTATTAACGTATACGATGTTCCCATGAGTGTGAGCGAGAGGGAAAATGGCCATGTATAATGTTATTTATATAAAAGTCCTGGAAGCTGATCGATGTGGTGGCCACTATAGATGTATGGTTACGCCTGAAATGATGATGGTATAATTACTTTACTGCGGATAGTCCTGTGCGGTTTTTCGGAAAAATGGCCACCCTTTTTTCATTTATTTATGTGTTGCAATGCTGAAGGGTTTTACTATGATCAAAACTTCAGGGAGCGTTTCTTGTAGTTCAATTTACAAATTAATTAACATACAACAAGTTCCTTTTAAAATATCCTTTCATAACGGGCTCAAGAAAAGATCAAGATGCACCAAACATAGACAAACTTGGGCCCTATAGAAGACCATGTGAAATCGTCGTCTTGTGACCTGTTTCAGGGCACTAAACTGATTATTTAATGAAAAAATTTGAGGTTGCAGATTTTTTTTTAAAGGTGAAGTTCACTAAACAGACTGAGACTGAGAAACAAGGGCTCTGTAACATTATAAAACTCCAAAAACAGTAAATGCTCCTTCCAATGATTTGACTTAGGTACTTTAAAAGAAGAAAAAAAAATAAAAAGATAGTGAAATTCAAAAACTTGGACTTGTTAACTTTTCTTGATTAGAATCGACTTCAAATTCTTACAGCAGGTTCCGATTTCACATAGAATGCATTGTATTCGTAGATCCCTTTAAACTCATAACAATATTAATTTTATGATTCCTTTTTCAAAATGTTACGTCAATCTCGATATTTTCCTGAATCTTGGGTGCGTTTACAAATATTTAAATTCATAAACATCAACAGCAATAACTCGGATGGTTGATTCAACTGCCTTTTTCTAAGTAAGATAAGCTTTTTACAGGAATTGAACCTGCGACTCAGACACAGCCTATTTCGTAGCCACTGCGCCAACCGTACCGTCAATTGTTTTGCCTTTATAGTTAACTATAGCGACCCGCCCTAAAGAGTGCAATCTCTAGCGCTATTAACGTTACACGTTGTACACATACAAATCTTTCGCTTGAATCTATAAATGAGATAGTTATGTTTAATTTAGTTTAATTTTTTATACTTTTGCTGTGCCCTACACCTACAGGGTCCATAATTGTACCTAGCTTTAAGCCTATTATAAGACCTGTAAAACTAACATTATGGAATGCAAATAAAGATATGAATATGAATGAGAAAAACCGCATCAAAATCCGATGCGTAATTTTAAAGATATAAGCATACATATGGACAGACAACGGGAAGCGACTTTGTTTTACAATAAGTAGTCATTCATCTATCTCAAAGCCTTACCACTGGACCTAGAAGCCTGAAATCTTACACAACAATTCCTTTCATCTGGATGAAAGCTGCTTATTATTTTTTGTCTCTAATGGTTAGTGACCCTGACTGCTATGCCGGGGGTTGTGGGTTCGATTCCCACCAGGACAAATGTTCGTGTGATGAGAAAGATCATTTGTTCTGTGTCTGGGTGTTATTTATCTATAATATGTATGTATTTAGAAATATATAAGTATGTTTATCAGTTGTCTAGTACCCATAACACAAGCTCTGCTTAGATGGCGTTGTGTGATTGTTGTGAAATATTATTATTATTGCCGTTAAACGTACGCACTTGGAAAATTGTACCTAACATATTAAATTGACATTTTAATTAGTATTCTATTCTTACTTTTATAAAACAAAAATAAAAAGTACCTGTTTTAAACATCCCTTTAAACACTGAACGACGTCATTGTACAGTCCGCATATGTGATAGTAATTATATCTGTTACAAGAGCTTGGTATCTGCCCGTGACATGTGACGTGAAATGACGTCAGACTACAGTATGTGATGATAACCCGTGACGCACCATGTATACGTCCGTGTGTATTTTTATGTAATTTTTTTTATTTCTGTTGTTGTTTGTTTTCTATTATTAATTGGAAAGAAAAATGTAATTTAATTAATATTTGAAACTCAGTTTTTTTTTAAACGTATTAATGGCCTTTTCGCGTATTATAAAGCTTTATTGAGGGAGGCAAAGAGTCTAAAACGGCCTCTTTAAGCAATATTGACATAGACATAGAATACTCTTTATTATGTGCACTATACAAATTACAGGATACATCCAAATAACAATCTCTTATGAATAGGGTGACACGATGGGCGGTCCGCCCAATTCTAATGATACACTTTATAATTTTCAGTCATTGACTATTCTTCTATTATTATTTATTCACGAAATATAGAAAAAAATATGTATATGTGTATATACCTATTATCGAATGTTTCCCTATTAGCGGGTTCGATTTCTGGCCTGGATGATTTTTCTAAAGTCCAATGATTCAGTTAAAGTTTTCGTTAAAGTTCTCCTTTTAGTGTTTTTCGATATTCCTCATGGTTTCGAAATAGCCATCTACAGCCAGTCTACAGTCTTATGCAAAAAAATATTCCTTCTTGTAAAACATAATTTTATAGAATTTTCCTGCAGTTTCGAAACTCAAACTAAAACCATTTGAAAGTTTTAAGAAAAACAAATGTTTATACGTAATTCCATTTTAACAACGTAATTCTGAAAAAAAATATCATTGATATATTGGCAGAAAAACCGTCTTTATAAACAGTCAAAAAAGTGTCTGTCTAAAATCCTTTCATCAGGTTGGTTAGTATTAATAATTATAAAGTTACGCGTCCACTTACACAAAAATAAAAAGAATAACATAAATTAATTAACAGTCTTTTGCACCTGTAATTAAATCCGTTACGTGTGCTTAGTGTCTGTTGATGACGTAATGTGACGTCAGAATATAGTACGGAACGATAACCGGTGACGTACCTACACTGCTGGTTTTAGAGTAGACTGATAAAAATATACAATCTGTCAATATACATACATATCAAATCTTCTTTTAGAGAGACTAAAGTCACTTAACGAGCAATAGAAAGAGCTATGCTCGGAGGTTCTTTGGATATTCGGCAAAGAACTAGAGTCACCGACGTAGCTCATAAAATAAGTTGAAGTGGCAAAGGGCACACCACATCAAAGTCAAAGTCAAATCATCGCTCGTAGAACTGGCAACCGATGGGCGCAGCGTAGGCCTCCCACTAGGTGGCCCGACGAAATCGTGAGGGTCGCGGGCAGGATGCAAGTGGCGAATTGTCGTTCGGCGTGGCGGTCTAAGGGGAGGCCTATGTTCAGCAATGGACGTCTTCTGGCTAATGAAGATGATAAAAATGATTGTGCGTGATCTATTATTGTTTTTTGTCTTCATTATGTATTAGTGATGTCTATACTTGCATTTCTGTTGTTGGCAGCTTGTATAATTATGCAGAAATAAATGGTATTATGGAGAGTCCGACGGTACGTGCATGTCGCGGGCTTTTGCGCCCCAGACTAAGAATTACTCCGGTGTCGTAAGTGCGTTATTAAACATAGAACTCACATTCACGAACAGACCGGGAATAACTACTTGTAGGTCATACAAATGTTTGTTTCTTGCGAGAATCGAACCCGTGACACGCTACACGACATTAATTTCAATCGCTCAACCACTGCGCTAACCGTGCCAATTGACGAGAGACTTAGTGGGCCAAAGTCTGCCAGTTTGAGAGTCCCTCCCGTCCCGTCCTAGAAGGGAGGACTCATTCAATAATTTTACCACAAAAAAAATGCATTATAACTTTATAGAGGACTGCCAATTTTACAAGAACCCTCGCACCTTTGGTCTACCAAAACCCTCTTATATCTTTTCTTCTACACAAATAAACATTAAACACAAACAATTAACCCAAAAAGCATTGATAGTAATACATAAAATTATCCAAACATTCGGCGGACATACATCGGGGCCGATCTGCAAATTAGCAATTAATGAATGCAGTAGGGCCGGCTGGGCCCCCGCGGCCCCCCTAGGCCCCGGGTGACGGGCCCCCGCTTTTTTTGTGACTATATAGGTAGCCTGCGCTGGACTTGTGCGGAATACATGGAGTAAGTTCTAGGAGATTTGTCCGAAGATTTTCTGATTTTTTAGTTTTATAGACTCACCATATCAGCCGTATGACGTCCACTGTTGAACATAGGCCTCTCCTATAGACTTCCAATAGGACCTGTTGGAAGAAGTCGTACATGGGGTATCGTATTACCCAGTTACTGGGTTGTGGAGGTCCGACAGGCAGTCGCTCCATGTAAAATACTGATATTCAGCTGCATCTGGTTCGACTGGAAGCCGACCCCAATATAGTTGGGAAAAGGTTAGGCAGATGATGAAGAGGACCAGTTGGAAGCAACATAAAATTCTTTACCTTGACGAGCAATTGAAATTGTGAAGCAATACATAATGAAAGATTAATTTATAGAGTCATTATGATCATCGCAGAATAGATGCGAAAGGCCGAGGAAAAGGTGATGAAATGCAGCCTGGAAGAGCCTATGTCCATCAGTGGACTGCGATACCTTGAGTCGATGGTTGATCATCATCATTGGTAGCCTAGTTCCATGCACTCCTGAGTACCTCGTAGTACCCTATACACACTCGCAACTCGCGCTTTGTGCCATATTTCTATGAGCTGCTTGAGTCTCAACCTAGTTTTACCCTAAATTTTCTGGATATCGTCCACCTGGTGCTGCGTCGACCTGCTGGTCTACCTTCTTTTTCCTTCCTTCTCCTTCTTCCTTCTCCTTCTTCGGTCTTCTTCCAACTCTCGACAAACATTCAACGGGTCTATTTCATCTGCCATCAACACATTTCTTTTACTAGAGTATCGGACGAACCTTTCCTGCAGTCTTTTGCATTTTCTTATGTAAGATCTGTTTTTTTCCTGCATGAACAATATATTCTGGATTTATTAAGAATATTCTTTGTATTACATTTTTACAGGCATGCCTAACCACTTATCAAGCAATTAAGTTACTTTTTGGAAGTAAAGACGTGATAACGTCTTTCATGTTTTTATTGTGGATGTATAAAACAAAAATCGAAAAAAAATCAAGTATCAAGTTTAGTATGCAACAAAATTCGTATACAAATCATTCATTTCCCCTTAAACCAAGCGCAAAATCTAGGTCATTGAATAAAATAATTCACATCCTGTACCCGAGAGATATCGGCAGATCACTAGAGCTTGTGCACCCGTCATTTTCAGCGTTTTTTCGCAGAGAGCCCGCAGCATTCGTTTTTCCGTGCACCCCCTGGGGGGGCGACCCCCCCATGACCCCCCTCCCAATACCGCCGTGCACGGAATTTGATTAATGCAATGTTCGCGATAATTATTCCTGTTACTATTTTTTGACAGGATAAAGTTTTTTCGTTCGACGTGCATTGTTTTTTTTTACTCTTTTTTGTATTCTTTTTTTTGCGCTGAGCGTGTTTCGAGCGTGATATGAGATTGCGTTGTACGTGAAAGCCTGTTTTATACGAATTACTGAGTTTTTACCCGAATGTTTTTGTGAATTTTTAAATGCGTTTTTTTTATTGATTTTTGTTAAGGCATATGGATCTGGTAACTCATGTTATTGGCTATGCTATTTCACTGCATGAAAAAATTTCACTGGTTATAGTTTTTTATCTTTAAAAAAAAATTCAACTATCATGATGGTTTGATCCTAGTATAAAATATATGATGAAACGTTTGTATTCGTGCAGTATGAATTTCGGGATACATTAATTGGTGCGTTTCATTTATTATGTCTGCATATTTTATGTAATTTATTTAAGTAAATATGCACAACATTTTTGTTTACTGACTTTTCAATATTATTTATATGACTATATGGCTTCCAATTTTTTCTTTTCCAATGGAATAAATGAAGTTCCTCATTTATTCCATTGGAAAAGAAATAAAAAAAAATATTTAACGAAAAACAAAAAACCCGACTGCTTTAAAAAAACTAAAAAGAAAGAAACAAGTCCAGTAGTTAAGAATTCACTCATTCACACTCACAGTCGGGGCCCGTTGGGAAGATTTGATTGGTATAATTTGAACGGGCCCCGACTGTGAGTGTGAATGAGTGAATTCTTAACTACTGGACTTGTTTATTTCTTTTTAGTTTTTTTAAAGCAGTCGGGTTTTTTGTTTTTCGTTAAATATTTTTTTTTATTTCATACTTTTTAGTTACTATTCAGAGAATTATTGTTTTGCTAAACAACTTTAAATCGTTATATATCCTAAACTATTATTTAAAATGAAAAATGATAAAGGGAACCTAAAGGTGATTTTAAAATACCTATTCAACGATACCCCACATGACATAGTTCATCGACATTTTTTTTTTTCATTTTGACAATATGGCGTCTGGTTGTCGCTGTGGTGAATTTTGATTACTGTCATGTCTTTAGTGACACTCGCAAGATTAAGACGAATCGATTGACGTATAAATTATCAACATCGGCCTACGCATTTGGTCTCTAGAACGCCACATAGAAACAAACATACATACATACATACATAGACTTATAAACACATTACCCTCCTTTGCGTCGCGCAATCGGGTAAAAAATGCGAAATCGTGTATTATTATTATCACGCTAGAACTCGTAATGTATCAGGATCTACACTTCTCATCAAAAAAATCGAAACACCTCGCAGTTTATGATTTGATAAGGATTATCAGAAAAATGTGTATATTTAGGAATAAATGTAAAATGTCATTTAATAGTGAGTAGTATGAGGTTTTTAAATCCTAATGTTAATGTTCTAAATTCAAATTAAGTCTTCATAGGTTTCGTATTTTGTATAATGAGTAATTTTTACCCTGTATGGAATATGAAGGAAATGGGTAAAACAACACGCGTAAATGAAAAAAAAATGTAAGAAACGTTTATTTAATAACTTGTATTCCCTCCGCGAGCTCTTATTACTGCTTCCATACGGTTCTTCATCGATCGGATGAGAGTCACGATCACATGTTGTGGTATATTATCCCATTCCTCTTGGATTGCATTTTGCAGCTGGCTAAGTGTTTCTGGGGCTGGATCTCTTGCTCGAATTCGTCTCTAGATGTTCAATGGGATTCATGTCCGGGCTTCTTGCTGGCCATACCATAATGGAGATACCGACTTCGGTAAGATAATCTCGTACGACGCCCGCGGTGTGAGCTCTAGCATTGTCGTGCATGAATATGAAGTCGTTGCCAATAAAATGTGCATAGGGCATCACATGAGGTTCAAGACACTGTTCGATGTACCGATGAGAGTTTAGTGCAGGCAGCCGTGGCCCAGACACAAAGGCAAGTTCTGTCTTACCGTCGGCGCTGATTCCTCCCCAAACCGTCCACGAACCGCCACCATAGCTGACCTTTTCTTCAATGCAGCATTGTGCAAAGCGTTCTCCATCTCTTCTGTAGACCTTGTTCCTTCCGTCGTTACCATACAGCATAATTTTACACTCATCAGAAAACAGTACTTTGCTCCACTGAAGGTATGACCAAGTTAGGTGCTCGCGTGCAAAGTTAAGGCGCGCTCTTCGATGGTCTGCAGTTAATTTCGGCCCATTCGCTGGCTTATGCGGTGCCAATCCGCGTTCCTTCAACCTTCTTCTTATTGTAGAGTCACTTACAGCTACTCTTCGTACAACGCGAAGCTGCTGCTGCAGTTGAAAAGCGTTAAGGCGTCGATTTCGTAAAGAAGTTGTTACAATAAATCGATCATCTCGCTCAGAAGTGACCCGATTCCTGCCAGATCCTGAACGGCGCGTGAACGAACCAGTCTCCCGATAGCGTTTGTAGACTCTATGAACAGATGATAAGCTTAGATGCAATCTTGCAGCCACAACACGCTGACTAAGTCCAGAATCCAGCAATGCCACCACTTGGGCGGCTTCTGCGGGCGAAGTATCCATATGTTTTAGAAAAAAAAGTTTTTTCAGACGTCCCAAAGTCACAGTAAATGAAATAAGAAACAGAAAGTTTAAAGACAAGCGCTAATTTTTAGTTTTTAAACGAGAAACGTACTCCAACCCTAAATACACATTTGTCTCAAAACAGTGATTAATTTCATTTATAGGATAAACAAATGAAATTAATTCGAATTTTAATTTTTTTCTTCTTACTGTAATGACCAAACTGCCAGCTACACAGTAATGTTTTTTTTTCATGGAATTAATTCTCTTTTGTAAAAAATTAGGACAAAAACAATAAAAACGAAAGTGTTTCGATTTTTTTGATGAGAAGTGTATTTAGTTCTGTTTTAAGGTACATTTTGGTACTACTTTTCCTATGGCTATGGACAAAAAATAGTGCCTCAAGATCTAATTACCGTAAGTGTTTAATTTTTGAGTTTAATAGATATTTTGAACGAAAAAGGAGATGGAAAAACTTTTGACTAATCATTTCTTTTGGACTGCAATCATCGATAGAGTCCTTTCCCTCTGAGTAAACCGGGAGGTACAATCAGACTTGACTGACAAATCAATCGCCCTATACGGTCCAGGGCCGCGGTGACCTCTGTAACAAACAAGCACGTTACGCACTCTAAGTGCGTATTTAGTCTGGTTGTTAAATACCTGTGAATTGTATTTAACGGCCAGACTGAAAAAACATTTCAAAATCTTTTAAAAACATCACAAACAAACGATTACCCTTCCAATCCAAAACCGGTAGTATGCAAGAGGATGCCAAGAGAAAAATTAACTGAAACGTTGAAATAAAACGTCCAAGTCCAGGTAAGAAGTACTAGGGGCACAGTGAATACAAGTGCTATCTTATACAATCTCCGTAGACAATATCCGGGCTGCCTCACTCCCGCATGCACCGACCAAACTTTACCTACCACTTTTAAAGGAATTAACTTTTAGAACCTTACAAGGTGAATTCTACCTTCGGAGAAATAAAATAGGGTACAAAATTGCAGTTGCAATGTGCATTTAGGTGTCAAAAAGTATGTCAGGAAATAATAAGGTGTTTTTTTTTTTCCTTTTCCGTGTTTTTCTGAAAATATTGAATGTACGTCTGAGGGAGAGGAAATTGATATGAATGGTTGTATTCTTGGTTCAACAAGTTTGTAGTACAGTGTTTTCAAGTGTGAGCTTAGTTTTGAGACCAATGTGGTTTTTGATATTTTAATAATAAAACCTGATAAACAATCCATGTTTACATCCCACATTTTTTTTTTTAACTCTAGGCAGGTTTTCCGGTTCCTTTATACTTACAAGTTTTAGCTACACCGATAAGTACTGATCCACAATGAAATGTTAATTAATGAAAAATCTGTCTTAATAATTACTGACAAATCGTTGTGGCAGACTCTCTGTAAGTTTTGTAGGTAAACTCAGAAAAATTACAAAAAAAAAAGTTCGTAAGTCTGAATTTGAGCCCACTATATGCACGAGGGATAAGCTTCCTTTTCATTATACATACTGATTACAAAATGACTATTTTGTTGGGTTTAAAATGAGATCTTTTTAAGTTTTGAGGTACTTACAAAATCGTTTTTTCGTCTACAAATCAATTTGTGTTTCCAGGACATACAAAATAATGTTCTTTCCGTTTTCGTTCAATAATCGAACCCGCGACACGCAACATGGAAATTGATCAATGGAGCTGTCAATTACTATCCTGTTTGTTGAATAAACAGCATTCGTGGCTGTTTCTGTTTTAATTTCCACTTTTCCATTAGCGATAGCTCTATCATTTTAATTTTTATCACGGTAATCATATCAGTGTTCATTTTCACTTCAAACCCTGCTAAATAAAGGCCAAAGCCTGCCGGGGTCGCGGGGCTATCTTATCAGGTAAACGTGGTACCGGAACTTAAAGGGCTATTGAAGGACACCTTGGATTTTAGTCAGTACAAGTCTGGCAGTTCCTTTCGTCCTGCCCTGGGTGGGAAGACTCGAGATAAAACCCTGCTAAATAGTCAAGTCTCTATTAATTACTACCGTAAAACCGAGATGAACGACACAATACAATCTCTCAAAATTTCACCATCCAAGGAAAAACAACCACAAGTACTATAGTACGAGATACGGTAGAAGAAATATATACCCTCATCTGTTATTTGAAAATGGCATAAAATACACTCTAGATACTCTAAACGACAATATTTTGGTGATAGGTTGTCGGCCTGAATCGCGTACCGTCTATGTTAATTCATAGAAATTGTCCTCAAAAATTTTCGTTCCTCTTCCCTCATCTGTTATTTAGAAAAATCAAGCGTTTGCTGATAGAGTTATACCTCAAGGAATCTAAAAAACATAGGTTAACATTGACGGTACGCGATTCAGGCCGACAACCTATCACCAAAATATTGTTGTTTAGAGTATCTAGCGTGTATTATATATGCCATTTTCAAATAACAGATGAGGGTACATATTTCTTCAATGTATCCTAGACTACTAGGGTCACATAATTAACAGAGGACCAGTAATGAACACCAGACAATGTGGTACCGTCGCAAACAATACCAGTTGCCATAACGAGCAACCATTTCTTTAACTCCAATTTTGGTGGATTGAAAGTGAGGAAGACATTTTTTTTAGTAAGGTAAGTAATTATTTCGGAGACGCAGAATGGTTTATTAAATTGATGGTTATGAGATTTTTTTATTATTATGAGTGGCTTGATTATGGTGTCGCGTTTTCCTGACTACCTATGTTCTTCGTCATGTAAAACGTATGATTTGTATAATAATATTCTTCTGCATTCTTGTCACAATTGATGATAATTGTTGCACTGTCTTTCGACATCATTATTCAGGGTTTTCGAATTCTTCTCGAAATCTTTCAATCGTATGAAGGGGAGCGGGAGAGTCAACTCATCCATAAATAGTATTTTGTGTTCGTTATGGATGAAGAAACAAAATATTGTATAATAGAAGAAGCTTATCAAAGTAAATACCTTTTTTGGGTTGGAAATTCATCAAATGAGTCCTCTCGCGTTCTGGTTGGAACAGAATGGACCGTCAGACTTGATTTTGAAACCAACCAACCTGTTCCTTCAATAAATTTTATGGCCAGCAAAATTATATTGATTGCTTCTAATAAACTTGTTTGTGTGTTCTTTAAGAACACACAAAAAAGTTTAAAAATAAGTCCTCCAGCCACCCAGGGCAGGGCAGGACTAAAATCCACGGTGTCCTTCAATAGCCTTTTACGTTCCAGGGTCTAATAAACTACGTCATACAAATAATTCCCAACAGTTTTCGAATCATTATCCTCTTAAATTCTGACAAAACAATACCAACAAATTACTAAAGAGTTACTAGGATGGCATGAGCGTGCAGGCTGCGTTGCATAAGATTGATGCGCCGGGGCGAGGGGGCGTGCGGGCGGGGACGCGGGCGGGGGTGATGGATGACCAGCCTGCCATTAGTACTAGGAGACTATAGATGCATCGGGAGTAATGCGCTTATATGCTTCTTTGAAATATTCTAACAATTAAGGGTACTGGGATGTTTTGTTGCCTTAGTAGGCACGAGAAGTTACTAATATCTAAACAAAAGATTGTTTTTTCTGCTTTGTTTTTCTGACTGTTGGGTAAATTATATTTATCAAACAGTTGAAGAAGAAAAAAGTGTTTTTCAAAATCAAATGTATTTATATCACACTAGCGGCCTCGCACGGGTGGACATGATGATTTTCGTCCTCTAAACCCTGGCGCTGATGGTTACAAACACAACAAAAAAAGTAGCCGAATCGGTCCAGCCGTTTTCGAGTTATGAGCTTAGCAACACATTTTGCTATCCATTTTTCTTAATATTATAGAAGATAGGCCCATGAAGACACTTATAAACGTCGACATACAGATGGTTAGTTCGGGTTGGTCGCTTCCATAGAGAAGATCCAAGAAACATGTTTTTTTTAAATTATTGTATTAATAAATATCATTTAATTTGTGATGTCTAAGGCAGTTTATAGTAAAGACTTTTTATGTTTACGAACAAAAGTTTTACCTAAGATTTCAAAATTATATTTTTAAAGTAAACCTACCTTTTTTTTTGTTAACGGTGGGAAACCTTCAAAAGGCTAACGGTCTTTGGGGAAAAGACCGGGGAGTGTGGGATTTGTACCATACTAAAACCACCCCGGCGGTCACCCATGGGAGGAGGCCCCGTTTCCTCATAAAAGACCTGACCGTGGCCCCCTCTGTGCAACGCCTGTTAGGGCACATCCCTAGGGAAAAGTAAACCTACCTACATTTTGCATTTTGGACGCCTTTGGAGGTTTAATTTCGTGATAAAATCATCAAAATAGTCCTTTGCTCTCAAACTCTTACTGACTCGTACTACTCACGGTTTTCCACCAATAGCCCGTTACTTTCCAGGGTCACGTCTACTTGTCCAGACAGTCTTACAACCCCATCTTAGCTCCGCTCACTTTCTTTCACACATTAATTTACGAAAAAAAAGGGTTACCACAACACAACAACCTAAAAATTTAACCCAACTGTCAATATTCACACATGGTGCCACAGAAACCCATGATTATAATGACATAACCCCTTAAATGCTCCAAAAACCCAGTTCTGTCATCGTTGTCACCTTTTTATCTGCTGTCCACCGTAAAAACAACGTCGTTAACCTACACGTCATGTGTGGTGGAGGTAGTACTTATGGCAATTATTTTTACATTAATCATGGGATATTATATGGGTTTGTGGTGTTATGACATTTTTGACACTATTATGATATTTTGCTTTTTTTTTATTTAGTACTTTGTTGGTATAGTAGTCGCAAGCGCGGCTTCCAAGCATGAAGTTCTGAGTTCAATTAAAGTCGGTTTTTAAATTTTTTTACGTGATGAAATTATCAAAAAGACACGACGCGCCGTCAATCCGGGCATGGTCCATGATCTGACGGCAAGTCACTCATTACTCCTGAAGCGGTCATTATATCCTAAAATCGTCTCTGACGGTACCAAAATTCATCAAAATTGGAGCAGGTTACTATCGTAAATCGGCAGATAAGCCTTGATAATATCCGAAGAGTTGAAGCTGAAGTGCGCTTGTCGGAAACTAGCCTATTTGGGCCACAGAACTGTCTCACCAGGTAACCGTGACCATGGAGCGTAAAGGGCTATCGAAGAATCACTGTAGATTTTAGTCGGTACATGTCTGAAACTCCCTGCCACCCCGCCCTGGGTATGAGGACTCATTTGATGATTAAAAAAGTAAGGGGGTTCGGCTATGGAAAACTGTATTTTCTTTTGAACCTGCTAATTATTTGATAGGTAACCTTTGATTCGCTCCCCTTAGAACTGTCACCCCGCACCTATCTAATTTAGCACCCCGCTTAAAAGACATTTTACGTAAAATCGAACTCAAACTGCATTTCTGCCCACTCCATTGTAGAATACAAGCGTAATGTCAAGAACATCACCTGGCATCATTATAATCACAGCAAATAACTATTTAATCGTCTGCCGAACATTCCCAGGACTTGATGGGTCAAATGTACGATAAAAATCAAAGGAACTATTCATCACGACATATCAGCACAAAAAACTACTTTAAAACTTACTAAATAAGACTTAAAATCGATTGAAAGAAGCCTACATCCTTACATATATCCTTGCTCTCAGGTCGTGACTGTCAAACGGGGTTATGAATAATCGATTCTCAACTTAAGATTTAGAAGTGAAGGTTGATATTTGAATGGGTTGTGAAGGACCTCAAAAGCAGTCAGGTCGTCGGTTGAGGGTAGGATCCCACAAAAAGCTGTCGGACCGGTCCTGCCGACCGATTCGAACTCATTCGACTGCGAACGAATCAAATAGTCCAATAATGTGTTCATATTTTTTACGATCGATTACGTATTGGTACAAGTTGGAACAATTGAGTTAAGAGGTCAATTCGGTTACAAAATGACTGTAAGAAAAGGACTAATAGAAATAGAATCAAATGTTTTTGGACAGTAGTTTTGCCCGCGACTTCGTCTGCGTAGTAGTTGAAAATAATTCCAAAGGAACTGTACTTCTTTCCAGGATAGCTTGCGTGTAGTTCCATATTTAATTTAACTTTGCGCGAAATCACATCCAAATCAGTTCAGTCGGTTTGGCTGGATTTAATTTTAATAAATAGTGGAAATTGGCCAGTTTAAGTATACAACGTGTAACGTTAATAACGCAAAACCTCTCGTGGGGTAACTCAGCCCATGTTACTGAACAATGTTTGATCAAAATCTTTTGGAAAAAAAAAAAAAAGTAAAAGATTTTTCATACTGATGGTCTCGATCAATTTCTCATTTTGTATGAAAAATATTTTTTTTAATTTTTTTTTTCCAAAAGTTTTTGATCAAACATTGTTCAGTAACGTGGGCTGAGTTACCCCACGAGAGGTTTTGTGCTATTAACGTTACACGTTGTATACAAGTCTGACAGCCCCTACCGGCCCGCCCTGGTTAGGAGGAGTCATTTAATGATTTGACCACGATTAAAAAGCATAGGTGTATCGAACAACCACATTTTCATCATCATCATATCAGCCGTAAGACGTCCACTGCTGAACATAGGCCTCCCCTTTAGACTTCCAGTAGGACTGGTTGTAAACGGCCTGCATCCAGCGTGATCCTGTGGCCTTCATAAGATCGTCTGCCCACCTAGTGGGTGGACGTCCTACGATACCACATTTTACCAGTTACGAAATAGGGCATGGTTGCGTGAACCAACAATGGGACACATATCCGAGCTCTGTGGTTGTTACTGGGAAAACCCGAATGACAATTAGCCAACCTAGTAATAGAATACAGGACCTCACATTCAGCAGTCGCAGTTGCGTTTACTTGATCAGTAAACCAGTGGATAAAGGTAACAATCTTAATTAAAATAACAGCTACCACATTGAAAATAAGTGAAAGATATTGAACGTCACAATAATCCAAGAATACATACAAGAAAATAAATGTCTTCAAAAACCCAATAAACAAACAGGTAATTCTAGTTTACTAGAAAGATCTAAGGTTAGACTGTAATTAATAACGCAGATAAGAAAACACGTTATTGTTGAAAAACCAGTGTTAATATTAGAATTTGCACAAAGCAAATATCGAATGCATATTGGTGTTTTTCTCACTTATATCGTGGTAAAATCATAATATGATTCAGGAAAGGACTGTCAGACTTGGGCTGACTAAAATCCACGGTGATCCTTCAATAGCCCTTTACATTCCAGGGTCCCGGTTACCTGATAAGATAATCCCGCAACCCCGGCAGGCTTTGGCCCTAGAACCCTTCAGATTACTGACAAAATCTCTGTGAAACACGATACGCCGTCGACCCGGGCATGGGCATCGCTTGGTTAGTCATCAACGGATCTCATACAAAGCAATACAACGCCAGTGGAGCTGTGTGACAGACGTTTCTAGACAAGTTATAGAATCAGGCGTTAATTCACGGGAATCGACTGACACTGACTGACGGAAATGACATCAAATATCTTAACACCCACACACATCTTAACTTTGCAGAAAAAAAGTAATCCTTGCAACATGTTACATGCAATGAACCACCATCACCGTCCATCTTCTAGCACCCTTTGTATGGAGACTTGAGTCCAGGGGTCATCTTGCATGCGGCTGAAGTGACCCGCTCAATCTCGTTTCAGTCTGGCACCTTTCTTGCCAACATGAGTAAGTACAGAGTTTCTTGCCCATTCTTCTCCATACAATAGGTTCGTATCCTTGCATGGATGGCGTGGCGTGGCATGGCAATGGGTGTAGAATCAATCCCATCCCATTTTCTTTCATTTTAATATTCGACGCTCAAAAGTGCCTCTTTGATGGTCTATTTGAAATAAATTATTTGAATTTAGTTTTTTACATAGGTAATCATTTTTCAAAGAAGAAACCCCTTACTATAACAACTTTACATAAACACAAGCGTTTTTCTTGTTCGTTCATTAAAATAGGCCATTTTTTCTGAAGCTGCCTAATGATGTGGAACTAATGAACGATGCTCATTAAGCTATCCATACCGAACTCAACTGATTAAAGCCTTTTTTTTACAACGATGGTACCTAAGTATATTACTTTAAGTTATGTTTGTCACTTTATTTTTAGCCTTTTGTAAAGAAGGAAAACTGACTGACAATGCGGAAACGGTGTACGGGTTTGCGGACGGTGAGGCGTAGGTAGCTCGCCGTCCGATCAAGGTCCAGGCAAGAGTAGACGGGCGTTCTGGTGTTCCACACGCGCCTCAAGGAGCTGATAGCAACTTTCTGAAGGAAGAGAGTGGTTTAAAAAGGCAGTATTGACGGCACATTGGTTAATAAAGATATACTAGTTTCAACTTTATATCGGAAGCACATTAAGCCGTTGGTCCCGGCTGTGATTTGTATATAGCAGTACCTAATTACTGTTAATGTTAGTCAGAAACCTTAAAGTTCGACAGCCAGTCTTAGGCGCGGGACATACTGAGATGGCGCGGCGCGGGCGTGGTGCGGGTGCGACGCCACTTCTTTTATATTTCATACAAAATGTATAGAAGTGGAACTCAAACCAGTTTGTTTCGATACATCAAAATTCAATGAGGGTCAAAGCTATCGAGACAACAAAAGTCAAACTTAGCAATAATTACAATCAATTAGATGACGAGGTAACACATAATCCTACTACTATTATAAAGGCAAAAGTTTGTAAGTATGGATGTATGGATGTTTGTTACTCTTTCACGCAAAAACCACTGAACGGATTTGGCTAAAATTTGGTACACACATAGTTTATAATCTGGATTAATACATAGGATAGTTTTTATCCCGATTTTATGTTCCCGTGGGATAACTTTCGAATAGTAGCGGGTGAAGCCGCTGGCAACAGCTAGTATTTAATAAAGAAATAGTGTTACCATAGTATACAGACAACCAGTATCTCAACTTTGTATTTTTGTGCATTGGTTTATCGACTTTTCTTTTATCGTAGTCAAATCATCAAATGAGTCCTCCCACCCAAGGCAGGGACTGTCAGATTTGTACTGACTAAAATCCATGGTGTCTTTCAATAGCCCTTTACGTTCCGGGGCTACGGTAATTCGTTAGATCCGCGACGGAGGTCGCGGAATTATTTCCTTACCGTGACCCCGGAACATAAAGGGCGATTGAAGGACACCGTGGATTTTAGTCTGTAGAAGTCTGACAGTCCCTCCCGCCCTGCCCGGGGTGTGGGGACTCATTTGATGATTTCAACACGCTAAAAAAAAAGTTACGCGACCGAGGGTTGTCGACTTTCGAAACTTTTTTATGTGTTTTGTTGGTGTTTGTGAGTGCAATTTTAAAATGTAAATACTCAAAACTCTAGAAACGAGCAACCTTTTTTTGTTTTAAGATATTTATACTTATAATAACGACAATAGCAAAATTTAATAATAAAAAAACAACTAAGAAAAAAACATTTTTTGTTTTTTTTGTCAATGATTTTTATAGCTACTTTTTATTACAATTATTATTATTTATTCTCACTTCCTTTCTTAACGAAAAAGAATCACAATCTACCTACTGTTATATTCACTGCGCAAGCGCTGGTCAGCGGTTTATTTGAAACAGCTTTTTTACCATGCGGTCGAATCACCTGATCGCTGATGGGTTTTCCTTTAATGGAACTATTTGTGGTGTAACTGTTTGATTGGTGATTCATCATGATCAGATTCCTAGCACAATGATCAAAAGAATGATGATAGTGATGAATGATGTAACAAAGGTTCTGTAATAATTTTTGGCGATCTAAAAAGAGTGTCCATGGAGTTTCTTGCCCGTTCTTCTCCATAGAGATCTACTTCTTGGAATGGGCATCTACGGTACTTTCACAGTTTTTATGTCTTGTGACTGGGACTGTAGCACCATAACTATTTTTGAACTATTTTTAATTTTTTTGTCTTTTGACAATTCAAAAGTGCCTGTAACTGGCTTATTTGAAATAAATGATTTTGATTTGATTTGATTTGATTTGATTTGGAAAGGCCACTGCAGGTGCAAATACCTCACACGTCCTTTGTAACCCTTCATCATCAGCTTTGGTAGTTCTGTTCCACTTACAGCTGAGTATAATCTTCCTCCCTTTTGTTTCGTTTTTCCCTGACCTGCACCAGTTTTTATCCTAGATCTTCAGAATACCGTCCATCTATCTGGCTATTGATCTGCCAACATTCTTTTTCCGTTTGTAGGCCTGTACCTTACACGTCCCTCTTCTTGGTGGAATTCCAAAAAAAATCTTACATTTTTTGTCTTGACTTTAGCATCATCATCAGCCTATAAGTGGTCCCACTGCTGGGACACAGGCCTCCTCTATGTGCGAGGGAGACTTTAACGAATACATACAATTATCCAAATTGGTGCAGTCGTCAGGAACTTATGTGCGTACGGACAGACAAAAGAAAGCTCAATTTAAAACAAACTCTAAAAAAGAGAACAAAAGAAAAAAAAACCTCTAAAAAATTCAGTAGGTATGGTTGCTGACAATGTCAATTAGATATTCTATTATGAAATAAAGGATATTCCTGGCGGGGTTCGCGGGACCATCAAATGTAACCGTAACCCTGGAACACGCCGGGCCGCGGGACTAAGTAATAACCGTGGCCCCAGAACGTAAAGGGCTATTGAAGGACGCCGTGGATTTTAGTCAGTACAAGTCTGATAGTCCTTCCTGCCCTGCCCTGGGTGGAAGGAGTAATTTTGATGATTTATACACATCAAAAAAATTACGACTTTTAGTTAGAACTGCCCTTTCGCTCCAGCTCAAGGCTCGAGGTCGCATTTGATAATAATACCACACTAAAAAAAAATATTAATCGCAAAAACACAAATTTTGAGGACTTTTAAACTGCTTTACGAAAAATAATAATTACTCGTAATAAACAGAAAATCAAACCTCTGATGAATATTTACGACATGCATCACAGTCTAGACTCAAGAGACAGACTCCACGTCATCGGGGGTCAACTCTGCGGCAGCGACCTTCACGCCGTTCATTATCAAAGGACAGTAGTGACTGTGCTGGTGCGACAACTAGCTGTGTGATGTCACGACCGTAGGAAACAGGGCAATCCGTAGCCCTCGTGATTTAACGTCGAAAACTCGCATAATCACTATAGTCCAGTATTTTGCTGGGAGCATCGTCGGTATGACCAGCCAAATAAAGTGAAAATGAAGAGTCTGGGCAGTTCACGATTCAACCAAATCCAATGAAGATCGACCTAAGAATACCACATGTGATTGTTCCTTTAGGTATAAATGCTCATAAAATTTTAATTTTTCCTTAATAAAGGATGGGGTAAGATTTTTTATGGAGTTTCTTGCCCATTCTTCTTCATACAACCTACCTTTGCGAATGGGTGTAGAATCAATCCCATCCCATCCTATTTCCTTAATTTTAATATTCGTCGTTCAAAAGTGCCTCTTTGATGGCCTATTTGAAATAAATGATTTGACTTTGACTATAAAATATTATATTGTGGTCGGTTTCCTGCCAAAATGACGAAAGCGTGGAGTTATTCCAGTCACTTGCTTTCTCACAATTTTCCTCATAGTTCTTAGAAATCACATAATAATGCTTAACATTTCCCGTTTATTGCCTTTATGTATCTAGTAATATTTAATATTAGTTTATTACTTTTTACTATGAACTAAAACACGATAATAATTACACAAATACTTTGTCTGATATCATCACATTATTTCTTAGAATTTGTGCAGAATTCCAAGTATCAGTAGCATTCCAGTATGCAGCGATAGGTACATTTAATTTTTTCCAATTTCTGCATTTAGACTGGTTATTATTACACCACTACATAATATAAAGACCAATCCGCACTAGGCCCGCGTGGTGGATTATGGCCCACTCCCTCTCACAGAGAGGAGGCCTGCGTCCCAGCAGTGGGAACATTAATAGGCTGTGATGACGATGATGATAATCAAGGCCTCACCCTTACCTCTCCGCCCTTACCAAAAAATATCTACAGAATTGTAATACCGGGATAAAAGGTATCTATATTTTAACCTATCTCTCGCCGTTTTGACGTAATTAACAAACATCCATTCATCCGTTGGATCTTATATAATCTAATCTAATATTTTTAAACGAGCAATTCTCGTACATTTATTTATATCAAGATCTCGGGAAAGGCTCCAAGGATTTTCATGAAAGTTTCAGATTAGGGGTTTTTCGGCTCAAGGAATCGATCCCAGGTTCGAGAAAAGCTCGGTTCCCAAGATATAGACATTTTTTTAGCAAGGATACTTTAGGACCCCGGAACGTAAAGGTCTATTGTAGGACACCGTGGATTTTAGTCAGTAGAGTCGGGTGGGAGGACTCATTTGATGTTTTAACCACGATAAAAAGGATACTAAAGTGACAGTAATACTCCGCGGTCAAGTCCGTGTCTGCCAACCTTCGCTCCGTTCATTATCAAGGCAGACTCTTATGAGATTGTCCGCGACCCTGCTCTGAGATTGTAACCTTGTGATATTATTACGTATGTTGTATGTTTATATGTGTAACACAGTCTTCAGGCATGACTGTCAGCAAAGGTTAACATAAGAACCAAAAACACAGCTGCATTTTTCTTTAAGTAAGTATTTTCTCCTGTATCTTAAATGCATTGAAACTCATACTCACACTCGGACCTCTTCCCAGCAGTGAGACAATATAGGTTAATAAAAATAAAAACCAAATGGTTAATAAGGAAAGATCAAATTGTAATCTTTAAAACAAAATATACATCAAAATCTAAGCGATATCTGCAGCTAAAATATCTTAACATTCCGATCAACTTACGAACTTATATAAAATAAATATGATTATTATTATGCGACTAATTCTAGCTAGATGCCAATCCCCCTCTTTGAGGAGTGGTTGGAGAGAAGTCATGGCGTCCTTACCTTCCGCCTGACGCAGGTCCTCACCGGGCACGGGTGCTTCGGGAGGTACCTGTGTCTAATGCGGAAGGAGGATACGTCTGGGTGTCATCACTGCGAAGATCGCCCGGAGGACACGGTGGAGCATACGGTGCAGGACTGCCCAGCTTGGGCAGTGCACCGACGTGTCCTCACGGCTGCGATAGGCGGAGACCTCTCGCGCCCGGCACTGGTTTCGGCCATGCTGCGGGGCGAGACGGAGTGGGAAGCGGTCGCCTCCTTCTGCGAAGCAGTAATGCTCGCGAAGGAGCAGGCGCGCCGCGAGCGAGAGAGGACAGAGTCCTCCCTCCGCCCCAACCGCGGTGTAGGACGCCCACGGCGACGGACGTCGCGCGACGATCTCCGGCCACCGTAGGCGCGGGCATGCGGGCAGCGAGTAAAGGGCAACTCGCTGCCCGACCAAGGACCATGCCCGGGTCGACGGCGCGTTGTGTCCCACGCGCGCCTCAAAGAGCGTCAGCATAATGACGGGGCCCCCCTCTCAGAGGGCCAAAGCCTGCCGGGGTCGCGGGATTATTCCCTTACCGTAACCCCGGAACGTAACAGGCTATGAAGGACACCGTGGATTTTAGTCAGTAGAAGTCTGACAGTCCCTCCCGCCCTTCCCGGGGTTGGAGGACTCATTTGATGATTTTACCACGCTAAAAAAAAAAAAAAAAAAAAAAAGATGCCAATCCAGTTTTAGTAAAACAAAATTAAAAGGAGACATATAAATAAACATATAGTACTGTAAAGTTGTCGTAGGTCGTGCAAGGTTGTTCGATAGATTAAATTAGTCGACATTTCCAAATGTGGAAGATTTTTATTTGTTTTATCATATTAACACTAGTTTTTTTCGCATTATTTTGTTTTGGATGTATTTGTTGCTTCTCTACTAGCCTCTGCTCTCACTGACGCGATTTGGACAACACTACGTAGCGTTTACGTGGCGTTTACGCAATGTCTACGCACCGTTTTTGCGTTAAATTAATTTGTCACATGAGTTTTTTTTTATTTTCTGTGATTTCAATTATCATTTTCCTCGACACCTCTTCTTAATGCCAAAAGTCGAAATAAATTACGGAAACCGGTATATTATTTATTAAATATTATATAAATATATGAACCGCTTTATATATATATACCATCCACTTTTAATAGAAATGTTATGTGCATACAGGGAATTACCTATTTCCATTTGCTTTTATCACTTTTAAGTTTTATTTATTTATTTATTTATTTATTTATTTAAACTTTATGCACAAGTTACAAAAACATGTACAAAGGCGGACTTAATGCCTTGGGCATTATCTCCCAGTCTACCTTAGGGTGATGCAGAGATAAAAACAAAGTAGGTGCAACATAAAAGACAATTACTAAATATGGAAAATAATATAAATTTGTACATATAAACAATACATACTTACAATACATACATATCATACATACATACAATACATACATAAATACTTACACAGTTTAGAGAAATAAAGGAAACTAAAAACCAGTTAATTTAGAGATGAATCTGCCAGCTTCTTAGTAATAAACTCACGAGCTTTCAACTTGAAAGTGAACCGACTGGATACCGTCCTGATATTCCGAGGAAGCGCATTCCAAAGGAAAACTGCCTGGACTGGGAAAGAAGATTTTAGAAAACCAGAACGGTGAGAGGGACATCGCAGAAGGCGATTATTACAAGATCGAAGATTCTTGTTATGTGCAGAGCATAAATATTGGAAGTGAGAAGTCAGATAGGATGGAGAAGAAGGTTTGTCAAGAAGAGAAAACAGAGTGGTTAAGGCCCTTAATGCTCTGCGCTGGCGAATGGGCAACCACTTTAAAAGTGAACGGTGTTCTGAAACATGGTCATATTTTCGGAGATTAAAGACGAATCGAATGCAGTTATTCAGAAGTCGGTCAAGTTTATTGAGTAAATCTGCATTCAGGTCATAGTAACACACATCACCATAATCAATTATGGGGAAGATAAGGGATTGAACGAGCATAGCCTTCACGCGAGATGGGAGAATATTCTTCAACCGATAAAGGGACCGCAGCGTTCCAGTGACTTTTTTGCTCACCGTCGCGACCTGCTTACGCCAGTCGAGGCAAGTGTCAACATGCATACCCAAGTCCTTGACATCAGAGCTGAACGGGATGACAGCACTATCAAAGATGAGTGGAGGCAGAGTCAACCCACTCAGCCTACGCAAGCTATAGGGGCTCCCTATAATGATAGCCTGACACTTGGCTGGGTTAACCGCTACCCCGAATCGATCAGACCAGTTTTTCACCGCCTTTAAATTTCTGTTCAGCTCCTCAATCGCATCGGATACGTTGTCAACACCTGCCTGACAATAAAGCTGCAAGTCATCAGCATAAAGATGATACGCACACTGAAGCTCAGTAGTTAAAAGGTCTATAAAGATAGAGAACAGAGAAGGAGATAAAATACCGCCTTGAGGGACGCCAGCTTGAAGATCACACCAGCTGGATGAAGTATCACCAGCAAGAACTGACTGCTGACGCCCCCGAAGATAGGATGAAAACCAGTCTAATACATCGTGAGAGACCATAAGATAGGAGAGGATGGACAAAAGGACTTCGTGACTGACGGTATTGAAAGCATTTGAAAAATCGATCAGTACTAAAACGGTAACCTTAGTGTCTTCCATTCCACGCCTTATATCGTCAGTCACTTTAAGGAGAGCTGTGACAGTACTGTGCCCGGGCCTGAACCCAGATTGGAGGGGACTGATGAGGGAGTTCTGGTGAACAAAGGAGGAGAATTGCTTGTGTACACAGGCCTCAAGTACTTTTGACAAAAAGGGGAGAATGGAAATTGGACGAAAATGACTGGGAAGAGTGGGGTTAGGAATTTTTGGTAGTGGACGAACATGGGCTTTCCGCCACAGGGAAGGGAAAACACCGGAATAAAGGGAGTAATTAACGATATGGGAAATTGCAGGCAGGAGCTGATCAAGAATCGTCACAATCATGTGACGACTGATGTTATCGCAACCTACTGCTTTGGACTTTAAGGATAGGATGATCTTCTTGATCTCTCCCGGATCGACTGGTTTAACTGGTTAACTAGAACTAGAGAGTAAATATATAACATTATCTACGTTCAGTATTTAATTAACAGTACTTATTGAACTATTTAGGGATTACCAGTTTTACGGGATGCATCTGAATCTCCATTTTCATGCAGCGAGAGCCTTTTACACTATAAAGGTGACCAGTACCCTTAGCACGAATTTTCAGTATTTGAGACATAAAGTTAAGTGAAACTTTGACAATTTCAAATTGACAATTTTCAAGGAAAAAATTTGTTCCTTCTTCGCTCACCAGAGGCGCTGTTCCATTTTTTCATACAACGATCGCTGTAAATACTGTAAAGTAAAAGAGTGAA
This sequence comes from Agrotis segetum, assembly GCA_036375495.1. Taxonomy (NCBI): domain Eukaryota; kingdom Metazoa; phylum Arthropoda; class Insecta; order Lepidoptera; family Noctuidae; genus Agrotis; species Agrotis segetum. The sequence goes on along the minus strand of JAQSVV010000280.1, from coordinate 51,379 downwards.
AATTCATGCTAAGGGTACTGAAAGCATAATTTTGACGGCACGGTTAGCGCATTGGCTGAGTGTTGACGTGTCGCGGATTCGATCCCTGCACGGAACAAATATTTGTATATATTTGTGTTTGTAAACGCACCCAGGACTTTTTTATTATTTTTGTCTTATGCATCAAATAAGTTCCTTCAGTATTCCCTGCTATAACTTAAGTGCACGCTAAATCATTGCGTTTGCGTAAGCAAGTAGATCAAAACATAACAATTTCAAGGATTCTATCCCTCTTCCAAAATTAATCAAAATGCATAGCGTAACAAACAAACAAATTCACTTTCCCATTTGTAATATTAGTATGGTATACTTAGCTAACAAAGCTTACACAAAAGTGCAAGTACCACAGACTGAACATAATGCTCGCCAGTGTAAGCATTGACAGCGATGTAGGTGGTTACACTTGGGGCGCACAAAAGTACACATCGGTGAAGTTGGCCCAGCGACGCGACTTCAGAGGTTTTCCATAAATTAGCGGACGTCGTTGTCGTGACGTTGCACCCGGTGTACACTGGCGGACCGAATTATTGCACATTTTTATTCTTTGCGTTTTGTTGGCAATTTTTATTTAAAATGTAGTGTTGCATTTTGGGTACAGGGAATTTAATGTCGGTGCCATACTTTGCTGAAAAAACTAAATTGAAATAATGAATACCTTCCAATTGGTAATTTGGCATAGGTATTGCCAATAACTGATTTGTTCTAATGTTAGTCAACCATTATATTAAAATATTCTAATTAAATGCAACTGACTGAAAGACACTCTAATCTTCGTAATGGAATCAATCATAATTATAATTACAGTCAATAATTAATTTTAAGTAAATTAACTGTTCCTCAACAAAAATAGTGGCATAACAGCATCAGGAACACCTGTTCCCGATGCTGTTAGGCCACTATTTTTTATAACTTTAAACGTATTATTTATTTTTTATTAAATAATATTTGAATAGTTACACTAGTATGTAAAATATAAATAATGAATAGTATAATTTAAAAGACCAATGGTGAAACAAATCTTTCCCAAAACTGTGCGCTGGGCTCTCCGTTTGCACGCCAGTGTACCGATCTGTCAGTAACTTTTCCCATGCATCGCGCGAAGACGAATGGTCCAAGTTGTTGAACGCAAAAACTGCGCCCGCTTCAAACTCACTCCTGACACAAAAATTCTTACTTCTACATCACTTTAGTTTTTCTTTTACCAGCAAGCCAAAGAGTTTCGCCACAATGAACTTTTGAACTTAATGAGTTACTACCGCCATTTTGTTTTTTTTTTTTCTGATTTAGAATCGCTTTTTGCGGTTTGCGAATTTTGGTAGCTTTGATTTTGCACGCAATTGTAACTGTCATACTGCCTATCTTAGTACGTGTTGTAGACTGCAGTAACATTATAATTTCATTGATGATGAGGGTGAAATATGAGGTTAAGGGACGTTTCGCACCTCAATCGGTTAAAACCGCGGTGCGATACGCGAAAATACTATTTCTGAATGGGTTGATTCGGACCAAAGTATAGGAGTTGGGCAAATAGCCCCAGGTACGAGTATCTTTCGGAATGTATGAAAAATTAACCAAATCGGTCCACCCATTCTCGAGTTTTAGCGAGACTAAAGAGAAGCGATTGATTTATATAACAATTAAAATTATATAGATGAGGCCAACGGCTGGAATTTACCATGATAAAACTGCATCACTTTATCGATGCTCTGAAGAGCAATCGGAAATAAATTACAATGTTTACATTGGTAAATGTATGTACTAGTTATATACTACATAGTATTACATAGCCAGTACGTTTGAGTGAACAAGGTACAAATTGGTGAAAGCTCATCACAAATTCAATCGGACTTCATTTGCTTTATTTGCTCCAGCCAATCAATTGCCGAAAAAAATGGTCAAACGGTGAACGTTTTTTTATGAGAGGGTTCCGTCCGGTAATTTGAAGTTGGTGACCATCTGTCATAGCGAGTTTACTCCGTGCCTCGGAAAGCACGTAAAGCCATTGGTCCTGGCTGTCATTTGTAGATCTTTGACAGTCGTTACTGTTAATCAGAAGCTCTTAAATCCAAAACTAGTCTTAACATCGCATCAGTTACTGGTTTATAAGATTTCATAGGCAGTCGCTCCATGTAAAATACTGATATTCAGCTGCATCTGGTTCGACTGGAAGCCCAATAAAGTAGAAAAAAGGCTAGACGATGATGTTCCGTCCAGTAATGTTTTGAAGATGAAAATATACCACTTACACTGCAACCGATAATTGAATAACACGCGACAATGTTTTTAAATGTGTTTTTTCTTGGCTTGAATATAAAAGACCTCCTGAAGACATCGGCCACGGCGCCCAATCTCAACGGAGATTAGCCAACTGCGCGGGTCATATGAAGCTGGGTATCCACTATGTTCGCGAACCTCTTGGGCTCCGCGCTCTTGCAACAGCTCCGCATAGTGGATACGTTTGCGAACTTGGAGCGCGGACGGTACGCGCTCCACGCTCAGCGCTCCGCCCGGTGGCTGTAAATTGGGCGAACACAAAGGAAAGCTCAGTCTGCTCGTGGACACGCGAGAGGGAGATGCGCATACCGTCTCCATCAAAGCGGTTACGGGAGCGTGGAGCGCAAGAGGTTCGCGAACGTAATGGATACCCAGCTTTATACTGCACTAGACAAGCGTGTGCGCATGCACAGGTGCTCTCTGTTCCTTTACTCTCATAGTTCCGAAGGGTCGGCAATCTGACACGGCCGGACAGAGATCAGGTACAGGACCAACGTCTTTACGGCTTTTCGAGACACGGGGCTATCATACCGCCAACTTCCAAACCACGGGCTTTTAGTTACTCAGATTTTTTTTATAATACATTCCAAAAGCAATTTTTGCTCGACCCGGGAATCGCACCCCACGCTCCTCAGTCGCACGAAACAATTATTAACTTACAAATTGCATGGTCTCGTTGACTTAAATACAATCATACCACTTTGACTCCATAATTAGCAGTAGCAAAGGTTCGCGCCTACGGAACCCTCCAGCACAAAATACTGGCGATCCGCATTGCGCTTTAATCGGAAAAATCAACAGAGCCGCTGCAAATGGGTTCGCGTGCATATAATAATATATGCTCAGTTCGGACGGATGTCTGTTTGTACGCGCATTTAAATTGGACGGCACTCATAATTGCTCTATTGAACTGTAAATTGTAGTTAATTGAATTTCTTAATGTTTTTTTAAACACCTTGTTATTTAATTAATATTAGGCACGGTATTAGGCTTGGACATCAATGAGGGATAAGGAGTGGTGTGATTCGCTCATATTTCGATACATTTTTGTATCATCATCATTCCGCTACCATTCCCACTAGTTCTACCGTAGAACTGTTCAGTTGAACTAGTGGAAAGCATGTCTTTTTCTACCATTCTTGTCCATTATTCGTCATTTCAACTAAAAAGAAAAAAGCTATTGGCATACAAATAATTCCTAATTCAGGTAGCTGCTGAAAATCCCTGATGGAAAAGCTATTATTTGTCTTGAACGGACAAAAAATTAGAGGTGTCCGGTCTTTTCGGTTTAACAACCTGGCAGGTCTGTCTGGCTTTCCGATTTTATAACCTGGCAACCGCTTCACTTAGGCAGGAGAACTCATTTGATGATTTTTACACCCAAAAAACGACCAATTAAATCAGTAATATACTTTGCCACTGAGATAGACTTAATTGTGATCTAATTTGTCTAATTTAATGGGGGAGGACCCGTGCTCCACCTAGTTTCTTCAACTAGTTGGAGCACAGTGATTATCAATTTGGATGGGGACCGTGCTCCAACTGATGACGTTATTGTGAAACGAAATCTTGCTTTAAGTAGTTTGAGTACGAGACCCAGTCTTTTTTGTAGTCTCCGTTATCAATTTGTTTACCTATTTCATTTGTTATATGTGTATGTATCGTTTCAAAATTGTAATATAAATAGCCGAACCAATGGTACACTACTAGTTCAATCTTATCTTATCTTATCTTATCTTCTTTCTTTCTTTTCTTATCTATACATATAATAAAACTGTAGAAAAGTAATTTTTGTACATTCGAAAAAAACTCAAAAAATATAGCCATGGTTATAAAGGACAACCAATAGAACCCATTTCTAGCATTTTTGTACATTCGAAAAAAACTCAAAAAATATAGCCAGGGTTATAAAGGACAACCAATAGAACCCATTTCTAGCATTTTTAGAATTTTTGTCTGTTTGTCTGTATGTCTGTTTGACTGTTTGTCTGTTTGTATGTTTATTTGTTCGGGCATCACGTAAAATGTACAAAAGTTATGTAGATAACTTTAATACACAACGACTGACCGTAACTTGAAGTAACATTTAGTTTTTGTTTCATTGAAATCGGATCAGTCTATCAAAAGATATTTGAATTCAAAGTGTACCAGAAGTAAAATTACGGTTAGTGTACACCGAACGCGCAGTTCAGTAGCGCGATCTAGCTTGGAATAGAAAAACTACATGTTCAAATATGGTATGGACTGGAGTGGAGTGGTTTGGAGTGGGATGTTGTGGGATAAATTGGGATGGAGTGGGATGGAGCGGTATGGAGTGGGACTGAGTGGGATGGAGTGGTATGTAGCGGGATGTGGTGGGATAAAGTGGGATGGAGTGGGATGAAGTGGGATGGAGTGGGATGGAGTGGGATGTAGTGGGATGGAGCGGGATGGAGCGGGATGGAGTGGGATGGATTGAGATGGAGTGGGATGTAGTGGGTTGGAGCGGGATAGAGCGGATGGAGCGGGATAGAGTGGGATGTAGTGGTATGGAGTGGGATGTAGTGGGATAAAGTGGGATGGAGTGGGATGGAGTGGTATGTAGTGGGATAACGTGGGATGGAGTGGGATGAAGTGGGATGGAGTGGGATGGAGTGGTATGGAGTGGGATGTAGTGGGATGGAGTGGGATGAAGTGGGATGGAGTGGGATGGATTGGTATGGAGTGGGATTAGTGGGATAAAGTGGGATGGAGTGGGATGAAGTGGGATGGAGTGGGATGGAGTGGTATGGAGTGGGATGTAGTGGGATAATGTGGGTTGGAGTGGGATGAAGTGGGATGGAGTGGGATGGAGTGGGATGGAGTGGGATGGAGTGGTATGGAGTGGGCTGTAGTGGGCTAAAGTGGGATGGCGTGGGATGAAGTGGGATGGAGTGGGATGGAGTGGGATGGAGTGGTATGGAGTGAGATGTAGTGGGATAAAGTGGGATGGAGTGGGATGAAGTGGGATTGAGTGGGATGTAGTGGAATGAAGCGGGATGGAGCGGGATGGAGCGGGATGCTATGGGTGCTTTGAACGCTGCTAGGTGGGCTTTGAACGACAGAGGGCGTATATCACAAACAGGTCAAATATTATTGAAAAATCTAAATAAATTCTAATAATAATAGGGTTTATATGAAAACGATTATGATTTATAAAATACAAGGCGAAAATTAAGCGCTTCGCACTAAGAAAACATTGTTAAATTCCGACATCCACGCGAACGAAGTTGCGGGCACAGCTAGTCTTACATATAATAAAACTGTAGAAAAGTAATTTTTGTACACATGAAAAAAACTCAAAAAATATAGTCAGGGTTATAAAGGACAACCAATAGAACCCATTTTTAGCATTTTTAGAATTTTTGTCTGTTTGTCTGTTTGTATGTTTATTTGTTCGGGCATCACGTAAAATGTACAAAAGTTATGTAGATAACTTTAATACACAACGACTGACCGTAACTTGAAGTAACATTTAGTTTTTGTTTCATTGAAATCGGATCAGTCTATCAAAAGATATTTGAATTCAAAGTGTACCAGAAGTAAAATTACGGTCAGTGTACACCGCGCAGTTCAGTAGCGCGATCTAGCTTGGAATAGAAAAACTACATGTTCAAATATGGTGTGGACTGGAGTGGAGTGGTTTAGAGTGGGATGTTGTGGAATAAATTGGGATGGAGTGGGATGGAGCGGGATGGAGTGGGACTGAGTGGGATGGAGTGGTATGGAGTGAGATGTAGTGGGATAAAGTGGGATGGAGTGGAATGTAGTGGGATGGAGTGGGATGTAGTGGGATAAAGTGGGATGGAGGGGGAAGAAGTGGGATGGAGTGGGATGGAGTGGGATGGAGTGGGATGGAGTGGGATGGAGTGGAATGGAGTGGGATGGAGTGGTATGGAGTGGGATATAGTGGGATATAGTGGGATAAAGTGGGATGGAGTGGGATGAAGTGGGATGGAGTGGGATTGAGTGGGATGTAGTGGAATGAAGCGGGTTGGAGCGGGATGCTATGGGTGCTTTGAACGCAGCTAGGTGGGCTTTGAACGACAGAGGGCGTATATCACAAACAGGTCAAATATTCTTGAAAAATCTAAATAAATTCTAATTATAATAGGGTTTACATAAAAACGATTATGATTTATAAAAAAAACAAGGCGAAAATTAAGCGCTTTGCACTAAGAAAACATTGTTAAAATCCGACATCCACGCGAACGAAGTCGCGGGCACAGCTAGTGAAAACATAAATAATGAATTCACTTCTCAATTTTCGAACGTAAATAAGTGTACTTATAAAATAATTGGTGTTTTAATGGATTCCCAATATGGCGTCCAAATTATCAACGGACATGGAAAACACGTTGATATGACAATTGAAAAACCGAGCATTAGTTTTAATTTATTAATATCAGTAGCTCAATTCACGTAACTAAACAAGCGCTGTTGCAGTGCAGTTGCAGTTAAGTTTCGATCAAAACAACGCTTTTCGTATTCTCTACCGCTTGTCAAACACGCTCGCGTCAAGTTCGCGTCACGCGAGCGCATGATCGGTATTCTACTGCTGCGCGTCTTTGGTGAGTGTTTCGGATCGCAACATGATCGTGAATCAGCACTAAAATCTGTACTAGGGTATTATTTTAATATCTTATTAATGTCATATTCATTGAAATTTAATCGATTCCATTCGATTATTTAGTGGGCAATGATTTTTCTCTCCTGTCAGTTTGACGTGCAGTTCACGCGCAGCTTACGCGTAGTTCAAAGATTACAAGAATACTGTTTATCACTCGAACTTGAACTTAACTACAACTGCACTACTACTTCATCGGCGCGTCATAAAATTACGTGAATTAGCCTTCTGGTTGACCGAGTTTCCGAGCTTTACTCGAACCTGGGACCTTGAGCCGAAAAACCCCTAATCTGTAACTTTCATGAAAATCCTTGGAGCCGTTTCCGAGATCCTGATTATATATAAATATACAAAAATTGCTCGTTTAAAGATATTAGATATAGTCATTAAATATTGCTGAAAGCTGAATTTTAATTTGAATGAAGACTTTGAAAGATAATCAATATCTAAGCTGGGTCATCATCCTCATCAGCCTATAATGTTCCCACTGCTGGGACACAGGCGTCCTCTCTGTGAGAGGGAGGTACCTAGGTATTTTTCAGCAATAATTGTTTGTTGTTTGAGCTGTGCTGGCTCAGTGGTAAAGGCCTTGACTTACAAGCTGTACATCGTGAGTTTACCCACACAGACGCACCTGCGTTCTCAAATCGGTGAAGGAAAACATCTTGAGAAAACCAATATGTCCTAGAGCCAAAAATTAGAATTTATGTGTGTGTGCAGCGAAGTTTGGAATCATACCTGCCGGTGTACCAACGGTGCCCAGGCACAAGGTGGAAACCCAGGAGGGGCGTAGAAATAGCCCGACCAGGGGGGTATTACAACGTCTTAAAACCAGGCTTGTTCCAGTGAGTGAACGAGACGGCGCTAGACGACTTGTATAGCTCTGTCACTTTCACTCGCCGGCCGCGGGACCCTAAATGGTTAGACCAGGGCGCAGTTAAAGAAGTTATAGTACTATCTTTAGGTCATAGTTGAAAATAATATAATCTTGGAATATAAATACCAACTATAACTAAATCTTTTAAAATTTAGCTATCTATTCAAAACCGGATAAGAGCAGCCTGTAAATTCCAAAGGTTATGAGAGATGAAAATGTCAACTTGTGTTATCATTAGATTATTGAATTCAAAGTGATTGTGTTATGATAAGCAATTCTTTCTTATTTTGATCACTACCTTCTGGTTTGGTTCTTTTTTTTTACCGTGGTAAAATCACCAAATGAGTCCTCCCACCCCGGGCAGGGTCTGACTACTGACTAAAGTCCACGGTGCCCTTCAATAGCCCTTTATGTTCCAGGGTCACAGTAATGAAATAAGTCCCGCAACCCCGGCAGGCTTTGGCCCTCTAAGAGGGGGCCCCGTCATTATGCTAACGCTCTTTGACGCCTCAAAGAGCGTTAGCATAATGACGGCGGCCCCCGTGGCAAAAAAGTCAACGAATTATAAGAAAACCCACCGTCTTCAGAAAGAAAAGTTATTTTACACTTTTTGAAGTGAAAACTTCTTTAGCGGCGTTGTACACTTTTTCTGTAATGGGTAAAAAATTTAAAACTCGCGTCAGGGTCACGTGACCAAAACTCGCGTCAGGGTCACGTGACCCTGATCGAAAATGAGTAAGACGTCATTCAAATTAAAAATAAAACATAGTAACAAAAAAGTTTTCACTTCTACCGGCACTCCTGGAGTGCAACCTTTTTTTTTTTTTAACAGCGGCATCCCCGATGCAGTTATTCCTATGTTATACATAATGTATGCAAAAGATTAAAGTGCCAACTCCACAGAAGGTTAACTCCGGTTCATGTAGTAAACAATATAATAATGTATTCAAATGCAAAGATCAAAGTATCCTAGAAGGACGGCGCAAGGTCGTCGAGTGCGCGGTCAAGTGCATCTGACAGAAACGATGCGAGTGAGCTGCAACGCATTATGTTTTAAAACTAGTTTGTATCACAGTTATTTAGAAAAGGGCATGCTTTAACAGCAAAAAGAATAGATTTTTGGAACGAAGTTCCTTATCGCACGTTGTGAAAGGGGGCTAGACGGAAAAAATTCTTACGAAAAGTTGGCACGACACTTTTTTGCCTCGCCCCGCACCTCGCGCCTGCACCCCACGCCCCGTACCCCTCACTCAACCCCCGTTCCTCGTGACTCTTGTTGTATTGCGGCGTGCACATGTTTCTCTGTCTCTCTCTCTCTCTAATAGAAAGCAAGCCAGGTATTTTCGTTTCGTCTTTCTATTTCGCATTGAACAGTGTGGTGTTGCGACGATTATTTTTGTTAACTTCGTTCCATCCGGGTGTCCCTTGACACCTCTCAAGTTTTTTATACTAAATACGAGTAATAGGCGACTTGACGTCTGATCATGGCCCATGCCTGGGTCGATGGCGCGTCGTGTTCCACGCGAACCTCAAAAGAACTGCCAGGAATCTCACTAAGGCCAAAGCCTGCCGGGTTTGCGGAACTAACACGCTACCGTGACCCCGGAATGTAAACTTCTATGGTACATCAGGGGTTTAAGTCAGAACAGGTCTGACTATCCGTCTTGGTTGGGTAAAAAAGGTTTAGTGGAGAAGATTGTATAGAAACATGTTTTCTTCTTTAAGGGAACAGTTTGTAAGACAGGGACGCGGGGTATGATGGGAAATCACACACTTAGAGCAAACTTAACACAATACTAACGTAACGCAAGTGCCAACAGGACGCAATTTGTTAATGGCCGCTTGCAAATGATTTCCTGATGGCGCTTGCGCTACGTTAGTGTTGTGTTAAGTATGACTAAAGAGTGTATGTCCCCATTATAACACTATACACTGTTCCCCTACATAGCATAAAATAAAGTGGATTAAGTCTGTCAGTAGGTATGCGCCTGAATTACGATTGACTAAGATTTTCTATTGAAAGAAAAATATGAATCACGAGTAGTATTTGAACCTGCGACCTTAGGGTTCAGTACAGCCGATGCTCTTTCCAACCTAGGTCTTGACGTTACTACTTACAAGCGTCAATTTTATCTTTCCATATACATCTTTGAAATTCGCGGCGCATGCGTTAACGAGTAAACATTTTAAAATATTTATAAAAATATTATAAATCATTGTACGAGTCATCATCAGCATGAATGTTCCCACTGTTGGGACACAGGCCTCCTCTCTGTGAGAGGGAGTGGGCCATAATCTACCTCGCGGGGCCAGTGCGGGTTGGTAGATGTCACATGTCTTCGAATTTTTGATTCTAAGACATGCCGGTTTCCTCACGATGTTTTCCTTCACCGTTTTGAGAGCAGTGGTGATAAAATAAATTACACAAAGTAATGCGCTAGGCTGGGTTCGAACTCATGACCTACAACTCGTAAGTCGAGGCCGATAACACTGGGCCACCACTGCTCTCCTATCGATTCGACTTTTCGACTCCTATTACATTGTACGACTGTCTACTAAAAACTCTTAAAGTCACGGTACGTCCGTCCGTCTGTATGTCTATCCGCAGCTTAGCTAAGAACTAGAAAGCTGTTATTTAGCATGAATATATACAGATTAGTTACGCCTACAAAGCGGTAATCAGGCCCAAAGTGCCAATGGACAAGCTGCCCCTGAAAACACTCTACTGATACATATAACTATATAGGTACTTACGCATTGTAAAATACAAGCATCGCAGTGAATGAAGCATGAAGTCATAAATTCAAATCACATGTTAATGTAAAACATGTGAGAGGAATGACATATCTGTCTGAATAATGTTTTCAGGGTCCCCTGAAAATGTTACATTATATTCATTTCTTTCAGACAGTAGTCACAGCTTAAACCTGTGTATCTAAAAAAATGTCTTTTATTAAAGAATTTTTGATCCAACCTAGGAAATGTTCTTGCAATACAAATATTAGTTTCGCTAAGGAATCGAACTCACAACACAATACATTTTTACTAGAGTAATACATAATTAGTAATAGCGAATTATGGAATAAAAATTTTTAAGTAACTTTTTTCTATGATAAAATCTCTCTAAGCACAGTTTGCTCTTCGATGTTGAAAATTTCTTCAGATTTTTTCAGAATATTCAAAAAATGTGTAAAACAATAATCATTCAATAACTGAACATCATTATTTCCCACTTGAGCTTTCATTATAAAACCTATGCGACCGGGTGAATGACCTACATCTGTCAAAGAACTGTCACTTAAAAATTTACGTTTAGCCAAAAAATATACCGTTTTGTGGAAATCAATTTTCAGCTTTTGACCCTGGATCACGAAAACTGGAGGTCATGGGGAGAGGGCTTTGTCCAGCAGTGGGATGAAGTAGGCCAGCAGTTACAATATCGGTAATTTAATTTTTGAAATTTTCAGTGATCGTATTATTATAATTATTATCTTGTTAATGTTATTTAAGAGAGGAGCTCGTGGCTAAGTAATTACAGCCGCACAGGCCGATCTTTCGGGTTCAGCCGCGCTTGCCGAGGTTGGTCTGTGGATGGGTGAACATCTGTCATAGCGAGTTTCCTCCGTGCCTCGGAAAGCACGTAAAGCTGTTGGTCCCGGATGTCATTTGTAGATCTTTGACAGTCGTTAATGTTAGTCAGAAGCCCTAAAGTCTGACAACCAGTCTTACCATGGGGAATCGTATTACCCGGTTACTGGGTTGTGAAGGTCCGACAGGCAGTCGCTCCATGTAAAATACTGATATTCATCTGAATCTGGTTCGACTGGAAGCCGACCCCAATATAGTTGGGAAAATCAGATGGATAATGTTATTTGAGAGATTCTTGTTTATTTGAGAGCGTGCAAGTGCGAGAAAAGCGTGCAAGACGTCAAAATACGGCGCTGCCACAGCCTCTCTTAAATTGTGGTCGCATATTTTTTGTCCTCAAATTCAAATTCCCCAATAAAACCAATTCGTCCTTATTGACATTAGTAACCTAGATCGCAATGTCTTTGTCTTTTTTGACTAAATTAAAGCGAAGGACGAGAAGACATTGTGTTTTCTAAAAGAACATGTTTGTATTGAAATTAATTCAAATTAGTGCGTATGTGGAGGTCGAAAGATACGAAATTTTTATTAGAAATCATGAATATTTGTGATGGAGACGTAAGGACTGGCTGAAATGGATCTTGAAAAAACAAAACAGAACCTTCGGTAAAAACGTTTTTGTTACGAGTGGCGTGGCCCGCTAAAAACTCGAAAATAATACCACGGGAACATAAAATTGGGACAAATCCTATACTATGTGTTAATTCAGGTTATAAACTATCTGTGCACCAAATTTAATCCAAATCCGTTCAGTAGTTTTTGCGTGAAAGAGTAGCAAACATTCGTCCATATTAAGAAAGATATTGTTGGTTTAGAAAATATCAAAGCCAATAGTACGACTAAAATCCATTATGGGACTCAATTAATTAATTATTTACGTATACGTAAAACAAAAATATTATACTCTTGTCACTGCATCCTCATTCATATCAACACGTATCATCATCAGCCTATTAATGTTCCCACTGCTGGGACACCAGCCACCTCTCTGAGAGCAGTGGGCCATAATCCACCACAAGGACCCAATGGGGTTAGTGTATGTCACATGTCCTCGAATTTTTTACGTTCTATGACATGCCGGTTTCCTAAGGACGTTTTCCTTCACCGTTAAAAAGAGCAGTGGTAATGAAATAAATTACACAAAGTAGGTAAAGTGCCTGGTTGGATTCGAATCCACGAACTACAACTTGTAAGTCGAGGCGGATACCTCTGGGATCTATACAGCTGTACGTATGTGCTTATCATATTCCTGAACCCTTGGCTTTCCCATAAAAACTAGCAATAATAATACTCATCGAGCTAGGATCAAGTTTAAAGAGATCCGTGGCGTGACCGGCGCGAACCCGCGATCATATATTAAGGATCCGTCGTGGGGAGCAGGGATTAATGCATCATGCAGCTTGTGGTCTGGCCCAAGTTATAAACAACAGCGGGGGAATGACATTCCAATGTGGTCTTGATTGCTTCATCTTCAGCCTATTATGTTCCCTCTGCTGAGACATAGGCCTCGTCTCTGTGAGAGGGAGTGAGCCATAATCCACATCACCCAGTGCGGGTTGGTAGATGTCACATGTCTTAAAATGTTTGGTTCTATAGAACATGCCGGTTTCCTCACGGTGTTTTCCTTCACTGTTTTGAGAGCAGTGGTAATGAAATAAATTACACAAAGTAATGCACCTGGCGGGGTTCGAACACACGATTAGTAAGACCGAGACCGATACCACTGGGCCACCACTGCTCAGTTTGATTGGTTATTCAGCAAGTAATCGGACATTCGTCCGTCTGCCTCGTTCGTCTCGTGTTCGTTTGACTTTTGAACATAAGGTCCCGGATTCGATGCTGGGAACCGAAGTTGCAGTGGTTAGGGAGGAGTGTCGGACAGTGTTTCTTCCTCTCCCTTTTCCGCTACAACATAATATAAGCCACCATCTCATTTTTATTAATCATAAAAGATGATGTATGGTGGCGTTTAGTCAAAGAAACCGTAAATACATTTATAAAGTGACTTTTTTAGGCAGAATATTTAAAACGCTGCCTGTAACGATCTTTACATACTCCTTTCGACTCGTTCATGTTCATGCATCTGGTCATTTTATACTTGAAATGTATGTTTTAAAGAAAGTCACTAAAAAGTCTTCCAAGGGTACGAAAAAACCATCAGTCTAAACAGCTTCTATAAAATCAACACCCGCTCCCTTTAACTCCCATCGCTTGGTCCGCTCATCTCCCGCCCCGCACCGCTCAGCCATCGGTACGTGAAGTAGATGGATTACAGCGCACAGCATTTGTTGTACCCTTTACTATAACTTACACGAGCCATCGCATCTTCTACTTAGTACAAATTGAAAAATAGCCCAATGATGAGCGGGGTAATTAGATGGTGGGAAGTTCTAGAAGGAATTTACTGAAGAGATTTCATTATGAATGTATGTATTTAAAAAACGTATGAGAGTAAAAAATAAGATCAACAGTTTTTATTTTTGAATTTTAATTTTTCCGATATTTTGATAGGAGTTTTGTAGGTACTAAATATTATACTTACTTTAGTTCATTAACTGACGAAAGAGAGGAAAGTACAGGGAGTATTTCCCTCTCTTTCTCTCAAGAAGAAGAGACGTATCTCAGCGAGGATGAAATTGGTTTGTAGGTGACGATGATGAATTGTCGAAAACTTGTTAGTGTCATTATCATTTTTAAGGCAAACTTTTGCTCTTTAACCACAGTAATATTAGAAACTAACTCGTTTTCCGCAGTTTTATCCCGCTGCTTGTCTACCTTTGGTGGTAGCGTGATGTTACATAGCCTTCCTTAATGAATGGATTATCGACAAAAAATATTTTTTTGAATTCTAACCAATAGTTAATGAGATTAGCGCGTGCAATCAAACAAACTATTCTGCTGTATAATATTAAGTACAGATAAAAAAATGATTGTGACCGTAAAATGACAGCTTTAAAACTTCAACAACAATGTCCCACTGAATCCGCATACAAATACCAATAAAGGAGAATGCCCAACAGATGTACAGACACAGACTGATACAAAAAATCAAATGTTAACACAGTACTCATGTAAAAAGCTAACGAAACAGCGTTAAACACGACGTAACCACTTAATAAGTCTATCGGAGCGCGTCGCCAAATGAATAACACCGTCCAATTTCAGGCATTGCAAGAAGCGCCCGAGAAAAAGATTGTTGCACTCAACATTAACACTTGCTTCGGAAATTTAATTCTCCAACACCCTCCCAAACAAAAACCAACCTTTACCGAACAAACTAAAGTTTAAAATCACAACAGCAAGCCCAAAACATACATTCTTTCTGAACTTCAAAACTGCTGAATCACTCAGTCTATAGAAAAAGACAGGCACACACAAAAGCTTCGTTTGTTTTCTTCAGGAAAGAGTAGGATGGGTATATTTTTGTGGTTGTTGTCTTGAAACGTCTGGCTAATGCAGTGCGTCTGGCCGTTGACGAAGATGGATGACTCTTCTGGTTAGCACTTGAATGAGTGCATGCCTTGGATAAAAAGAACAATTAAGCATGCTTGTATGATAACATCATGAGTATCAAATGAAAGTAAATTGAGGAGTTTTGAAGATAATTTAGATTTGAAACGAGACATTTTCTCCGAGTTAAAATCAATGCATTAACTTTGAAAGTTGTCTTAGGATAAAGCATACCATAAGTGCCTATTTGCTTTTTGTTTTTTTTTTTCAAGTATTAGGTGAAACATAACGTTTTTTCTCTTACTGACGGAAAATCTATTTTTTATCGATTGCCATTTGCAATCTAGGGTCACGGTGCCCTTCTAAGATCAGTCCTGCGAGCCGATAAAACATGGCAGCATGCTAGCGTTGTAATTTTACATTGTATAAGGAGATTTTGTAATATTTTTTCCTGTTGAGGCTTAAGCTATAATTCTTCACTAAATGATGTGTTGGTTATCAATATCAAATGGTAGACAACCTCCAAAAGACCATAGAAACTATCGTTGATTTAAAATTTTTCGCAAAATATAGATAATAAAAATAAAACCATAAGGTACCTATACTGCAGATTACATTGCTTGCTTACAATGTAAGACCAGTACTTTAATGTTTTTTTTTTTCAATAAACTATAGTTTTGTTTTAATACAAAGGTTATTTACGATTTCGTATCACGTTTCGATGTATAATGAGGAACTATTTGAGATATAACATAAAAACCTCCCCTACGCAGACCACAAATCTGAAAATAAAAGACGCGAGTCATAAGCGACTGGCGGAAAAATGTTTTTTTTTTTTTTACTTATCTCTAAATGAAAATACTTACCAATAAATAATTGTTTAATATTTACTGTATTTATATGTAGGTATATTTCCTTTAAAATTAAAAAAATATATCGATATGAAATTATAGAGTAGGTGAATAATTCGATTATTTCAATTATGTTTTCTCAGAATCTTTAGCTCAGCTAAATATTGAAAAAGGTTGTTTAGACTTTATCGTGTCTTTTTTTTTGTTGTTGCTTGAAACATTATTCAGTGTTAAATCTCTATTATTCTCCGACGCCCATCTAGTCTTCTCCAAAGTCAAGAGTCTTCTCTTTACCGAAGTTTCGCTAAGTTTGCTTAAGTCCTATACACTCAAGGGGATAGGGGGCGCCACGTGAACCATTCATTGACAAAATAAATATTAAACTGTTGATCTAGAAATCAAACTCTACGTACGTCATGCTCAGTACCAGCGCTGAAAAAAATTGTGATAAAAATTATATCGGTTGGCACAGTGGTTGGCAGTGGTGGCAGCTCCTCCACTGCCGGTGGTAAGTTCTATTACGGTAAAAATGTTCTTATGGCCTACTGATAGTTTTTTCGAGTCTAACTGAGTGTGTATGTGAATTCAAAGATTTTTAAACGCACCTACGATGTAAAGGATTTAGGAAGAAGATTTTAGAAGAATTATTAGTTTGGGAACAATGCTTTTGTAAGAAGAGACGAAGAAATGGCAGTGATCATAAACCAACAGCAACATTAAAAATTAGAATACTAATTCTGAAAGTTCTACAAATACTTTTTTAATCGCTTGCAAGTACATTTTAATTTATTTTATTAGTGTGCCCTGTGTCTGTCCCAATAATGTTATTTCTTTCTTCTTCTTCTTTCTTTCTAAATAAAACCTCGCTGTCAGCTTACCCGTGGACCATACAACAAAGTCCTATGGTAAGGAAGCACGCAGCTCGGACCGGGCGTCCTTGCGGCGACCACTTTCCGTTTCTACGGCGCGCCTATCGGACACGTCCACTGCCAATTTACGCTGGACTTGAATGTACTTACCATCGTGTTTGTCTTTTCATACTATTGTTGCTGAGGAAGAAAGTTCTATGTGTATTATTAGGTTTCAAGATCTTTATTGAGCTGGAATTCTAGTTTTTTGTTTGTATCTTCTTCTTTATTACGCTCATTTCTGAAAAGTAGAATGTTATTTTCTTTTGGATGGAGTAGTAGGGACTGTCAGACTGTTGCTGACGAAAAATCCATCCTTAGTTGCCCTTTGCGTGTCAGGGTCGAGGTGCCCTTTTAAGTTAATCTCGCAGTCCCGACAGAAGTTTGGCTCTATACCGTCAGTTTGCTAACAGTGGCACGCGCCTGGTCCTTGATTTGACGGCGAGCTAATCATTCCTCGCCGTCTTCAGGCATTAAGAAGTCGGTTTACATTATTTTTTACATTTACGAGTACATCTGTGACGTCTCGCAAGGCTCAGTTGAAAACCAGCGTCAGGCACTTTGTGGCCTGGCTTTTTGCTGAACTGAGCCTATTTGGCACAGCCGTGAGGCACACGATACCTATATTTTTTTTGTATTCTCGTAATTTTTAATTGTAATTGGGTGCATATATTTTCTTTCTTTCTTTCTTTCGGTTAAAAAATGTAGTTTTGCATAGAAATAATTGTATCTATTCTTCGTAGAATATTATTAGATTTAGTATTGCTATGACTGCTAATTTGCACAAGGATTGTATTTATGTGGGTCGCGGGATTATCTTACCAGGTTACCGAGACCCTGAAATGTAAAGCGCTATTGAAGAATCACCGTGGATTTTAGTCAGTACGAGTCTGACAATCCCTTCCGCTCCATCTACAGAGGTAGAACTCATTAGATGATGTTAACAGGTGTTAAAAAGGCTGCAGGGCCTGCAGTCTTAGTCTTCATCATCATCATCATCATCACTCTATAATGTTCCCACTGCTGGGACACAGGGCTCCTCTCTGTCAGAGGGAATGGGCTATAATCCACCACACGGGCCCTGTGCGGGTTGGTGGATGTCACATGTCTTCGATTTTTTTATTCTAGGACATGCCGGTTTCCTCACGATGTTTTCCTTCACCGTTTTGACAGCAGTCTCAGTCTTAGTAAAAAATATCTTCCTATCTCGTAATACGTGAAAATAAGTAAGTAAACAAATAGACAAAATTACTTTCACAACTGCAATAATAATAAATTCTCTGACAAATGAACACGTGATTGCTGAAAACTAGATTAAAACTTCGAAGCTGTCAAGTTTCATCTGTTATAGAATGCTAAGAGCTGATTGGTGGACAATAATTATTAATTAAAATAGTCGCTCAAATTAATTGACATCACAGTTGATACGTATCTAATTAACAACGTTATTAAAATTGGAATAAATGACGGTACTAATGGCGCAGCGGGTGAGCGATTCGTTGTTGTACTGCGTGTTGTGGTTTCGATTCCCGATGGAATAAATATTTTGTATGGCCTACAGAACGTTGTTCAGGCCAGGACTCTGTGGCCCAAGAACGCAAAGGAAAGCGAAGGAACCGGGTAGAATTTTATTTAGCAAGGAGTCTAATAATCCCTTCCTCTCCACAGAGGACGGGAGGACTTATTTGATAATTTTACCTCCCAGAAATAAAAACAATGTCCTTGTTGGATGATAATATGGTATACTAGCTGTTGCCAGCGGCTTCAACCGCTACAACTCAAAACTTATCCCACGGGAACATAAAATCGGGATAAAAACTACCCTTTGCGTTAATCTAGGTTATAAACTATCTGTCTACCAAATTTTAGCCAAATCCGTTCAGTGGTTTTTGCGTGAAAGAGTAACAAACATACACATACATACATCCTCACAAACTTTCGCATTTATAATATTATTGTAGGACTTTTGTCCCAGTACAATTTCCAATGCTAAAGCAATCAATTCCGGGGCTAAAACTAGTTTAGCATAGCTAGGAGCGGGCTAGACAAATAGCAACAGGTGAGCGAATCTGCTACTCGTGCTAGCCGCACAAGAGTTAATACACGCCGCTATATAATTGTACTTTTTGGGAGCGCCGACACTAGGTAATTACACTTCACTTTGCGCTAGAATTGTGTGGATGCGACCGCCGAATAATAAGCAGGAAATAAAAGGTAATTATTGATGTGTAACAACTTTACTGTCACTTCTGTGGGCGATATCTTGTGACGATATTGTGTAGAGAGGAGTGGAATTGGTTTGGTCTAATTAAATAGAGCGCGTGATTTGATAACGCCAAAGTGATATGTCAGATATATACACATTAAGAGCGAATACTGAAAGACTCTGTTTTTGCTGCTCTTGTTTTTATGTTCAGTACCCTTAGCACGAATTTTCAGTATTTGAGACGTAAAGTAAACTGGAACATTGACTATTTCAAGTTGACATTTTTCAAGGAAAATTTTTTTATTAAGTTCCGTCTTCGCGCACCAGAGGCGCTGTTCCATTTTTTCATACAAGAAACGCTGTAAATACTGGAAAGACGCTGTAAAGTAAAAGAGTGAAAACTCGTGCTAAGGTTACTGATTCTAAAGCTGTCAGACTGCTGAAATGACGAGTTGTAGAGTATTGAAGACATAATGCGCCGACCACAAAATGAATTGAGACACCAACAGGAATTGTCACAGTTTATCGAAAGGATTTAGTCGATGCACTTGCTACAAATGCTTGTAGCAACTTAAAAATATCCGGACGCGACCACTGAAGTTGGTCGCATGCCAGAGGGTCATGGCTATCCGGATGATCCGGGGATACCGCACGATTGCCGGCGAATCGGCCAACCTCCTTGCCGGATTGCTGCCCTGGGATCTGGAGGCGACTGCCCTCCAGCGCGTCTATGAGTGGCGCGTGGAGGCGCAGCGCCGGGGTGTAACCCCGCTGCCTCGAGAAGTCGAGGCGCGGAGGGAAGAGCTCCGGCGCGATCTCAGGGCAGTATGGAGGGGACGACTGTCGCAACCGAGGTCCGGGCACGCCGCAATCGCGGCTGTAAGACCTCTCTTTGAGGAGTGGCTGGAGAGACGTCACGGCGTCCTGACCTATCGGATGACGCAGGTCCTCACCGGACACGGATGTTTCGGGAGGTTCCTGTGTCTGATAGGGAAGGAGGAAACGCCCGGGTGCCACCACTGCGAAGATCGCCCGGAGGACACAGTAGAGCATACGGTGCAGGACTGCCCAGCTTGGGCGGCGCACCGACGTGTCCTCACGGCCGGCATTGGTTGCGGCCATGCTGCGGGGCGAGACGGAGTGGGAAGCGGTCGCCTCCTTCTGCGAAGCAGTAATGCTCGTGAAGGAGGAGGCGGGCCGCGAGAGAGAGAGGACAGCGTCCTCCCTCCGCCCCAACCGCAGTGGTAGGCGCCCGCGGCGTCGGACGTCAGCAGACAATCTCCGGCCACCGTAGGCGCGGGCATGCGGGCAGCGAGTAAAGGGCAACTCGCAGCCCGACCATGGACCATGCCCGGGTCGACGGCGCGTTGTGTCCCACGCGCGCCTCAAAGAGCGTCAGCATAATGACGGGGCCCCCTCTCAGAGGGCCAAAGCCTGCCGGGGTCGCGGGATTATTTCCTTACTGTGACCCCGGAACATAACAGGCTACTGAAGGACACCGTGGATTTTAGTCAGTACAAGTCTGACAGTCCCTCCCGCCCTGCCCGGGGTTGGAGGACTCATTTGATGATTTTACCACGCTAAAAAAAAAAAAAAAAAAAAAAAAAACTCTACCACCAGCATTAATGAAGTTCAATTAAAAATCGACAAAACATTTAAAAATAAAATGGATCGGCGACAGAAATGAAAAATGGCCAACAGTAAACAATTAATATTTACTCAACAAGAATGTAAAACTCGTAGAACTTCGTAGACTTTCGTAGCCGTTGTCTACGAGACTACGAAAAAGCTAGAACTGAGCTATGAATTTATTTTCTTAAAAAATAAAATTATAAGTTTAATTTTGGGAAGGTCCATACTATGCTCGTTCACGTGGGTTCGTCTGCGTCTTGATCGCGAACTGTTTACATATGTGGAGTACGAGATGATGTACACCTGCAGGCGGAACTGACCTTTCTATAATATTGTTTTAACTTACAGAGGAGGCATAAATTAATAACTTAACCGCATTAAGACGAATGTAACTAATTTCACAAGTTTCACAAATTAAGCTGGTTCATTATTTTAAAGATAAATTAAATTAATGAGAGATTTGGAGAGACCATGAAGACAGAAGACATTAACTCAGTAATTACACAACACTAAAGACATTAAAAATAGTGAGTAACTGAAACTTTTAAGAAAAATTTATAGGTTTAAAAATTACATGCATTATTACGTAAGCAGAGGAGGCCTATGTCCCAACAGTGGGAATATTATAGGCTGATGATGTTGACATAATTTTCAAGTGTCAGATTTAATTTATTTATTTTGACTGCTTCCAGTTGTTAAAATGACCTTTAAGTATTTTTAGTTATGTAAACAACTGCAGTTTTATACGACCATTATTCATGTAAATAAAAAAAACGCAAAATGCACGCAAATAACCTAAATCAGCTCCCAGAAAACAATTTAAAACGACCATCACGATCCACTATCGCCTGCACCTGTACTCTCTGCTACCGTACACTCGCCTGTTACTGACCTCTTTTTCCCTCGTTTTTTTGTTTATATTTTTGTCTCTTTCACTCCTAATAGCTTGGCTTTCGGCATATTAATACAACGTCGACTAATGCATATCATTACATTGAGTGGCTTTTCTTTGCTGATGTGCTCGGAAGTATGAACGAATGTGTATCACGACTTTACTATTACTATTCGATAGTTTGGAAACTAAATCGTTTTGATGTTGCCTCATCAGATACATAAAGGCTATTTACTTATATGTAGTCAGTATTAGATCTATGAGTCTTCCAGTGCCTTATTTCAGTGGCTTGTATTGAGGAGCTCGTGGCTAAATAATTACAGCCGCACAGTCTTGTCTTCCAGGTTAAGCCGTTCTTGCCGAGGTTGGTCCGTGGATAGATGAACCTTTGTCATAGCGAGTTACCTCCGTGCCTCGGAAAGCACGGTAAAGCCGTTGGTCCCGGCTGTCATTTGTAGTTCTTTAACAGTCGTTACTGTTAGCCATAAGCTCTAAAAGTCTAACCACCAGTCTTGCCATGGGGTATCGCATTGCCCATTTTACTGGGTTGTGGAGGTCCTCCATGTAAAATAGTGATATCCAGCTGCATCTGGTTCGACTGGAAGCCGACCCCAATATATGTAGTTGGATAAAAGCTAGGCAGATGATGATTACTGTCTTCATTAAATGACCATAAAAAAGTCTCGTTTTGGGTGTAAACAGCTCGGATACTTCATCATCAACAGAAGTCTGAACTCAGGTCTAGATACCACTAGCCATGAGCCATGAGCTATGAGCCACGAGCCACGAGCTATGAGCCACGAGCCCCTGACAACAGCGTCTGGTCATAAAGTATGCAGGGGCTCATTAGCGTGACAGTCGCGGGACATCGCTTATGTACCAAGTATACAGAGTGGAGCGAAATATAGTTCATGTGCAGGGAAAGTTCTTTAAAAAGAAATAATTTGAAGATAACCGGCGCGATGATAACTGACTTTCCCGACTAAAAGAAAAAATCGGTTGTCTGTAAAGTCGGTTTACTGACGATAAAAAAATACTGCACTTACGTTGCGCTGTTGTTATGGACCGCTACAGAGCGATGTAACGCCGCATGATGTCATCTTTTTTCGTGCGTGTAGCCGGCCATCGAATTATAAGACTTTATCACGTCAAAAAAGGGAGAATTGGAAGAAAATAAAGGCAGGTTTTTGCCCAGCAATGGGGAAGTGAAGAATAACCCATCATCATCATCATCAGCAGGAAGACGTCCACCGTTGAACATAGGCCTCCTCCTTAGACCGCCACGCTGAACGAGAATTCGCGACTTGCATACATAAGAATAACCCAACAGTTCCCAAACTACAAGGCTGCTAAACCTTCCTACTCTTTCGGTTGTTCACTGTGTTTCAGGGCTGCGGTAGCCTGTTTAGATAATCAGCAGTAACACATACCGTTTGTCATAAATTGAAGGCGAAAATAACAATTCTCTGTCATTTTAATGTGTTTGGCCAAAGTTTTAATTTTTACCATTTTTTGAGTTTCGACTTAAAAGTAAAAACGAAAACGCAAACCTTGATAACTTCACTTTTATTACTTTTCTAAATCTAATCAACGTGTTTCAATTTAAATATGGTACTTTTCTTCTGCGTTCATAAAAAAATAAGTTTTTTTTTTTAAACCTAAGTTTTTTTTTAAACTAAAAAAACCTCACTCCTCAATGCAGCGTTCTTTCTCACCACCCTGTACAATATGTTCTGTGACCCATTTTTCTCAACTGACTACGGCACGCGACGAAGGATTTTAATCTTAGTACATAAGCTCTAGTAAATATACATAACAACTTATGTAAGTACTAAGATTGAGTATTTATACATAAAAAAATAAGAATCGTAAGGTTTAAACTTATTAAGAAAATACCTTTCATTTGATTTTGTAGTTAAACCGCTGAAATATCAGATACATGGAATTATATGACACTGAGCAGTGCCCCAGAGGTCTCAGCCACGACTTAGGTGGTCGTGGGTTCGAACCCAACCAGCTCTTATATTTTGTCTAATTTATTTCATCACCACTGCTCTCAAAACGGTGAAGGAAAACATCGTGAGAAAACCGGCATGTCCTAGAACGAAAAATTCGAAGACATGTGACATCCATCAGTCCGTATTGAGCCCGTGGATTAAAGCTTTTGTCCCAGCAGTGGGAATATTAATAGGCTGATGATGATGATGATATGACACTAGCGATCTGAACTGCATTGGCACGGACTTATGATGAATAAGATGCATTTACTAAGTGTATGAATGTATGTGATTTTTTTCCGTACTTACTGAAGTGAGTTATCACATAAGATACATAATTATATCAATTTTCCCATATACAGAGTATCTCTGAAAGTATGGATCTAAACAGAACAGGAGTATGGGAGAAGTAATTTCCAACATTTTACATCTGAATGTGTCAATGCTATATTTTGCTATAAATAGGTATTAATAAAATAGTTTAAAAATATTTACAAAATAGAGATGAGGTTACATAACAGAAACTCGTTTTTGTTTTATTTGTGTTTATTAACAGTTTGATGTCTAGTTTTGTTATTTCATGACATCTTATAAGAAGGCAAAACTTAATTTAGGTTGACCATTCATTAATTTATTCAATTAAAGGGCAATGTCGTGGGGCATCTGAGAATAATAAGTGGCAGTCCAGGAACGCAAAGAGCAATCGAAGGTACCTAGGTGCTCTTAGTTTGGTAGAGTCCGACAATCGCTTCTGCTCTATCGTGGACGGAAGACTCATTCGATGAATTTAAAGGTAAATTGAGCCATCTTCCTTCTTGGACTATAATAAAATGCAAGCAAATATCAGTCCAGCCTACAAATATCTGCAGATTCACCACCATACTTCAAAAATATCGCACATCCATATTTTCCTGAATTCCAAACCAAACTAACGAGCACATACCTATCCACAGTAATAGTTACGCGTTGAAGTCTTTTCAACAAAAACGACAAAAGCTCTAAAACAAAAAATAAAACTATTTGGACCAACGAACCACTCCTCAGAATCTCATTACTGATCCTATATTCAGAGAGCAATGATGAAAAATGTCGGCTGGAAAAAAAAGGATTACATTTGCAAATCCCACATCAGATTTTTAGATGCGAACGTGCAGTATGCAGGGGGAGAGTACATACTCGTATCTATCATTCATTAGCAGCACAGCTAGAATCCAATACGACATTTTTTACAATCCCCGGGCACAAAGAACGGGCGTCCAACCCCCACACTAGCAAATATCCCCATACAAACAAACGCGCCGCTGTATGAGTAATAAAAACTTGAAAAAAATCTCACTGACCCGCACACACGCGCGCGAACCGCGAAAAAAATCACCGACACAAAGAAAGTCCACCGAAAACTTGTATAGGAACTTTTGTACGCACACAGCCGAGCGCTGTGCACACTAGCGCGGGCACAAGGAAGTCGCGCGAGTGTGCGCGCTGCAGCTCGTGCGCACGAGGGCTAAACTTAGCTTAGTATGTGTGTAGTTGTGTCCCACAGTTGCAAGAGACCGAAACTTCAACTGTGTTGTAGTTCGCGGAAAATCCTTGATTCACAATTTTCTGAAATGGACTTTAATAACAGGGAAAATTAAGTTGAATTTTCTGTGCTTCTCGCTGGAGTTGCTACGTTCCTCTTTGGAGCAGGAGCTGCGCACCGCGGGTAGTTTTCGTATGAAACTTGGTGGCGCGAGATGCACCAAGAGAGATGGGAACACAGAGTCTGTCGGCGTCCCTGTCGCACACCACCCGCCGCCCGGGGCGCGGGCACGAAGGGGGAGGCGGGAGGGTGTCGTGTCGCGTTGATGAACATTTTTCTCATTTTTTTCTTTATTTTTACGCGAATCGTTTTTAAAAAGGGTTTCGTCATAATTGCGTCGCCGCTCCTGATTATGTTAGCGCGAACGATAAGCCGATCTGTTGGCGTGGCAACCAAACGTACTCTCACTAATTACAGCCCCCCAATCTTGAATCATCACGAAAGTCAAAAGTATCACCTTCGATTAATTTTGATAAATTGCAGGTGATTATCATTTAATTTGCATAACTTGATTATACACTGCAAAACTTTTAATGATAATCAAGAAGGTAGCTGACTAAAATTGAATAGGTAATAAATTTTCTTACAAAAAGAGCCATTAAAAACTGCAGGTATGTTTGACTACACAAGCAAATAGACTTGGACATCTGTTTAGAAAAAGGAAAAATGGATGAATGGAACAAAAAAGCTGTAAAAAGTGTGTAAGAAGTGAGGCTAGTAGTAAAAAAAAGACACACGTAAACATTGCGTTACGTACGCATGTCTCGAGTGGCTCGTCTTGGCGGGAAACTTATTTTCCCGCGTTTTCACGCCCGCCGCCATATTTGTTTTTGTTATTGCTAATGTGAATCTAATTGGAATTTGCGAATTTTCTTATAATTTTTCATATTTTTGTGACATTACTTAATTTTGTGATGTACTTACATTAATGAGCCTGGTGAGGTTTTCAAATCAACTTTTCAGTTTACAACATCAGGTAGGAAATGAACAATTTACAAAAAAAAACAGTTCACTTCACAAAACTCAAAAATATCACTATCGTTTCAGTGTAAACAGCAAAATAGATAAACATAAACACAATCAAATAATCGGATAATCCGAACTTATTTCAGCCGCATCCTCCGCGTAGAAGGGAAACAAAAAAAGCGTGTTGTGGAGCTCAGTCTCGCAGCAACTGCGGCGCGGACCGGCCGCACCAAAACGTTTATATTATTTTACATTACGTGTTTCATTTCGCGTAGACTTTTGGACAGCGGTAGTATGCGGCAAGATAGTGCAACAAATTGTGACTTTGGACATTTATAAAAAAAATAATGAAACACCGTGACTTTTTTGGCAAAAACAAGAATAATTTTTACCGGCAAAAAAATTTTTCATAACCGCAACTTTACGCAGTTCAAACTAGATTATTTTTTCTTCAACGTTTTTCTTTTCGCACTTACAAACATAACTGATGCAGTTCAATAAGTTTGAGTTTACGTACGTTTTGTTTTGTTTGAAACTTTAACAAGATAGGCAACAAACTGTATTAGCGACAGACGGAGGGAGAAGAGAAGAGAATAAAAGATGGCGCTTGCATCTTCTGTCAGCCTGTATTACTCCATAGTGCAGCGAGCTGCCAGGCACTACCTAGAAGATTATTGTCACACAGGTAAGATTCAAATAAGATTATTTTTCAGCTGCAGAGTTTCAGTTTTACAACTTAAAAGTTCAAGAAAGGATGGATTGATCTTTAAAGTGTAGTTTTCCCGCTTTTCCGGAAAATAAAAAGCTTGATATATATTACGTAAAAAAATCAAGTTTAGGAAATAATTATGAAATAAATAAATTCGACCGACGGACAAAGCTACCGGTTATACACTTATTATATTTTATTCTTTGATTTAACCTTTTAAATAAAGCTAATTCCGATTCAACCAAATGATATAAAAACTACTAGGTATAATGCGGTGCTAGAAAAATAAGATTCAATTTTAATGAAGCTTTTAAGCTCATTTTAAAATCACATCAATATAACGGCGGGAATGTGAAAAATAAAATTTTGTCTACTCTTCCTATGAATATGTTTATAAATAAATCATAAAAAAGGATACCTTTTTAAAAATAAACCGCGTCTTGCTTTGCAGAAAGTTAACGAATACATTTTTGTTCCATCGTCTTTCTTCCCCAACGTTCGTCGGTAGTTTTCATTTAAGAAAAGAAACTTAGTGTAAAACATTCTTTGAAATAAAACAAATATCAACCGTTTAACTATTATTAAACAAATAAACATAAATCACCTATTTTTCAATCATATAAGGTTGCACAAAATACCTTTAGCACAATTAAATTTCGTATGATTTAACCGTTTCCACAACTTATAGGGTATCACCACGCCATAGTTTCTCATCAAGTAAGAAAGAGGTTTAATGCAAGCCTATAAAAAGAAACATATGTATGTAGATCTAGCAGACAGTCACTGAAGCTTTAAAACCTGATTATTAGAATATTAATTAAAATAATTACGATATGCATTCTTTAATTGGACTTTCACCAAGGTGGACATGAAATACAGGCTTTAAGTATTGCAGTAGATTAAAATAAATCAAAACTTAGTGCAACTAGAACATAGAAAAACTACATTGTAACATTTTTTTATTACTTTATAATTATGATAATATTATCCATGACTTCATGTTTCTAATGACGTGAGTACACTTATGAATAAATAATTTATTTCATTATTCTTGATCTATACTTAAAATCTAACATAATAACAAGAAAATAGTTATATAACAAAGTTCTTCATACCTAGTTTAAAATAATTTTGTTAATCAAATCAAAAACTGCAATTTATTTGATTTATTATACTTATCTCTTATTCTTTAATTCAGTGATTTTATAATTAAGTGCAATGTATATGTATAATAGCACTTATTATTTGAATAAATTAATTATCATATTTGCCTGCCGATCTGTGCAGGTAGTTTTAATTAAAGTTTATTATAATTAGGTATTATAAGATCAGTAAGAAAACCGCAACAATTCCTTGTTTTACCAGTGGAGCTGGATTTTTAAATTGAAATTGTCGTATTAGCAACTTTTGCGTTATTTTAAACAACCTTCATTTATATAAGTAAATTATAAAATTACTGCAAGCTAATGAATTGGGAATTATAATTTGATAATTGTCAAAGAATTCAAAAAACTAACAGAAGAATTAATATAATAGGTATAATGCCAAACAAGAAACTAAATATTAAAAAACAAGTAAAATTTCAGACGTGAAAGCACTTAATATACCTACAAATTATTGTCGTTCGGAAACGTGCTCAGAAGATTGGCAGAAATATTCTTTTTTATAATAGTTTCCAAATATTTCAATAGAACTATTTTCGTGTTATACTAACATCTGAAAAATCTAAAATAAAAATTTGAGAATCAATTCTCATCTTATAAAGAGTGTTCACATTTAAATCTAGGTTAAAATACTTCTTTTTATCAACATTTCTGGAAAGTAGTTGACATTGATTGTTGTTAAGATAAAATTGCAACCATTATAACCGTCTCAAAGATGTTTTAACTGCAGAAAACTAGAAAAAAATACACACATTAATGCAAAACCTGGCTATTAATTGCAGTAATTACACACATTATGATAAAATTAAAGCAGATAAAAACAACAAATAAAAATATTTAAAGTTTTCGAATATAACCTTTTAATTTGTAAGGACAACCTTCAAAATCGCCTGGCAATGTTCTCGATAAGACCGGTTACACACTGGGGACTAAGAAGTACATCGCGCGTGTAAATGTTTACAGAATAAAAAGAGATTTAAAGATCGCGCGGTTAGGTCTGAACCCGTCTGCAGTAGCCCTTATATTTTGAAGAATCTACGATGCATTTGTGTGTAAAGTAAGTTCGAGGAAACTAAGTTAATAACAATCTATGTTAAATAGAAGATATTATACAAAGTTAAATATTTTTTCGATTGCAGCCTTTTTCCGTAAGCTTTGCCCGCGTGGAGAGCATTATTTATGCACCGAAAATTTACTTTATCTTGATATAAATGTTCCCAATATATTCTAACGCATGTCTATCGCCTCCCATATTAAGGCAACGAGCAGGCAAAGTAACTTTTGTATTGGTGAAATTAGTACAGTTAAAAGACACCGCGGCCCTAGAACGCAAAGGACATTCAAAGGAACAGTGTCATTTTAGTCAGTAAGAGTAAGTCCCATAAGAATTAGTACATACAAAAAAAAAGTGTAGTTGAATAAGTATATTGATTCAATTCAAAAACTTGATACAAAATTCATGTAAGTTTTAATGCTGAACAAGATATTTCAACAAAAACAATAACAATTGTTACAGAGAAAGTTTTGTTTTGTTCTTAATGATTATCCGAGCGTTTTCATAAGTTTCCTCTGTCGGTCAAAGTTATTGAAAATATTCATTTTCACGGTTTGTTAGTCAGTAAGTAAGATTCCCTCACAGAGAGTATACCAATGCACCAGCTGTTGAGACGTTATTTAAAATTCTTGAAGTGAATAACCATTCCTTTAATATATTAATACAATAGACGAAGCAAGTTTTAAGTTGCTACCTATACCACCAATTCGCACTAAGCATTTCCAAACGTCTATTATAATGCGGACAGCGAAGGAGTGGAACTCTCTGCCTGCGTCTGTGTTTCCGAACGCATACAACCCCAATCTCTTCAAAGTTAGAGTGAACAGGCTTCTTCTGGTTAAGCTCGCTCCATCGTCGACTTTGTCTTAGTCATTCCTGACCTAGACTAAGGTCAAGAGCAAACACATCTCACATAAAAAAAGTTGACTCTCAAAGTTTTTTTTTTTATGAAATCTGTCACAATAAAATACAATACATAGGAATATAAATGAGAAAAAAAATAATAAAACAAGGTATTTAAACTAGAGCGTTACAAAGCATCGAAAAAAATCCTCCTTAACGCTGTTAGCTGGTATTGTGTCAAAGAGACTCGCAGCGTTATGTCTTTGTATGGCAACACTTTTTTTTTTCGTGTAAAATCATCAATCAAATGAGTCCTCCCACCCCGGGCAGGGCGGGAGGGACTGTAAGACTCGTACTGACTAAAATCCACGGTGTCCTTCAATAGCCCTTTATGTTCCGGGGTCACGGTAATGAGATAAGTCGCCCGACTTGTATGGCAACACTTTACAAAAAATTCATTACGATTTTTCTATTTGTCTTTGACTTATTCAGATGTTTTATAATCGACAACAACTACCAGTTAGTATTCGCATTCTTAAGTGTATCATAATTATTTTTGCCGACGGGAATTGAAAGATCAAATTAGTAGTTAGGAAAAAAGAAGCAATTTTTACAAGTACCGCCCATGTTAATGTTTCAATTTTCTTTTTATTTCGAATTAAAATGTTACAACTTACAAGGGAAGTTTTAAAACCTTGTTGTAATAACTAAAACTTTTAACTACAACATGGCTTGAGTTTTGTAGGTTGTTAAGTTATTAATTGATACAATTTCTTGAAAAACCTCAAAAAAAAAATACTACTTACTCTAATATACGAAAGGACACGAGGACTATCTTCGAAGCTGAGCCACTCTTACAAAGAAATACCGCAATGTAGTCGAATTTGCGTGGAAGTTGATATACGACAGTAAAGCCTCAGTTACACAAAGCAAGTTGTGTAAATGAGGCTTCACTGTCTTAGATGAACGCAAAATACGCGCATATGACGTGGAGTTGCGGATACCAGCCCTTTATACAATACAATACTGTCTTAGATCAAAATCATTAATTATAGTCAGAAGGCAGAAGGTTTGATAACCAATTATTCAAAGGAATTTTGTACAAGTCAGTTGGCCCATATTAACATTAGCCACCTGCGCCGACTTTGTTCGCATACGATTTATTATTAACAGCACCACCAATGGCTACCACAAGTATTGTATCCCCATATTTGGAACCAGCCAAACATTTTATATATACTCCTCGTAATGACAAAAAAACACCCTGTCTCTTCGTTGAATTCGCAAATTAGAAGCTGGCCTCTAAATAATTGGAAAAAGGCCAGGCAGCCGATGATGAATCAGTCAATAACGCACAAAAACCACACTTTAAACTTCTAAAGTACAGTTTTTATAAAGCAGCAAGTACTAATCTTTAGGGTTGAAAATAACTTCACATTTTGTTCGGTAGTAATCTTGATTTGCCTGAAGAAACGGCACGATTCTTCGTAATTTGTATGAATATAATGTTTTCATAAGAAACGAGCTTCTAGACTTGTGGTGCAATCTACTAAGCATCTAAGTCCTAAGTTAAAATTCCTAGTTTAATTAGGCATAGGTTTTTTCATCATCATCATGTGTTCCCACTGCTGGGACGCAGGCCTCCTCTCTATGAGAGAAAGTGGGCCATAATCCACCACTAGAGCCCAGTGCGGATTGGTTGTTCAAATTTTTAGTTCTAGGACATGCCGGTTTCCTCACAATGTTTTCCTTAACCGTTTTGAAAGGTTTCTTTTAGCGTGGTAAAATCATCAAATTAGTCCTCCCACCTAAGGCAGGGCAGAAGGGACTGTCAGACTTGTACTGTCTAAATCCACGGTGTTTACGTTCCAAAATTAAGTTAGCTCGTTCATCCTGCGACTCCGACAGGCTTTGGCTCTCTAAGGGTATAGGCTAAAGACAATACAGATGGATTGTGTGAGGAATGATGTGAAAGAACAAGGAGTAGGTAAATGGTGCTGTGACGTCTGACAAGGGAGAATGGAAGAAGAAAACGTGTTGCGCCGGCGCCGACCATATGTAGAATGGGATAAGGGGGTGATGATGATGGTAATATTATGAATTTCAACTATGTCTTTATTCAACTTTTATGACCAAGTCTGACATTTCAGACAAGATTATGTTTAGCAAGTGTATAGTAGCCTTAACCATCTTCGGTAAATTTACAACCCAACACAAAAATAATTGTTCAATTCAAACTAGTAGTTCTCGGGATAACAGCGTTCAACCAAACAAAATTTATAATATTAGTATTATTGAAACTTGCAAAAAAATAAAATCCTAAATTCTGTAATATTTATCTTCAAGTAACCTTCGGGATCTGCAAAAAAAGTCAAGGAAATACCCATCTAATGCACTTAGTATTTACTTTAAATTCATAAAATTTCATGATTATGTAATTAAATATTTTCAGCAAAACGCGTTAGTTATCTAAACCAAACGATCTACTGAATCTAGACAGGTAGTTTATTTAATAATTGTTTATATTCATGAGGATTTAAGTACAATAGACAGTGTGAACTCGAAGACAAAAATGTTCAACTAAAATGTTTTACTGCGATGAATAAAAAACGCAAATTTATTTTTATAAATTCATGTTAAGGCGCTTCCTCACCGCGTGCATTCACCTGTAATGTGACATAAAATTGCGCAATTTGATGCTCTATTGCCTTCGAATGTTCGAATCTGTAACGTTACATTACAGGTAAACGCTCGCGGTGAGGGAGCACCCTTATAAACATTTGCGTCTGTATCCGTAATTTAAAAAGGTACCCTGATAAATATGAGTTAAGATAGAGGTCATCTTTAAGATAAGATGAGATATTTAATTTGAAAATATATCTTTTTTACCCTAAAGTGCCGTGCAGACGTGGAGGCTAAGGCTACGTAGCCGCAGCTGTTTAGCCTGCGTATGCGCAGCTTTGAAGACGCCCAAAAAGTTGAGTTATTGAGTTGCAGTTACCATCTAAAAATTCATTATTTGGAGCCACTTTAGCGGAATCATAATATGAATGGTGATAAAATTATTCAAAAAGTAGTCTATTTCTGGAGTAAAAGAATTGATATTCCATTAGAAGAAATATTCCATTTAACAAATTTTAATTACTTCGTTATTCGGACTCCATTTAATATACGATTTCTGACTACATTTATGACTAAAAAAATATTTAGCGCTTATGAACCCTTAAATTCGAAGACATGTGACATCCACCAATCCACACTGGGCCCGCGTGGTGGGTATGGCCCACTACCTCTCACCGAGACAAGGCCTGTGTCCCAGCAGTGGGAACATTAATAGGCTGATGATGATGATGATCTTCTCAATGCCAAACAATTTAAATAACAAATTTTATATCATTATAATAATATCTATTATCAAATAAATACATCTTATAATATATGTTACTTTCTCACCTCACACACACTAACACAAAATAATTGGTTTTCTATCTTCATTAATCGAGAATGCAAGTGTGAATAAAAAGATTTAAATAAAATGTTATAAATCAGATAAATAATAATACGTTCGAGTCTGTGATTTGATTTGGTGCACGCCTTTTAGCAGTGAATATGTACAATCAAGAAGAAAAGCCCTAACTTGCTTGTTATTTAAAATTTACGTTCACGTAGACTAAGTTCACACAAGTAGAAAAAAATTATGACTAGAATGCTAAGCTTGCTAAAAAAGCAAACCAAATCAAATACACTTTAAGAAAGTTCAACAACATTTGCGAAAAAATAGCGTCATATTAAGGGATATGTCTTAACTTTCGCTTATTCAAAAGCGAAAAAGTCTCAATTGATACATCAACAAAACACAATAGAAAAACTCACACATAGTCTACAAAACGAACACATTTCCTCCCTAGAACGAGCAAAAGCAAACAAAATAAAACTCCACAAACACTTAATCGCTAAACAGTACAAGAAAACCAGTTGCGTTCCGTCCCGCCGTACTTTTATATAACCAGTTTGTCGATAATCGCATCGACTTGCGTTTATATGCAAATGCGTTGCATCCCGAGACGCCGAGTTCAAGGTCGGTGTGCGTCTAGCGCGGCTTGCTAACACTTGTGTGCTACACTGTACCTAACCTAACATAACTTGTCGTGTGTAATTCTTGAAAATTAGGGTTTTACCTAATAACTTTGCTTCTAGACACTTTTGCCGTTGACTTTTTTGACGTCCTTATTTTTCCTTTCTGTTGCTCCCATAATTATTTTAACTATGTTTTTAGTTTTTAAAAACAGTTTAGACTTAATTTTTACCCAGTTAATGGGAGCGACCTTATTGCCATAAAATAGCGACAAATCCAAGCTATTAATGCGAATTCTCAATGTAAAAACTAAACAACAGTTTGCCCTGCCTCAAAATCGAACCCAGTCCTTCAAACTCAACAGAAGCACTAGCGACCACTAGACCAAAGAAGCGCTATTTTATATGCAAATGCGTTACATCCCGAGACGCTTAGTTCAAGGTCAGTGTGCGTCTAGCGCAGTTTCTGCTAACACTTGTGTGCTCCACTGTACTCGGTAGTATGCTAATACCCACTTAACTTTATACGAGGATATGTTTAGGGCCAGTTTCACCGGTTACGGATAAAGTGTTGGTTAGTTATCTGGTAGTTAATATTATCTACCACTAACGGCCGATCTCAATAACGCATCTATCTTAAACCATCTGTTAAATAACCAATCTTTAGTAGCAGTAGCCGCATTTGTGCGTTTCAATAAACTCAAGATAGATAAGAATATCTACCTTTACCATTGATCTATCTTTGGGGAGCTTACCGCTTACCATAGTTATGTAAAGCTATAGAAAAAAAATTTAGAGCGTCTCAATAGCACTTTGGTGGTTAACTTTAGTTTGTTAAAGTTACAGTCAGTTACAAATTGGCTATCCCTCGAAATCGGGCGATTAACTGCTGGTAGCAATAGTATTTACAACTTATTTCATTGAAATAATGGCTTTTTCCGTGATAATGAGATGTATGAGGCCGGAGTATTTTATTTGGTTGTACAATTCGTCTTTTCATACACTGAACAAAAAAATATACAATTTTTTTTAGATACTGTTTGACTTCATTTTATGGAATGATAATATCATTGTATGGAAAGGATGATTTCTGGGGAGCAGAAGTGAACGTTTTGTCAATGTTTTATAGGATTTGAAATCCTATAAAACATTGACTTCGCATGCAATAAAAATAATCCTCACGTGATGAACTAATCGTAACAGCATCATAATGTTTCTTTCTTAATTTTTTGTTGACCAAAGTTCCGAGTTCCCGTTTTTTTTCTTCCTATTCAATGAAAGATCCTTACCTGAAACAGAGTCGAACGGCAGTAAAAAAAGAAACCCTTCTTTTTTTGTGTCCAAACTGCAGATAAGGACCGATCTGTGGTTAACTAAAGTTAGCGTTACGCAATTTTTTTATTGAGACGGCAGTAACAGATAGATCAGATGTAAGAGTTAAGCTCTGGTAGCTACCCGACTTTAAACTTCAGTACGTTATTGAGTTCGGCCGTTAAAGGCTGGTTGTAACTTTTTTCTGTTTCACCGTCAAACTTCCTGATAATTTATCCGGTAGATAGTTACCGGCCACTTTATTAGCAAGCGGAACGGCAACGTCGCTTCTTTGCGTTTCGATACTACTACGTAAAATATTTTCGTTTGAAAACAATTTTGAAAACTTAATTATTGAAGTAATTTTTGTTCAATATAATCCAAGTCAACTTAGTTTTTACATTTGAAGTATAATTTTATCAATAAAGAACGAAATTTTTAAGATTCTTATGATTAGCGACATATGTTTACATTCCAAATGTGTGTATAGAAACGAAACGCACATCTCATTGTTTTGTGTAACTTGATAGAGTTTATTTGGACGCTTTTGTTTGTTTCGAACTGCGAAAGAATTATTTTCGTTCCCGCTGTTGGTCTAGTTGTTAGTGACCCTGACTGCTATGCCGGAGGTCGTTGGTTCGATTCCCAGCCAGGACAATTAATGTTTGTGTGATAAGCACGATGATTTGTTCTGTGTCTGGGTGTAATTTATCTATAATAATTATTTAGAAATGTATAAGAATGTTTATCAGTTGTCTAGTACCCAAGCTATATATAGTATATATAGTTCAAAAGCTCTGCCTAGCTTTGGAATAGATGGCGTTGTGTTATAGTTGTGAAATATTATGTTATTATTGAAAACTGGCAATTATCGCACTATGATTAAGATACACTTTTTTTTTATCGTGGTAAATCATCAAATGAGTCCTCAACCCAGGGCAAGGCGGGAAGGACTGACAGACTTGTACTGACTGAAATCCATGGTGTCCTTCAAAAGCCCTTTACGTTCCAGGGTCACGGTAATTCCTTAGTCCCCCAGCAGGCTTTGGCCCTTTAGAGGGGGGCCCCGTCATGCCCGGGTCGGGACTGGAGAAAGTGTTCAAATTCAAACTCGTACTGACTGAAATCCAAGGTGTTCCTTTAATAGCCCTTTACGTTCTGGGGTCACGGTTACCTGGTATATGACCGCCTAAAATGCAATAACAATTTTTTTTCCACTTGAAATGTACTATAATGTAGATGATAACTCCCTAACAGCCACTTGATCCAGCTGATAACTTAACCAATACTTTATCTACCAGATACCGCTATCCGTCACCTGTGAAACCAAAAGTTGTAGTTTATCTGGCAGATAAGTTCCTAATAGGCTATCCGAGACTTTATCCGTAACCGGTGAAACTGGCCCTTAGTCTTTTATATTGAGATTGTAATTGGCTCTTGTATGCTGAGCAGATTTTGAATACCTAAATGAAAACGAGAAACTTGTTGTAAAATGTTGGCTTAGAATTTAGACAGATTCACAACAATTTTTGCACAACTGTTTTCTAATTTTCTAATTGTGTGGTTATAATAGCAGTCTTATTGCTGATAGCAATTTTCTCCTAGTCAGCCTTTGGATGGACTGCTGGAAAGATTAAAATAAAAAAAGCAGGGGGAAAACCAAGGCCAAACAATTCCATAAATGAGTAGCTTTTTTTTGGGGTTTAAAAATCAACAATGTATCCTCCCGCCCTGTGTGGATCGCACATACGGATCGAAATTAGGTGAAATATAAAGGCCTTAAAAGGTAGATCATAAAAAGTAGTCTTTCTTGCTGTCTTTTCAAGGTGGTAACGATATAATATCAATAAATTTAATAAGTAGGCTAAGTTAAGAACGTTGACCATTATAGGCGATAGGTTTCCTTTAAATATAATTTAAATATTTTTACATTTTCTATTTTATCTTGCTATTAAAAAATTTATCCTTTAATAACCGATATTTCCTTTTAATATGAACAATAAATTAACTAATGAAACATATAAAGGGTATTTAAACTCATTTCCAAGTTTTGCGCAAGTTCAGTGTCAAGAAAGTTGAGTCTACTCAAACTTGAGCAACACTTGTGTGCTTGAGTATACTTGAGTTGAAAAATATGGTAAGAAGTAAGAACTAATTCAGTTGATTGCGTGAGCTGGATGAGTTTAGACTTAGTTACGAGTATTAATAGATAAGGTCGTTGAGTTTACTTTGCAAAATATTTCTATGACCTACCAGTAGTTATTCCAGGTCTGGGTGTTTGTGTATATGGGTTTAAATATTTGTAAACGCACCCACGACACCAAGTAAATCATAGTGTGAAGAATCAGGAAACATAAAAAAAAATTACAGAATTGAATGTAAGAATGAAAAATTTAAGTGACCAACCTGAAAATTAGGTACTGAAAATTCGTGCTAAGGGTTCGTGCAGGTACGCTTAGCACGAATTTTCAGTATTTGAGACGTAAAGTAAACTGGAACTTTGACAATTTCAAATTGACAATTTTCAAGGAAAAAATTATTTCTGTCTTCGCACACCAGAGGCGCTGTTCCATTTTTTCATGCAAAAATGCAGTAAATACTGGACGCTGTTAAGTAAAAGAGTGAAAATTCGTGCTAAGGGTACTGATTGCTTTTCACCTAAGAGACATTTAGGAAAATCATTTTGTCAATTCGACATTGTTGAACATAATATTTTTAAACTTTACCTTCTTATCACTAGAAAGTTAAACAACTGTTAAGCGCTTGTCTAAAAAAGTTTAACTGCAAAACGACCATAAGAGTCGTTTGCAAGTTACAAGTTACCAAGGTGAAATACTGTTTTGACGTTGACAGTTCTTTTAGGTGTTCAACAGATGTTTATTTGTTTTGTGGTAAGACATACAAAGTCAAAGAAAGAAGATTATAAGGAGCTGATTAAAGTTAGGACGTTAAGTTATGGTGTTAGAAATTCATATTTAAAATCTTTCTTTTTAAATAAGTCAGCTACTTTAAATAAAATAACATAATAGTCAATGAACTTCCAAAAAAGGTTAAAATCTCCTTTCTCGGCTGGAAGCACCAGTATTCATCCGCGCACGCCCAATTACATTTTAGGTAAAAAGCGCCAAGTCATCAGCGCGCACCGAATCACAGCCCGTGACGTCTACCGCGTCTTGTTGCACTTAAATCTACTAATTTTATACTTTCTATGAATTTCGGTGATATAAAGAGTTTAGGATCTTTATGCATTCGAGAAAACAGTTGATAAAATCTTATCTAGCAATCATATTCATTTATTTGAAAGTCAACATTCTAAATCTGTTTTAATTAGGTGCAGCATTTCTCATTTAAACTTTATCTAAACGGAGAAAAATATTGTTATTTTTTGTTATGTCCGTAAATTGAAAATTACTGATTTTCTTATCTAAGCTGAATAAAATTTTAAACTTGTTAAATATCATAGTAAATCACTGCTTTTAGTGTCCTCACTACTCTCAAACAATACAAACCTGAAACCATGAAAGCCTTGATGGCAAAGCAGCGAGGCTAAAAATAGTAGAGGAATACTCATCATGCGTCAAAATACTTCTGGGTAAGCTCACTCACCATCTGGGGTCACCATCTCAAAAAAAAAAAAAAAAAGTTTCAAGAAAAAAGAAAAAAAAAGTTACCACCTTCCTTGTACAATAAGATAACATGCAAATAGCAGAGCAACAATTTATAAAACAAACAACAACCTAACAATCCCAATTTTCTTAAGTAATCAGTTGAGGTAGAAAGGGCTGGCTCTTAGACCAATGGGGATTGTCTTAATTTTTTAAACATTCGATTTTATTTCATTTTCTGCAAATATAGAGCATTTTGAGAAACTAATTTGAATATTTTAATGATTGGCTCAATAGTTTTTTTATTTTTAATATTTTAATTTTTGAGGTAGGTGACGTCACCATTGGCCTAAAAGTTGTGCCGTTTCCTTACTAGAGCAAAATTAAAAAACTGTCAACACAACGTCAACTGTCTAAACGTCACTTACATCCCGCTAGGTTATTGTTTACAAAACAAAATTACTCCTAGATGAACATACAAAGGAATCTAAGGCTTCTGAAATACTAACATCAAAGTGATCTTCGCAACAGTACATTGTATAAACCTTGCAACATTCCACGCCGTCATCACGACACCACTTTTCTCGCAAATCTTCTTTAGTACGAACAAAATGTTGTTTAGATTATTATTAGTATTATTGTTGCAAGTTGGGACAAAGCACTTCCTGTATTCTATTTTACTCGTAGTTTATGTTATATTGCCGATGCCGATTTATCAGATTTAACCGAGATAATGAAGCAATTTGCAGTTACAATAAAAACTTGTTTGTTTACATCTTTGACATTTACAAATTGACACTTGTCAGTGGCCGTCTGACATCCCTGATTTTCTCATCAGGGATGTCAGACGGCCACTGTGATGTACCAATATGAAATATTGGTACATCGGTAAAATGTGTCGAAAATCAAATACGAATGAAAAATCTTTTTTTTTCTTTTGCTGTTAATAGAGGGCAAAAAAAAGAGATTTTTAGTAAGCAATACTCGATTGTAACTAAAGAAATAGATAACAGAGTACAGCTAGCGTGGAAGAGATATTGGTCACACAAGGTTGTCAAAAATACACGGGTTTCTTCATTTTACCTATATTGACGTATGGATGTCAAACTTGGAGCATTACTAAACAAAATATGCGAAATCTAGAGTCCTGTCAACATAGCATGGAGCGTAGCATGCTCAACGACAAGTTAAAAGACAAAATCAAACTAGAGGCATTACTAAACCAAACCAAAATCAACTAAAATCAACGAAATCACATATTGCATAAGGAAATTGAAATGGAGATGGGCAGGTCATACGTTGAGGAGCACTAATAATAAATAGGCTAAGGACGTAACCAAATGGTGTCCAAGATATAACAAAAGAAAGAAAGGAAGGCAACGCCTAAGATGGGAAGACGACTTTCGAAAGATGGCTGGTGCTACTTGGAGGAGGATGACCCATAATCGGAAGGAGTGGCAAGCTACAGGGGAGGCCTTTGCGAAATCGAAAGACAATCTCAATATCGGTGTCTAATAATACATATATAGATATATAAAAGAGAGGGAAAAAAAAGTAAACTTACTTTTAATATTTTTGTTTTGTAAGATTGTTAAATAAAGGCTATAATAATAATACTCGATTGCTCCCTAAAATTTGTCGTTTATTCTGTATTCTTGGTCAACGTCCAATCTTGGTTTTTTTTCTCGAGTAATAATCTTAGTACATGGTACGTGACACTGAAAACTGGTATGTATACCAAGACATTGGTACTTATGCCTGACAACCCTGGAAAATACTTGTCACTTATTTTTTAGGGTTCCGCAGCCAATCCCCTTATAGACCGCCACGCGCCGAACGACAATTCGCCACTTGTCAAAATTATAAGAGATAGCTCTTATAATTTCGACATCGGTTGCTCGCGACCCTCACGATGTCGTCGGTCCACCTAGTGGGAAAAAAAATATTTTGAGTCCTGCGTACGCTAGGTCGTTTTCCGGTCCGTGGTCGCCACTCGAGAACTTTTCTTCAAAGTACAGGCACGCCCCCCCTCTGTAACTTCTAAACAAATAAAACAAAAAAAAAAATATTTGATGTGCATTACCAGCAAACTTCAATTAAAATTGTTTTGAAACGAGTTATTGGAGAACTTCTTCAACCTCAAACTTTAACAAAATCTACTCTACTACAGGCAGTGAATGCCAAGTTAACATACTTCTGAGTAAAGTTTAAAAACTACAATTACCGTTTTTTCTTTCATTCATAAATTGTTTGCAATAGTCACGCGCCTACAATACGAGTCACTTGATAATACTCACGTGTGTCGAGCTGATTTCCTGGCCGTTTGTTGATCATCTTTCTGATTCAACAATTTCCAGTATTATTGGAGTCCTAGGTAATAAGGTACCCGGTAAAAATCTCAGAAACTAGGCGTTAGGCGTCCACTGCTT
Source organism: Agrotis segetum (assembly GCA_036375495.1). Lineage (NCBI taxonomy): Eukaryota > Metazoa > Arthropoda > Insecta > Lepidoptera > Noctuidae > Agrotis > Agrotis segetum. Next base: position 10,224 of record JAQSVV010000280.1, on the reverse strand, counting down.
GGGACATAGCCACATAGGCATCCTAGCATCATCGCCATTACATTCGATAGCATGCAGTGTAGGCTTCACGAGAAGCAAATTCCTGCAACCTTCATAAGGACCCTACATGCATGCTTCCCACGTAAACTGAATGTGCCTTGATACCTACCGAGCAAATATCTTCCCCAAGTACTTTCAAAGTTCTTGTCCCTTCTTATCTCTTCCTGTCTCAAAATAGGCCCTCAAAGTTTGACTCCAGTTCGTCTCGTCTTATCAAATGCCTTTCCGGGTTATTGCTCCAGTAACGTGGCCCCGGAACGTTAGCACTTTTGGGTCAGTAAGATCTGTCAGTCATTACCCAGGGCAATCAAGGTTCTGTAAAAATAAGGAATTAGGCAATCGGCTTCGTCCACTTGTAACTTGAAAATTATCCCATGAAAAATTTATACCGGGATAAAATATATCCTATGTTTTACTACTGATTGTAAACTCTAAATTTACCACATTACAACCTGTTTGGTCGTTCAGCAGTTTTTGTGGGAAAGAGGAACTAATATCCTTCCATCCTGTCAAACTTTCGTATCAATCTTAATAGTTTGATAATTGTTAGCAAATTCAAATAATAACTAAAGATTATACAATCATAGGCTACTACACAACCAATTCTGAAACATAAAGGTATTGAATGATTGTCACGTGCTTCATCACACCGAAGAAAGTTTACAAACATTAGGGTCTGATTAGAGTGCGTCCGGCTGCGATATGGACGCGCGTGTTATGCCTCGCCGATCGTTAAGTAGTGTTGATACTGTCGTTAATGTACTATTTGATCATAAGTTAGGAAGTTGATTGGTGGACTTCCGGGTTTTGTTCTGATAAGATTTTGTGTTATACAAGTTTTGATTTTTGTTACATGCTGACATAGTCTTTCATAGTAGAATATATATTCTTTATTATTCACAACATATATTAACAATATGTCTAATGAGAAATATAAAACATATCATATTTAAGGTGACACAATGAGTGGTCTTATCGATGAAAGAGAGCTTTTCAAGGCAACCTTGGATGAATTGAGGTATGCGAAGCGAAAGAGGAATAGTAATCAATACTGCATTTCTTTCAACTCTTCAACCCTTATAATTTTTGCCAACTGGTAACTTCTAACATGAGCTTCAACTCTTTATTATCTAAATTCAGATTCCCACTTCTATAAATCCCTTAAGATTCTTGTTAATTTTTTTTCAAATTCTATCAAGATATAGACAAGGCACTATTCTAAAATTAGCTTTCTTATTCACCATCTCTATTTAATAATGACACACAAACCAACGTCAAAACATAAAGCCCGCTACACACTGACCTCATACACAAGTCGCGCGCACCACGTGAGGTGCACCGCGCGGCCCGTGCCCAATTTAACAACTAATTGCACTCTTATCGCGGCTAAACGCGCGTTATCGCGAGCTCGGCGGCGTTGTTTATAAACACATGTAGGAATGGACCGTTACATTCACCTCGCATTGATTTTTACTTGTCGTTTTGATTAGAGGTACTTTGGTCTCCTTATTACTGTAATTAGAGTCTTATAAGGTTGGAAAACCTGTTTCGTCATCATCATTTCCTATAAAAAAAACTTAGCTAGGTCACAGGCCTCCTCTAGACTCAGTGCAGATTTGAATACTGGCTCATGATTATCGGTATCACAAGGGCTTCCAGTGCGTTTTGTAAGATAAACTTGGTAGATGTCACATGTCTTGAATTTTTGTTTCTAGGACATGCCGTGTTTCTCTCGATGTTTTCCTTCAAATTTTGAGAGCATGGTAATGATGAAAAAAATTACACAAAGTACCATGGAGGGGTTCGAGACCACGAGCTTCAACTCGTAAAAGATAGGGATGATACTAATGGGCCAATTCACTGCTCTTCAATGAAAGACTTTTATATTGTCTTCATTTTAATTTAGTTATTTTCTCTAAAATAATAAGTTAGTTGAAAGTATAAAGTTTTTAAATTATGCAAACATAATACTGATGCTCTTGGTTCATCTTATTTGAACCAAAACAATCCAAAAAAAATTTGTAAGATAAATACGGACTGAATAGCATAACAGATCGCAATGTTTGGCGACCCATGCCTAATGTAGATGGCGCTGCTAGTTGGTCCCCACGTCTACCTTGTACAATAAATTATTTGTTAAAATAAGAGTAATACAAAAGAAATATGGAAAAGTTATTCGTCATGCAAGTACTATATACTTTAAGATGAATTTCGTTATTCCGCGGCGCATCTACAAGATAGCAAAAAACTGATTTTTTAAATGGTCATATTTTCGATCTCTTACTTTAATCAATCCTCAATTACTTGTAGTTGCAGGTTTCATATGTTCCAAAGATGGTAAGAGACAAAAGTCCTTATTTATAAGAATATGGACCTGTTTTGCACTTTCAATTTGATAGAATTTGAAAGTAAAGACTCGGTATGGGACAAGAAATCATTTGAAGCTTAGAGCTTGTCTGCTAAAATAATAAGTATTTAATGTCTTAACACCACAACTATTAAAGTAACTCGTTCCAGGTGATAATTCTTCGATTTAGCGAGCGATGCAATACCGGGGTACAATTTCAAATCAGAAAAGAAAAGGTAGATATTATCTCAAAGAAGTGTCTTCCATAATATTTACAGCTTATTAGGACAATATCTAGTCATTTTACATCAGGTAAATGGTTTTTTTTCTGAAAATTCCTTTGATTTTACAGTTCTTTGGGGAAAACTGTCATTTTCACTTTGACACTTGCCTATTAGACCAAGTAATTTGATCATAAGACAAGTTCTTCTAAAATATTTTTACTAACAAAAACATTTCTTTCTCAAGAAACAAAAATACTTAACCAAATTATCATAAACAAACCGAAATCTGACAAACATTAGCAAATAAAAAAGTTTACGCACGAAAAAGTTAGTAAAAGTCTTAGTATCGTTGAAAATTTTCTCAACATCCACCTGTAGGGCGCGTTGCGTAAGGGTCGCTCCCCTACCCTTGAACTGTTGACCTTGAGAGCTGGGTCACTACGCAACGATTTTATTGTTTAACGACACCAGTGTGTATCACCCTTTATTTAGGGAAGAGGGATCTTTAGAAATGTTTTTTGTGTTAGTGAATTTTATTTTTGTTTTTGTTTTGAATGTTTTTTGGAGCTGTTTAATTAATGTGAATTTCAATTGATTTTTAAGTAGTTTTAGCTGCTACCGACTTTCTAAAACGCTTTTTTAAATTATATTTCTATATATCTTACGGATGATCACAAATTGATATCAATTCAAAGAAATACTATTATAATTTAATTCACCATTGTGTGTTACCTAAAACCAACAAATCGCAAATAAAGATATCACTGCCTCCATAATCCAGAATTTCACGGCAATTAAAGCAAATATGTCAGCAATCACATCAACATTTATGTTCAACACGGCGTGTAACACAATCAGTCCAACATATGTTGAACACGATTACACGAATAGACTCACCCTCATAGACAACCCTCTGTTTGTTAAACTTCCTCGTCTATTGGCGGAACGGATTCGTCTGCCCATTTTGATTAGATGGACAAATTAAGAAGGACAACAAAACAAAAAAAAAAAACAGAAGAAAATAGATCTGTTTTTCTTGCACGTGGATATGCATGTCGGCTGGAGAGTGGGTCCTTTGCTGCATGTGCATATGCATGAGGGCGGAAGGGTGGGATTGCATCCTGCATCAAGCCTGGATTTTTATCAAGAAATTAAAACTACTTAGATATTTTTCATGACATTTAACAAAAAATACTTAAGATCATTTTATTATGATAACGTTTTGTCAACCAATCTCAACAATATCTTTTATAGAGGTGGTTCATTTTTTCATGAGATGATGACAGTTTCAGCATCATCATCTCAATATTAACACTTTCACTGTCCGCGCAGCAGACACAATACCTAAACAATAGTCGTGGATCACATGTGATTCATCGGACAGGGAAGTGGTTAAGCGATATTTAAAAATCTACTAGATATTCACCATCTTACCACAAAAAAATTAAATACCTGTTGAACACTTGTCAAAACGACATTTCTTCTTGATATAAGGGTCGTTTTGCAGTTACACTTTTTTTAGACAAGCGGTTCAACGGGTGTTTACTTTTTTGTGGTAAGGCGGTCATAGTTCCACCTTAAAACAATTACAAAGGTAACGTTTTAAAGTGACATGGCCGTTAACACTACATCATTAGGATTTAAAAAGACACTCAAAAAATAAACATGGTGAATATCACATTTTATCTCATCAGTTCTGTTAATAAATCAATCAACTAAACATATATTCATAGGCATTATGAATATTCCTACCTGGCTGCACCACATCACCTCGTCTTCGGCCTGCCGCATCCAATCATATATTCGCTAGAAGTGTCCCACACTATTGATTGCCGATAAGCAGACTCTACCCCAGAACTCGGAGTTCAGGAGCTTTGTTGATAACAAAGTAATATCTGTGTGGTATTTGTACCCCACTAAAATTGTCCCGGTGACCACCCGATGGTTATTAAAAGACAGCATTACTTTGTGTAATATATTTCATCACCACTGCTCTCAAAAAGGTGAAGGAAAACATCATGAGGAAACCGGCATGTCCTTATGATTCAAAAATCGAAGAAATGTGACATCCACCATCCCGCACTGGCCCCGTGGTGGATTATGGCCCACTCCCTCACAGAGACAGAAGGCCCGTCCCAACAGTGGGAACTTTATAGGCTGCTGATGTTGAAATGCAATTGCAATACATGCCGAAACAAGACAAGTTTGATGCCAACATCTACTTGCACGTAAAGAAAAATTAGTCAGACTATCTCCCTGATTGAATCTAAGTTAACAAATTCAAAATGATATAAATAACCCATCCAACTGCCAAACACGCTTGTTAACCTTTTTGTCCAAAACGCGTCAACGAATAATGTCTTAAGTAGACTCATCCCCAACTAGTACCGAGGGTGCACTGATCTAGCCGCAGCCCCTAATACTAGACACCCCTTTGTTTGCCACCCTGTCCATGATACGCTAGCTCGCCCTAGTTATAGTTAATTTAATGTGAACTAACATGCCGCAATTAATAGAACTATGTTCATCATCTGCCCTTTTTTATCTCGTTAAATCATCAAATGAGTCCTCCCAAGGCAAGGCAGGAGAGACTTTTTTTTTTCTTGGGAAAAACCCACCACACTATTCCCAAACCACTGCCACTCCTGAGAGCCAGAATCAACAGTGGCCAGAACAACCACCAGAAAAGCGCCGAGACAATGAAGCTCGACGTATCCCGGAGAATGAATTTACCTGTCTTGGATCCTGCAACGAAATTAATCAGAATAGACTGGGCAGGAGCCGCAGGAGAGACTGTCAGACTTGTACTGACTAAAACCCACGGTGTCCTTCAATAGCCCTTTACGTTTCGGAGTTACAGTAATTCGTTAGTCCTGCGATCCCAGCAGGCTTTGGCCCTTTAGAAGGGCCCTATCATTGTGTTGACCACAGAACAGATAGTGCTGACACTGTTTTTAGGCGCGCGTGGAACACAACGCGCTGTGTCGACCCGGTTCATCATCTGCCTAGTATAATAGGTATCCTTTTCTCAACTACACTTGCCAGCAAAAGTATGGAATCACGAACTGCGATTCCGTGTGATCTTGACTGTACTTAATATTTAGTAGAGAATAACAAAAATTTTGGTACGATTTTAAAGGTTTAACTGTTAACTTTAAATTGATATGAATATCATTCAAATCACAACCTTCTATAAGGAACTATTCCGGATAATTTCCAAGTGTTTTATATTAGTTGAATATTATAGAGACGAGAAAGACATTTATACGATTTTTATTCTCCTTAAAATTATGATTAAAGTTACACTGCAGTTCTTCAAAAGTAATACAGAGAAAACTTAACAGAATTCCTCCATAATTCCAACCAAGTTATAAAAGCTCAGCCATCAATGACTCAAGACCATAAACCAAAACTTAACACCATAAAGTCGAATAGTGACGTGCAGTAAGAAATAAAGCAATAGCACATAAATAAGCAATAAATAGAGTGTGGAGGCCCTAAGTTATTATTTATCTTGGAGGCGTCACGTGATGTCGCGTGGATGGCTAGACTTTGAGGTGTGGTGCTTGTGTCAGCGCGAAAAGATAACTAAAGAAGGTAATCGCTTCAAAAATATCTTGTAAAGCTTGAAATTTGCCCAAATTAATACTCAAAAGGCATCTTTGCAAAATGAATTGTATTAAAATATATATTACCTTTCATGGCCGATAAGAAATATAAATCTGACATAGCAGCAAGAAAGCCACGGAAATCTTAACTTTCCAATACAATCTGACACATGATTTCATACGAATTGAGTGTCAGTTTTGAGTCTATCCTCAAAACTCGAGCTGTTTGGAAATATTTAAACGTTATTCCTTCGTTTGTATTGTCCAATTATGTAAAGCAATTGCAACTTCTTGATTTTCCACTGTTTGGTTGTTACAAAGAGATTTAAAAGAACCTATAGAGCGGGCATTGGAAAATTTTTCATACAAAATTGTTGATGCCGTGCGTCAGTAGCATTATCTAGCGTTGCATAGCAACGCGACTACTAGACTGAGCGACTTTTTACCTAGTGGTAAAAAGTTTTGGATCACAACTTTCTTCGTGATGTCCCGTCTATTGCTCGTATATAGTTTAATGTCTTTGGGTTGTTAGTGTTTTATCTTTATGAAAAAACTAAGCAGTTTTCTACAATTTCTTCAGTTCCGCTCCCCGCTAACACTGAAGCCTCGTCCATAAATTTTACAGCGCAAAACTTGGCGGTAGCGCGGCTCTGTGATTTGATATCGTTAAGTTTATTGTCGCTGTTACACGATATTTATGATATGTGTCGAATTTAACGTCATTTGTGTCTGTTGACACTTCAGGTCTTGACATGAGAGTTAACAAAGAAGGGTCATTAACCTGGAGTATTAATAGTTTTGGTAGGAGGGAAGAAATTATTGTTTTCTTTAGAAAAACAGTCAAGGCCAATGAAAATCCATTTGTTCTAGTGTGAACATTATCCATAAAATATTTTCAGGAGGGCTCGCGGGTTTATCAGGTTACCGTGACCCCGGAACGTAAAGAGCTTTTGAAGGGCACCGTGGATTTTATTCAGTTCAAGTCTGACAATCCCTCCTGTCCTGCCCTGGGTTGGAGGAATCATTTGATGACTTTACCACGATAAAAAATACTTAATTTTAGGATGTTTCTATGAATGGATGTATATTGTATAATACTCAATGACGTCAAAATGACTGAACCGATCTGAATGAAATTTGGTACAGAGATAGGTTGTAGTCTGAAATAAGACATAGGACATTTTTCATCCCGATTTTACGATCCCGTGGGATTTTTTTTACATAGTCATTTATGAAAACGTTGATCTTTGAGTCCCAGTCCTTTTCAATGTAGTTTTTTTTTATTTTTTATCAGACTAAAAAACTGTTACTACCTTTTTTCAATGAGGATTTTTTTCAGAAGATTTGTTGATGCTATGCAACGGTACTTTCTCTTAACTATGTATATTGTTTGAGCCCAGTAGGTGGCCACATTGCTAGCGGTATCAGTGACCGATCAGACCCTGTCTGGACGTTGATTGGAATCCCCCCACACACACACACCCTTTTTTGTAAATAATGCAAAAACAGCCTCATTCACTTCGAAGAGGGACCCCCTCTTCCTTGTTCGTACAGTAGAGGCGCTTTTTAAATTTACCATTAATTTTCGTACATAAAACGCAGTAATTATTGTTGTTCCTAGCAATATCATCCATTGATCACCGTGGTTGTAATGGAAGGGACTGTCAGACTCGTACAGTCACGAGCAATAGTATGTATACCCTAAGCAGTATTCAGAAGCGATGTTCTGCTACCATATTGATTTAACTTTTGCCTTTTCATTAGAATTCTATTTTTGAAACCATTCTATTACGAAATAGGTCTTAATTCAAAGTGGAAACCAGTATTTAACGAATAAATTGCGTTTGGATTTTGTTAAGTGTTTACATGTTATTGCTCGTGACTGTACCTACTGACTAAAATCCACGACATTCTTTCAATAACTCTTTACAATACAGGATCACTGTTACCAAAGCAGTGAATACTTCAAATACGCTGTAAATATAATACAGAAATCTTGTGTTAAGGCCTCCGTTGTGTATTAAGTTTCCTGTTAAATACAAATGCGTCCCTCCGCGAACATTACCGGTTGTTGCAAGTAATTGTCATACATTGAACTTGCGACTGTCTGTCTGTCGCGAATTGATGTCAAGTGGCAATATTACACAACCACGGTCACGGTCGATGCACCCGATGTACTCGGACAAAGGGTTAGCAAACATTATGATATAATACTTTTACAAGGTTCTGGGAGTTATATTTTGTGTAAGAGACTGGAAGGCTTCCTATTCCACGACGTTAATAGCGCAAAACCTCTCGTTTCTTCCAAGACTTTTGGAAATACGCAAAAAAGGATTTTACTTTTTCATACAAAATGAGAAATTGATCGGGCCCATCAGTATGAAAAACATTTTTTTTTTTTTTTTGCAAATTTCTAAAAGTCTTAGAACAAACATTGTTCAGTAACATGGGCTGAGTTACCCCGCGAGAGGTTTTGCGTTATTAACGTTACAAGTTGTTTAGGAGAACAATCAAAGATTTTCTATGTAAAGAAAAATTTTAACATACGACCTTCGTGTGGAGTACATAAGATGCTCTTATCAATCGAGCCACCGAAGTTCTTACTTAGCATCAAATTCTTCAATCGATTCCTATAACATCTTACGGTACGTTTTCGCTTTTAGATTTTTTCTTTACATTCAAAATCTTTTAAAGCGACACGTCATGTATGCGAATAAAGAGAACAGTCCTAGTCGTAGTCGTTCGTTATAAGCTTTTAGATTTTCGCAACAATTTTCATCACTATTACCATAAAGTTTAGCTTGCTTGTCTGATTTGTCAGTTTTATTCAATTCTTATTTGTGATGGGTTTTCTATGACTCTAATCTAAGACTCATAGGCCCACTGGCAGGAATCCGAGTTATCTTTTAACTTTAACTCAGAGTTATTTGCCAACACAAGGTTAAATTGACAATATTGTATGACAAACTGTAAACTGCAAGCGGGCGTTAGGAAAGCTGTTCACTCTAACTTTTAAGAGTTTCGGATTGTATACCTATGCGTTGATAAACAGGAAAGCAGATAGTGAGCTCTATTCTTATATCTCTTTTCCATCGTCGCTCCAGTTGATACGAGTATAATGTCACATATGTGTTTATATAATGTATAAAATTTGCCCCACTCTTATACAAAAGCTTCTTCTTTCCAAACTTCTTCGTTTTGTACAATTTCTGGCCTTTTTAAATTCCTAGGGTAACTTAATTGTTTAACCAACGCTACCAGTTCCATTTAAGCTTTTTCTCATTGACTTAGTCCACCTAAATGCTTAATTGTGTTGCAAAGTAAAACTAAAATCAATGTGCTTATCTAATTTTTACATCGTTGACATTTTGTAATTTTTCTAGGCCCTCCAGAACGCCCTATAAAATATTGTTTCAATAATATTAATTTATATCACCTTTTAATTTCTAAGTAATCTGTTAATGATATGTATTATCCACATGCCAAAGGCTATTAGAATGAAATTAACAAAATCAAAGTGCTTTGATATACCTTTGAACTTTAACGTCAGAAAAGCTAATTCATAAAATGGTTTAAATTAAAATTCACTTACCCATTTTTTTTTAAGTTTAATTTAAAATAAAAATGGGAAAGTATACCTACCGATTTAATTTAATTAGAGGTAATACAATAATTAAAATAATTTCTATATAGCATGATTTTGTCCGTCTGTACCTACGTGCATTATTTCCAAACGATTGCACCAAATTAGTTTTTTTGCGTTCGGTATTGTCCAGTGGCATGATTTTTATGAGAAAAAAAAACTTCGGTAATCCACCAGGAAGGTAGTAATATTATAAAGAAAGGTACCTGCGAAGCCGGGGCGGCAATGTGCTACATAAAACAAAAATTGTTTGCCGCGTCTGTGACGCACGTTCTTGCGTTTTCCGATTCATAAATGGCATGAAAACTGTCCGTGATCATTTGGCGACGTGCGTCAAAAAACGGCGCGTGGTCGCGCGCTTTG